>OY728125.1:339635869-340916352 GCA_963277665.1 Viscum album | reverse complement strand
AGGCTTTCACATCCTAGTTTCCAAAGGTTGACTATACCTTTCCTCTGATACCGACTATAATGACCCATACTTTACATAAATGGTTATTAATTCAAAATCTAAGAATACTTATTAAAACATATAACAAAACCATGAAAGGACCGTATAGGTATAGTGTCTTTAGAAACTGGGAAACATAAACAACTGGTTCATAAATCATCTACGTTGTATCCCATTTATTTCATCATATCTAGAGTTCCTTTTTGGAATATCCTACTTAATATCCTTCTTTCTGACCTGGGGAAAAGAAAACATACAAGAGGGTGAGCTCACATGCTAAGTAAGGGTAAACAAAAGAAATTTCAAACATATCAGATTCATAAGAAAATAACATTTTGAAAAAATATTATCCTGCAAAAGAGATCATAACATGGGATAAATCATAGAAGTGAAATGTAATCCCAATAATCATAAAATAAAACATGAAGCTTTGTGGAATACACACATAATCATATAAAATTATTTCTTAGTAGTCAAGACTCATTGCCAAGACTATCTTAGTGGACAAAATCCATTTCTGAACCGAGTTCACTCCTCGTTTCAGTCTTGTTTTACTGAACCGGTTTAACCTGCCATTCCATCCATGTCTATCTCATGAGATATAAATCTTTAACCAATGCATTAGAGGGAGATATAGGTCCCAACCATCTCATAATTATACCATTATTATGGGTTCCACAAAATCATAAACCATACATCATAGCATAGCCCATGTAATAAAAATGGGAATCTCAAACATCGTGACATCATAAAACAATTCATATAAGATAAAGAAATTCCTAAAAATAATTCCATCACACCATAATCAAATAAATGTAATAATAGGTATAGAAAATGAACCCTACATTATCTTATATGGGAAATAATATTGATAAAACACTCGGACTCAATTCTTGAGAAAAATATCTTTTCTACTTCAAAAACATTTTTCCTTTCAAAACATGTCATAAAATTTTAAACTAAAAGAATTTGATTAAAAAGAAACTTGAAGACTTGAAAAGGAAGCTTCTCAGAAATAATTTTTTAAATATACATTCATTCTGTATAATTTAAAGAAACATTCTTCTCGTACTTATGTCGGAAAAGTCAAAAAGTACCTCGTACGAAAAATGAAAAAAGATTCCTTTCATATCTTTTACTAAAAACTCACCGAAGGGTAAAATTCGATTTAAAAAATTGTAGGAGGATATAAATAATATTACATATTGAGGAAACATGGATGTGGATGATAAATATTCCCCACTAAATTCTGAAGTATAAACAATCTCAGATAAAAATTCAGATTCTGAGATTGTCCCTTACCTCAGGTCCGATTTTCTTCGTAAGTGTCTGAACCTTCTGTATAATTATTTAAATAATGTCATTCACTTATTAAATAATCATAATTATTTTTATGATATTATATATGGTCATATTATTAGCTTCATATCAGTAATATCTCATTGTTACTTGTTATTCGGGTGTTTATTTCTTTATGTTCGTATGTGTGTTTTTTCGAGTAAATTCTTATTACTATTTTTAGGTTATAGACACCTCATTTACATAATGGTATTAGTGTAATATATATCAAATTTATTCATTCAATTCATTTATATAATCATTATGCAATGATGATCATGTAGAACGAGTCGCATCACATCGTGGAGACGGTATTCCGTACGTATGCACGAGCGATGATATCGTTCCCAGGATTGTGGAATGTTATTGGACTATATGTATACTATTTAAGAATCAATATCACTTTAAAATAATAATATATAGTCATTATTTACACCATTACACAGATCCATGTAAGGTGGTGGTGGAAAATAGATTACACCATGGTGTGGAGACGGTATTTCGTAGGTACGCACGCGCGGTGATTTCATTTTCCATAGGATAGATAGATGGTGAAATAGGGTTGTTTCATACTTATAATAACATATCAGTATATAAGTGATACTGATGTTGTTACTTTATAATTAAATAGATAAAGAAGAATATGTAGAATAATAAATAAAGCTGAATGAATCGGTAATGAACATTACCTTTTCTTTGAAGTGCCTCTTTGAGACCTCCTCTTAGGGAACTAAAATTGGTTGTTAAAGAAGACCATGACCTCTAATATGTTTCTAGGGAAGTGGGGAAGTGAAATTGGAAGGGTTTGTCCGAGATTGAAGGCCCAAATTGCTATGAGGAGGTGAGGGAGGAGGTGCCCTTTTATAAGGGAGGAGAGGGGCACCTTTGGAAATATAAGAAATATTAGTTTATATTAAATCCCAAGCCCACTTAAAAACTTCCAAAATGACTCATATCCGAAGATTAGATAGTATATGGTTGTAATATCATCATAGAATAAAATTTAGACTTGTTAGTAATTTATTTTAAACATTATCATCTTGATATATCCTTATTTATCACTTTAATTTTATTTGTGGTAATAATATTCTAAATTTTAAATTATTATAAATAATTAAATATGTGTTGTCAATTTTCCAAAATTTGACACTTTATGACATGTTAGACCATATAAATTTTAATCTATAATTTTTAAATATTTTTTTTTGATTTTTAAACAATTGTATAATATGTTATTTTTATAAAATAACAATAGTGTCAATTTTGACACTATTCATTTATTTGTATTTAAATAAAATATATAAAGAAGATATGTTCGAACTAAAAGCTCCAATAGATTTATAAAATTTCATATGTATCTATAAAAGTAGTGGAGTACATTATATAGTTCATATAATATTGATTTTAATATTTTTAAAACCATTTATTTGATATTTTAATTAATAAAATAATGTCAACATCACTATTGTGTCATAATTTATGATAATTATTTAATCCCTAAAAATTCTAAATAAATTAATATGATGTATATAATTGTATTATATTTCTGGATACTATTAATTTTCTAAGGTTTATTAAGATTATCACTAAATTAAAATTCTTATACTTATAAGATTTAGGAAAGTGACAAGTTGTCACTTTCTTTAGTTTTAATAATAATTAAATTATTTTCATGGAAAAATTCCATTAAATGAATCTAATATAACCCTTAGGTAATATGGGTAGACTTTTATTCATCCAATAGGATTTTTTAAGGTGTTAGGGTAATTTTATAATCTTATATTTACCCTTAATTACCAGATTTACCTTTAACTATGGTAAATAAAATTTACCGTAGATACTATTCATAATGCCCAAAAATAAATAGTAGCCAATTAACATAATTTTGACCCACTGATTCCAAATATGGATTCCCTTTTTCAAAATTCAAAACAGATAGGTTTCAGTAATTAATTTAAAATTAATCCCTTTGTTAAGAAAACGGGTTTTAGAAGATAAAACTTTGCCAAAGATTGAAATGTTTTTACCTATGAATTCAATGTGAAATTAATGCTAATGACATACATTATATTAAATGGTAAAAATATATTCTATTTATACTTTAAAATAATTCAATATTATAATTTAACCATATAAATTATCTCAATTAAAAAAAAGTTGTTTTTAATTAAAAAATAGCGTATTTTTACTATTCATCAAAATATGAAAGTTATCAGAAAAATATCAAAAATTTCTCCAAAGTAAATTTTTATATCATGATTCCAAAGAAGAATTTTATTTTGTCAAATTGAACTTATAAACATGTCAAAACTAGATTTAATGTGGGTGCGCCATCAAAAGGCGGCAAACCTGTATTTTTTGAAAAATACTTATTTAACACGAAAAATTTATTCTGTTCTCTTACCATGTTCTAGAAAATGTGTAAGATGAATAATAATGTTATAAAATTCAAAATTTAGTTAATAATATTCATAACGACTAGTCCATAATAATATGTCGTTGTTTAGTGAAACCTTGTATTACGTACTACACACACTATCGAGGAAGGTCATGATTGCGTGTAATGCAAGCCAATTCAGTATTGTGTGTTGTTAAAGATTCCATTGGTGTTGCATATAACATAAGACATAAAAAAATATTTCTCATAAAATCTCAGGGTGTTACAGTTAAGAAATTTTATTGAATGGAATTAAAGGAAAACATAAATTTTATTGAACAATGAGCTATGATCGGACTTAAGAATAAAAGTGTTATCTTATAGTTTTTATCCATATATATACAATTTTTCAGATAATGGGTAATTTTGAAATTTATGACTATGTGGATTTTTTATGGTCTCATTTAGAGGAATAATATAGTTTTGAGGGTTAAATTCATTATTTATGATGGTGGAAACTCTTCTTTCATCTGTGGTCATTAAATTAGACAAGTAATTATCCTATAATCCATTTTATTTATAATCATAAATGATGGGTATGCTTTTAAAACTCATGAAAAATAATAAAAATAAATATATTTTATAAGTATGGAATCCCATGTAGAGCTATGGATGGTACATGAACTACATAATGCCCCAATCTCTACGTGAATGAACATATAAAAACATGAGTCCATTAATGTTATATAAGAATGTATTCTAGGAAACATCATTAAAATTCTACACAATACTACATCCATAAAGAAGGAATCATCTATGTACCAATTTATATATTTTAAGTGAGTATCAGATGTAGTCAAGTTGTGAAATATCAATAAATAATGAATAAATTTAGTACTACATTCCAAATTAAGTCAGCTAACACCATTTATATATGGGCTGTCCCTCCTCCTAGTGCATTATTACATTGAAAATAATCTTAGTGGTTCAAATATATTCCTTGAAGTTTTATCTTATTCATACAGATCAGTACCCATTCCATGGAGGGATTTTTTGGCCATCAAGGTTTAAATGGATTGAAAAAAGTATCATAAAGAAATTCATTACAAAAAATTTGGATAAATGGGATAATAATTAGTGTTGAATTTGGAAAAGGAATGTATTGCACATAGTGAATATATGGCATTGTGAAACTCTATCTTCTATTCAAGGGCATAATCTATTAACTATAAATGAATTTTTTTGAATATCCTTATATAGAATGTAATTTTTCTTTATAGTTAGAAGGCGTCTATTTAAGTCCTCCTACCTATGAGTTTCAATTCCCATAATTTATTAATGATATTTTATCCTCATAATGCTTTGATCCCTTCCTGAAGAGACTTCTCTCACATGAAATTATCAGTTATGGTTGGAAGTATTATTTTTATGGACTCCCATATATGATTTTTGATTCCCAAAATTTGATAAAGTTAAGGTGGGAACATAATGCATTGATCCTATTGTGAAACCCTGCCCACATATATAATTTTCAATTGCAAAATGAGTGAATTTAAGGCTTCCCACAAACCATTTTTTCTTTATACCATAGTGGAATTAATTTTGATCCCATTACATAGCTCAATGTGGAACACACATTTCCACTACAAGACCCCTCATGAGGTATAAAATTATACGTATCCCCTATGGTTCAAAACCTACCACCTGGAACAATATTTTGGGAGAGTCACTGAATGATAAATGTGCTTAAATATAGATGATACCAGAGGAGAAATAGAGTGAGATTGAATGATTGAGACTTTACAGTTTTCAAAACTCTATACTTAGAACAAACTCAACATAACACCCTTAGGTTATTGAGACACCAAAAAATAATATACAAGAAAAGGTAAATAATCCAGAAAGGATGTCCTTCAAAAAGAATTAAATTTATAAATTAATTTTCTCATGGGATCTCTATAAAGAAATATAATCATAATCCCCTAAGGAAGGATCTACTTCCATTAAGGACACCCTTTTCACCTACCCCATTTTACACAACAAACCCATTTGTAGAATATGATTTCCTTAGTGTATTTATTACTCCCATATTAATTCCATCATCCATCGTATCATTTGGAATCACTATATTCCCTTCAAATATAATCTAAATGAAACACTATATAATTCTATCGTTAAGGCCAAAACCCCTTCTCAATCCTCAATGTTCATTTTTTCATTACTCTTTTCCTGGAATAACTTATCTAAGATGTATGATTATAATAAAAATAGTTTAAGCACCATGAAACATGAATTTAAACTGTATATCCATTATCGACAACATTAAATGTAAAAATGAAAGATTATTCGAAGAAATGTATATAGGAGTCTGTGTATAATGATCATGGGATACCTAGTTTCATACAAATGAAATGAATTTTCACTCATGAGTAGCCTCAATGAATAACACCCTTTTAAATTTTATTTTCATCTTTTATAAAATTTTCTTGATCATCTATCACCAACCATGGATCACATTGGAATAGGGAATTATCATGATCCTGTCATTAGGAAAATTTAAATGCCTCTAATTAAGCCTATTACTAGGAATAAGTCCCAAATTTTCTTACCACATGGGACTCCTCCTAGTTATAATCCCCAAACATATCACCACTTGATTTATCTTCCAGGTCATGTAACTAATGAAAACTCATGCATAAGTCCAGCTTAGCATCCAATTATCTCCCCTTTTGTGATATAGAAATCCGACTAGTAAAGAACTAATGCATAAACCCCATTAACTCCCATGTTGTGAACTCCATGAAAATATAACCTCTCATTTATCTACTGGTCCACATACTGAACATGACTCACATAGGATTATAGGTTTAGATAATATGTTTAATAGTATGATTGAGATTCATTATAATAATCAACTTGTTGTATTATTTTTGTGACTTTAAATTAGATAGAAATATGTCCTTACTGAAAGTTGTTACACTGTATGAATTGGTCCTTATCACATGAACTTATAAGGTATGATGTGTCCTAATATGTGACTCTGAATTAGGTGGGTTCTGATTCCTTTCATAATGATATGTAGGAATCCCATTTTATGGTCCTAATCCGAACACCATGAACACCCGCTAATTCCTTGGATTGAGATACACTCTAGAGTTCCCAACTATGTGGATTTAAACAATAGCCACAAAAAACCATGAATCACACATTAATGATGAAAAAATATAGATAAACAATTTTATATACAGATATTTACATTTATATGGAACCTCCAATACATACATATGTTTATATTGGTGAATAACCTCTAATAAATATTGTTTATAATATTAAAACAAGATAACAACAAACTTTTGGTGTGACCATAACCTATTTTCACTGGGATATGAGAATGAATCATGAAACATGTGTTAAATATATAAGATATTAAAATACTGGGAAATAATCCCCTAAATTATTTTGATTGTCTCGACCCCCACCAACTAGACCAATGTACATTCCAAACCATAATTGGTAGGAAATAACCTAGTGAACACCCACCTTTGGAAAGAAAGACCACATGAAATCTTCTGTTAATAATTTGGGATCCATTGGGTGTTCTTTGTTCCATGAATACACACTATTAGACATTGAATAAAATAGTTGTGCACCTAACTAGACATGCTATTTATATTTCCTTCACATGAGTTGGGAAATTGTAGTATATGAATTTCCTTTCTGAGATATAGTTACTCCATGAACCATCTTGGACACTCTGTGCACTTGAATTTTTACTATATTATTAATGATTTAACACCAAAGAGTTAGTTTTCAACTTATTATTAGTTACTTATATTTTTTTATCTATATATTTCATAGTGGTATGATCCTTCTGGACAAAAAGGTTATTCTCCCAATGTTATGGGAAATTTTATTATCCAAATATATTGAGATGATGACGTGGTTTGGGTTAGGCGTTTAGAGTAGACATAGGTTTTATGGAATAATCCTCTATAAATATTGTCCATGTAATCCCCTGATAGCATACATGTGAGAGAGAACAACCATCTATATACAAAATGGAGTTAGATCTCCCCTAGTAGTCAATGTAGGGTTCTCCATCCATGCATATAATATTTTCATTATGTGTCATGGATATAAAAATAGTACCCCTACTATATCTCTGGGGGGGTCCCTATCTATTGAATTAGCACTCCCACATTTGTTTGGGATGATCTTCCACCAATGGTTTCATAGCATCATATTGTGTTAGGGATTAGTCCTCCATAGGGGACATATACTCTCTTGGTAGATACACACACACCTCGATGAGGTGAGATCCCCCACTATGGTCCTAGAGGGGTATCATGGAAGATATGAATGTTTAGTTGTTTATGATTCCCAAGTATTATAATGTATCAACACCTGTGTACACCATTATTTCAGAAGTTTATTATTTTGAATTTGTGGCCATCCTGATATAAGGATTACTTATGGGTATTTGAATTTATGTTTTATATTTCTTTATTTAAGCTAGGAATCACTCGATACTTGTGTTATATAGTCCATCATGGTGTCAAACTATACTGATATTTTAGTTTTACCATAATTAAGGTTGTATTGACTTTAGAGTATATTTGGTTACATTGAGATACTTATAATTATTCCATGGTTTTGGGGTATGAATTAACTTATTGTTTTATCATTATTTTGTGTTTATGGGGAATCCTATTTGCTTTATTTATACTCACATATTCAAGAGATTTATTCACACACATTTTGTTTATTTGTAGATGTTGTAATGTTGTTGGACGACTAAATCTAGTGGAATTAAAGGATTTTGTGTATAGTATATGATGGTGATTCATAGGGGAGACAATTGCTGATAGTTTTTATTCCAATGGTCTATATGGTGAGGAGGTGTCCTCCCATCCAAGAGTTAGATTCACCAAGAGATTGAGTTTAATAAATTTTGTATTTTCTTTTCTTGTTATACTTATAAGGCATTGAAAATATATTTTGACATCCCATGATTATACTGTATATATTTATATTGGTATATATATTTTCTGGTTATGTTATATTTTAGTGAATATTAAAGATATATTTAGGTATAGGTTATTGCAGGATAAGTCCTCCATTTTATATTATTCCATATTCGTTTTAGTCTAAATACCTTGACATATTAGAGATGGTCATGTGGTGGTAAACTCAACTTTTCACCAGAATAGGTGTGGTCTTGGAGTGTGGGGTCATGTCATGTTGGGGTTTATAATCATTGAGCCTATTTCTCATGAATTCCACCCATACTGATCTCAATTAAGAGAGGCCATGAGGATCAATCTATAAATAACAGTACTAATTATTTTATGTGTCATTTGATAGATCTATCTATAATCAAATGTATTGGTTCTTTGATATGAGATTCTTATAATTTCATACATGCTTTGACATATGGATGAAAACCAAGATCCCTTATGCTTATGGAATATTAGTATATATCAAGTGCATCATAAGTTGTAGGAAATTATTTGAATTATTAAGAAAGGATTTGTATCTTATGAGTTAATGGAGGAAGATAAATTGTTCCATTTGACTAAGATGAATGTGTTTCCCAAAAAAATATGGCGATGAATGTTTATAGACAAGATTATCTAAAAAATTTAAGAAAATATAGGTCAAAACTATAGGATGATGACACATGTATTCATCCTATTTGATGAGATATCAATTGAAAAGGAGATTATTATTCATAATAAAATTTATAGGATTGTATATGTAGAATCACCGATAACATGTTTGTATATTAGTGTCTTGACATGTTCCCAGATTTAATATTATAATGTTGGAAAAATCTACCTATTACTATTTAGAAAGGGTTCTAGAGGTTCACACACAAAGTGTATCCAGAAATTCATTAAATTTTGTTGAATTTATTTTTAGGGATAAATTTATTCCCAGCCTATTGGAATAATATTCATTCACTTTTTTTTGATCATAAAAACTCAATCATGCTGGATTCGAGTTTATAATATGTCAGTTGAATTTAATCAGTCACTTATGTATTCAATTGTAAATGAATATAATATTCATTTATTCAAATTATTTGTTAATATGGTAAGAAAATATTTTATTATGGTTACATGAATATTTATAAATAAATTCTTATTCAATTTTTTAGTGAATATAATATTTATATTATTTTACCAAATAAATATTTTATCATTAAAGTTTCAATAAATTTATAAAAAATTATAATTGATTTAATGATCTAATTAATATATTTTGATATCATTTAAATGAATTTTTTTATTACTGAAATGATATTAGATCATTAGTGATCGAATAAAATAATAAATTTTATTATTTATGTGTGATCACATATATAATGTATTATAATGTCATATAATTAAATATTACTTTATTTAAGAAATAATAATTTAATATTATAAGGCACAATCAAATAATAATATTCCTTTAACTATTAATATTTAAGAGATAGGATACATGAGTTTTTTTAAGTCATCTATAAATAATAATTATTTTATTATTATTTAAGATAATGTTGATATGAAATATTTAATTAGATTGAATTAGAAAAATATAGTTTATTCCTATTTTTAATATTGATTTAATTAATAAACATAAATATATATTATGATGATGAAAAATGATTAAAGAATAAATTCTCTTCCCAAACATTATAATGAAATTTAGAGAGAACCCACTCCCCATATCTCTTGGTTTAGTGATAGAAAATAATAGATCTCATTCAATGATCGATTAGAATGATGTAAATAAGTTTTATTCTCACATTAGGACTCATGTGTTAAATAATTTTGTTTCCATCCACTTGGTTTCTTCAATAGTAATCATGATTGTTTATGGTGGAATTGATTTAGGGTGTTCAAGATACTTTAGATGTGACTCTTCCTGGAAATTTTGAGTCTGTGTGGTCCTTCTTTCCAAAGGTATGTGATCATTGATAATTTTCCAAAAACATATTGTAATGTGAATTGGTCAAGTTTATTGTGGGTTGGGCTCATCAACACATTTTGTGGGGGAACTGTTTTCTAATTCGAAAATCTCTTATAGTTTTAAGATGTATTGATGAGTAATTCACAAGTCTCGGTGTGGGAATAGTATACCAAATTCAAATGATTAATCATTATATGCATTGATGGGGATATCTTTATGTGTTATGGGTTCTCCATCTAGGTTATTTACAATGTTATGCTTAGTTTTATAGTTTTATGGTTTAAAGTCTTATGACAAGGCAGCGTAGATTTTTTCACCAGCTAGGTAGACATCATGTATTTTGGTTGTGGGGATCTTTCCCAAGAAAGGGGATACCTTCATATCCTTATGAAAGAAAAAAGAATAAAGTTAGTTAGTTTCCACTGAATAGTACACAGTGTGCCTTTTAATATCATGTGTCAAGGACCAATCCATGTATTTTAATGTCATGTGGTATGGACTATTGGTACAATGGATCAAAACAGTGGATGGTGTGGTTCATTCACATAAGAGAGACTCTATATTAGACGTCAAGGGGAATGTGGACCAATTAGGATTGAATTGGGGGGGGGAAGGGAAATTCCCCTCTATGTAGGAAATGACAACATCAGGAATATATAAGGATGAGGATGACATTGACATGAGAAGAGAGAAAATGTACCTTTAGGAAAGTGGGAATAATTTCATCAGGACCATGATGTGATGTGAGAGTGGGTGGGTGGGGGGGGATCAAGAATTCTATAGAATGTGGATTTACTAGGAAGGAATTAAATGGATTAATAAGGGATATGGACCCGTATGGGTGGATCTATAAGGTGGATGGCATTGGATTTATACCGTAGAAATGTATTCTATGCATCATAGTTAAAAATGATAAAATACCACATAGTTGATATGGCATAGTTTATTGTAATGTGGAAGGATATTACTATGGTGTTTAACATCATGGGGTATGGAATTGTTTTTGAAAATTGATGTCATATTACTATGATATTGGTTATGAAATTTATTATCATGTTGTGAGGAAATTTGTGTCATGAAAGGTGAAAAAAATATAATATTGAATGGTAATGAACATCTAAGACACCCTTATTATCATATTATGGCTCATTGAGTGGATAATAAAGTATCGATTGAGTTAAAAGTTTGTTCATACACCCAGAGGAAGCCCAATATTATGTGGATCATTGATTAGAATCGGGAATCAGAATAGGTATGTTGACCCATGAGAGACTACTCCAACATCCTCTAAATAAGGGCCATTGTTGTCCCGTTAACCAATGATTGGGATTCCCTCAACGGTTTTAACTATCTAGGATATCAATTACATTTACACTTTTTATCCCTATAATCCATGATTGAATGGTTTCGCACTGGTGTGTATTCCATGACCCCTTGAATGTGATAGATTTGGAGGAGGCCATAAAAATTGGAAGCTTGAGTAGGATGACTGGGAAAAAGGGATTCTCTGTCCTTGAAACTAGAGGGTGCATTATACCTTAGTTTGAGGGTAAACATGGAGTGTTGAACTAGTATATGGCCTATGGTTTCTTCACATAAGTGGAGAGGCTTGAAATATGGGTCACCCAGGTGAAGTGTTTTGGTAGATGGGTAATCAAAAAGAAATACCTTGGGATATGGGTTACCCATGTGAAATGTCTTGGGTTATGGGTCACCCAAGTGAATAGGGGTGGGTTATGGGGCACCATAGTGAAGCGGCATGGTAAATTCCTCTTCCACGTGAAAAGGCATGAGTCATGGGTTGGCTAAGGGAAATTAATTGAATTATGGGTATCCCAAGTCAAATTACTTGGGTGGTGGGTTACCCAAGTGAAGAGTCTTTGTGAATATTCTCCCTAGTGAATTTTGGGATCGTAGGGATACCCTTGTTAAAACCATACCATTTTATGGTGGATGCGATTTGAACACCATAGTAGTGATTTAAGACTATGGGAAAAGTGTCCTCACATAGAGATTTTTCACTTTAGAGGACACATTTTTTAATTAAGTGAATACCCTTAGGCTTCAGATTCCTTAGGCTACCTAATGGGGGGATTTTGAGAGATTAGTGATGTTGATCAATGTGACTCTCTCTTCCAGAAGTGGGTAATCTTGTTCCTAAGTTATTGGAAATGGTTTTTATTTATAGGAAATTATAGATACCCGGGTGCATAGATATGGATGTAGAATGAGGTGTGCATAGATGATTGGGGAAATGATTCATGGGCGCTAAGGAGGTATGTATATAAGGATCAGGAAATGAGTCGATGGCCCTTGAAGGGAACCCCATGATTTATAGCCTGGGAACACAAAGGGGACATTGGGTGATATAATGGGACTTTTCCAAGGGACTCTTTAACTCCATAACCATATTCATTTTCCCTAAAAATGGAGTCTGAATAAATTCCTTGCCTTATACTGATATTTTATTATATTGAAGATGATCTCATTCTAATGTAATTGATTCTATAATATAACAATGAACTATAGAAAATGTGGACCATGCACATATGCGGTTTGGGAATTCTTCAATATGTATACTCATATTTGGAATGAAAATATACACCGGAGAGTCTAGGAAATATGTGTAGTGAAAAATGGGTGAACGGACCAACCTCCTAATATATCGGCTTGGTCCCACCACTATATGAGAGAACTTATAATAATCACACACTCTCTATGATATATCTTCCTTAACACTACCTCAAGGTGTTCAATTACACCCTCCACATTTGCAATGGGGATTGATGAGAGGACCTAGATGGGGGGATTTATCAAGATAACCTTAGAGAGGGCCCTTGGTGAGGAAACTTAGAAGAGGGGCCTTAGTGAGGAACTCAATGTGAGGATACATTGAGAGGATCTCTGGGTGAGTGTCCTAAGTCAGGTACCATGTGAGAGGGTATATAATGATTAACAATAGAAGTGGGTCCTTTATGAGGAAATTTTGGGTAGGGGCCTAATATAGGCACCTTGAGGGAGTGTCCATAGAAAGGCCACCTGGACAAGGTATCCCCAGATAGGATACCTATGAAAATGGAATTAGTTTTATCAAACTCTCCTATTTATTTTTTATTTTCCATAACATTGGTCCCTTTTCATACATCATCGATTTTTCATATAGATGTTCTTTTGAAAATATTTATAGGATTATAATTTACAGTTTGTTAAACATTGTTCAAGGAATGACATGATTTTAATTTTGAATTTTGAGTAGTTTATCGATTCACACGATGACGACATGGTGGCTGATGAGTGGTGTACAAAATATTATAATTTTCAAAATAATTTTATTTGGGAAGTGAAGGATTTTGTTTTGGTGGTATTTTTAGTTGAATTTTGTCTCTATGGTTTTTTTCTTGGTTTTAATTCAGCTAGGGTGCACCCAAAACCATAAAAAATGTTTTCAGAAATTAGAAAAGTATGGATTTATTAGAGTAGGATTCATTTATGTCTTCTTATGAAATTGTTATGAAGAAACACTAGTTAGAATACCCAACATCATACTTCTTTCTCTTATAAAAGTATGATCTACTAACTAATGTCACCTTCCCCCATCCAAACATCTATAAATACTATGTTTATGGATCACTTCAAACAAGATCATGGGAGACAAGATAATATATTCAAACTGTTCCTTTAACCCTGAAGGGTCTAACCATTTTTCATACATGCTTCATCATACTATGACTAAATTGGATAATTTTAAGATCATAGTGGAACCCGAAATACATCACTGTGGCACTATCTTCTAGTATTTTATTATTGTTCTGGTACAGGTCTGAAATAAATAGTGATACTTGTGTCCTGAGGGAGGATTCAAGGATTAATGGATGTGGGAATACTGGTTCTAGGTAATAAGTGAATAATTCAAGACTTTCTATCAGGATGAGACCATCTATGAATTAGTCTATATTTGCTAGACATAAGTTTATAAGAATATTTATCTTATTACAGAATTGCTAAGCTATTCGAATCATTTTATAGAAACCATTGGTCTCACCCATGAAAAATCCTATATCAGCATAGGGGAAATTTATATGGTCATTGGGGAACTAATTCCTAGGGCTATTTATGATGAGTTCACCCCTTATTCTTTGTGGGGAAACCATTATAGGATATTGAATTTTTAATGACCATTGTTGAAAGAGGAAAATGATACCATTGAGAAATAAATATATCCCTAAATGAATATCATGTTGGAAACTTGGAAGAGTATATTTCTAGGCCCTCGTGATCATTGATTCACATGAAATTAACCAATGAGATATCATTCCCTATGTAAATTAGTGGATTATTGAATATAAAATATAGAGTTGTGGGTAGGAAAATTTGAGGAATAGGGGTATGATATCAACCCATAAGTCTTCATAGAAATTGATCTGGAAGTATTCATAGCTATGTTTTAATGTGAGTAAATTGTCCTATTATGGGACTCCTATAATGGTGTCAATTTGAGTACATTCAGAATGGTATGAAAGTTGAAAAAATGGAAGACTACAGGGTTATCCATTCCAATTGTAGTGATGTTTCACTAGTTTATGATATATATCAATACATGGAAGTACCCTTTTAATATTTTGGATCTATTATAGATACAATGACTTAGGGTGGAAACTCATTTCAAAATCAAAATATTCTCATTGAATAAGAAATCCTATGATATAGATTCCAATAATCCATTTTGTCTGTCTCTAGCATCGTACAATTTTCATTGAGTAGAGAAGGAAAACTCTAGATTTTATGTAGTCATTGTAAATTGAAATTATTTTCAGATAGAACACCTCCAACATATATAATTATTGATGTTGATGAGGCAATAAATGAGTTGCAGTCCTATATGATGGCTCTAATGGATAACATACTGATGACTCTGGATGATTATGAAATCATATATTGGTATATATACTTTATCTATTTTATCATATATTTAAATTAATTTAGTATTAATTGTGTCACATTCATTGGTTGTGTGGTAATAGAATAATCCGATCAGGTAACAACAACTCTTGGTGATGATGGCCAAAGATACTACAAGTGTTGAAATTATGCCTCCCCCTGAGGACAAGTTTATCAAACTATTTTATGATTACATATTCTTAGGTATATTTTAATATCCTTAGGGAATATTATTTTATGGAATCCCTAGGGTCTCTATCATGTACCCTTAAAAAATATAGATGTTAGTGGCTAATAAGTCACATAGAAGGAACAAAACATATGAGGTTGTAGGAAATGTCTCTCAAGACTCAATCTACTTCAACATAAAGTGTCTTGAAGGTACATAAAGAGACTATTCCATGATGGTCTATCTAGTAGTGAAATTGGAAGGATGAATTTGAAATGGAAAGGCATATAATTTGAATAATGTTTAAGGATCATGTTTCTTCATTGGGATAAAAGAAGAAACTGGATGATAACCCCTCAGAAGATGTTTATCACATGGATATACAATTTTGTAAAAGTGGGTATTCTATTTATAATGTCAAGGAATTATGGGCCTTAATAAAATTTTACGTTCACACTACCTAAATTTTTAATGTGAAGGATTAATCATACATTGAATTTTATACTTACCCTATAGAATCTGAGAAGATTATTCAGTTACTAGATATTATATTCTAGGCCACCAAATTATGGTTTCTAGAGACTTTGTAGGTAAATGTTATAAAAGACCGAAGAGGCACTAAATTCATACTCAACTACTATTTGGATGAATAATTTAATCAATTAATTGATCGTAAATAATTAAGAATAATCAATTAGTCTTAAAATTTTTTCATCATATAATCCATTCCAATGTGTATATTTATAGTCCTCCTATGAGAAACAAGTGAAGTTACAACAACAAAATGAGTCCCTAGAGTATATTATCAGGGGCTCTTTGAGATAATCAAATGAAGGGGGAACCAATATTGGAGATAATGGAATGATTCCTCCCAAAAAAACATGATGTGGTGTGAAGAATGATAAGGAACTTCTACCACCACCCCTCACCCAATGTCATTTTTGTCAGTGAGGAGTGACCCCTATCCATAAAAATTTCAAAACACAATGAAATCGAAAAATAGTTTCCAAACACATCCTTCTAGAATGTGGTGTATATTCATCAATTCTATACACAACTTATGTATTATACATGTTTATTCCAAATACAACACCATGGATCACTATCTATAGAATATTACTCTTCCAAGAATTCTAAGGAGAATACCATGGCTGTCAGCTAGGGGATCGTACATGAGGATTAAAAATTATCAATCAAGATATTTCTATCTACAATATATGGAGAATTGATGAACATTATTCCACCACCATCACTGGTGTGTTTTTGTGTGTGTGTATATTTTGGTGGTGGTGTATAGATCTAGTATGATGGTTAAATGTTATATGGATTTTATGAAACATCCATTAACCTTATTTCTTGTGAAATATTTTTTACACTTTGAGAGTATGATGTTAACATGAAGGAGCTCCATAATCACATTGAGGTGGATAATTCCTGGAATGATTTCTAGAACATTATAAAATATTATAACATCTTGAATCACATTCGTGGTTTCTTTATTTCACAAAATTTTCACATGACTCATACATTAAACTCTTTTACCCCTATAACATATAAATAGAGAAATTGACATAGTTACTATGCCAAATGTTGGCCTAAGAGGTTTCTTCTATTTGGGTGGATGTATCACCCATTTGGGTCCCATAAAGTACTCCCGATCCCATACACTAGTAGGAAACACTTTGGTTTCCTTAGAATTATCTCTTTAAATAACTATTCCTATTTTGAAAACTTATATGGTTTCCAATTCAAGGGGGATACAAGCCTATAAATGGGTCTAATTTTGAGAAAGGATAATGATTATTATTTAAAAGTACATGATGTTTTAGTGATTTTAGAATGTGATATAGGAATAATCAATGAAGATACCCTTATCCCCTCAATGGTATAGGTCACACCCTTATCAGCTATTGTAACTACCGAAGGATTTCCACCTTCTGGAGTAGGTGAGTCCTTGTAGTGCCTATGAATTATCTAATGGATCAAATACACTATCAGATATAATAATTAGTGATTATTAGTTCCATTTTACCAATATTAAGATATCATAGAGGGATCCTTTTGTACCCATGGTCAAACACCTAGGCATACAGATACTGAAGCTGCTTTGTGACCTAAAAGTTTAGCAAGAATATAACAAACAACTTCATTGAGTGTGATAATCCTTGAATACATTTCTACTTTCAAAAGTGGAATAGAACCAGATTATATATCGCTTATTATATGATTTATCACACATCAATATGTTTTTATTTACATACATAAGTTGATCTTATGATCCCTCTTAACAAACATTCTTATGAATCATCCAATAATCCACTACCTATGCATAGAGTATGGGATTGATGGACTTGATTATTGTATGATATAACATGCCATTATGGAGATCATCCACATGATGAAGAATGAGAAATAAATTAAATAACTTCTTTTAAATGAGTATTTTTCCTATTTATTTTCCAACCATCAATCCGTAACATCCAAAGAAGAATCCCACTATGCAGAGGTGGTAGTGGAATGAAGATTCTTAGTTGATGAAATGGTTGATAAAATGGTACACATTTAGTCGGATCAAGGAACTCTAAAGTAATGTTAGGTATATTTACTAGGCATAATGGTTGAATACCTCATCAAAAATGAAGTTATTATTTTTAGGATTTGGTTCCCTAGAACCAACTCATTTATGTACTATTATTACCATTAAATTTATAATGTTTGATATATATATATGTGTGTGTTTGTGTGTGTACGTGTGTTTATTATTACCAAAATTCTTTTGATACTTCTGTATCCAAAATTAATATGGTAATATCCCTATATTACATGTCGTATCAAAAGGAAATAGTAGTTACCATCTATAATAGGAACCTATAGATACTATAATAGTAATTTTAAATATATGTCTTATGGTCAAGATACATCATTCTAAGAGGACACTGATGTAACAACCCCAACTCCAATAACCCAGAGTCAGTGGTTAAAAAATGAAATTGTTATTAAATAAAATGAATTTTATCCTATATAATTTAATAGTTTATTAGTTTTTGAGAACAATAAATATACATGGCACCTTATATCATTGGTAATTAATAATATAATATAATAAAAGAAATTAAATTGCAACCTTATGTTAATTATAAAATTACATCTTCAAATCATGGGGAAAAGAAAATAAATACAAGGGTGAGATCATATGCTCAGTAAGAGTTATATACAACATAAGATATCTTGAATTCAATAATTACTAATGAATATGTTATGATAAAATTATTGAATGCACATTCCATTTAATTAGTAACTTTTCCAAAATCTGAATCTACAGATAATATCATAATGAATATATCATGGATAAAAATAAATAATACATTAATGATAGAAATTTTTAATTATTAGATGTAATTTTTCATAGTAATATAATACCTTTAATTTCAATACCTTTTTGAAGACAATTTAATCATTATGGATAGAAACCCATTTAATATGGCCATCTTTTTCATCTCATGAGACTACCAATGAATCGAGGGGATTTTTTTATATATGGTATCCACCCATTATATCATTCCAAAATAATTCATTATTTATTTAAATGATCTATTTAATTCATTAATTGATAATCATTTCCAAAAAGTATCATAATTGAGTATAAGATACAAATTTATCTGAATTTCCTCATCAGTTCAAATAACTTTCAATGTAGACACCCTATGTTAAAATGGTATACTGTTTTGGAAATAACAAAATGAATTGATTATTTGTTTCAACTTAAAATACAAATAAATAAATTGAAAATAAAACCCAATCCAGTCAAAATTCATTTCACACATAATTTTATCATGATATAATCAATGATGTATATGTTTAACACAATGAATAGAAATTGAATTAAGAAATTTCATACCACTTTGAAATCAGTCGGATCGCATGCCACATAAAAGAATAAAATTTTAAAAAACATAAAATACAATGATAACAAATAAATTAATGATATATAATGTAAAATATTACTATTTACACCACAGAAAGGAAATAGGTGGTGAATCAGACATATGACCCATTGAAAGAAAAGTGAGATGAAAAATAAACCAGTACCTCTCACTTCATTTTTGTTAAAAATGATTTAAAATTCATTATAATGATCTAAATAATGTTATTAATTTATACTGAATCAATTTTCATATTTATGATATCTTATATGATGTATTTATATCATTATATCACATTCTTGTTAATAATATTACATTATTACCATTGTTTCAGGTGTTAACTGCTTCATTTTCCTATACAAGTTTTGTTATGTATGTTATAGTTATCATTAATAGGATGTAATTAATTCATATAAAGTATGATATTAATGTAATTAATATCATATTTAATAATTACGTATTGTTTTATAATCATTCTTGAATTTTGAACATAGAGAATGAATGCCTACAAGTTGTGGAGATGGTATGTCGTATGTATGTACAAGCAACGCAAACATTCAATTAATGGTAAAAGGATAAGGGATTTGATTTTATATTAATAATATAGAATCAATAAAATTTTATAACTACCATAAATAGCCATTATTTACACCATTATACCCATCCTTGTAAATTGGGGATGGAAAACAATTACCCCATGGCGTGGAGATGGTAAGTTGTACATACTCATGCACTTGGATTTCATTTTTCATATGATGGAGAAAACATAGAATATTTTTTACCATAATCATATTAAAATATAAGAATATGGAAGATAATATGTTTATTAATTTATCATGGAATCAACTAATGAAGAAAAAGTAGAGGAAGAATTCTTTTTGAAGAGTCTGTAAAGACGATTACCTCTTCTATGAACGAGCTCCATTACAAATTCTCTTAACGGACCTAGGGTAGCTGTTTTGGAAATATTGAAACCTCCAAAACATGACCAAGGATGTTGGGAAGATAAAATAGTAGGGGTTTTGAAATCTAGATGTCTTAATGTGGTGTGAATAAGTGTGGGAGGAGGTTCACTTTTATAATTGAGGTGAGGGGAACTTTGGGAAACTCTCAAAATATTAAATTAATATAATATATTTTTCTATTAAAAATGGGTAAAAAGTGTGTTATTCCAATGATAAGGTGGATATGGGTTGAAAATTCCTCATATAATAATTTATAGATATGTTTAGGTCCCATTATTACCCATATATGTTTGTTTTAACCCTTATTTAAACCTTTTAACTCTTAACGTGACAACATTGAGTTTTACACTTTTAGGGTAAATATGGTTATAAAAAATGTGAAATATGCCAAAAATGAAAAATGGGTGAAATTTTCCACAGTATATAAATATATTTTCGTATTTTTATATTTTTATGAGATTTATATAATTTAATTAAATATTATTAATTTTAAAATATCATTAATGTTAATTTTAACACAATTCATTACCTGACTTTTTAGTAATATCATAATAATGTGATATATTATAAATTACTCTTTTAAATAATAACTAAATTGCACAATTCATATAGGGAATTAATTTATGATAATAATTATATAAAATTATATTTAGTTTAGTATTTTTAATAACATTTATTTGATATTTACATTAATTAAACAATTACTGCATCATCCATGTGAAAGATTTTAATTCAAATATTTCATCACAAAAATTATAAATAAATTATCAGGATAGATATAAATATTTTATATTTAAAAATAATACTTATTGTTGAACATATCCCCTATATAACCCCATTTTAAAAACATTAACATGTTAAAAACAAATGTATGACAAAGTTTACATTTTTGAATAAAAGACTAAAAATGGAATAATTTCATCCTTGTGGCTCCATGTGCTCATAAAATAGGTCCAAGGATTTTTATGGTATAAAATCACTCATAAAAGGAAATTAAGTTAAGTGTTAAGGCATTTTTATAATATTTTTAATATTATTTTTACCCTTAATTACCCGATTTAACCATAATCGTGGTGATAAAAAATTCTAAAGTTACTATCCATATTTTTCAAAAATAATCAGGACTATTTAATAATTTTGGAAGTTATTATTAAAAATATAGATTCTATTTTTTCTAAAATCAAAATACAACATCGCATAAAATTAATTTAAAATTAATCCCATTGATGGAACGAGAAAAGTAGTTATTAATGTTAGAACCTTTAAATGTTTGAGATGTTTTTATCTCCATACTCAATTTGAGGTTGATTATAATGAACTATACTAGATCAAAAGATATAAAATTTATGTAACTATACTTTAAAACCATTAAAAACATAATTTAATGCTAACAATTATTTACATGAAAAGGCTATTTTTAATTAAAATTCAGTATTTTTCAGTATTCATCAAAACATGAAACTTATCAAAAAAATATAAAAAATGAAAAAAAGTAAATATTTATATTAATATTTGATATTTGTTTTAATTTTTTCAAATATAAAATATTAATGTGTCAAAAATTAGTTTTAAAACAAGTGCATCATTAAAAGGCGACATAACTTCCTTTTGAAATATATATGGTTTTGATGTGTATAATTTGAATTATTATTATTTTTTTCCAATGATATTTTTTGTATGAATCTAAAAAACATTTCAATATATATTAATTTCATAACGTGTTTAATAATATTCATTTCCTCTAATTCAATGAATAGACTATATTAATATTTTATTGTTTGGTTATGCTGGGTGTTGTGTAGAACATAATCTATCTAAGTAATTGAAAATATTTAAGAAGAGATGTACCATTAAATATTGGGGGTGTTATATTCATCCATAATTATAGAATATTATACTAAATATTTTCATGAATATTACATTCTAAATAGATGAGGGTGGTTCTTCTTCATAACATCTTTATGTTCCCACGTTGCTTCTTCGATTTTATGGTTTTTTCAAAGATCCATTACCAATCGAGTCATCTATATCTTTAACACTTGATCTCTATTATATAGAATATTGATATTCTCTTCATAGTAAGAAATATTTTCTTCTAGTTCTATTTATTCATCGATGAGTATATGCACTGGATCTAACATATTATTAGTAATCATATGCGGAACACATCGTGAACATTATAGAGACTTAGTGGAATTGATAATTAGTAAGCTAAAACTCTAATTCAATGACTAATTTATAATGGTACAATATACTTAGGTCTTTGCTTCCATTTTTACCATACCTTATGACACACTTCATTGGAGATACATTTATAAAGGCATGATCTCAGCCTGGAAATTCCATATCGTTTATCCGATTGTCAAAATATCTATTTTCCTTCTTTGAGATACATTAATATGAACTTGAATAGTATTTACATATTTAATTTCCTCTTAAATATGATTTGAGACTATAAGTTTCCATTCACCAACATTATCCCAACATGTTGCAGTATGAAATCTCTTTCCATATATTGATACATAAGACACCATTTTTCATCTTGAATGGAATCAATTATTGTAGGAAAACTCTAAAAAAGGTAAATAATGATCCCACATAACTTGAAAGTCTTGTGTGAATGATCTAAACATGCCTCATTATGTTTTTATGGTCATTTTAGACAGTTCATCAGTTTGAGGATGGTAGGTGGTGCTCAAATGAAACTCAATATCTAGAGTTTTCAGAGGGCTCTTCAAAAATATTAATGTAAAACGAGGTTCTCAATTTGGAAAAATCAATATAAGTGCATCATGAAGTAATTAAAATTTATTAATACAGATTATTTATTGGAATTCAAGAGGTAAATATTCTCTTATATAATGAAAATTTGTTGATTCTCTATGGTGATCAATAATAACCCATATTGTATCATTCTTTATAAGAGTCCTTGGTAGTTCTATGAGAAAGTCCATTGTAATTTCATCCCACTTCGACATAGGTATAGGAAGAGGCTACATGACACCTCTTGGATCCTGTCTTTCCACCCTCACTTGTTCAAAAACATGACATCTTGACACATAGTAAAAAATTTCAAGTTTCATATTATCACACCAAAAACATTCCTTCAAATCCCTATACATCTTGGAAATATCGAGTTGTTTATGAGAAATTTGACCAATTACAATCATCCTATTGTTCCCTTTGTATCTTAGATATTTATGGAACAAATAACCTCTTTCCAAATTTCATAACGACAACTTCATTAAAAAATCCTTCCAATTTTCCATCATTCACACAATTAATTTTATTATTATAATTCTCATCATTATATTTAGAACTTTTTATCATCTCCAACAAATATGGGTTTGCAATCATTTAAAAAAATGAGTGGTGTATCCTATTCTTCAGTAATTACCATATCCATATTTACACAATCCTTGAATATTGGATCTATATCAATCATCCCTTGGGTCATAACTAAATGATCATTCCTACTTAATTAATATGTTATGTTATTTCATTTTCATGGGATGTAATTTATCAAGAACTTTAATCCTCAAGTAGGTTGAGATATCACCTTTTCCCTATGTTGATCTCTTTTTATGAGAAGATGTATTTCAATATATTTTTATCTGTATTTATCTCGGATATTTCACCATAGATATTGTGTCTCTATATATTCAGAGAAAATATTATGGTTTCTAACTAAAGATCCTGAGCTTTATTTTTTGGTTCATGCGTCTTCGATTGACATGATGCCTATAAAATAAATTCATTATTTTCATAAGGACAAAATCCAGTTCTTTATACGATGCTTCACTGCATATAAAAAAATATATCATTTCGTAATGGTATAGTCAAAACTAGAGGATTGATCAATCTCCTCTTTAATTTTTCATAACATTATTCACATTATTTTTTCCATATAAACATAATGACTTTACATGTATGCTCGGTTAATAGGTTAGAAAATCATGGAAAATTATAAATAAATATCTGATAGCAACACTCCAAACCAATGTAACAACATACCTTAGTTATGTTTGAAGTTGTAGGATATTATTGTACAACCTTTTTCTTTACATGATCAACTGAGATTCCTTTCATAGAGATAATATGGCCAAGAAAATAAATTTCCTAAAGATAGAATTCAAAGTATCTAAAAATAACATATAAATTTTTTCTTCTAAGTGTCTCATGAAGGATCCTCAGTTATTCTCATGGTACTAATATATTTTATAGTACATCAATATATCATTAAAAAAATTCACTGAAAATTTTCATGATATTATTTGAATACCTTGTTCATTAAATCCATTAAAGCTAAGGGTAAATTAGAGTATCCAAATAGCATTACTGTAAACATGTAATGTATTTAATTTATTTGAATGGATATATTCATAATATATTTCTTCATTACATGTAATTGATGATACCTATAATTTAGATAAATCATAAAAATTATTGATCTCTAGGAAGTTGATCAAATAAATAATCAATGTAAGGAATATGATTCTTGTTCTTTATCATAATAACATTTATTTCTCTAAAATCTATGTATATCCTTATAAATCCATTTTCTTTTTAACTAAGAGAACTTGGTCTACCCATGGAGAAACACTAGGAAGAATAAATCCATTATTACTCAACTCTTGTAGTTATTTATTCAGTTCCACTAATTCCCCAATGTCGATTCTATAGAGAGTTTTTGATGTTGGCTTGAATCAATGGTTAAATCAATAGAAAACTCAACTTCATGCTATTGGGTGTGTCCACATTATTCATCTAGAAATACCTCAATGTATCCTATAAATAGGTTCATCCTCAATTTTAATATTACCCTTTTCATCCTCAAGTGTTGTTTTCTATTCCACTGGAATTATTTCATTCAGTAAAGCTATTGAGGGTGGATCTAGATAAGAATCATATAATTTTGTTTCTACTATAAAGATAAGTAATTATATATATTCCTCACAAATCAGAATTTCTATCCTATTTCAAAAAGTTTTGAAATAATAATTTTAATTCTAGTCCATATAGAGGATTATATCAAATTCAACCATATGTATGATGATAAGGTCATAAAATAAATCATGTTTTTGTGTCATAATGGGGATAACCTGACACATACTTATTTCAATGAGACTTCACTTATTAGTTCTGATGGAAAATTACCTTATTAAATAAAAAAGAAAATGTATAATTTTCTTGGAAAACTGGTTAGATATAAAAGAGTTCCATGATCCAAAATCATGTAAATCATTGGATATATTCGAATGTAGGATTAATGTATCAGACACCATGTTATTGGCTACTTCAAATCCACTGTAGTGATTACAGGAGCTTGTTCATATCCCATTGAGTCTTCTATGGTATATTCCTCTGACTATTGGGAGATTAATTTGATTAATTACCCATTTATTTTCATTTTAAGAATTGAATATCATTAGTTTGTTTCTTCCCCTTACATTCATGAGATATATGACCCTTTTTCTTGTCAATTTTAACACACTCTTTTGCTCTTTAAGAATTTCCCTAGATATTTCTTCAAACAATTTTCATAAAATTGAAATATCATTATACCCTTATTCAACTTTGGGTTTTACTTTTCTCATTATTATCACCCGACATCTTGTTCTATTGAATTCCCTTGAATATGTATGATCTAGACAATACCTTCTCTATTTTGATGACACATAACACTATTTCAACAAATGATGAAATTGATTGAGAAGACAATTCCCTTTAGAGATATGAATTAATAAATTAATAGAAATGATATATCATACACTCTATATTATGTATATAATTTATATCATACCTGTATAGTAAGGTAAATATAGCCTCGTATTCTGCAACACTTTATTCCATCATTTTCTTTAAGCTTATAAATTTTATCTTCATCGTAGTTCATTGTTCATGGGGGAAATATTTTTCAAATAATTTATATTTAAAAGTCATCTATTACATGTGTTCTATATTGAAATTGTACATAGTATCCTAGATAAATGACCAAAATTGATCAATATCACCGTTGAAACAATATACTTTTATTACTACCTTTTCTTTTCCACCACATACTAATTCTATAAATATATATTCAAGTGAACTAATCAATTGTTTATCGACCACTAGGTTAGTGTTCCCATTAAAATTTGTGGGAAGTTTCCACATGAAATGATCCAAAATAAGTATATAATGTTTATTTTTCATAGTCTGTGTGAGATGTCTGAATATGGTAATGATCTGATCAACTCCAAAACCAACTATGTTCACTTTCTCAGTAGGGAAACCCCTATATTGTTTACGGGTATGGATTCCCTTCCATTAGGCAGCATAACTAAATAATGATACACACGTAGTTACCCATAATATTCATGAGTATTTATCCACAAACTTGAAACTCCTAAAGGGTAATTTTTTTGAATACTATAAATAATTATGTGAGTTCACATGTTGGTTATATTTCATTTATAGTCTAGTTCCCAAGGTTTCTACAAAACTTGCTCTAATATCAATTGTAACAACCCTAACCCTAGAAACACATAGTAGGTGGATATTTCATTACACTCATATTAAATAAAAAGAATAATATATCGGTGGACCAAATTCTTAGTTGTTTTTGAGAACAAGATACATATGTGGAGCCCTTGTTACATTGGTAATTAAACATAGAACATAACAAAGGAAATTAAATGGAATCCTTCAGTTTTTATAACATTTATTAATTAGATCTTAGGGAAAAGAGAAGAAATAAAATGGTGAGCTTGGATCCTTAGTATGAGTAACATATAATAGAAACAATCATCAAATCAATAATTCATAATCTATATGGCATAATAAAATAACTGAATGCACATTCCATTTAATCAATAACTTTTTCAAAATCGAGATCCATTAATAATATAAAAATTAAAATATCATGGACATCAATAACTATAATATTAATGAAGGAAATACTTAATTATTGGACATCATGTTTCCCATTAACATAATAAATATACCATCAAAACCTTTCACAATACTATTAAATCATTATTGGCAAAACGCATTTAATTTCATCATCTTTTTCATCTCATGAGAATACTGATGCATTGAGGGGATTTTGTATATATTTTCCCCAACCATTTTTTCATATCTAAATAATTCCTCAAATATAAGAATTATGGATTTAGTCCATTAATAAATAATCCTTATAAATAATTATCCACATATATAATAATATATAGATTTAACATTATTTCCTTAGTAATTCAAATAACTCTCAATGTAGATATAGATTGTAAAAATGGTATATGGTTTAAGAAATAATCAAATGAACGCATAATGTGTATCAACTGTAAATTAATATAAAATAAGTGTAAATACAACATGTGTCAATAAAAATCCATTTCATGCATAATCTAATCACGACATAATCAATGAAGTATATGTTTATCACAATGAATATAAATTGAGTTAAGAAATCCCTTATCACATTATAATAAGTTGAACCGTATTCCCACTAAAAGAATAAAAATTTAAAAATCACTAAATATATTGAGTATAAATAAATTCATTCTATAACATGTCAAAGGGTATTATGTACCCCATACTAAATAAATATGTAGTGAATAAAGAATATGTACTACAAAAACAATAGTGATAGGAAAAGAAAACCCATACTTCACACTTTCTTTTGGAAGTACATGAATTATAGTATAGTATAATGTTTTAACCATGTTATTTATTTATACCAGAACTGGTTTTGTATTTATGATATCTTATATGGTCATATAATATCATTTTATCACCTTCTTCTTAGTAATATTTCATTATTACCCTTGTTTTTGGTCTTAACTGCTTCATTTTCATATGCAATTTTTGTTGTGTATATTCTAGTAATTGTGCATAGTATATTGTTATCTCATCTTCATAATGATATTAATCTTATTAATATCATATTTAATCATTATATACAATTTTAAAATCATTCTATAATGTTGAACATAGAAAATGAACCGGATCACGTCATGCAGATGGTAGACTATACGCATGCATGAGCGAAAGTATCATTCTATTAATCATAAAATGGTAAAGAATTTGATGTTATTTTAATTATATAGAATCATTATATTTTCATAATTACCATATATCCATTATTTCCATAATTATTCACATCCATGTAAAGTGGTGATGAAAAAAATTACACCAGGATGTGGAGTTAGTAAGCCATAAGTAAGCACGCGAAGTGCTTCCATTTTTTATTGGATGTATAAAAATGAAATATGGTTGTTCCACAATCAAAATAACTTCTCATAATACATATGAAAATATATTTATAAATTTATTATGTAAACAACTCATGAAAAATATGTATAAGAGGAATGTTTTTTGGAAGTGTTGGTAAAGACAATTACCTCTTCAACGAAGGGTCTCCTTTATAACTTATCTTAAGGGGACTATATTGGGTCTTTTTAAATGATAAGGAACTCCAAAACATGAATAAGGATATTTAGAAGAGAAAATGATCAGTTTGGTCAATATAAACGGCTCAATGAGGTGTTATTATGTGAGGTCTGATGTGCCCTTTTATAATTTAGGTGAGGGGAACTTTTGGAAACACTCAAAATATTAAATTAATATAAATTAATTTTAAATTAAAAATTGTCCAAAATAGATTCATTTAAAATAAAATATTAGTATGGTTTGAAATAATCTCATCCAATAATTTTTAAACAAGTTTAGGTCACATTATTAGCCTTATATTTTTGTTTAAACCCTTATTCAAACCCTTTAACTCTTATGGTGACAACGTAGATTGTTTATTAATTTAAGGTTAATATAGTTACTATAAAAAGAAAAATAGACCATGAAAGAATAATGGGTGGAATTTAAATCCTTATCCCAGTATTTTTTCTGAATTTCATATTTTTATTAATTTTATTTCATTTTTTAAGATATATATTATTTTATAATATCATTAATGTCAATTTTTGACACTATTCATTACATTACTTTTTAAAAATCTACCAACAAAATGATATATTCGAAAAAAAATATTTTAAATCGACGGTGACATTTAAAATCAATCTATATAATTTTTTTATGACATTAATTATATAAAATAACTTTTATTTTAATATTTTTTATAACATTGATCTGTTTTTCCATTAGTTTAACAATTACTCAATCATCATTTTGCAAGAATTTAATTTAATTTTCTGTTACCTAAATATTAAAAAAATTATCATGATGAATATAATTATTTTATATTTCAACATAGTTCTTATAATCGAACATATAGCCCATATAGAGCCATATTAAAAATATTTCACTTGTTAAAAACGCACGTATAACAGTGTTGACAATTCTTTTAATAAAATACTATAAATGGATTAATGTCATCCAAAGTGTCTCAAATATGTCTCAAAATCATCTCAATGAATAATTTGGTCGAAAATAACTCATAAAATAAAATTAAAAAAATACTTAGGAATTTTTTATAACATTTATAATATTATTTTTACCCGTAATTACATGATTTACCCTTAACCGTGGTAAAACAATTACTAAATTTACTATTCTTATTATCCAAAAATAAAAGGAACCTATTTACTAAATATGTAAATAATAACTATGAATATGGAGTCCATTTTTTATAATTCTAAACACATAATTTCCTAAAATTAATTTAAATTAATCTTATTGAAGGAAAGAGAAAACAGGTTATTAAAGTGAAAGTGTTCAAAAGTTTGAAATGTTTTAATATCAGTATTCAATGTATAATTGATTACAATTACTTAAATTGGATTAAATCAAATAAAAATGATCTAATTATACTTTAAAACCAATAAAAATATTATTTACAATTATAAATTATTTAAATGAAAAACTCTTTTCAATTAAAATTCATTATTTTTCACTATTCATCAAAACATAAATCTTATCAAAAAATACCAAAAAAACTAGAATTGTAAATTTTGATATTATGATTTAAATAAATAATTTTATTTTTTCATAAAAAATTTATAAAATTTTCAAAATTTGGTTTAAAAAAAAACTGCGCCATTAAAGGCGATAAAATTGCCTTTTGAAAAATATAGCCTTTTATGCGTAAAATTGAATTTATTCTTATTTTATGCCTATAAAATATAATAAATTAATATAAAAACATTTTGATGTAGAAAAGTTTCATAATGTGGCTATTATTATTCATTCCATCCAATTTAATATCTATGTTATAATAATATATTATTTTATGGTAAAGCTGGGTGTTACGAGTAATGTAAGCTATCGAAGAAATTGAAATTATTTAAGAAGAGACATCATATAAAATATTGGGCTCTTATAATAGATTTTTCCTATATATTCGGTGATGGGGGTTTATATGAAATGATATTTTTCTCTGTAATTTCTCACTTGTTGATCTCAATTATATGACATCACGAGGACTGACTTGCCAATAAGAATCACATATGTTTTGGGGTCATTGGTTGTTCCTGTATATAAACATTTTTATAGGTATATAGAATTTTTATCATTAAAAAGGTGTAACATTTGATAATGTACACTTATGAAATAAAAAACGATGATATTTTAGTTATGGTGTGGTATCTTGTGATGGGTGCATCTTTGGTTGCATGGAATTTATTAAAAGATCAAGAAATAATTTATCTCTTTTGACTTGAGTATGACATATCTCAGGGGACCAGGTTGACCTGGATAGTAGTACTGAAATTAAATCCAAAACCATGGAACAAGAAGTAAATTCCATCCAATAAGGTCACAAAATATATAAATTTACAAAAGGATTATGACACAAGTTTTAATTCTTCTTTATGATATATCACAAGACCAATATTATATATTGTACACAACATGGTCATAAAATGTAGTCATTTCATTGACATTCATTATCTCCTTTGGGACCATGATGGGTTTCTAAAATCCAATATTCATTAATGAGATGGAATCACTAATATCTAGATAATATCCTAGAGGGTCAAAAACTATATGTATCCTCAAGTTCCATATATTCCGACGAGTACGATTTTAGGATGATGTGGTCCCCACGTGTGGGATTAGTGAACGTACAAGTGTGATCGATCACATGTAATATTATTAGACTATATTATTCATGTTTAAAATAATTATGATGGAATTTAATTCTCAAGGTATTCCTAATTTTTATGACCACAAAAGTGAATATGAGAAAATATAATTTTTCAAATGAACAGTACACATTCATGGTTTGTTAAATTATTTTAGGAGATTATGGGCTGAGTTAATGATTCATATTTTATTATGAAACATACTAAATTTTATTAAGTTTGTGATAAATATTTCTAACATTTATAAAAATTTTAATTTAGTTGTAATCTTGTGAATGTGTCAAAAATGAAGGTTATTACTTTCTAGGGAACTAAGTGAAATTTAGAAGTATATAACCATGGTATAAAAGCTCATTTTGGACTCATGAATATTCCCATTGAAGTGAACGAGTGTTGTGGGAACTGTTATTTAAGTCAGGTATTGACTTAAGGAATCTCCCTATGGTTTAGTTAATCCATTATTTTCTTGATTGAATTAAATAATAGTTACTGTCTCATGATCACATAATTATTTAATTATTTTATAGTTTGTATTGTTTATTATTTTTTTGAATTTGTATTTATTAAAGATGATCACATATTAAAGTAATAAACAATCATGGATTGATAAAATTAACTTGTGTGGTGAATGTATTCTATTAAAAGAATGGTTATATAATGAGTGTTATTTAATATAATAATATTGTTACATATAACATTATTTCATTCACTAGAATAAATTAAAAATCCCTCAAAATAAATATAAAGTCATTTAATACCTTCCATCGCCTGAATCTGAAAAAAAAATTCAAGATGCTTGTTAGTCATATATGAGGGTTTAATCTTCTAACTAAGAGTTCATATAATTGTGTTAGGTTGAATTACCTAATTTTTTAAGCATGGAAGTATCTATAGCTATCTTGTTTCAACTTCTGAGGAAAATCATTGAGTGATGAAAAGTAACTCTTTATAGGAGATGTGACTCCACTCAACATATCAATGAGAAATGAATTAATGTAGTTGGATAGCTAAAACCCTACCTTAGAATATAAGAGATATATAGATTACATAAATCAGGATTTAAAGAGGGGTTTTATGGATCTTTTCCACTAGAATACTGAAGTGATTGTGTATTCCATATCTAGTAGTTAAGGGATACAAGGATTTAATGATGTAGTGGGAGACATTTAAAATTAACTATTTTAAAATTTCTTCTCGTAATCCAGACAGCGTACCAGTCTTCCAAATTGACTTATTTTAGATGAATTAAAAACCACCAGCATTTTAATTTCACTATTATCAATATTGGATAAAGAGAATATCTTGATCATCTATAACATCTAGGTGTGGTACTTTCACATGCTCATAATACTAAACCAGGAGAAGAAAGAGTATGTGTTGGAGTCCCAATATCATGATGATCCTACTTATGGGTAAATGAAAGTTGATAAAGATAAATATAAAAATTATATGGATGATTTATTTAATTTTAAATTTATTATTTTTTCATTTATGTCTAATGAATTATAAAAAATGCATGAGGAAAAAGATACTTTTGAATTGCAGTCTTGTCCCCAAGAATTATTCTAGGATATGTCATTGACTGAATGATATAAGATATTGATTGTTTTTATAGATGAAATTTAGTATAATGGAATCATTCATGACCTCATGTACACAAGATAATTAGGTACATTAAGAGACTTGGATCCATTGAGATCAAATTGAAACAAGAACTAGTAACTGATATCATTCATGGCATATTACTACACAACTTCTCAACATTCATTTTAAATTATAATATGAATAAAATAAAAATGTAAATATCATATTTTTTGGAGTTATTTCACCAAGAATAAAAATATATGATGAATTCCAATTCTTCAGTCTGTATGGTGAGAAAGAAGAGGAAATTAAAGGATAACGTTTTAGGGGATAATTATATGTCAAATCCACTGATGCACCGCCCTTCCTGGAATAAAAAATATATAGAGGGAGTAATGAAAATGAGGAATTATTCTTTTAATATGACAATAAAGGCTATCTTAATAAGGATTTTACATCTAATAAATAGATGTAAGGAGATTATTCTAGTTTATGTATATTTTTCATTGAATTTGATATCTTTATTCCGAAAAGTTTTGTATTGGATACTACATGTGGTTCAAACATTTATATTAAAATATAGGAACCATGTAGATTTAAGACAATTGTTAAATGTGAATAGATACATGAGAAGTAAATGGTGGTAGTCGAGTAGAATTAAAAGTAGGATAATATCATCTTACTTTTCCTATTGGAAGGGTTCTTGTTCTTAAAAACTATTATTATTTATCATTTTACTAAAAATATAGTATCAATGTCAAATATTGAATCTATGAGATTTTATTTTACGTTTGGAAATATGTTTTATCATATGAGTAAGGATAACATATTTTGAGGTATATAATATAATTAAAGTTCATTATATATATATATATATGTACTATAAAATTGAGTTATTGAATTCAATGAAACATCTAGTGAGAATGAATAATATCTTACCCACATGTAGAACTTTATGCTAGGTTAAATAAATGAGAATATTTTTAAAAAATATAGTTGGGTATTTAGAATCCATCAAGTATAAACCATTATATGTATTCCATGCATGTTTTCATGAAAAAATGACCAAATAACCATTCAATGGTAAAGGTGAAAGATCCAAATAACCATTGGAATTGGTTCATACTAATATATGTATCCCATTTTAAGTAGAGGAAAGGGGTGGTTTTTATTTCATCATTAATTTTACCAATGGTTATAGTAGATATGTATACACCTAATTAATGAGGTATATGTTATAGTCCTTTATCATTTTTATGGAATATCATAATGATGTATATAATAAACTTGGTAACAAGATTATGAAATTCTTCTCTTACCGTGGTTAAGAATATCTTAACCAAGTTTTCATCGATCGTGAAACGAAGTGTGAGATAGTTTCTTAACTAACTCATCTTTATGAAACTAAAGGGAATATTTTTAGTGAAATGAGGAATCAAAACTTCTTAACATGGTTAGAAAGTCGAGTCATAAAACTATACCATTATCCTTTTTGTGATATACACTATATTCTGAGAAATATAAACTAAAATGGGCATTGACTAAATTAGAAGATGTGATTCTATATGAATATGGTATAGAATGAAATCAAGGCTATCAAACATACATGTATGGGGATGAAATATTTTTTACATGATTATTTATATTGGAAAAATTATCAGTTTGGAGCATGTCGTACACCCTTAAAGTTATGTTACTGAAATGAAATGATATTACCTCTATAAACCATCATATATAATGTTGATTTTAGAAATACATGATACATTACAAGAAAGCTAAAACACTTAAAATAGAGATAGTGGGAGAAATATTGGATATTATGAAGATGACGTTCTAGATACACAAGAGTTGTTAGGCAATAATCTCTACAATAGATAGTGGGAGAGGAAGACAATCCTATGAAAAAAGTACAACACAGAACTATTAGAGTGGTTAGATAATTAGAGATATATTATTTTATTATTACTAATATAGGTGACACATTAATCTTAGATAATGATGAACATATAACCTACAAGGATGCATTTGATAGAAAGTATGAAGATAAATGGAATGAATCCATGTATTCAAAAGTGGAGTCTATATATGAAAATCATATTTGAGTTTTGGTATACCTACCAGATGATGTAAAACCTACGAGGTGTAAATGGGAAATAAAGAAAAATTAGCACACATATGGTCAAGTGGGAACCTATAAGAAATGACTAATTGTAAATGGTTTTAGGAAATTTCAACGTATCAACTATAATGAAACATTTTCACTAGTTTCTATTGTAAAATCCATCTTAATATTACATTCAGTAGCATCTGCCAAGATTTTGGAATGTGAAAAATGGATTTTAATATTTCATTTATAAATGGTAAGTTAGATGAAAACCTCTATATAACACAACATAAGTGGTTTTTATGTAAAAGAGTGACAATATTGTATTAAAGCTAAAAAGATCCATTTATATATTGAAACCAGAATTATGATAATGAAGTGTTCATTTTAATTAGTCTATAAGAGAATTTAGTTACAATATGAATGAATGTGAGTGATATGTCTATGTTATGGTTATTAGAAGTGAAATCAATACCCTAGTTTTATATGTTGATGAAATATTGCTAATGGGAAATAATGTTCATGTCTAATAGTCACTGAAGACATGGTTAAATGATTTATTCTCCATGAATGACTTAGGTGAAGAAACCTATATTATTTGTATCAAGATCAATAAAGATAGATCTCAAATGTTTTTTGGGTTATGTCAAATTATATATAGTGACATGTTACTCAATATGTACAATACACAATAATCCTAGAGATGATTTTATATAGTTTCAAATAGAATTAATCTCTCCAAAAATAGATTTCTACAGAAACATAAGGAGAATTAATGAATGAGTAGAATAAATTTTTATTCAATTGTGGGATCAATCTGGTAATCTATGCTCTGTACTAGGTTTAATGTTTCATTTCCTTTATGAATGGTGGGAATATATTAATAAAATCCAAGAGATCTACATTGGGATGATATAAGAACATTTTTAATGTATGTGGGACATACAAATGATATGTTCCTAGTGTATATTAGAGATTAGAATCTTTTCATGGGGGTGGCACTGATTCTAGTTTCTAGATTGATCATATTGATATGAAATCATAGTCAGGATAAGTATTTTTCCAAAATAGTGGTGTAGTGAGCTGGAGGAAATAGAAATAATCAGTATATGCTATTTCTACAAAAGAGACCTTGTATACAACAATACCCAATATAAGTAAGTAATCAGTTTGGATACACAACATTGTTTATGAGTTTGAAGTTATACCAAGTAGTCGATAAACTGTTACAGTATATTGTTGTAATACTTATATTATGGTTCTTTCCAAGGATCCCATTCACACCATAGGATGGCGTATATACTTCAAAATCATCATGTATTGTGGGATTTTACATAGATAATTGCAAACTATCAACTAATAGAGTAACCAATAAAGACAATATAGGGACCTAATATTTTCATACATAAATATGAAATCATTCTAGATGAATATTCCTTAAATTTCCTAAACATATTCCCGATGACAATAATAGTTTATTCTATTTGGATACTTCAAACCCGATCTTCTTATTTCATGAAGTACCTTCAATGTCTATCATTATGATCTTATGAAAAAGTAATCCTCTTAAGAACACCCTACCTAATCCTTTCTCCAAAAACTAGGAAATGAATAATAAGAAAGGGTGTGATCATATTATATATAAATTTAAACATAAGAGATATAAATATGTGATCATACAAAAGAATAAGATAAAAATAAGTATATGTGATTTTGAACATAACTAATGAAGTACACACCCAACCCATTATATATGATAAACATGATTCATGGAATGAAAGTTTATTATTCTAAAAATACAGAGCATAAGAGTGGAAACAATCAAATATAAATCAGGAACCATATAATCTTGTCATAACAGTACACCACTATCATAATTATGGAAAACCATTACATATGTCAAGGTGAGCTACCAAGACCGTCAACATAGTGGATCAAGACTCATCACATATATACCATTTTTTATTAGGGAACACTTGTTTCCTATAATGGATCTGAATATTGTTGTTCCCTATTATGGATAATTCCAATCAAATTGTATCACATTATTATATCTTGAGATATAAGGATTTACACAATTCATTAGAAGTAGTTATAGTTCCCACAAATATCATAATGAAAACCGTACTTATGTCTTCTAAAATATTATAAAACACTCATCATATCATCACATCATAACCAGTGTAATGAAAATGGGTTTCATAAAAAATTCATAAATTCCCCATAGCTTAACCCATGAATAATAAATGTGTTTTTAAAAAAATTTCATAAACATAAATATTAAGATTCTATAGAAAAAATCAGGATGAAATCATTCAATCCTATCCCCAGTAAAGCATAAGTAACATCAAAGGATTTCTTATTAGATAGAAAATTATTTTGAAATAGAACATAAAATATTTTTTGGGTAAAATATCCTTCATACTTTATTTTTTATAACATAAAAAAATTTAAAAATCCATTTCATTGAAGTTAACATTGAATCATATAATGTAATATTTAAATCATTTGTCAGTAATGATGGCATGAATTACCATTTATGACTTACATTTTAAAACATAGATTCCATTAAATTTATTTATAAATCCAATCAAGCATTGTTTGAAAAAAATATAAATATTAAATTCAATTTTTTTTAAAAGTCAATCATGGGTAATCATTTATTTAATATATAATTTAGAAAATTTTAAAACATATTTGTGAAAACATTTAGGTAAAAAGATTTTGGAAGAAAAAGTAATTTCAACCGAAGAGAGAATTGACGTTTGTTTTCTTTAAAAACATGTGTTTTGGATCTTGAGTACATAAAGAGAGAAAAATGATGGTAATCCATGTTTTTTTATATTTATAGTATAATAAAATTATTTTAGGTGAAAATTGATACATAATACCTATATATGTTCAATGTAATTAATTGGAGTCATTTTATAATAATTTTATATATATAAAAAGTTTATTGATCTTTTCACCGACTTTTATCCACCTTCTAGGAGAATTTGGAAATACACATAAAACATAATTTTACCACTTCTGTGAGTGGAATTTCAAAAATCCGAGATACATGGTTAATATCAAAGAGTAAAATGTGGTTCAATAAGATAAAAATAATTTTTGTTGAATAGTAACTTTTTACTTTTATTTACCACGGTTAAACGTAAATAGGGAAATTAAGGGTATGAATGATATTATTATTACCCTATTACATGTCCTAATTCTATTAGATAAGTGTAATTCGACCCAAAACAACCTTAAGAATAAAATATGACCATTTAGTTCCACATGGATTAGATTAGGACATTTATTATTAATTTATTTAAATAAGGGTTAAAATAAGTAAAATCAATGTTTAATAACTAAATAATTTTTAATATAAGGTTATAAAAAAGATATATTCGACTATAAATATTCATCAGAAATCTGAAAATTTTTCCTACATTATAGTAATTTATTTATAATTTTTAGACATTAAATAAGTTAATTTATTTATGACACAATGATGATGCAGTAATTACCTTATTAATGAAATATTAACATGATTGATGGTATAAATACCCAAATAATTGTAATTTGAGAGTTTTTATGAATTACACTAATTTTCTAGGTTAATAGGACATGTTATTATGGATTTAATTAACTTTTTTCTAACTAATCATGCTTTTATGATTTTCACAAAAATCAATTACCAAATAGTTCCAAATTGACATAAAATCGTATTTAAAATAAATATTATATTATTAATTGTTATTATATTCCTAAAAATCTAAGGTTCATCCAAATTACTTATATAAGGTTATATATATTACTAAATAACCACTTGGGGGGTCGTTTGTCGAGTTATAGTATGTTTATTAACCATAGAGTGTAATAAAACAAGAAGACACAGTAAAAGTTAAATTATTTAACTTAGAGTTAAATCTAAATTATAAGGTTAAAACAGTAACATAAACATTTCTAAAACCTATTTGTTGAGAGGCTTTCTAACCATACCCACTTAATCTATGAAATAAATCAATTTTGAGCTATTATAATCTGAATATGACTTTATTATAAAATAATATTTTATGTTTTCTAAAGGTGCCCCTCTCCTCCCTTATAAAAAGTGAACCCCTTCCCTCTTCTCTTCACACCCTTTTGAGCCTTTAATCTCAGACAAACTCTGCCAATTTCTGTTCTCCACTTACCTATCAACATTCTGGAGGTTTTGGTCTTCTCAAAAGATCATCTCTACTTCTTTAAGAGGAAGCTTAAAGGAGGTGCGTCGAAGAAGAGGTAATCTCTTCTTCTGATTCTCTCAAGTTTCTTTCTTCTTCTATTCTTCATATTTAGTTGTCTCATTATAAATTAATAACATCAGTATTAATTATATACTGATAAATTATTATACATATGAAACAACCATATTTCACCTTCTCTCCATCCTACGGAAAACGAAATCACCGCGCGTGCATATGTACAGAATACCGTGTCCACTACACGGTGTAATCTGTTTTCAACCACCACCTTACTTGGATGGGTATAATGGTGTAAATAAATAACAATATATGACTATTTTAATGTGATATTTATTATGAAATATTATACATACACTTCAATACAATTCCACGATCATGGGAATGATATCATCGCTCGTGCGTACGTACGGACTACCGTCTCCACGACGCGATGAGGTTCATTCTCCATGTTAACCATTAATGAATGGTTATAAAGTATATATAATGAATAATAATGAAATATATGACATAATAATTATACTGGATTTATGTATATATATATATATATGTCATCTACTTAATTCCATTCAATTCAGCAAGGAAACGAAAATAGCGTTCATGCGTACATATGACCTACCGTCTCTATGAACGGTGTATTTCATTTCATTTATCGATCTATCATATATATATGTATATTATGAATATATATTAAATATAAATAATGTTTTACATTCTAGAATTAATTAAATCAGGATATAAGTAATAATATCAAGAAAAAAAAGTTGAAACACGTATGATAAATGAAACGATTTTACCCAAAATGCTGCTTTAACTTGGAAATTACAAAAGAACAGGTAATATAAAGTCATAAGTGAACCATATATGATATCATAACAATGAATATGAATCTTTAATAAGTAAATTACATTATTTAAATCACTATATAGGAGTTTTGGATACATACAATGCATATCATACATAAGGTAAGGGATAACTATTTTAATCTCGTTCTTATCAGAGATTGTTTATTCGTAAGTATTTACTGGGGTTATTGTAATCATCCATGTCCATGTTTCCTAAAAATGGTTTCATGTATGTTTAAATTCCTTTTTAACCATTTTGACTTTTATTATATGATATGTAAGGAATCATACTTTTTTTATCATACGACGTACTTTTTGACTTTTCCGACAAAAGTACGAGGAGAATGTGATTTTTAACTTATACCGTGTGAACGGATTTGTACGGTTTCATAACGCCTAATTTTCATGAAGATTCCTGTACAATATTGCATGATTATTTTCAACAAAACCCTTTTCTATTAAAATTGCCTGGCATTTTGTGAAAAGAAAATGATTTTGAAGAATAAAGGATATTTTCCTCAAGATTTCATGTTAAGTGTTTTATCAAAAATATTTTCCATCTAAAATGACATTATTTAGTATGTCTATGTTTCAATTATAATGTCTCCATTATTTACATGGTATGATTCTTATTATGATGAAATGATGTCCATTTCTTTATATGGATTATGTTATGATGGCATGATGTTTAAGAATCCCATTCTATTACATGGGTTATTCTATGATGTATGATTTATGATTTTGTGGTACATGAAAGAATGATTTCCTTATGAGATGGGTGGGACATATATATACCTCAAATGAATTGGGTAAAGATTTATATCTAATGAAACAGACATGGCTGGAACGGTAAGTTAATCTGGTTTAGTGTTACAGGACTGAAATGAGGAGTGAACTAGATTCAGAAAGGGACTTTTTCCACTAAGATGGTCATGTCAGTAATGTCTTGGATACTATGGAAATACTAACATGTTCTTAATGGTTTCCACAATTACATGTTTTATTCCCATGATATTTTATCATGATTAATGTTTCTTTATGATCTATGCCTTATGTACTGCCATGTTTTATGTCATTCCTCAAGATTTTGATGTTTAAACATTATGTTCGTGTTTTTAAGTTCAAATGTATATGATTTGTTTTATTTTATCCATGCTTACCCTTAATTAGAATTTTAGCTCACCCTTTATATGTTTCCTTTTCCCCAGGATTTAAATAATGGTTTTAGGTAAGAAAACAAAAGGGGAAGATCTTTATGAGAGATGTTGAAGATCTTTCACCACGATTAGAAGATTATGTTCCGAGTTTCCAAAGACACTAAACTAATACGGTCCTTGAGTGTTGGTTATTATTATATATTATGTATTCTGAAAAAGTAATGTAATTTCCATGTACGTCAAGATTCGGGTCTCTACAGTTGGTATCATAGGAAATGTTTAGTTAACCTTTGGAAACTAGGATGCGAAAACTTTAGTGAAACCCCAAGAGATATTCCTAAAGTATGTCTGGGGATGTCTCTAAGGTTAAGTATACATATAGGTTATACTCCTAGAATTATAGTCATGATATTAGAAATAACCCTAAGATGTTATATATTAAAGGTACTCCCCCTTTATTATGTTGTTTTCCATAGCATGATTTTTGTCTCTCACACTATTCTTTTTGGGTTTTAGACGATGGCTAGAAACCAAAGGAACCGTGTTGATCTATGTAATGGACAATGCAATAATTGTCTTCCTGAAAAAACCAATGTTATGGGAGATGGAGTGCAAAATCTTATTTCTATACTTATGCAAGCTATGAATCATTTTGGACTTCCGAATTAGCAGAGAAGGGAACAATATTCTATTGAGTCCTTCATGAGGCAACATCCACCTTCTTTCAATGGGTCTTCTGATCCACTTGTTGCTGAACAATGGATCTGTACCATTGAAAAGATATTTTCCATAGTTCATTGTTTAGAACATGATAAATTCATTCAAGTTGTTTACCATTTAGAAGGTGAAGCAGACTAGTGGTGGACTATAATTAAGAATACAAGGCCCCAAGATGAAATTTAATCCATGGAATTGGATGAGTTCAAGAACTTATTTTTCAATAAGTACATCCCTAATATTATTCGAAAAATATGGAAATGGATTTCCTTGAGCTTAAGCAAAAGGATGGTGAATCTGTTGGTATATGCGAAGCGAATTTTACAAGGCTTGCAAGGTATGCATCTGGCTTTATCATCCAACCTAAAAGTAAAGTTGATTGATTCTTCAGTGGCTTGAAACCAAGTCTTCGAATGGAATTATCTATAAGAGACTTTAGTAGCTATGAAGAAATTGTGCGTTCTTATATCAAGGTAGAAAAGCAAGTTGGTGTTACATATCAATCTCATGGTTTTGACAACAAACAAAAGATGGAGTTTAAGGAGAAATCTCATAATAATGGTGAAAAGAAGATGAATGTTTCTTTATGCTCAAAGTGTGTAAAGAAGAATGGTGGAGATTGTCTTAAAGGGACTAGAAACTTTTTTAAGTGTGGAAAATAATGTCATCGAGTAGTTGAGTGTCTAAGTAATGGGAAAAAGGTACCTAATGATGTGAATAGAGAAAAGACTACAGAGAACTCTTCACCAACACTTCAATGCTTCAAGTGTAAGGAAATGGGGCATTAGGCTAATCAATGCCCCAATCCAAGGGTTAGTGATGATCAACGTGAGCAACCTCTTAAGGCAAAGGATAATGTGAAGTAACACGTGATCACTATTTGTGATGTTGAGTATGACATTGATGATGTGTATTGATTAAGTGTTTATGTAATGGGATTTCAAAATAGTATCATGGAATCTCATTTATGGTATCGTTGAATTTTGGAATATCTATGTATTGGTTTTCAATAATTATATGGTACCGGTAACCATAAAAAGTGATTGAAATATTTTTTGAAAGAAGATGATATAAGCATAATGAATGGATAAAGAAAAAATTAAATGATTTCACGACTGATATATGGAAAACGTTATATCATGGTTTGAGTATATAATTTTTTTTGGGATTTTGGTATGTGGAAAGAGTTAACTTTTGAAAGAATTCATTTTTTCACTAACGTTTAATGGGTATTCATTTTTAAAGAGAATACATGATTAATGTATTCACATGTTTGGAATGTGACCAACAAGATATATCTTATATGGGGGATAAATGATGGTATTCACTTTCTTGGTTGATGACATTTCTAGTAATCATTTTCTTTATACTATAAGATTGGATAGAAGTATTTTTGATAAGCTTAATGGTTGGAATGGATTATGTTGGACATCAGAAAGAATTTTTTAAGGCTATAAATATTTCCATATTATTTATGAAATTTTATAATAATGTAGTTTTAAAAAAAGGACAACCTGCTCGATGGGCGACAACCCGTCGCGTCGGACAAGGCTGCGGGAATCGAACCCACAAGTGAACTGCGACATGCATTTATCGCCTACCACTAGCCTATAAGAAGTCCCTGGTTAGTATAAACTAGTTTCATTATATGAAGAGTTATTATATATGAAGTATAAGTCCATTTTAGGAACCATATACGATTAATCTCACCATAGATGGACTTATGTATATTTAATAACTTATGCTAACCATTTTGTGATAGAAACAGATTTGATGACTTATCATTCTATCGCATGATCTTCTAACACTTCATGAATGGAGAATTAAGCTTCATTTAATTAAATATATATGAAGTAGAAATTGTTCAGGGAATGACCAACACTGATATTACACTAAAATCAATTAAGTATTTATGCTTATGTAAAAGTTCATCAACATTAGGGAAATGATCTTGGAAACCAAAAATGTTGTCCTATTACCCTCAAATATGATGAATCATATGGTACTTTAGATCATAACAAATTTATGGCTTTGTGATTGCTGGCTTCTTCATAGCCATGTTCTCCACCACTCTCCATCAAAACATGACAGTTAGATTTCTCTTCCATATCCATATTTTCACCTATGTTCTCCTTTGTGGAAACCCAGCAATAAGTTAATCTGGGTAACCATTACGTTTCATACATTAGTTTTTAAAATTAAGCTTTAGTATTCCTTTTTACGATGTGGGTTTCTATTAAATAAAATTTTAAGTAGAAAACGATTTATAACCCCGATGAATTTCGAGGGAGAAATTCATTTTAAGGGGGGTAGAATGTAACACCCCGAGATTTTATGAAAAATATTCATTTTAATTTCTTTAATGTCTTCTGTTGTACGCTACTCCAAAAGGAGCTTCCACTACACACATCCCTGACTTGGCTTGCTTTACACGCAATCACGACCTTCCACGATAGCGTGTGTTGTACGCAATATCAAGTTTCACTAAATGAGATATTATTATAATATTATTATGAACTAGCCGTTATGAATAGTAATACACACTTTTTGAAATTTTATAAATTTTATCTTTCGAAATGGACTCCATTTTTGGATTCGGAATATCAAAATTAGCCTAGGGTGAATTTTTTGTATTTTTCTGAAAACTTTCAATTTTTAAGGAATAGTGAAAACACTAGATTACTATTAATAAACTGAATTTTTATTTAAATAATTATTTATTTTATTTAAATTTATTTTAGGTAAAAAATTGATACATAATACCTATATAATTTCAATTACATTAATTGGATTCATTTTATAATAATTTTAGATATATAAAAATTTTATTTAACTTTTCACCGTCTTTTACCCAACTCCTAGGAGAATATAAAAATTCACATAAAACGTAATTGTACCGCTTATGTGAGTGGAATTTCAATATTCCAAGAGTCTTGGTTAATATCAAGGAGTAAAATGTGGTTAAATAAGAAAAAAATAATTTTTGGTGAATGGTAACTTTTTACTTTTATTTACCACAGTTAAAAGTAAATAGGGTAATTAAGGGTAAAAATGAAATTATTATTACCCTAACACATGTACTAATTCTATTGGATAGGTTTAATTCGACCAAAAACAACCTTATGAATAACATATGACCATTTAGGTCCACTTGGATTAGATTTGGAGATTTGTTATTAATTTATTTAAAGAAGGGTTAAAATAGTTAAAATCAACGTTTAATAACTAAATCATTTTTAATATAAGGTTATACATAAGATAAATTCTAATATAAATATTAATTATAAATAGAATAATATTACCTACATAATGGTATTTTAATTATAATTTTTAGACATTAAATAAGTTAATTTAGTTATGACACAATGATTACGTGGTAATTGCCTTATTAATGAAATATTAACATGATTGATGTTATAAATACCCAAATAAATGTAATTTGAGACATTTTATGAATTAAACTAATTTTATAGGTTACCATGACATGTTATAATAGATTTCATTAACTTTTTTAGAACTAATAATTCATTTATGATTTTCACAAAAATCAATTACCAAATAGTGTCAAAATTGAAATAAATTAGTTTTTAAAACAAATATTATATTATTAATTGTCATTATATTCCTAAAAATCTAAGGTTCATCCAAATGACATAGATAAGGTTATATATATTAATAATGAACCATGTGGGGTTTTGTTTCTGGTTATAGTAATTTTATTAACCATATAGTGTAAGAAAACAAGAAGACACGGTAAAAGTTAAATTATTTAACTTAGTGTTGAATATAAAAGATAAGGTTAAAACCGTAACATAAACTTTTATAAAACCTATTGGTTGAAAGGCTTTAGAAATATCACCACTTTAGCTTTGAAATAAATCAATTTGAAGCTATTATATACCGAATATGACTTTATTATAAAATAATATTTTAAGTTTTCCAAAGGTGCCCCTCTCCTCCCTTATAAAAAGGGAACCCCTTCCCTCTTCTCTTCACACGCTTTTGAGCCTTGAATCTTGGCCAAACCCTGACCATTGTACCTCTCAAATTCCCTATCAACATTATGGAGGTTATGGTCTTCTCAAAAGATCAACTCTACTTCTTTAAGAGGAAGCTAAAACGAGGTGCGTCAAAGAAGAGGTAATCTCTTCTTCCGATTCTCTCAAGTTTCTTTCTTCTTAAACTTCTTCTTATTTAGTTGTCTCATTATAAATTAATAACATAATTATTTCTTATATAATGATATGTTATTAAAAATATGAAACAACCATATTTCACCTTCTATCCATCCTACGGAAAACTAAATCACCAGGCGTGCGTACGTGTGGAATACCGTCTCCACACCATGGTGTAATCTGTTTTCGACCACCACCTTACTTGGATGGGAAGAATGGTGTAAATAAATAACTATATATGATTATAGTAAAGTGATATTGATTCTGAAATATTATACATAAACTTCAATACAATTCCATGATCATGGGAATGATATCATTGCTTGTGCGTACGTACGGACTACCGTCTCCACGACGCGATGAGATTCATTCTCCATGTTAACCATTCATGAGTGATTATAAATTATATATAATGAATAATAATGAAATATTTGACATAATAATGATACTATATTTATGTATATATATATGTATGTCATCTACTTAAATCCATTCAATTCAATAAGGAACCAAAAACAACGTTCATGCGTACGTACGGCCTACCATCTCCATGAACACTGTATTTCATTCCATTTATCGATCTATCATATATATATGTATATTCAGAATATATATTATATATAAATAATTTTTTACATTCTGGAACTATTTAAATCAGTATATAAGTAATAATATCACGAACAACAAGTCAAAACACATACGATAAATGAAACGATTTTACCCAAAATGCAGATTTTACATGGAATTTACAAAAGAACGGGTAATATAAAGTCATAAGTGAACCATATATGATATAATAACAATGAATATGATTCTTTAATAAGTCAATGAGATTATTTAAATCATTATACCGGAGTTTTGGATAAACATGAAGCATATTAGACATAAGGTAAGGGATAACTATTCCAATCTCGCTCTTATCCGAGATTGTTTATTCCTAAGTATTTACTGGGGTTATTGTTATCATCCATGTCCATGTTTCCTAAAAATTATTTCATGTATGTTTAAATTCCTTTTTAACCATTTTGACTTTTACTACATGGTATGTAAGGAATCAATCTTTTTTTATCATACAATGTACTTTTTTACTTTTCTGACAAAAGTTCGAGGAGAATGTTATTTTTAACTTATACGGCGTGAACGGAATCTTACAGTTTCATAACGCCTCATTTTAATGAATATTACTATACAAGATTGCATGATTATTTTCAACAAAACCCTTTTCTTTTAAAATTACATGGAATTTTGTGAAAAGAAAAAGATTTTGAAGAAGAAAGGATATTTTCCTCCAGATTTCATTTCAAGTGTTTTATCAAAAATATTTTCCATCTAAAATGACATTATTTAATATGTTTATCTTTCAAGTATAATGTCTCCATTATTTACATGGGTTAATTCTTATTATGATGAAATGATATCCAGTTCTTTATATGGATTATGTTATGATGGCATGCTGTTTAAGAATCCCATTCTGTTACACGGGGTATGTTATGATGTATGATTTATGATTTTATGGCACACGAAAGAATGATTTAATTATGAGATGGGTGGCACCTATATCTCCCTCCAATTCATTGGGTAAAGATTTATATCTCATGAGATAGACGTTGCTGGAATGGTAAGTTAATCCAGTTCAGTGTTACAGGACTGAAACGAGGAGTGAACTCGATTCAGAAAGGGACTTTTTCCACTAAGATGGTCATGAAAGTAATGCCTTAGCTACTATGGAAATCAGAACATGTTCGTAATGGTTTACACAATTACATTTTTTAATCCCACACTATTTTATCATGATTAATGTTTCTTTATGATCTATTCCTTATGTACTTCCATGTTTTATGTCATTGCTCAAGATTTTTATGTTTAAACATTATGTTAATGTTTTTAAGTTCAAATGTATATGATTTGTTTTATTTTATCCATGCTTAACCTTACTGATCGTTTGAGATCACCCTTTATATGTTTTCTTTTCCCCATTATTTAAAGAAAGGTTTTAGGTATGAAAACAAAAGGGGAAGATATTTATGAGAGATGTTGAAGATCTTTCACCATGATTAGAAGATTATGTTCCAAGATTCCAAAGACACTAAACTAATACGGTCTTTGAGTGTTGGTTCTTATTATGTATTAAGTATAACAAAAATGTAATTTAATGTCCATTTATGTCATGATTTGGGTCTCTACAAATACTATAAAAAGGTTTTATGGATTTATTGTTTCTAACATGAATCCAAAACAAAAATTTTAAATTAATTATTTTTATGCTTCTATTATACCATGGGTTTCTATAATTTTTGTGATGTTGGTATGACTATATCTCACTAAATAATCACTGACAGCGAGGCTAGCCAACCTTCAAAATGAATCTCATGAATCTCATAAATCAACCATCAGAATTGTGGACTATTTCGAGGGAATATTATAATTTTTTACTAATAATAATTGTTGATTTCTCCAAAATTATTATCATCAATATTCAAATGGATGAAAAACCTGAATATGGGTATTATATTCCATACAAAATAGGGGAAGAAGAAGGCGTCCAAGATCATATGGGTCGTGTGAACCATCATGATACATGTGGTTTCATGAACTCAAATGGTTATGCATATGGTTATGTGAATTGCACATCCTTGTAAAGATCCCACAAATCACTTTGGAAAATTATTTATTCTCTTGAGAAGGCTCCCAGAAAACCAATGTTCACATTGAGGGAGTCAAATATTATTTTCCAGGACACGTGACTTGTCATTTTGTAGACACCTAATAAAATTTACCAAATATCCTTCGAAAATAAGAGGAAAAAATCCAAAAGGTGGGAGCCTCTTATAGTTTTAAATTTCACATGATGAATCACTAATATATAGTATGATTTTATACGACACTCATGAAACCTCATGAGATCTGAAAATATTGTAAAAAATGAAATGAAAATAAAATGGGGGAATGGTTGGAGCCTCTAGTGGTCAGAAAAATCACGTGATGCACCCATGCTACCCTTGAGACTCTTTGAAGCCCTATTGACATTTCTACCAGGAAACATGAAAGCATAATGGAATGTCTTCCTCATCACTTGGAAGGCTTAAAAAGTGACTAGGTGACCTCACCCTCTCCCACTAGCACCGTAATACAAAAAAGTGTTTTCTCATGAAGCGATCACATATCATTACAAGGCCTTTTGTTGGTAATGCGATGTATCACCAAGGGGGAGAGTAGATGTCTACAAAAACACTCACAAAAAATCAAAAAACACCTATGTCAAATAGTAAGTAAAAGGGAAAAGTTTGGACCCTCTTGCAGTCATAAAAATCATGCATCACACCAACACAACCTTGAAAGACCCCTTGAAAAGCCTCTTTGATCTCACAAAGGTACAACGAAAAGTCATACTTACCTCATGGATTATCCCGAAAAAGGAATCAACGATCACACAGAGACATTTCATCAAGAATACTGATCTCACAAAATTACTTAAACATGTTAACCAGACAATATCGAAGACCCTTGACATGTCAAAATAATTCCAAAAGACCCCATTAATTGGAAATAATCCAAAAAAGGAGGAATTCATGGAATAGTCTTGTGGTCGTTGAAAATCATAAGACACATTAAAAATGACCTATGACAAGACCTTGAGAAGACACGTGACACCAAATCCATCCACTACCTCCAATATAGATTCAACAGATATTCTTTTCACAAATAAGTGAATTTCCCAAGTGGTGAGGCCAATAAATCCCCTACCTAAGCATGAAAAATGGATCCTTACATGGATTAATGAATCATGAGATCCTTACTCTACTATACCCATGTATCAGTGTGGATTTAGAAAAGTGGTTAATATCTCAACCGAGATTTTTTCCATGAAGTTATATCCATTGAACAACTGGAGTTATCATGTAGCATGCATGGCCACTTCAGGTGATCACTCAAAGATCACGAGAATTAATCTAGGAGGTTCATGAAAAGGTCATACAACATATATGATGAAACATGAGAGGCATAAAAAATATGACCCCATAAAAATATAAGGAATATGAAACAAAATCCTTGAATAAAGACTAAAATACCATAAACTAATGTGAAGAAAACATACACTGATATTCATTTACTTTACAATAACCACCAATTTCATGTAACAACGCCATAAATTGTATTCATGGTTATGTGATGATCCTTTGGTTTATTATTTTGATCAAGAAAAGTACCCTATACATGTACAAAGCAAGTTACATGGTTCCCCTTAGGCATGCCACCAAAGTCTCACGAGACCCTCCAGTCTAACCACTCAATCCTTGTAGTGACCATCCGACATGTCACCCAACTCATACGGGGGAAACAATACATCTTTTCTGTGTATTGAGATGGCACCAATGTATGAAAACATGATCTAGAGACTTTCTATGGATACACTAGATAGAACTCACGTTCTCCCATGCATGTCAACATAATTTCATGGTTCCCTCCATGAATGTCCTCCTGGATCATACATCACCCTTTAGAAATGTCATATTGTCTCTTGTGACACCCTACAAGGGTGTTAAAAAGATTTTTAAATGATAGAATCACAAGTTAATTGGATCTTTGCATTCCCTATAAGCATGTTAGCTGGGATCTTATGATCGATTAAAGGATCCTCCAACCAGGTGTTGTGATGTTCTGTGGACAAACTATCCTTTAACATGTGTCTACCTGTAGACAAGAAATCCATTTTATGGGACATCCATTAGGAAATTAAACTGGATCATTCAACTCTATTCAGACATGATTGGTAGAAATCCTTTTATATATCAAGTACAAGACCATGTCTTGTTTACCATGGAATCTCAACATGTATGGTAGGAAAAAGGTCATGTAAATCTAGAATCCCAGGACATGATAACATTTTCTATCCTCAGGCTGAAAGCCCTAATCTGAAGGGTGACCTCAGTGTGCAATCCCTAATCAAAATAACTATGATGAATATGATTACTACGATAACTAGGATATGCAGGATTCCTCCCAGAGGTCCAAGATCTATATAAAATCCAAAGGGTTTTCCTGGGGAATATGTCCCACATCTATAGGAAATGTGAATGATTATTTTCCATTTCGTTTTTCTCACCCATATCATAGATCTTATGGGATTATGGAGTTTCAATGATTATATCATTCATGTCACAATCAATTATAAAAACTAGTCCAGCCTTAGAGTGTAAGCTATGATTACTGGAATAATATGATATGTCCCATTTATAAGGGAAACATTAGTGTGTAATACCTGACTAGTCACATAACATGAAATGTGCACAAACATGGTCTCCATCAATGTGTATTCCCCAATTAGAGGGGTAATGTTTTATGTCCCAAATATAAGGGAAACCACAGTTTGTAAGTCCTGATCTACGACATAATATGATATGTACCACATATAAGGGAAACCTCATCATGTAATCACCAATCAGTGGCATAATATGATATTTCTGGCATATATTGGAATCCAAAGTGTGTAATATTTTATGAAATAAACTTTGGTGATGTTTATTCATATGATAACTATGATACATAGTAAACCTTTCTAAGGAATGAGTCCAAATGGGTATCACTTTTGTGAAAGTCCCACCATGTCTTCAACATCCCAACAATCAAGACCCAATCTCTCCCATGAAATGATCAACATTACTCATCCACTAGAAGATTGATAAGTAACTTAAATTCTAATGACTCTGATTCCGTACATAACCAGGAAACATAGGACTCCTTCTGATGTCCTCAACTCAAATGGGAGTCCACTTCGACGTATGTCCCACCATGTATATGACATCCCCCCCACCAAGATGGAATCTCTCCAATAGGTTGATAATCCATCCTTACCCACTAGTATATTGAGAAGAAACAGATCTATAATGAGTTTGATTCCTTCCATAACTAGGATATGTAGGACACAATCCTATGTCCTGAGCTGAAAAAGGGGATTCCAATTCAGTGCAAGTCCCCTCATGTCTCTGACATTTCAACTATTTAGACCAAATATATCCAATGGGATGATCATGTTTCCTCATACATCAGTGGACTAAGAATCTAGAATAACTATATTGACTCTAATTCCTTCCATAACCTGGATACATAGGACACCTCTCTGAGGACCCATATCTATACTAACATCCTAAGGGAAGTCCCAACACATAAAACCCTCAATCACATGTTGTAATGATGATTACTTTATATCCATTGTTTCTCACACTAATCATACCTCACAAGTGAATGGGGAGGATCAATATTCATATCATTAACATTGTGAATCTCCACCATCTAGGGAATTCTCAATATGTTATCACTAATTAGTGGAATGATATAAATAACCTCCATAAGTGGGATTCTACCTGGTTTCTAATCCCAAGGGTGTGGTCGAACTATGATAACATTTATTTATGTTATAACCAATATACATAGGAAATATCCTTGACAATCAAGCTCAAATTTTCAAGGCCTAACATTCTGCACATATGTCCTCTCAACTTGATGTTAAAATGTATTAGTATAATGAACTCTGTCGATTTTGATTCATACAATAAACAGGATTCATAGGATTCCTTATAATGCCTTAATCCCCTAATTGGAATATAAAATGCCTCCCTATGTGGTAGAAAATTCCGATGAGCCTAGTTATGTGGCTTCATCAAATAAGAAGCAATTCATATGGGGAATCAGATGAAAAACCTCAAATACATACAGATGGATTCACTAATGAGATCCATTTTATTACTCATAATAGGGGTTAAAATATGATTATTTTTTAGGGTTACTAGTCATGTATTAGGATTAGGAAGATATTTTTCAACACATCTAAAATCTATAAGATACTTCGAAAGTAGGAAATAGTTCCCCCCTAAAAGGGTTGGATGAGCCAAATGGCCCATCCTCTCGACCAGTGTGAGTTCCTAAGAGTTATTGGGTTTGAAACCCTAACTAACCACATTCCTTTTGAAGGAAGTTATTTTCCTAGTTATAGAAGTGGAAACCATTAAGTGTTTTCACTAATAATGAAAATGGTGACTCGTAATCACAAATTCTTGAAGAAATCAACCTACCCTTCCCCCCACAATAAATCATGAAGCCAAACCAAATTCACCTTGGTCACCTCTTTTCCATCAAAAATAAAATGGTTAAACTAATGTGAAGTTATTTAAACATGAAATCTCTTTTAAAATAAAAAAGGATAGACTTTCCAAGTCTCTTCTGAACATTTTTGTCAAAAAGGGTGCTCGATCTTCTTTGTTTTAAAAAAATGGCTAACCTGATGGAAACTTATTTAATCACGGAATATCGTTCAAAACATAAAATGGATAGACATCCCAATTCATGTCAACCAAATTTGATTGTTCAGTAATGGATCTCGGTCATCTTATTTCCGTTATACCAAAAATGGTGAACCCATCATGAATAACCCAAATAATAGAATGATCAGTTAATCATGTATCATTCCATTCTTCATTTCATATTCTTGGTAGGCAATAATCCTGATGTAAACCCATCAAATAGAGGGATGGTCTACTTGACATGTGTCTGGACACTTTGTTTCTAGATCCTACTCAAATAAAGATGACTAGCCTAACATAAATCCTATAGCAGATACTCTATAATGAATGTTCCCAGGAAATATGTATATCATATCTTTGATAAGTACACATGAGCAGGATGAACAGATCATGAATAAAAAGAAAATTTAGATAACCATTCATATCTGATTATGAATGAATCATGCCTATGATATTGAATTAATAATAGACCTTGTTACTTGTTGTCAACATGACTAAAGACGCTAATTTCATTAATAGCTTCCCAATATTAGATAATGAATTCATCAAATGACCATTATGGCATGTCATATATGGATGCAACCCACGTGGGTCCCAAAATGTTCTCACCTACCATAAAAATTCAATGTTCGGTGAAAAAAATGGTTCGGGAATATTATCAGTGTGGTACACTCCGAACTCTTGAAGATTCCCATAAGGGTTTCCCTGTACTAATAGAAAAGAGTCCTCATCATCCAAGGAAAGAAGTAGCTAATCTAGGAGATCTCAATTCCACAACCAACCACTTTTGGAGCTTATCCTTAGATATCAATAATCACCACCATCAGTATCTGATGATGGTGGATAGGTATTCGAATATGGATCCATTCCATTTTTGGGGCCATCAAGGAGGGTTCCTATCAACCCCCATCACCAGTACCATTCCATAGATACCCATCAATCGCCTTCTGAGGGTACCAACCATCACAATTCCACCTGTGACACCCATGCATGAATAACAAAGAAGAAACATTGGATGAGGAAGGATGTAGATAACCGTGTGTGGGCTTATATCCCCACTCCCATTGATGAAGTCTTCTAGAATATTCCTAAAGTGTCCAATGAGGCGGATCATATCCCCTCTCACTCAGAATATGATTGTTGGAATATTCCCGGAGTAGGCATAGGGGAGGCACAAATCCCTACCCCATGCATGAAGTCCATCATCATATTCCGGATGAACTAGGAGGATAGAATTGTGATAATATATTTGATTCAATCAAAGATATATGTCAGTATAAAGTGGGGATGGATAATGTGTAGGATTATATCTTTGTGACACTATTTAATAAAAGACAATACACCTTAACAACAACTACACAACTCTTTCTAAATATTACAGAACTCATATAGATACAAGGACTGTCACATATTCCTATCCCTAAAACCAGGTCAGATCAACAGTCCGATCATTATGAAAAAGTTGTTTCTCAGATTATGTTCCCACTAATTCTCCCATACAGGATGATTATTAGTATAATCTTGTAAAGGATGAGGCATCAGATGAGCACACATTCTTGTTTAAACTAGGGATCACAAGGTGAGATTAGTACATTTGTCCAGAAAGAGGAATCTGACTGTCAAAAATATTCGGTGATATACTCCAAAGGATGAGGATCATGATCATATTCCAGTTCTGGATGTGGCTCACCAAATGAGAGGGGAACAAGCCTCGGGATATGATGGTATTCCCCTATAAGAAGACCAATGAAATATTCCAAAGGCCTAGGATCAGGATCATATCCCAGTTCTGGCTAGGGGTCACCAAGTAAGAATGGAACATGCCTCGATACATGATCATATTACTATCAGCGAATCTGCCTAGAATATTCCATGACATCGAAGATTCTAGGAATATATTCCTACTTCCACCAATGAACAACTACACCAGCAACCTTATGAGGTAATAAAAAGGAGATTCATATCCCTTCTCTCATTCTAAAGGTCCATCAATATATTCTATCGGAGAATGCATATTTGGAGTAGGATCATATTACTATTATAGCTGAGACTCACGTAGTGAGAGTGGAAAATTCCCCAGGTAGGCTCATATCTCTTCCACAAAAGACAAGCATCATGTTCCAAATACTCAGGATAGCGATCATACTCCCATTATAACTGACTATCAACATGTGAGAATCACACATACCTCAGGATGAACTCATATTCATGTCAACAATGGGGAAGCCCATTAGAATATTCAAATATCTTATCAGTAGTGGGATAATACACCCACAACACTAGATGGATATAAACAGGGTACAAAGGTTGTCATACAATATGTTCAAATACATGGCCAATTCTAGAAGGCCGGTCAGCATATTCTATTCATGGCATAGAATGAGGCTCATATCCCCAATCTCCTCAATTATGTTGTTGTTTATGTTGTTTGAGACACATTCTCAAGACCCAAAAGGGTATGTCCACACTTAAACTATAGTAAAATATGATCATTACCACAATATTCTTTCTCATGGTAGTGTGGAGATGGATCACATGGACCCTACTCCTAATATCCACTATTTTCATCCTCCCCGTGATGATATCTACCATACACAAAGAAAAGTTTCTTCTATCCTAGACACCTTCATATAGATAAGTGTTCAAAGTTTATATGACTTCATATATAGAGGTTCTCAAAACACTAGGGTCAAAAAAAAATAGTTTCCTATCAACTTGCAGCTGCCCTCAACTTCAGTCCGCAGGCGATTCTAAAAAACATATTATATCATCAGATTGGATAGTGGAATGTAAATATGTTTGATAAGAGTACAACATTGATATATGGAGATATTTTTCCAGAAAACAACACCAAAACATGTTCTAGAAGCCTTATAATCTTGACTATAAGTCCCCAAATGGGTTATAAAAGGAGTTCAAGGATTATCTATTCCAAAATATCAGGGATAGTGATTGGATACTAAAGGCTAGACATCTCCTTGACCTAGGACATGAGTATCGACTTCATCTCATAAATACATTTTTTTCCAGCTAGATAGGACTTAATTTTACATGTATGATAACCTAAGAATGCAAGAGTATGAAAAATTCATACGCCACATTTACCTTCACATCGTGAAAACTCCCCACTGACTAATTTATAATGAATCTCTAGAATTATGTATATGAGGATAGGATAAATATAGAAAATTGAACTTCAATATGTCCCAATAGTAGAATAAACTTTCAAATATCATTGATTGCAATGTCATATCCTTCAGGGAAATAAGATGACTGAGTAACATGTGATCCAATTAGTCACAATAATAAAATGAACCCATTTCAACGAAGCCCATACATCATGATTGGAGGTAGAGGATAGCCAAGAAGTCTTTAAAATGGTACCCTTGAAGTAATGAGAATACATTTTAGAAATGGAATCAAAGGTTTCAATCAACGCATGGAAATCCTATAGAATATAACTCCTATTATGAGATACCATCACAATTAGCTCAGACATGATCACTACATCACCACATGAAATGAGCCATAGCAGTAGCAGCCATAAAAGTCGCCTTGTAGTGATCTCGACCCACTCGGTTGGTGGAATATCTAACATCGCCTACACCACTTGAACCATTAATTCCAAATATCTGCAGCTACAAACAATCCCAATCCCACTGGACTGGGAGTATTTATATCTCAATCTATATCCCTAGGTCATCATCCCCTAATAGGGTCCAGGGAAAATAAATGGAGAATCCCGATCAACCCCAGACCACTAAAATAGGGGGATTTTTAACTAAATTCACATCCCATGATTCATCAAATCCTCGATTGGAAGCATTATATACTCAAAAAAATAATCAATAAATTCCAAATACAACCCCAAATAACCCCCATCCAGTAGGTATGGAGGTAGTTTCCTCAACATCACTAGCAAAGAGAGAATCAATCTTCTCAAGGTTAGGGGGGTCAAAATCTATGGTTGATATCCCATATGTTCCACCCAAAAAAATATATGCCTCTTATATAAAGAGACCATTTGGAAATCATGATAAGATACTCCCTTAATTCCATTACTCACCATCCAAGATAGAAGGATCATCTGGAAAAGGTGACTAGACCTTTGTAAGATCACAATCCAAAACAGACTAATATGGCGAGGGTTTCAAGCAATGACTGTAATATAGGCAATGCAAAATCACCTGGTTTCAATAACTGTAATGGGACAATAACCACATACCTATACACCTATGTAAATTTTGAAACTATATACCTGGAATTTAATTTGTATCAAGACACAAATGTATAGGGCTACAACCTAAAAAAATCTCTAGAGAAGGATGATCTAGATGCATAAACCAAGGCTACATGCACTTGGAACTAGAATAGTCTCCCAAACCTGAAACAACAAAATATCATTTTTCCACCTCTATGGTGGAATACTGCAATTCTAAAAGGTATGGGTGTGGATGTATACCAATAATTGATCATAATAATGGAAGATCCTTCCAATGAGAAATATTTTTCCCAATGTGTTAGTGAGATACAAACTCTCAAACAACTCAACTAAGAGATACTTAGGGGAAATATTTCCAGTGGGTATCATCATTATGTGGAGATGGATATTCTTCTTACCATATATGATCCCTTTAAAAAAGAGGTATTTGAGTGTCAGGCCTGTTATGGTTCCTATAAGACATTCTATATAAATGAGGAAGTTGATAATGATCATGACTTCCCTCTATTGTGGATAAATCAACTCCCTCTAAAGGGTGATCACTCACTCATAGGAAGAATCTAGAATTTGTGGGAGATAAAGGTAGGTCCACCTCATCAATCCCCACCAACTCTTTGTAGATGGGAAGTATCTCATACTATAGTACACACAAAGCTTCTTAGCATCATCAAGTCCATTGATATCTAATAGATTCCAGGGAATGGTGACACACACATTTGTATCCTGAGAAGAAGCCACATCCTAAATAGATGGACTCTACTTTCCCTCTACCAAATTTCAAAAATCCTACCTTCTCAAATGTTGAAGACATGAGATACCCCGAACAATATCTCAAATAGTTCATATACTGATGTGGTTTGATGATGGGCCCTCAATAACAATAGGAGGAAACCTAGATGAGTTTTTTGTATTGAGTTTACTAGGGATAGAGTTTGTTTGATACAATTGTCTTCCAGTGGGATCTGTTGCAGGATATGTAGACCTTCTTCATCAATTCCTTATTCAGTTCAGTTCCACACTAAGGAGATCAATAATCAGCAACTTGAAAAAATACATGTAACATAAAAATGAGAGGGTATCTGACTTAATATCTATATGGAATGTTTTAAACTATTCACTTAACATCCCTCTCTAATTGGAGAAACTACAGAATATCTATGCTAAAAATATGTGGGATGAGTTGCAGGGACCTCTAGTCCCAATGAACTATTTTGGAGGGTTTTTTTGAGTTCGTAGTAATGGACTAATTATTGGAAGACACCATTCAGAAGAACCAAGACAATCCTCGACTCATGCCCTTAGTATAGGGAAAAGTCTAGTTAAAGAAGAAGTTTCTGTTGCCACTCTCAAGCCAGAAGAAGTTCCCATCCAAGCACCTTGGTAGATCCCCAGATTCGTAGCACCTCCTATCGAGAGGGAACAACAAAAAAATAACCCTCGACTACAGGTACAGAGAAATCAGGGTCACCCGATATTTGAGGAATAGATTAATAAATCACGCTCCTTCCAAAATGAACAAGACCCTAGTTATTTCCTTACAACAACTGATAATAACCTTCTCAAGATGCCATAAACCAGAAAGTCTAATGAGGTCAACCACACTTATCATACTTACTACATCCCTTCCCATATAAATCCGAGTCATAATATCATGGACTACTTTATCTTCAATGAAATCCATCAAGTCATAGTCAATTCTGGATAGGTGGTTTTAGATAACTCCTCAGAGTAGGTGGCCTACATAACCGTTGGCCAGCCAGAAGAAATGAGTGAGTCACAGAATGTCTCGGCTAGGCATGGGAAAAGTTTGATAATTGGATGATTTGAAAAATAGTTGACCATGATCATTCCACCCTCATACGATATATTCAAATACCCACAATAACTTCACCACTATGGGAGGTAACATATAATATACCTCACAAAGGTAGATGTGACCATTAGAAGTAGGTGGAAACCAAAGAGGAGGAGTCATATTCTACTCCAATGTAAGCTCCAAATCATTAATATTTCTTCACTAAAACTTTGAAATCATAGGTACTGGCCTACTAAACAGAACCCTCATTAAAATAAGAGTTCATTTTTTTGTTCTATCAACATGATACACTTGGAAGACCTCTTCTTTGATGTTTAGTATTCCTTAGAATATGAGTTTTCTCACACATAACTGTGGAATGAGAGGTAATATTCATAGGAACCAAGGATATAAGGGATAAAACAGGAATGGATGGACATAGTATTTTAGTCATGTCCCCAAAGAATACATATGTTTAGCTGAGACCCATAGGAATTTTCCCCAACAAGCCCAATAGAGGGATATAGGTGTCCTAGAACCCTCTAGAAGTCACCCATGGACACTTCTTATACATGAATACCTAGTGTGGGTGAGATTATTTGATTAGATCAGAAAATGTTGAATACCAGCATTACCTACACCACTAGTATAATATTACCCTTTTAACCACTGCATAATCACCATGCCCATCCACCTCAAACGATTCAGCCTATGAGCCACAAGCTAATGAGAAACCCCAAATTGGGAAGTGCCGACCTCTGGAAAAAAAGATCAAAATTCTTAAAAATTGGTGCCTGACCTACCCAAGATATCAATCCACGAAAATCACCATATTTGAGAATTACTCAGGGAGGCGCTTTTTGAGGCCCTCTAGATCCCATAAGAGTTCGAGACATAATTCACTGATGTTGAGATTTATCAAGTGTAGACCATGCCATAAAAATTCAATGTCTACATATGGATCAATGACTGGGATTAAGAAGAGTAAATATGAGGGAACATTAGGCAACTCTATGTTTTAGAAAGACTTAATAATTTTAAAATTCAAAGTCCCTTAATTAAAAATGGTTTTAGGATCAACCTCATCCCTTTTGTTACCCTACCGTGATTGGGATATATATAAGGGAACATATACCCAACAAAGAAGAGAAAATAAGTGTATAATAAGAATGAAAAAATACCTCTTTGGAAGATCATGTTCAAATATCAGTCTCTGGATATCATATGTGACACTGAGTTTGTGGTTATCCAACAAGACATCACATACAATATAATACTCAGAAGGCCTTATCTCTATACCCACATGGTGGTACCTTAAACATTCCATCAATGTATTAAATACCACATAAATGGAAAATTCGGAGTACTACTTGGTGAAAGACCCCCCTTTGAGGCTTATGAGGCCACACAAGATGAATCGGGTTTCTATGAAAGGGTATCCAAACACCCGATAGTGGATGATGATATATAGATTACAGACCACAACAGATTGAGGATCACCACTACAAATCCATGGAGTATGCTCGATAGTGACTATGTTCTCCCTATAAATCTGGTTTAAGTATCTTATCACAGCCTCCCTCGCCCTGATACTGATAGAGAAGCCCCCAGGTTTCCAACATAATCTGAAAATGTTTCCACAGACTCAATGATGGAAGAGGAGGAGGATAACCTCTAGAATGCCCCTCCAGCATTCGAGGAAGGTGTATACACCACCATCATTGAGCTCATGATGGTAAATTAGGGAACATAAGAAGGCCCATGACCCACATTGATTAGTGACACCATGAACCTCAATGGGAAAGATATTTAAATCAAATTTTTTAAACCACATTTCTATGTGTTTTCTCACAACTATATAGAAATTCCAAGACTGAATCTAGATGTGGCTATGCAACATCTCAACATACCAAGTTAGCATAGAGGGTTTAAGGGGGAATCCATGATGATTCACCCCTTTCATTCCACCAATGTAGAGGTTGTTGTTGATAAATTGGTAAATGATAACATTTTTTGATAAGTGGAATACAAATGATTGCTTCCCAATATCATCTCTATCAAGAAATAAAATGTAAAATTTAGGGTCTGTGATGTGGCCTTAAAATGAATAATTTTTCCACATCTTATTATTTTAATTTCAATCATTTAATTAATTAATTTTTCAATTTTTACTAATTATTTTCACTTTTATAATTTAAAAAGTAAATTTACTGTTTAATCATTTTTAATTTTTTATTTTTTATTTTTATCTTTTAAAATTATTTATTTCATATTACATATTTATCTTGTTCAATAATTTTCTAATTATTCGATAAGTATTTATTCTTCTTTACTTTTCAATATTATGATTTTTTATTAATTAATCAATTAATAAATTTCATTTCATTTAGTTAACATAATATTTAATTAAATTCTTTAAATTTTTTATTTTTAATATTAATTAACTTCAATTATCAATTTAAGTAATTAACCTCATTTAATTTATCAAATTAAAGACTTTTAATTTAATATTTTTAATCAATTTAAAAAACCAGTTATAATTTAGATAATTATTTGTATTATTAATTGGATTTATTTTTTAATTTATGTTTACTTTTAGTTTTTATTTTCATGTTCTGAATTTATTAGTTAGCTTTATTTTTTAGTTTACATTATATTTATTGATTTCCTTGAATTAGGTTTTTAAATTTGAATATCTTATTTCATAATTATTTTAAATGTTTTTTGGTTTTAGTTTTACATTTTAATTTTGAGAAACCACTAATTCTTAGTACCCCACACAACATTGGACCCAATTTTGTCCCGAGTCCATTTTTCGCCTACCCCTTCTACCACCACCATAATTCACTCCGCCACACCTACAATAGAAGTAGAAAAGACACCAACAGAGACACACAACACACTTTCAGTGTCATATGTTCACACAGTGCCATCTTCATCAAATTAAAAAGACATTGTGGGTCTATGGACACACCACCAGGGACTTCTTAGTGAGGAACCACCACCACTAGAATTTCAGTCCCATATACTCCTGTAATTCCTACTTAACGAGGGATATTCATACGGCTAGTTTCCATTCATTCTCACATTGAAACAACTTATTCATGAATCACCATTCCAAAACCTTGAGGTGCCACCATTCTTATTCCTTACAAGTCAATTCTAGGATCTACTCCAACTTCAACCACTACCACTTTGACGGTGCATCGATTCACCTCCATTTGTTAAAAAATCTACTATGGATGAAGATAAACTATATATCTAGAGTGGAGTCCACGTTCATAATTTCCATCTACTGGTTGAATGTTATAAGGTTTCCATTAAAGTGATAAGTAGGTCAGAGATGAAGACTCATGTATGGTGGAAAAGAAGGTAACCAACTAAAGTTAGTGGAAGAATGTTTTTGATAAAGTGGAAACTACAAAAGGAATAAAATTGAAGCTAGGTACCATTGCAATAGATATCTCATTCATAGATCGTTCGGTTCAAAACATTCACATATTTCATTTGTATATGAGCTGGAGGTAGAGGCAGATTTATAGATTAATATCATGACATTGATTCAACACTTTTGCGATCCAGGAGAAGTAGAATAGAGAAGCATCTCATAATATTAAGAGGGAGAAGCCTTCCCCATTTTATTTTTATTCAATTTTATGTATTTCAAATGGTTAAATATTTAATTTTATGATGAATTATGAGTAATTGTTCATGTTAATGTGTTTATAAAATGATAGTTAATTTCTTACCATTACATCACAAAACATCATATTCATGATTTGGAATTGATCGGAAAGATTAATTATATACCTTAATCCAAATTAAATTTTCACCTCCATTAATTAATTTCATAAATTAATGATATTTTGGTGAGAAAGATAATGGATGAATATCTTTAAATATTAATATTATAACCATTGTATTAAATCAGATAGATTAATTTCAGCATCATTTTTCTAAATTATTTTTCATTTTGGGGGTTCTAGTTATGGAAAAATTCTATAATCACTATTATGAGTGATTAATCTATCAGAGAGGGAGAATAATCCATTAATTTTATAAGATTATGTATTAAATTTCTTTTCTATGAAGTTGTTATCCTCATAAAAAATAGTACTAATTTCCCTGATCATTTTTATTGAAACATTTGTCTCTACCTATATATGCACTTCTTGATTATCATAGATCCAATTACCCCTAGTTCTTATGAAATATTAATTTATCATATTTAAAATTTTACATAATGATATTAAAATTTTGAAAATTTTAAAATTGAAATCCACCCATTGTTAGCTGAATAAAAATTAAATTTTTATTAAGATAAACCCTCTTTTTAGGGAAAAATGGGATCCTAACAAGATTTCAAAGAATTAAGAGCAAAAAAGAAGTAGAGTTTGAAACATTAGTGAATGAACTAAAAAATATTGAAGAAAATGACCAAAAATGTAGATGGTTTCTAGATTTGAATAGTTTAACAATTTTAGAAAAATTTAAAAATTTATTATTCATGTTGAAGATAATCTAGAAAATGAAAACTTAAACGTTAAAAACCCACACCCACCTATTTTGAAATTTTAAACAAATAACCAAAAATTCATATTGGGTATATTTTCAGAGAGTAAAATAACACAGTAATCATTTACAATGATGATTTTGAAACTGTTATTAAATTTGATACCCCTTATTTTGAATGTTTAAAATAGAAATTAATAGAAATTAATTATAATAAAGCTGATGTGGGAATAATCTTTGATGAAAGGTTAACTGATGTTCTTCCACTTCCATATTTTCCAAATTTTCTTCTTTCTGAATCCTTTTTTAATGAAATTGGATATAGTGTGGTCCAAATTTAGAAGAAAATTTTTAATTTTGAAATTATGGAATCTAAATTTATTAAACCTAAACTGAAAATTACACCATTAAAATTGAACTGATTCAGTCAGCAGACTTTGTTTTTTAGAATGAACTCTTTGAATGTAAACTTCACGTAGTGGTTGAATATATAATATATGAATATTGAAAAAAAATTATTTTATTGAACAATTAGTAGAATATTTTTGATTTATTGATGAGGAAATTTTTGAAGAAATTTATAACATTTTAAAATATATATATCTGTTAATGGTAAAATAAATTCTCTTCCATGTTGTTGAAATCCATCCTCAACTGATTCAGGTGTAGAATCCAATATTGATTCTATGAGTTTTTTAGATGGGAAATTACACTTCAGTTTCAATGATTATGAAACTATTCAACATACTATTTCTGCTTATCTTGAACGCGTTACTTTGAACTCTATCCCAAGGACCCATGAAATTGTTTTTGGTAAGAGTTATTTTTATAGAGATAACATTAAAAATAATATTACACCACTAGAATCACCTATTTCACCTATGTAATTTAATAAAAATATTTTTTTTTAAAATTATGATCCTAATATAGAAGTGGATAACACTACTACCAAGAGTTAATTTGATGTTTTGAATCCTAAAATATTCTTGTAAGAGCTTTAAAGAGTTCCATCTATTTCACATAAACCTAATTACCATGAAACCACTAAGGAAGAGGATTTGTGAGATGATTTTTCTACTGAGCATGAAGAATCTAATGAGGCAACCCATTATTTTAGTGACTTTGGATTGTTTAAAGGGGACTTCGGGTATAGACATTAAAACTGGCACTGCATAAGAGGTGGCCCATTATTCTAGTTGCATTCAAAAACAAAATTCATTTTATTTGGTTTATTAAATTTCAATAATGTCTAACCAATGACTTAAAACTTTGTTCATCATGGTAGTCGACCCATGATTTGTATTTTTTTTACTTTTTTATTGTTATGTTTTGAATAATGTGATTCCTTGCTATTCATGTTATTATTTTATGCTTGATATGAGTTCCTGGTATTCTTGATCATTGTTCTTTGAGAAAGGTGTTGTTGGTGTTAGTAGAGGAGCATAAACCCCAATTGTTCTCAAGTTGTAAGAATCATAGTGCGAGGGCATCACTAGATTAAATTTCCTAAATTCATACCATTTGGGTTTTCATTAATTTTGATATTTATTTCTTGACTTTATATTCTAATCCTTTACATTGTGAAGGTACTGAGTCAAAAAAACCATTGGTTTTCACTCCAAGATATAATGATGGAATTAATTTTGGATTGAATAAAATTAAGAATCTTCATTTAACTAGGGAGGTTTTAATTATGGATCACGTTTATAATTTTCTAACTTACTATATTACTGCCATGCTTCTACTTGAAACTATGATTGATGTGTTTTTTGCATGGAATATTTACTAAATGTGATGGATTATAGAAAATTGGTACTACAATTTTTTAAAGTCACTCACTGTTAGAAATTATGTGTGGAGGAAATTACCTATGGATGTTTATTCCTTAACTTGGGTGTTTAACATACATTTTCTCCCATATTATACAACTGTTTGAATCAAAATTATAAAATTTCTCACACCCAATTCACTGTATATTCATGAATTAGATGTTACAATACTTACATAATTAAAAACAAATTCACCAACTTCAATGAAAATTCTTGTGAATTTGTTAATTTTTTTGTTGTGTAAAAACTCATATTGTTTAAATAATAATGTTCCCCTTGAACATGTCACCAATATTATATAATTAATATTTTTTTGAACTTTTGAAGTCGAATGGTTGTCTTCTCCACCTTTGGGTTAAAAATTGGGGACAAAGTTATGATTTTAGTGTGAGAGATGGGCTTAACTTATGTTTATGATGAGCTAATATGTGCTTTAAGCTCCTAAAATTCGCCATCCCTTTAAAATATTTTCAGATTTTTCATTTTTTTTAAATAATAATATCTCAAATGTATTTAATAGTTCTTTTTATTTTTGAAAATTTTTAGGATGAATTATTGCTAAGTGAATCTGCTTACTAATTTATTGAATTTTTTGTTGGAGAACTAAGTATAAGAGTGATCTAGGATGTATTACTGTGAGGTTGTGATATTAAAATTTGGAAACATGATCTTACAACTTCATTTTAGAGGACTCAATTTTTCTTTATTAAAAAAATCACTTTAGTGAGCTAGTTTAAATGGAAATCATATAAATATTTTGAAACTAGTGTAAAATGGGTATTTGGGAACCCTTAGTGAATTTTTGAGACACTAGGAATAAATTTTGCGATTAATCCCTCTTTAAAATTATAATATAGGAATATGAATAGTGCTTATCACAAGTTACATGTCTAGGTAAAAAAAATAAAGTGCCTAGTTGTCAAAAATGATTGTCATTATGGTGAGGGAAATTGTGAACCACCGATGAAGAATGGGACAATCAATTTGTATGAAAATCACACAGGTTTTATCAATAAGGTAAATATTTCTTTTAATTATTTTTTTCCATTTAGTACCTTGGATAAAGTTAATAGTTATGGTTCCTTGTGTTAAGTTCTTAATTTCACTTATATTTAACTTTTTATCACTCTTAGATTTAAAACTTTGGCTTGAATTGGGGTAAGTCGGAATGAAGTTTCATATATAAGGCATGAACTTCTAAGAAGTATATTATTCATTAATTTTATGGTCACATAGTGACTATTAGATGTTAGTAAAGACTTCATTTGAATTTTTCATTTTAAATTACTATTTCGTAGTTTGTGATCCTCTGCTTTTAAACTTCTTTACATGATTAATTTTGAGATGATGAATAAAAACATATTTTGGATTTTCAAAAGATAAAAAATCATGGTAGTGATTGAGTACAATCAATGTTTATGTTTTGGGGAATTTTATGTGGCGAAAAAATGCATAATTTCTCCACATATTTTTAAATTAATTATAATCATTTAATTAATTTATTTTACAATTTCTACTAATTAGTATCAATTTTGTAATTTAATAATTAAAATCATTATTTAATAAATTTTTATTTCTTTTAATATTTTTACCTTTTATAATTATTACCTTTCTCTTACATATGTTTATGGTTCAATACTTCTCTAATTACTTTTTTAGTTTTTATTCTACATTACTTTTCATTGTTAGGATTTTTTATGAAATAATAAATTAATCAATATATTTTCATTTATGAAACTTAATAATTATTCATTTCTCTAAATTTTGTATACTTAATATTAATTAACTTTAATTATAAATTTAAGTTATTAATTTCATTTCATTTATTAAATTAAATCATTTTAAATTAATTTAATAAATCAATTAAAAAATATGATATCAATTTAGTTAATTAATTTTCTTGTAAATTTAACTTTGTTTTTAATTTAATTTATTTTTAAATTTAAGTATGCTTTTTTTTAATTTTATAAATTTTTTATTTGAATTTATTAATTATATAATTGTTTTAATTAATTAAATTTTTTAATTTTATGATTAATTTATTTGATTAATTGAATTTTGTTTATAAATTTCAAATTCTTATTTCTTATTTGTTTTAATTTTAGTTATTTTTGTTTTAGTTTTTTATTTTAATTTTGAGACACCTCCACCCATCAGTACCCAACCCGCCATCCTACCCAACATTGTCTCGAGTCCATCTTCTGCAAGCCCCCTTCTACCACCGTCTTACATTAGACCACCAAACCTACGTTAAAAGTTGATGAGATAGCGCCAAAGACATGCGACACACAATCAGGTTCATCTTTTCACACATTTCCAGCTTCTACAAAAGAATAAGAGACTACTGGTATATTGACATACCGCCAGGGACTTCTAAGTGAGGCACCTCTATCACCATCCTTTCAGTCACTGTTACTCCATCAATTCCAACTCACCATTAGATCCTCATAATATGTGTTTCAATTCCTTCTCACACCACCATAAATATCAACATGAATCACCATTCCTAACCCTTGAGAAACTACCATGCTATTCCTTGTGAGTCCCCGCCAGCCATTGCTTCAAATTCATCCGCCGCCACTGCGATGGTCCCTCGATCCACCACTACACTTCATAAAATTCATTAAAGCTGAGGAAACACTCTATATCCAGAGTGGTGTTCCGGTTAAAAATTTTCAAATACTTGAAGATAGTTAGAAGGGTTCTGTTAATGTGACCAAAAATTCAGTCATGAAGAATCTAGTATGGTGGAAAGAAATCCAACCAACTGATGTTAATAAGGTATTGTCGGTGACAAAATAGAAAGGATAGAAGATTTAAATTCAAAGGAAGTCACAATCCCATGATATATCTCATTTATAGAACAATCCATTCACAACATTCACCTCATTCATCTAGATATGAGAAGGATATATACGAAGACAAAGAGAGAAATCTCACAACATTGATTAGACAGTTTTGGGAATCTAAAAGAGATGAAAAAAGCAGAAACTTGGACGATTTGGAGGGATAATTCTTCTCCTTTCTATTTTTTTCAATTTTTTATAATTAAAATGGTTAAATCATTATTTTTTAAACGAATTCTGAGTAATTTTTGCTAAAGAACCAAACTTTTGATAATGGAAATTATGCTTGATATAATGAAATGTATTATTATGTTGAATAGTTATATAACATATGCACTTATATGGTTTTAGGATTTTTGGTTTTTAAAATAACCTTATGAATTGTGATCATTGCTAATATATCCATTGAACAGTGATCACATGATTAGTATAAATATAGGGCTTTAACAAATCCAATTTACTAAAAAAGAAGTGATGGCCTCATTTAGTAGACTTTCCCCATACGAAGCCCATTTTTTAGAACTCAGAAAGGAGGTGGCATCCTTGGGCTTCACTCTTGACCAAGCTCAAGCTGAGAATCAACATGTTAACCTTGAACAGACCCAGCTAAGGAAGAAGTGGAAGTTGATAGAGAATACCACCTGAGCGATGTTATCCGAGCCACCCTTAGAGTCTGTCACCATCACACACCATACCCTTCGGTCTTATGTTGATTTTATAAGGGGTTATGTAACAAGACCTTAGAACTATGGTTATGTGCATTATTTTCGTACATAATAAATAATATACATTTTATTATTGTTACTTTGTAAATTGTTTTTAAATCACAAATAGTATTTTTAGTTAATATTCAACTAAGAAATCTATTTTGATAAATTAATGGATTTATGAATTAAATATTATTTTAATAAAATATCTTATTATTAAATTTCATTTTTATTAATTATAAATGATCGTATAATTTTTTTGAGAACAATTTTAATTTTTATTAAGGTTTGAAATCTATTTTTGTTAAAACACATGGATTTTTGATAAATGTCATTTTTTATTTTAAAACTGAAAATTCACATATTTAGAGAATTATTTGGATAAAATTAATATTATTTTTGGAATCATTATGTGAAAATTATCCAATGGTAATTTTTTCATAATTTTATGATTGTCGAATTTTTGGGTAAAAATTAAATACCATTTAAATATATAATGTGTTTTATGACATCATAATGACCCAATAGTGATGTAAAAAAATACATTAAACATAATTTTCTGAAAATATATGTTTTACCATTAAAATAATTTGATTATTTGTTTGTATGATTTATTTTACAAAGCTTTAGTGGACCCTCCAAGAATTATAAAACATTTTAGCCTTTTAAATTGATTTTCTTGAGAGTGTGACTCACCTCCACATAAGAAACCCTACTATTTTAAGATGATTGGACATTGGCCTTATAAAATATTTGTTTCCACTACCCTTTTGAAAAAATAATGGGCAAAAACCATGGGCTGGTTTGTGGTTTGGAATAGTTTAATGTGAGGTGACCCAAACCTAAATAATAAGTAATTCCCTCTACTTTCCTATATAAACACACCCCAGATCCCACTTCCTTTTCACTCAAATCCATTGGAGCTTCACCAACCACTTCCCTTTTCTCTATAGAATCCTCCCAAGGCACCCAATCCCCCAAGAAGCCTCTCTCAAGCCTCTCACAAGCCTTTGGGACCACACTTCCAAGTAAGGGATTCATTCATTTCTCATTTTATCCAAGATTATTAATATTATTATGCCCTTTTATTTTCAATTATAAATTTGGGCGTATGATTTTTAACCTCCCACATACATACCTTTTTATTTTTGAATGATTATAAACCCATTATTCTCTCATTAATTCCTCCCACGTACACCCATTACCATTCCGAAATTCCAAAAGGAATTTCTCTCCCCTCATTTACATTCAAGAAATTATTTTGTATTATGAATCCAAATTATGTTAATTATGTTTGGAAATGTCTCTATATTACCACCTTACTATCCATTTCATGTACATATTATGATAAACCCATTTCTCTCTCATTTACTATTTTTATGAATTCTTATGTCACACTGTTATGCTGCCGAAAGTTTCCCACGTTTTTTCAAGCCAAAGTCATTGTGTAGTGAATGACATGACCATTTCTCTATCAAGGTTATTCACCTTTATAAAAATTTACATATTGATTATAGAGTTTCATGTATTAATTCCAAATTACATTATCATGGAATAATTGACGATGAATCTAAGTTATATGATCCAGGTGGCACACTTATGCATGAAATGAAATGATTAAGAAGGGTGCATCCAGGTAGCTCTCCAATGCATTGGGTAAAGATTAGTATCATGATACGTCAAGTGAAATGAGGATTTACTCCTACTTATTGAAGGGAAATGATGATTTAATCATTCTAATTCAAGTGCAATGAGGGTTTACTCATGCACCATGTGCAATGAGCCTTGGATCATGCTAATTCCATGTTAAGTGTTGCTTCCACATTTACATGTTATGATAATCATGCTATATCATTCCTTTATGTTCATATTTCTTTAATGATTCATTAATATTCCTATGTACTAAAACTTATTTTCTTCTTCATGCTTTCCCTTGTTTTCTCTCTTAATGAGCTTTATATCTCACCCATTTTATATGTATGACCTCAGGTTATCCCCTGCAATGCTATATACGAGGAATGTCGTGGTTATGTAAAGGAATTTTTCAATAAAGATGTTGTTTGTTTTATGTTTTAATATGATATTTAATGTTCCTAATTCCCAATGACACTATACCTCTTGATCTTCCAAGTTTTATCAAGTGAATATTTTATGTAGAAAATCATGATTAAGTGTGTAATAAAAAGCAGGGTTCTTATAGTTGGTATCAAAAGATAAGTTTAGTTATTTTTGGTATTTGGATTAGAAAAACATATTGAATCCTTAGGGATAAGACTATGTGTTATAAAAACATCCAAAAAATTTAGTGATTATTGAGTAAGTGGTTATCAAGAAAATATATCCCTAACTGGATACGAGCAGGTAGAGGTGGCTCTAGAACATATGTAGCTAGGAGTGAAAACTTTGACAAGGAGTTTCGGGTTTGACCTGGGTATCCTAGTACACCACAATGGGCCTTGATTCATTCATGGTTACGATATTCCAGGGGGATATGATTTGGTAAATTCACAAGATTATTATGAACCATTGTTTAGGGAATAAAAAAGTTCCCCTAAGAATATATGTTAGAAAGTATATCTTGGATAACATAGATTTAAGCCTATAAATTCTCAAGTTAAAAATATAAAATTAATTTAAAATTTATCCTTTTTTGTATATAGATTCCTCTTTTTGTGTTAATAATTTATGATACTCATACCTAGGTAAATTTCAGTCAGATTAGAACCGAAATTCAAAATTGAAAGGTAGGGTTACCTTTCATAGTTTTATGCATTCTTTTATATCCCAAATTTTTAGTTGAACAATCCCAACACCACCAAAAATCATGGAAGTAAAGATGTTGCTGATTACGATAAATGCAGCAATAATTTCATCCCATGAATATAACTCCTCCCCTATCATAATATTTGGATAGAACTTCCTGAAGAACCTTCTCATACTCACTCTGGTAATATTTGATGGAATTCTCAGCATGTATTTTCTTTCCTTATACAGATCCAATATAAATTTCCATGAGAGGGAACTCACTCTTCATATGGAAAATCAACCCCCAATTATAAACATGTTAAAGGAGGAAGATGAATATACTATAGCAGCATTATCTAAAGCATTGTTATTAATTTCCCATGAGCACGCATATCTAGCTCAAATGATTGAGTCAAAGGAAGAAACCATCCTTGAAGACATGCCTATTGTGAGGGAATTCACTGAAGTGTTTTCTGAGGAATTTCCATGTCTTCCTACTATAAGAGATGTGTAATTATCAGTTGGCCTTATACATGGGGAGTTTCCAATATCCAAGACTCTGTATAGAATGACTATTGTGGAGCTTGAGGAGCTGAAGAAAAAACTGAAGGATAATTTGGATAAAGAGGTTATACACCCAAGTGCTTCACCATGGGGTGCACCGGTCCTCTTCACCAAGAAGAAGGATGGTTCAATCCACCTATTCATCAATTATTATGATCTTAACAAAATCACGAAAAAGAACAAGAATCCTATGCCACAAATTTATGAATTATTTGATCAGTGGCATGGAGCACAATACTTCACTAAGGTAGATTTGCGGTCGGGATGTTATCATGTAAGGGTGAAGAAGGAAGATATTCCCAAGACTGCTTTTCATACAAGATACAAGCACTATGAATTCATAGTAATTCACGTCAGACTCACTAATGCTCTAGAAATCATCATGGACTTAATGAATAGAGTCTTTAGAGATTACCTCGACAAATTTGTGGTAGTCTTTATAGATGATATTCTAATATACACAAAATCCATGGAGGATCTCGAGGAGTAACTAATAACTATAATAGAGACCTTGTGAAAGGATAACCTCTATGAAAAGTAAAAAAAGTGTGAGTTATGGTTTAAGGTGGTCTCATTATTGGGTCATATCTGCATAAGCAATGGGATATTTGTGGATCCCTCTATGACAACTACAATTGAGGAATGGCCAAGGCCGACATTGGTAACAGATATCCATAGCTTCTTGCGGTTATATGGATATTATCACCGATTTGTGAGAAATTTATCACGATTGTCAATCCCACTTACCAAGATAACTCGAAAGGGAGCTCTGCTTTCATGTAGTGATGAATGCAAATAAAGTTTTAAGATGTTGAAAAGGAGGCGTATCACAGTGCTTGTGCTCACATTACCCACAAGTGGAGAACTTTTTGTGGTATTTAGTGATTCTTCAAATAAGTGACTGGGTTGTGTTTTTATTTATATTAATAAAGTGATATCCTATACCTCAAGGAACTTGAAAATCCCTGAGCAAAACTATCCCACGCATGATCTGGGATTAGCAGTTGTGATCTTTACATTGAAAATCTAGATTCATTATCTTTATGGGGATAAGTGTGAGATATATACTGATCCCAAGAGCCTCAAATATATAATCACACAAAAAGAGATTAATATGAACCAAAAAATATGGATATAACTCATTAATGATAATGACTTCTCAATCCAATACCATCCGGGTAAGGTAAATAAGATGGAAGATGCTCTAAGTAGAAAGGATCCTACATCATTATCAATGATGATAATTGAAAAGGATCCCATATTCGTAGATTTGTAGAGGATGGAAATGGGAACCATTAAGGGAGGAACATCATCAATCCTTTCTCAAATGATTGCTCAACCATCCCTCATGATGAAAATAAGGGATGCACAATTAAAGGATGTGGAAATTCTAAAAATGGTGGAAGCTGCCAAAAATGGTAGATCCTCATAGTTTGTGGTTAACGAGGATGGAATTGTGAGATTTGGGTCACGATTATGAGTACCATCTGATGATGAGATAAAGAAGAATATTTTGAATGGCACACATAGCTCATCCTTTTCCATTAACGTAGGGAGCACAAAGATGTATCAAGGTCTCCGAAAAAACTTTTGGTGGGACAATTTGAAATGGGAGATTTCTGATTATACATCAATGTGTTGGGTATATCAGCAAGAGAAAGATGAGAGGAAAAAGTCTATGAGGATGATGCGACCACTACCCACACCAACATGGAAGTGGGAGAACATTACCATTGAATTTGTCATTGGAATTATAAGGAAATACAGAGGAAAGAAATCTATATGGGTCTTTGTAGATTGTCTTACAAAGACATCTCATATTATCATGATTCGAGAGGACCTCTCAATGGATAAAATTTTTGGGGTTTACATCATAGAAGTGGAAAGGTTGTATTGAGTACCACTATCTATTGTATCTGATTGTGATCTGACATTCACCTATAAGTTCTGGAAAAGTCTCCAACATTCTCTAAGAATTAAACTGAACACCAGTAGGGCCTATCATCCTCAAACTGAGGGCAAATCTAAGCGAACTACTGAGACACTAGAAGATATGTTATGATCATGTTATATGGAATTCATAGGAGGATGGGAAAAACATCTTCTACTAGTTTGATTATCCTATAATAAAAGTTTCCACTCGAGCATCCGAATGGCACCATATGAATCCATGTATGGGAAAAGGTGTAGAACACTAGTGTGTTGGGATAATGTCAGTTAGCATAATATGCTATGACTTGAAATGGTAAAAGAAATGGCGGAGAAGGTTAATCCCATTCTGCAACATATCAATGCAGCTGAACACGTTTTCGTATCACGTCAAATTGATTATTATTTTTTGATTGATTTGTAGTCTAGGGAATACCTTATTCCATCTTTCAAGGAGAGTTGGTGGGTTTAGAGTGTGAGTTTTTAATATAAAGTACAAAAAGAGAGGTGGTTTTAAAATAGTTTAAAGAAAATTAATTTATTTAAAGAGATTGATAGTTGATAAAAAAAAGGGATGTTTTAGAATTATGAGATAAGGAGATCATTTCAAGTTCACCACATATCTTGGTGAATTCAGAATTCTAAAAAATACACATGGTTAAATAGAACCTTTTGGTTAATGGTTGTCAAGATCTAAGCTTCCCTCTTTCCTCTAAAATGATGCTCAAAGATGCACCCCTTGACACAAAAACGTGTTGTCAAGGTTTGGGTATAAATAAAAGAGAAGAAAGGATACCAAAGAACACTTAAATATTATTCATGTATGAGATAAATAGGACTCTTCTCTTGTCTAATCGGAATAACCCCAGATTGACCCTTGAGATTTCAACCCAATCGGTGTTGAAATAAAAAGTGTTTCACTTAATTATAACAATAAAAATGAAATCAGAGGAGAATAATGTCAAGATAAGAAATTAGTTAATTATTTATCACACAAATTACACAAAACCAGTAGAAGAACAAGTGCTTGAAGTCCCTCCCAAGTGTGTGTAGCTCCCTCGAAATGATCATCCACCATTTAGCTCGACATTGGGAGGAAGAGGAAGCTTAGGTGGAACTCCTTCTTCATTCCTGATCCCCCTATGAGGATTGGGGCCTCCAGAACTCTAGTATGAGGATAAGACTCCGATGTAACTCCAAATTTTCCACAATTCACTCCGTGTACGAACATAAAATGGAGATCCCAAGGTACCATTTTTTATGAAAATGGGAAGGTGGTTTTGAGCACACAGATTTCTTAAAACCAATTTAAACATTGGTTTAGACCTATAGACAACATTATCTCACATTAATGAAAATAAAAAAGTTTTATTCCCATAGTTTGGATATCTCTAACAAAATTTTGGCACAATTTGGAAAAATAGATCCCGAGATATGGACTTATCATAGCACACCACTTTTGACTTCGTGCAGATTCGGTGTGCGGGACAGATCAAGTCGGTTGGGAATTGTATAGGCCAAATGAAGCTTTGATTACTACATATGAAATGTATCCAATTAAATTCTAGACCATCCCACAAAATTGCATCTCATTTTGATGTGTAATATTTTTTTGATAATTGGTCGAGTCCACTAGTGTGCATGGATCCTACACTGTTTGGCCCATTTTTATTGGACATCGTCATGGGCCCTCCAAATCACCCCCTCATGCAATGGAATCATAAAAAAATGTAACATTTTGTTTTTTAACAGTGATTAAAACAAAATAAATGTTTCAAAAAAGGAATAAAATTTCTTATTATTTTTCTAATTTTCAATATAAAATAAGTTTAGCATAGTGGTGTAATGGTTAAAATTAAATATTGAATCGTGGTGAGATCACACCCCCACACCTAAAAACTTACACTTCTAGGAAAATTTAAATTTTCAGAAATTATGCATGAATATATTTCCAAATTCATAAATATTAAATCATTTAATGAAAATTTAATTCCTGATAGAAATGCGATCAAAGAAAAAAACACACCATGGAGTAATTCTCAATTATCATTGAAAATGACATCTTAAAAATTGTATCAAAATGAAATCCCAAGTTATTCATGATACCAATAAAAGAAAATAATTGAAAAGTTTATCATGTCACCAATTATCCCCGTGAGTGTGTGACACCCATTTCATGTTATTCTCTCCACTTTCTATCCAGTAAATATAAGTTATTTCAACATTTTTCAGCTTAAAAGATTTTTTCCACCAAACCTTCCCTACATCCTTTGAAATAATATTTCAAGACCTACTCACTTAATAATTCCCAGATGTCAAACCATAAGATCCTGACCTAAATATCTCCATATGTTTCACATTTCATCACTTCCCTCATTTATTATTTTTGTTTTTTTTCAGAAGTCGCATTTAGAACAAATCTCACACTCTTCTCAAAACCATTGTTTGATCTCCTCATGAAACTAATTGTAATAGTTTTAACAAGATCAAAAGTCAAGGAAGGGTGGATTTTGACCTTCCCAATATACAACCCATATTTTTAGGGTGTACAATAGTCATATAACAGGTACCCCCACATAGTTCAATCTGGTACAATAATGAAATAGATCATATAAGGAATGAACGAATGGAAAAAATATTTTGGAAAGTAGATAAAAATCAACCTAACATATATATACCTTCCATTATGTATGAAATTTTCACACATCACGGTTTGCAGAAAAACATGTGTGGAGCGATTAAGTGAAACAATTTTCCTTTAAACTATTCACCAAAAGGAACCGTTATTCTAAAAATATTTCAAAATGATACAACTATTTATATCATTGTCTTGGAACTAAATTTCAAAAGAAAGTCACACCATAGCATTGAATTATTGCTGAAATGCACATTTCATCAGAATTTTTTTGAATGTAAAAAAAATATGAAATACAGATATTCCACATCCATTTTCAATAACATCCATGATTAAATGGGCATCATTTTCCAGGATAAAGTGGGAATAAAAAAATAATATTCTGAGAGGGAAGATGGAAAATAACAAAACAATTCCACAAGTTAAAAAGAGAAAAAGAATAAAGATGATGAAATTTCATAACTAACCCAGGAATATACCAGCACCACACCTAAAGTGCGCAGTGTACTCACTGTAATAAAACAAATTTGGGAAGAAAGATAAAACCTGGTGGGTTTCATTCATAAACATCTTCTTGAACTTGGAGTTGCTCAATATGGGACTCTAGATGGACTTCGGGGAAGTGCTTCAACTGCTACCCATTGACAGTGAATGTTTTCTTGGTGTCTTAATTTTGAACCTGGATAAATCAAATGGGAGAGATATTAGTAACAATATATGGTCCAAAACAGTGGGAGCAAATCTTACCTGGATGAAACTTAATCTTTATATTATAGAGGAGGACCTTCTGCCTGATGTGGAACAGATGATGAAGGATGATATGGTCATGGGTAGCCTTGGTTCACTTTTTATAAATCCTATAGTTTTAATATGCATCTCTTCTCATTTCCCCCAGCTCCGGAATTTATAACTTCCTTTGAGAACCTGTACAAGAAAGATTAGAATTTCATTGTTTGATGGCCCATTAGGACCGATGCTCAATCTCAACAGGCAGGTGTAAACTCTTTCCAAAAACAATCTGATAGGGTGAAATTCCAATTGGAGTTTTAAAGGTAGTATGGTAAGACCTTAATGAATCATCAAGTCTAAGACTCTAATATTTTCTCTTGGGTGGAACTGTTTTTTCAAAAATTTGTTTTACCTCACTGTTTGTCACCTCGACATGACCATTGGTCTGTGGGTGATATGATGTAGACACTTGATGACTGACCCCATACCAATGAAAAAGTTATTGCATTGTTCAGTTATAGAAATGAGAACCCTGGTCACTAATGATGAACCTAGGTAATCCAAACCTACAAAAGATTTGAGTTCTAAAAAATTCCCCAACTATTTTGGAATCATGTCCTTGTGGCTCAGACCTCTACCCATTTTGGCACATAATCAACCGCTAGAAGAATTTATATGTTTCCAAAGTAATTGAAAAATGGCACCATAAAGTCAATGCCCCATACATCAAAAATGTTATGAAAGAGCAATGGTCTTTGTGGCATTTCATTTCTTTTAGAGACTTTCCCCGTTCTTTGACAACGAGGACATGATTTGAAAAAATCATGGGCATCCCAAAAAAGTGTTGGCCAAAAGAACCATAATCAAGGACCTTGTGAGCAGTCCATTTGGGACCAATGAGGCCCCCCGTAAGAAAGAGTTTCATTGAATATAAGGAACGACTGATACTCACTATCGAGGACATAACGCCTTAGGATATGATGACTAAATGTGATCCAGTGGTGTGGGTCATCCCAAATTTACCTACGAGACTCATGTTTATGACAACTGGATTGGTTTTTATTGAAATAACTAGGATTGCAAGATTCTACCAAATAATTTACAATTTTAGCATACCAAGGAATAACATATTGAACTTGGTACAATTTCTCATCGAGAAACATGTCATTTAATGGAATACATATGGATGAGTCAATGCCTGAGGATGGGGGGATCCTTCTAATAAGGTCAGCCACCACATTCATTTCTCATTTTTATCTCTAATTTCTATATTGAATTCTTGAAGGAGGAGCATCCATCGAATTAGATGTGGTTTGGCTTCCGGTTTCTAAAAGAGACACCAGAGGGCTTTATGGTCTGAGAACACATTGACATTAGACCCTAAACGATACATCCTGAATTTATCCAAGGAAATAACAATGTAAAGGAATTATTTTTCAGTATTGGTGTAGTTTTCTTGGGAAGGGTAAAAAGTATGTGATGCATAAGCAATGACATTTGGAGTTCGATTGACCCTTTGTGACAAGACTTTTTCAACTGCATATTTAGAGGAATCACAGATGATCACAAATGGTAAACCCCACTGAGGTGGTTGGATTAATGGGGGTGATGAAAGAATCTATTTAAACTTATTAAAATCTTCCTCACAATATTTATAAAAAATAAATTCTCTTTATTTTTGGATTAATTGGAAGATGGGGAGTGCAATATGACTAAAGTCATGAAAGAAACGACGGTCAAATACAGCATGACCTAAGAATAAACTCACTTCCCGTACATTTTTGGGTAATGTTAGGGAATAAATTACATCCAGTTTTGATTTATCTACTTGGATACCTTCCCCAAAAATGATATTCCCCAAAACAATAGATTGTTTCACCATGAAATGGCATTTCTCATTATATAATACAAGATTATTTTCAATACAGTTGCATAGGACTTAACCAATACTACTGAAACATTCATCAAAAGAGGATCCATAAATATTGAAATAATCCATGGAAAATTCCATGCAATTCTCCAGGTAATTTGAAAAAAATACTAACCATGCATCGCTGTAATGTACCTGGAGCATTGCACAAACCAAATGACATCTTCCTATACGAAAATTTGCCAATGGTGATATTGTAGGTTTTCAATTCCTAATACTCAGGGGAAATATTAACCTGAAAGTATCTTGAATACCCATCAAGGAAAAATTATTGGTACTTACCCACTAACCTCTCTTGCATTTGGTCAATGAATGAAAAAGTGAAATGGCCATTCCTATTGTGTTGATTTAGTCAGTGATAGTTTATACAGACACACCAACTATTATACCCATGAATTGGAACCAATTTATTGTTCTCATTTTTTATTACTATAAGGAATGTTTTTTTAGGATATACTTGAATGTGACCAACCCATTTCCTGTCAGAGATGAGGTAAATGATTCTAGAAGCCAATAATTTTGTTACCTCCTATTTCAAAACATCTTGGAGGTTTTGGTTTAGTCCATGTTATGCCTGCCTCACCAGTTTAGCCTCATTATTTAACAACATTTGATGCGTACAAATTCATGGGATAATACCAAGAATGTCAGAAAGTTCCCAGCTCAAAACATGTTTATAATCCCTCAAAATTTTAAACAGTGACATTTCATGCTCAGGAGGGAGTGAACTATCATTGATGATAGGCATCTTGTTTCCATTCTCAATAAATGAATATTTTAAATTTTGAGGCGGTTGTTTTAATGCCAATTCAGAGGGATTTTGGATTGATGGGAGTTTCTGTGAAATTTAATGGTCACTAATATCATCTAACTGCTCAATGTTATCATCCTCAGATGAAGAATGAGCTTTTACAAGCATAATAGTATCATCGATTGTCATTGGATCCTCAGTGTTCAAGAAATCATCAATTTCTAAACATGCATGAAACTTTTCTATAACACTAAAACAATCAATGCATGATTCATTGACTATAATTTCAATCAAGGATGAAAACAAAGAAAGGGGATCAAGGGAATGGAATGAAGTGTTTTAAGGGGAAGGGAGTACACCAATTGAATATTCTGAGAGAGATGAATGTTCTTCGGAGGGGTGCTTCATGGAATCAAGGATGTTGAAATGGATTATGTCACCACTAAATTCCATAGATAATGTACAACTATGGACATTAATTTTGATTTTGGTACTTTTCAAGAAAGGTCTCCCTAGTATAATTGGGCCATGTCCATTCATCCTATCATCTTCCATTTTATGCACATAAAAATCATTAAGAAAAATTAAATTTTGAAGACTCACAAGAACATCCACTAACACCCCAGAAGGGTATTTTGTACTCCGATTTTCTAGTGGAACGACTATCCCAATTGGATTCTATTCTCCAAACAATAATTAAGAGTAAATGGAGTGAGGAATAACATTTATAGAAGCACCTAAATCAAGCATAGCATTGGAAAATGAATACTCCCCTATGGTGCATGGAATCAAGAAGGATCCATGATCATTGAATTTGATAGGCAGTGACGGTTCTATCAAAGCTGAGGCATTCCTCCCCAAGACCACCTTCTCATCACCTCGAAGTCTCCTTCAATGTGTGAACATATCCTATAAAAACTTGGCATATCTTGGAATTTTCTACACGTCATCAATCAAAGGAATTTTTACCTGCACTTTTTTGAAAGTTTCCAATAATTCCATATAAAGTTCATTTTCCTTTTTTTTTCTAGGTTAGGTGGACCTTTGGGGAAATGGAAGAGGTAGAATTGGGATAGAAAAATCATAGACATACACACTTTTTTACTTTGAAATGATTTCTATCCTGACAAGGATATTCTTCTATTGGATCATTTTTAGTAGTGTTTGCGATGGTGGTTTCCTCCGGAGGGGATGACAATATTAGAGGGCTAATTTGACTTTAAAGATGAGTTCCACTCCTAAGGGTGATGGCACTAACATTTATGTTATCCCTAGGTTAACTGCTGGTTGAGAGGGTAGTTTACCCAACCAATGACATTGAATTTCCCCCACCAAGTTAGCTAGTTGGCCTAATTGAGTTTTGAGGTTTTGTATTGAAGTTTGGGTTGTTTGTTGGAATTAGAGATTGTTAGCAACCATTTTTTCGTCATATCTTCTTGGCTAGGATCAGTTTTGTGAGGGGAGGTTGGAAAGCCTTTCGAGTGGTTATAGATTTCTAGGTGGTACTGGTGGATGACTACTCTGACCTTGTTGCTTCCATGGTTGATGAGGCTGGTTTAAATACACCCCCTTGATGATAAACTTGGTTTTCTTTACATCCAGATATGGATGTATTGTATGGTTCTTTCCTAATGGGTTGGTTATAGTGGCATCCTGGGAAGATTTCCTCACAACTCTCATAATTTTCTCTCAATTGGGGGGAAATGGTCAGAATAATGGGTGTTAGAAGAGCAGATTCCACATTGGATGGGTTGAGATGATTGATATTTCCCTTCAGAGAGAGTGAGTTTTCATAAAAGGGTACTTAAATCTTCAATCTTTGTGTCTATCTTCTTATATAATTCAGAACTTTTCACCTCATGGACACCTCGAATGGGTACACTGGACCTTGTACTGAATTTTCGAGTGTTCATTTCCATGTTCTCAGTCAGGGCCCTTACATCGATTGGGGTTTTATCCACTAGTGCACCACCTACAGCATCATCAATCATGTTATGATCAATTGGAATTAAACCTTCATAAAAATACTAAATTAAAAGTTGAACACTTATTTGGTGGTATAGACAACTTGAACACAATCTTTCGAATATTTCCCAATATTCATGAATTGTTTCCCCTTGAGATTGTCTTATCCCAAAAATTTATTTCATTATTGTTGTAGTTAGAGAGGCTAGGAAATATTATTCATGAAAAAGAATTTCATGTTCGCCCAACCTCTTATTGGGGAATTAACATAATATAACCAATATTTTGTTGTATCTTCTAAAGAAATGGGGAACTATCTAATATTTACATATTCTACATCCACATTAGCATGTTTTAATGTTAAAAAATAGTATGAAACTCTTTCAAATTCTTGTGTGGATCCTCTCTAGGAAGTCCATGAAATCTTGGTAATAGATGAATTAAACCATATTTTAGTTCAAAATTGGGTGCCTCACCATGTAATTGAATATATGTGGGTTGGATATCAACATCAGGCAATGTTATTTCTTTTATTATTCTATTGTTTTGAGCCATATAATACATTTTTATTTCAGTTTCGATGCTGGTTCCAGAAGAAGACGATTAAGTATGAAGAACAATGTTGTTGTTTTGTGTGTCCTCCATCATAGGGTTCTCTTGTACATATCGGGGTCACTGACGTAAGATCCTCTCTAGTTCAATTCGAAAGGTGGTAAATATCTAGGATTATAACGTGTAATGAAAAATACCTATACAATAAATAAATCATAACACATGAAATATAAGAAAATGTACAATATAAAACAAATAAATATTAACAAAATATTACAAAAATATTATAGAAACACATTAAAAACCAATGTGCTCCCCGAAAATGGTGCCAAAATTTGAATGCACTATCATGAAATTTAAAATTTATTTTGATTTTTAAGGTTGATATTTATTCTATTTCAGACCCTAGGTAATCTCTCAAGAAGCATTGGTCAGTTTAGAGTGTGCGTTTTTAATATGATGTACTAAAATAGGGGTGCTTTCAAAACAATTTAAGGAAAAAGAATTCATTTATAGAGTTTAATATTTGATAAATAAAAGTGGTGTTTTATAATTATGAGATAAGGATGTCATTTCATTGTCACTACACATATTGGTGAGTTCATCTCTCAGAAAAATACACATGGTTTAATGGAATCCTTTGGTTGAGGGTTGTCAAGGTCTCAACTTCCCTCTTGCCTCTTAAACAATCCTCAAAGAACCACCCCTTGGCCCAAAAATAGTGTTTCAAGGTTCGGGTATAAATAATAGATAAGAAAGGATTCCAAATCATACTGAAATGTTATTCATGTGTTAGATAAATTGGAATCGTGTCTTTTCCAATCGGAACAACCCAAGATTCCCACTTGAAATCTCAACCCAATCAGTGTTGAAATAAAAAGTGTTTCACTTAATTATAAAAATAGAATTGCAATCAGAGGAGAATAATTTCAATATATGAAATAAGTGAAATATTTGTCACAAAAATTATACAAAACAAGTAGAATAACAAGTATAGTAACTCCCTCCTATGCGCGTGTAGCTCCCTCGAAATGACCATCCACTGTTTAGCTCGACATCAGTAGGAAGAGGATGCACGGGTAGAACTCCTTCTTCATTATTGATCCCCCTAGGAGGATAGGGGCCTCCAGAAGTTCTTGGGTGAGGATAGGACTCTTCTGGAAATCCAAATTGTTAGCGCTTCACTCCTTGGTCCAACTAAAAAATGGGGATTCCAAGCATCCATTTTATAGGAAAATGGGAAGGTGGTTTTTTGCACGCAGATTTGTTCAAACCACTTATCACATGGGTTTCAACCTCCATAAAGCCTTATCTCTCTTTGGAGAAAATAAAAAAGTTGTATCCCCACCTTTTGGATGTCTCTATCGAACCTTTGGCACAATTTGGACTACTAGAGCCCGAGATATGTATAGATCATAGACCACCACATTTGACTTCGTGCAGATTCGGTGGGCTGGATAGACCAAGTCATTTGGGAATCGTCGATTCCAAAGGAGGCTTCCATTCCTTCATATAAAATATATCCCATTATTTTATTGACAAGAACACAAAATATCATCCCATTTGGATGCACGGTTAAGGTGAAATACGAAGTTAAGGCCACATGTGTGCATGGTTCCTACACAGTTTGGCCCATTTTTCTTGGACATCAACTTGGGTCCTCCAAATCACCTCCTCCTGCAATATAATCATAAAAAAGTAACATTTACCTTTTTAATAGTGATAATCACAAAATAAATGATACAAAAATGGAATGGAATTTTTTATTATCTTTATAATTTTCAATATAAAACAAGTTTATCCTAGTCGTGTATGGGTGAAAATGAAACAGTGAATCGCGGTGTGATCAGTAGCCCAAGTCAACAGAAGAGTTATGAGGATAACCATCGATGAGACCTTGAGTTAAATGTTGAATACATGGTATTTTTACACATATCTCCATGGAATAAGGTCATGAGGTTTTTATTGAAAGTGATGTTAGGTTTTAGGTACATCGTCCCCTTCTAGATTCTTGATCTAGTTGGGGCTATGGCCAATCGACTAGGACTTCCACCTACCGTGGATAAAGTACATTATGTCTTTCATGTATCCCTCTAAAGGATGTATATAACAAACTCTTCATATGTACTATCTTCAGAGGTAGTACAATTAGTGGATGATCTTTCTTATGAAGAGAAACCAGGGATGATCTTAGATCGTTGGGAAAAAGTTCTACGAAATATGTAAAGAGCCATAAATTTCAAAGAATTTTTTTCTGTAATTCTTTGGAACTTTATGAGTACGCAGTTTCTGACGACACCTGATTCTGAGGCCCGTTGTCCCCGTAATTATTTTCCGAATCATAGCTCGGGTAAGTTAGGTAAATGAACGAGCGGGGTTTTCTGTCTTTTGAACTAGTCCTCGAAATTGAAATATGAGGGCACCGATGAACTCGTAGCGCCAGTATTTGATTAAGGGGACCTTTACCGCAGTTGTGTTTTTTGCGGGTTGGAAGTAAATTTTTGGGGTTTATTCCTAAAATTAAATAAATTTTGGTGGAGCACAAATTTTATTTTCTAAGGTGGGCCCACATGAGCCTAACCTTCAAATCGGCATTTATTTTCTTGCTGATTTCTTTGAAAATTCACCATTAATACCTCCTTGCTTAATTACTTTGACAACTCCACATTTTTATTATGATGGAGCCTTCCTACCTCCCTCAGCCATTTAACGTGCCAACCAATTAATTTAATGTCAGCGATAAATTAATTGGAACCACTTGGAATTAATATGAATTACTCAACAATTCTATTAAATGGAGAGCCTCTTTTTTTTGTTGTAGAATCTATTTGGAATAAGATTCTGGAAGATTAAAGGGAGGGGAACCGTTCTTCAACAAAGAACCCCCAGAGTGAAGAACGCGAAGAACTTCTTCCTCGGACTCACCTCGACATCAAGAGCCTATGTCACCTATGACAACGACCCTTCCTCCATCGTTGATGGAATGTCAACGTTCTTCCGCGACGCCCATCTACCACGACGCTCATCTTCTACGGATTGACGACGTACGACAACAACTTTGAGGTAGGGGGATTTGTATATTTCATATTTAGGTTTTATACTCTCGAACATGGCATTTAATTGATGGGTGATGTTTTGAACCACTAATGCGGTGGGTACGGACTAAAGAATAAGTCTAGACACACTGCTATTTTTGTTCTTGATGCGTGGGATGTTTGGAGATGACAAAACGGGACCGTAACGGCAATTGGGGGCCTTTGCAGTGAAGTACGAATCCTAAGACGACCACAGGCGTAGTCAGAAGCAAAAATGGACCAACGAAATGACACCAGTGGCCCGAGGAAGACTCCAGCGGTACGTGTCACTGGCGCAGCGGCGCCCCGGCGGGCTGCTGGAAGAATCCCTCCACGACATCAGCCACAACGGTGAGGGGAGGATCCCACGGCCGCGTGGGATCTGGGGGAGACAGGGGCGCTAGCCTCGCGTCGCGTCCAAATAACAGGTGGTCGCACCCCCCGCTCATCCAGCTAGCTGAGTCCGCACACCCCCCCCCCCAGCCAGGCCGGTGTGGTTCTCATGGACTGGGCTGCACCAGCCAGGCTAGGCTGCACCCAAACGGGCTGACCCGGGGGGGGGGGGGTGGGGTTGGGCCGGGTCGGACCGGGCCCCGACCCCCACTTCAAACCTTTTTTCAGTCTTTTGCCCATAACATGAGCTAAGAACCTCTGATCAATGCATCGTCAGTTGCGTAGGAATCCTTGGATCGATTCGGTAGTTTTGGTATATTACACTTAAGGTTTTTGCAAATTTTGGGTATGGCCGAGTTGGTTCGAACCTGAAACAAACCGGGCCGTTGGAGCAGAAACAATTATTTCTTAAGGACCGGACGTCCGATTGACGTTCCGTCAACATTGTTGAATTAATTTTGTTGAGATGTTTTTTTGTCATACTCGAAATGAGGTTTGGATGCAGCTGGAGTACATTCAGGTTGGTTTTATCTTAAAAACCAACCGGGCCCCTAAAACGGAAAAGCCAATAACTCTCAGACCAGGAATCCGATTGACGCAACATCTGTCACGTTGGGTATATTTTGACGAGACAGAACGTCAAGATACATCAAATATGAACATCATGATAGTTGATGTATTGAATCCCTTGGATCCTAGAGTGGAACCTCTCGGAATCGAGCGTGCTGTTTGCGAGAACCCTAGAGCTGGTTGTCATTGCGACGATGACGACTGCACTTGGATCCTCTATGGGTTCGGCAGAGAGGACAACTGTACTTGGATCCTCTGTTGGTTCGGTAGTGATGACGACTGTATTCGGACCCTCTATGAGTTTGACAGTGATGAATACTGTTCTTGTATCCTACATGGGTTCGGCAGTATTGACCTCTGTAGTTGTATCCTGAGTGGGTCCAGCAGAGTAGCTGGTCTTGTATCCTATGTGGGTCGGACAGCTTAGCTAGTCTTGTATCCTATGTGGGTCCGACACCTTAGATGAATCAGTGGCTACATTTGATCATCTCCATCACTATATGACATTGTACACCTGTGTGACCTGAGTCTTGACTTCAATATTTTTCATCGATGTGATTGACTTGTTGTCCTGTGTGAGTTGAGTCTTGACTTCAATCTTTATCATCGATGTGATTGAATTTCAATCCTTTGTGGACTGGTTTGTGCTTTCCTTTGTGGAATGGGTTGTCCTTTCCTTTATGGACTGGGTTGTGCCTTTCTGTGTGGAATGGGTTGTGTTTTCCTGTGTGGATTGGGTTGTGATTGTGCTTGAGAGTTGAAGATGAATTGTAATTAATGACTTAGGTATATGTATGGGAATATACCTAAGTAGAGTCGGTTGATACATAGTTATTGTATATTTTCATTGTGATTTATCCTTCGTGGATTCTGAGAGACCTTTGGGAGTATCGGGGTCCCTACTGAGTATTGTAAACTCACCCCTACATGGGCTATGCCCGCACTATGTTATGTTGGATGCAGACGACAGACAACACTGATTGAGGTGGAGGCTCGTGGAGCTGGATGGTACCCGGAGGTGGACCACTTGGCAGAACGTACACGGAGCGGATTGCCATTCCCGAATAGCTGAGTAGACTATATGTACCCACCCTTCAAGTGGGATTTCCGGAGGACGACTTGGTGTTTCTGTTTTACTTTACTGTTGTTGTACTTTCTTTTTAGTTGTACTGTAATTTTAGTTGGGTTTTTATACTGGCCCATTTACTTTTCAGCACTTACTTTTATACTCAGCTTTACTTAGTGCTTACTTCACTTGCGTACTCTGTTTTTTTGTTTACATTATAAAGGCAATACCTTACCCTTTTTTTGAGATTTACCCCATTGGTGCTAGTCGCCAGCCCGTGGCCTTTGGAAGGCGGGCTTGGGGTAGTTACGGCCCGGGCCCCGAGGACGGGTCGTGAAAAATTGGTATCATAGGAGTCGTTTTTTACTGCAGAACTCAGGACACTGATCTTTCCCTTCTGTGAAGCAATAGTGTTAAGAGTATTGAGTGTGGTTTTCAGTCCATGGAGTCCAGTGTTGGTGCGGCGGCCGACGTATCCATACATCAGGACCCTGATCTCTGATTTCCGACTCTGTGCATGAAATCACTTATTTTGTGTGTGATTCCTCTCAAAAGTTTTCTTTGTGATTACTTTGTGTTAGCTCACTAGGTATATTGTGACCATGGACCACCTGTTTCTTTTTAGGATGGCTCCACCAAGGTAGCCAGCTAGGGTTCCTAGTTACGTGCGAGATGGCAGCCCACTGGGCGATGAGGCCTCAGTGTAGGGCCCCTTTATAGCAGAGGAACCAATGGTACCACTACCCACTGAGCCACTGATGCTACCAGCCCCAACAGTGGAGAGTGAAGGCTTCCTGAGCGCGTTTCATGAGTTTCAGTGAAAGAGGCCTCCAAGGTTCCACAGAGAGACGAACCGTCCGGCAGCTGAGAATTAGCTGGAGGCTACCGTCATAGTCTTCAGATTGGTAGGGACCCTAGCTGACCTGATGGTGATCCTTGCCGTGAGTCTACTGCGCAATGTAGCAGGTAGATGGTGGAGCCTGATTCTAAAGGTGGACGATGAGGTATCTCTACTTTGGATAGCCTTCGAGAGTCTCTTCTGCTCGGATTTTGTCCCAGCCACCCTCCGTGCAGTGCGCATCCATGAGTTACTTCATCTGCGGCAGGGCAGTATGACAGTAGCTCAGTACTCAGCAATATTTACTGACATCTCATGCTACTCCACAGATATGGTACGGGACCCGTTCTTCAGGGCCCGGACCTTCGAGCAGGGACTGAGGCACAAGATCAGAGCTTCGACGATTCCCCTTAGCATCCCAACGCAGGAAGGGGTGCTGGAGCGAGCCCTTTTAGTGGAGAGAATCCTCACTGGGCTGCCACCAGCAGTGAGACCCATCACAAGGCGACACGTATTGGAGTCTTCTGCAGCCCATAGTAGACAGATGTCGCAGGGGTCCAAGCAGACTAGGAAATCAGGTGGACGACCTCAGGATATGGGAACGGTTGTGTGGGGAACTCGAAAGAGATCCAACCTTACGAGGAGCAGATAGTGCTATGCATGCGGCGGTTAGGGCCACATGGCTCGTGACTGCCCGAACCGCCATGCAGATGAGCAGCAGACATTGGAGGACCTCCCAGGTAGTGGCATAGGTTCGACCGTGGTGGTCCGCAGGGTGTAGACAGACGAGGCAGAGGAGTTGGACGAGCAGCGGGTGGTGGACGACGCTTCGAGGCTCTACCACCACCACCCCCAGGAGGTACACCCAGACCACATGGAGCTGGCGGGCAGTGGTAGGCTCACCTCCAGGAAGCGGAGTCTTACGACCACGGTGCACCTGAGATGATTCAAGGTACTGTCTGTGTCTACTCCAACCTTCCTGCAGTTCTTATAGACACTGGTGTGAGTCATTATTTTTTTGTCGCTACCCTTGTTCGTAGCTCGGAGATTCCGACGGAGCCGTTGGCTCAATCCTTATGGATAGAGACTCCTACGAGAGCAGATGAGATGATTACGCACTGGTGCCGGTAGTGTGAGCCTAGTATAGGAGGTGAGAGCTTCGGATGGGATCCTCTTGTAGTGGCGTCGAGGCCTTACGACTTCATATTGGGTATGGACTTGTTATCTACAGTCCATGCTCAGATCGACTGTATTAGGCACAATGTGTGTTATGTCTACACGGATGGGACCAGGTTCACCTTCACTGGTGAGAAGGGAACCTTCGCAGCATAGGATGGACTTACATAGAGGAGAGGGCAGCCGATCACACATCTGTTGGCTAGTCTCATCCTCGGAGCAATTGACGTGCGAGGTCTGAGTTTTCCTGTTGTGGTGGATCAGTATGCAGACGTTTTCCCTAACGACGTTACAGGACAAACTCCTCATAGATAGGTATATTTATACATAGAACTATACCTCGGGACATCAACAGTATCTACTTCAGCATATCAGATGGATCTCGCTGAGCTTCGTGAGTTGCGGGTACAGCTAGAGGACTTACAGGGAAAAGGTTTCATCTGACCCAGTGTTTCACCATGGGATTCTCTGATTTTGTATGCCAAGAAGGTGGATGGGAGATTTCAACTGTGTGTCGACTACCGTCGCCTGAACCAGGTGACCTTGAGGAACAAGTACCCCTTTCCGATGATTGAAAACCTCTTTGATCAACTCAAGGGAGCACAATGGTTCTAGAAGATAGAACTCAGGTCAGGCTATAACCAGCTCAGAGTTCGAGACGAGGATGTGTAAAATACGGCCTTCAGGTGTTAGTATGTCCACTACGAGTTCTTGGTTATTCCCTTTGATGCGACCAACACTCTAGCAGTGTTCATGAGTCCCATGAATAGGATCTTCCATCCTTACCTCGATCTGTTTGTTATAGTCTTCATTTATGACATACTGATTTACTCGACAACCAAGGAGGAGTATGCCAACCACTTGTGGGTTGTGCTAGATACACTCGGAGAGCACCAGATTAATGTTATATTCTCGAAGTGCCAGTTCTGTATTCGAGAGGATCACACCTTGGGGCACGTCATCTGAGAGGCGGGAGTTGCAGTGGATCCCGCGAAGATTGAGTAAGTACTTGCTTGGGAGCCACCCATGAGTGTGACAGTGGTGCAGAGTTTTCTAGGTCCGGTTAGGTACTATCAATGATTTTTTACAGACATCTCCAGAGTTTCAGCACTGCTTACAGCTTTGACAAAGATGGGGAAACCCTTCGTGTGGTCAGATAGATATCAGCAGAGCTTTCAGGAGATGAGGCGGAGATTGACGAGTGCTCCCATATTAAAGCTTCCGAAGGAGTGCATAGGGTACGCAGTTTACTGCGACGCATCAGGGACCGGAATCGGGTGTGTCCTGAAGCAGGATAAAGTAGTGATCTCTTACGGTTCAAGGAAGTTGATGCAACACGAGCAGAACTACACTACCCATGACCTGGAGTTATCAGCAGTGGTCTTCGCCCTGAAGATGTGGCAACACTATCTGATGGGTGAGCGCTTTACAGTCTACTCTGTCCACCAGAGACTCAGGTACATTTTTTAACAGAAGGACCTGAACCTGAGACAACGGTGATGGATTGAGTTCCTCTAGGATTATGACTTTGAGATTGTCTATACTCCTGGAAAGGGTAACGTTGTGGCTGATGCTATAAGCAGGAGATCAGGCATTCAGCTACTTGGAGAGGTAACTCAGCAGTTAGCCGCTTTGCAGATATACTTTGTTGAAAGAGATGGGGAACCATTTCTATAGTCACTCACAGTCACTCCTCCACTACTTCAGAAGGTCAGAGAGGCACAACGTGGAGACATTGACTATGAGGTGTGACATGCTGATATATCCTTAGGGCTGGCACCCGATGGATTTTATGAAGGTGGGGATCACGTCATCTTCTTCAGGGGACGTACCATTGTACTAGTTGCACTGCAGGAGTGGGTGCTGAGGGAGTTCCACACTCCCCCTCTAGTGGTACATCCAGGAGTGGCAAAAATGTATAAGAACCTCAGATTACATCACCGGTGGCTAGGTATGAAGAAGCATATAGCATAGTTCATTTCCTGATGCCTCACTTGTCAGCAAGTGAAGGCGGAGCACCATGTACCAGCAGGCTTGGTATAGCTCATAGAGGTTCTGGAGTGGAAGTGGGATGGGATATCCATTGATCTCATGATGGGGCTTCAACGTACATCCAAAGGACATGACTCCATATCGGCGATCGTAGAATGACTCACCAAGTCAGCCCACTTCCTATCGATCAGAGATCAGGGCTCGGTAGAGAGCATAAGACGCCTCTACATTCATGAGATCAAACGGCTTCATGGAGTGCCTTCGACTATCATCTCTGATAGAGATTCTCTCTTTACTTCTCGTCTTTGGAAGGGGTTTTAGGAGGCTTTTGGGACACAAATACCTTTAAGCACCGCCTTCTATCCTCAGACAGATGGCCAGACGGAGAGGAAAATTCAGAAACTCGAGAACATGCTCCGTGCATGTGTCCTTGAATTTGGTCGTAGCTGGAAGGATCACCTCCCCTTGGTGGAGTTTGCGTACAAAAAAAACTACCACTCCACCATAGGGATGGAACCATACGAGACATTGTACGGCCGACCATGTAGATCACCTCAGTGCTGGACTTACCCTAGGGAGTTAGCACTTGTAGGACCAGAGATGGTTCAGGCTACGATGTAGAAGGTGAATATCATCCAGGAGCAGATGAGGACTGCACAAAGAAGACATAAGTCCTATACTGATAGGAGATGGAGACCACTAGAGGTCAAGGATGGAGACCATGTTTTCTTATGGGTCTCACCTCGATGAGGACTATGGAGATTTGGTCGGGGCTGTAGGTTATCTCCACAATTCATCAAACCTTTCCAGATCCTCAGTAGAGTAGCCAACGTGGCTTACCGCCTGGCCCTTCCACCTTAGTTTCATATGGTGCATGACATCTTCCATGAGTCTCAACTGAGAAGATACTTGCATGACCCGACACACATCATCGATCACGGGGAGCTGGACATCGACGATGGGGCGACATTCTCGGAGGTTCCGGTGGAGATCGAAGATCGACAGGAGCAGGTCCTTCATGGACAGTCGATTCCTCTGGTGTGCGTTCGCAGGCAGCACGAGAACCTTTGGGAGAGCACATGGGAGTGGGAGGATCAGATTCATGCTTAGTTACCATTTTTGTTTCCCTAGTGTATTTTATAGCTTTATGCGGACGTAAATCCCTGAGGTGGGTGTAATTTAAAAACCCGTAAATTTCAAGGAAATATTTTTTCTTGAATTATTTTGAATTTTACAAGTATACATTTTTTGAAGGCACCTAATTATGAGGCCCGGTGTGCCCAGAAACATTTTCTGGAGTTTAGCATGGGTACGTTCGGTAAATGATCGAGCGGGTTTTTCTATCTTTTGATCCAGTGCTCAGAATTGAAATTCGAGGGCACCGATGAACTCGGAGCACCGATATTTTCTTATGGGGACCTTTACTGTAGTTGTGTTTTGTACGGGTTGTAAGTTAATTTTAGGGGTTTATTCCTAAAATTAAATAAATTTTGCTGGTTTGAAAAATTTTATTTTGTGAGGTGGGACCCACATGAGACCAGCCTTCTACTCCCCGTTTATTTCCTTGCTATTTACATTGACAATTACCCATTAATACCCCTTGCTTAATTACTTTGAAAACCCCACATTTTGATTTTGGTGGAGCCTTCCTACCTCCCCCATCCATTTAATGTGGCAACCAATTAATTTAAAGTCAGCATTAAATTAATTGGCACAACTTGGAATTAATATGAATTTCTCAACAATTATATTAATTGGAGAGCCTCTTTTTATTTTTGTTAGCGAATATCTTTGGAAAATGACTCTGGAGGATTAATGGGAGGTGAACCATTCTTCAATGAAGAACACCCCCAGCGAAGAATGTGAAAAACTTCTTCCTCGGACGCACCTCGACGTCAAGAGCCTACATCGCCTATGACATCGACCCTTCCTCCATCATTGACGGAACGACACCGTTCTTCTGTGATGCCCATCTACCACGACGCTCATCTTCCACGGATCGACGACATATGACAACAACTTTGATGTAGGGGGATTTGTATATTTCATATTTATGTTTTATACTCTTGAACATGGCATTTAATTGATGGGTGATGTTTTGAACCACTAACATGGTGGGTACGGACTAATGAACAAGTCTGAACGCATCCCTATTTTTTTTCTTGATGAACGGGGTGTTTGGAGATGACGAAATAGGACCACAACAAAAATTGGGGAATTCTTAGTGAAGTACGGATCCCGAGACGACCGTAGGAACAGTCAGAAGAACAAATGGACCACCGGAATGACTCCTGTGGCCCGCGGAAGACCCCGGCGGCACTGACGGCCTGATGCGGTGGCCGGACGCCTAAAGGCGGCGGCTCCCCGTAATGCCCTCAGAAGAAGCCCTTCGCGGGATTCAGGGGAGACAGCGACACCATCCTGGCGCCGCGTCCGCGGAATAGGGGGTCGCGCCCCCCGCTCGGCCAGCTGGCCGAGCCAGCACACACACCCCCCGGCCGGGCCGGGGGAAGTCACGTGGATTGGGCCATGACCCACTGGGCTGGACCCAAACCCGGGTCTTGTCGACCCGGTTCGGGCCGACCCAGGGGGGTTGGGTTGGGTCTGACCGGGCCCAGACCCCCACTTTGGACCGTTTTTCGGTCTTTTGCCCAAAACATGAGCTACGGACCTCTGATCGATGCACCGTCAGTTGCGTATGAATACTTGGATTGAGATGGTCGTTTAGGCATATTACACATGCGGCTTATGAAAGGTTTGTGTATGGCCGAGTTGGTTCGAACCCGAAACCAACGAGGGCCTTGGATCAGAAACACTTATAACTTATGGACCGGATGTCTGATTGATGTGTTGTAAACTGCGTTGAATTTATTTAGTTGAGACGGTTATTTTGGGATACTATACTTGAGGTTTGGACATAGATATATTACGGATGGGTTGGTTTTAGGTTAAAAACCAACTGGGCCCCTGGAATAGAAAAGTGAATAACTCTCAGACCGGGCGCCTGATTGACGAACCGTCTGTTGCGTTGGGTTAATTTTGATGAGATGGAACTTAGAAATACATAATATATGGAATTCGTGATAGTTGATCTATTGATCCCCTTTTCTCGAGGAGTGGACCCTCCTGGAATTGAGAATGATTTGTGCAGGAACCCTAGAGCTTGCTGCGACTGTGACAATGACGACTCCACTTGGATCCTATGTGGGTTCGGCAGTGAGGACGAATGTACTTGGATCCTCAGTGGGTTCGACAGTGATGAAAACTGTACTAGGATACTATATGGGTTTGACAATGATGACTACTGTTCTTATATCCTATGTGGGTCCGACAGTATTTACCTTTATACCTGTATCCTGAGTGGGTCCGACAGAGTAGCTGGTCTTGTATCCTATGTGGGTCCAACAACATAGATGGTATTGTATCATATGTGTGTCCGACAGCTTAGATGAATCAATGAATACATATGATCATATATATCGTTATACAAAGTTGGATACTTGTGTGAGATGAGTCTTGACTTCAATCTTTATCATCGATGTGATTGACTTGCTTTTCTGTGTGAGTTGATTCTTGAATTCAATCTTTATCATCGATGTGATTGACTTGCTTTCCTATGTGGACTGGGTTGTGCTTTCTTATGTGGACTGGGTTGTGATTTCCTGTGTGGACTAGGTTGTTCTTTCTTGTGTGGACTAGATTGTGCTTTCCTATGTGGACTGGGTTGTGTTTTCCTTTGTGGACTGGGCTGTGCTTGGGCTCGAGAGTTGGAGACGAATTGTTTTTGATGACTTAGGTATATGTATGGGCTAAGTAGATTCTGTTGATACATCGTGAATGTGTCTTGACTTTGTGTTTTATCCATTGTGGATTTTGAGAGACCTTTAGGGGTCTCAGGGTCCCTACTAAGTATCGTATACTCACCCCTGCACGGGCTATGCCTGCACTACGTTGTGTTGGATGCAGACGACGAACAACACTGATCGAGGCGATGGCTTGGGGAACTGGACAGTACTCGGAGGTGGACCACTTGGCGGGATGTACACAGAGCGGACAACCGGAACCGAAGAGCTGAGGAGACTATCTCTACCCACCCTTTAGGTGGGATTTCTGGAGGACAACTCGATGTTTCTAGTTTTACTTTACTGCTGATGTACTTTCTTTTCATTTGTACTGTACTTTCAGTTGGGTTTGTATACTAGCCCATTTACTTTTCATCACTTAATTTTGTACTCAATTTTACTTAGTTCCTACTTCATTTGCATACTCTGTTGTTTTTGTTTACTTTATAAAGGCAATGTCTTCCCTTTATTCGGGATTTACGCCTTTGGTGCTAGTTGCCAGCCCCTGGCCTATGGAAGGCGGGCTTGGGGTAGTCACGACACGGGCCCCGAGGACGGGTCATGACAAAATAAGATAATGCCCCTTATCAAGTTGTTGTGGTGAAACCCCGTATTTGAAGAAGAAAAGTTGGAATCATATGAAGTGAAGAAGAACAGTTACTCAGATCTGTTTTAGTGTGGGAAGAATAAAATTTTGAGGACTAAATTTCTTAATGGGGGAAAATTGTAACGACCCGAACTTTTAATAACGAAAACTACTCTTGATATAATTAAATGTATTATTATTTGAAATGGTTAGATAACATATAAACATATTTGGATTTATGATTTTGGATTTTATAAAATACCATTATGAATTTGGTCTTTTTCTAATATAGTTACTGAACAGTGATTTGATGATTAGTATAAATATAGGGCTTTAACAAATCCAATTTACGTAGATAAAGGAAGCGATGGACCCATAGAGTAGACTTGTCTCATACGAAGCCCATTTTTCCGATATTGGAAATGAGGTGGCATCTTTGGGATTCTCTCTTTACCAAGCCCAATCCTAGCTTCAACAAGTTAACCTCAAATAGAACCGCTTATTAGAGAAGTGGAAGTTGATATAGATTATCACTCAAGCAATGTTATCCGAACCACCCCAAAAGTCTGTCACCATCACAGACCATACCCTTTGGTCCTATGTGGGTGTTATAAGGGGTTATGTAACAAAACATTATCACTATGGTTATGAGCATTATTTTTTTATATAATAAATAATATACATTTTATTATTGTAATATTGTAATTTTTTTAAAGCACGGTTGTATTTTTAGTTAATATTCAACTAAGAAATCTATTTTGTTAAATTAATGGATTTTATAATTAAATATTATCTAAATGAAATATTATTATTATTAAATGATTTCTTTATTAATTATAAATGATCGTATAATTTTTATGAATACAATTGTAATTTTTATTAATGTTTGAAAGCTATTTTTTTTCAAAACCCATGAATTTTTTATAAATGTTAGCTATTATTTTAAAAGTTAAAATTAACATATTTTGAAAATTATTTGGATAAAATTAATATTATTTTTTGAATGGGGATTTCTAAATTATCCAATGGTGAATTTTTCCTCATTTTTAGAGACATTCAAAATTTTTGGTAAAAATTAAATACTGTTTAAATATATAATGTGTTTTATGATATCATAATGACCAAATAGTGATGTAATAAAATAATATAAATTTACTTTTTGGCCAATATATGGTTTAAATTAAAATAGTCTAATTTTATGTCTGTTTTATTTATTTTCCAATGCTTTAGTGGACCTTACAAGACATATAAAACATTTTAGCTTTTTAAATTCATTTCCTTTAGAGTGTGACTGACCTCCATATAAGAAACCCTATTATATTAAGAATTTAAGACATTGGCCATATAAAATAATTTTTTCCACTCCCCTTTAGCAAAAACCATGGGAAACAATTATTTTTTGGTTTGTGGTTTATATTAGTTTATTGTGTGGTGACCCAAACCTAAATAATAAATAATTCCCTCTTCTTTCTTATATAAACCCATCCAAGCTCCAAATTCCTATTTAATCAAAGCCTTTGGAACTCGTCCAACCCCTACGCACCTCCCTCTATATTCCTCCCAAGGTTCCCTATGCTCCCATGAAGCCTCTCTCCAGCCTCTCATAAGCCTTTGGGATCACACATCCAAGTAAGGGATTCCTTCCTTTCTCATTTTATCAAAGTTTCTTAATATTGTTATGCCATTTTATTTTCAATTATAAATGTTGGGATATAATTTCTCACCTCACCCATAATGATCAATTTATTTTTGAATGATGATAGACCCATTTCTCTCCCATTAATGTTTCTCATGCACACCCGTTACCATGCTGAAATTTCGTAAAGAAATTTCTCTCTCCTCATTTATATTCAAGCAATTATTTTGTATTATGAATCCAAATTCCATTACATATGTTGGGAAATGTATCTATATGAACCCCCTTAAATTTCATTTCATGTACATATTATTAGACACCCCTTTCTCTCTCATCATCCATTTTTACAAATTCTTAGGTCACACCGTTAGGCTGCCGAAATTGCACCTCCTTTTTCCAAGCCAAAGTCATTGTGTAGTGAATAGCTTGCCCATTTCTCTATAAAGGGTATTCAACTTTATATACATTTCCTTATTGATTATACAGTTTCATGTATGAATTCTACATTCCTTTATCATGGAATAAATGATGATGAATCCATGTTCTATTATCCAAGTTCCACACTTATGCATGAAATGAAATGATTAATAAGGTTGTGTGATAAAACACTATTTTATTGAATATATTATTGAAAATAAATGATATAATTTCCTCACATTGTGTTAAATATGTTTATTTATAAAATATTTGGGATTTGATCATTCATTTGAAAATTTGGTGAAAATTCCAGTTTTACCCTTAATTGTGAACTCTAGTTTTTCGAAGATAAATATTATTATATTTATTATTTTAATTTTAACGTTTGTAAGCATGTTAAGAACATAATGTTATACAACTTTAATTCAGGAAACTATAGCTAAATAGTGCATTTGGATGGCGTAAATGGGACATTACTCCAATGGTGGGCTGGACTCGACAGAATGGACATGGGTTCTGTATTTGGGAAATATGTTCTTCATCAAGGCTTGGATTGAGCCCAAATTTTGAGGAACGCTCGGGGAAATTATTTATTACAAATCACCCATCATGAATTCTGGTCAATGTACGCGTTGTGGAGGTCAAATTGGTGGTTCAAGTTGGAATAAAATATTTGGCCGAATTTCCACATTCACACTTGAAACCACTTGTAACCTCTCCTCCCCTCCCCTCTATAAATTGTATTTTTTCTCATTTGGAGGGGTTGGGACGTGCATTGGGAAGTTGAGGGCAGAGGGGAAGTGGATCCACTCAAATTCTCAAACCATTTCAATAAGGGTAGCTCTTGAAGCAAGGATCCCTTCGACGAAGCCTTCTTCTTCTCCTTCATGTTGTAATGATTTTGTTTATGAAATAAACATCGTTGTTCTTCTTTTATTTCTTATCTTTTATTCTATTTTGTTTAAATTTATTCTCTTAATATTCCTCTTTGGGATGGAATTCTTGAGTATAAGCGTTATTGGGTTATACCCATTATAAACCTTTGCACATGCAAAACGATTCTACGATGATTACGCCGCCCATGGAAGAGTAGTCATTTTAGTAATTGATCGACCTCTATCCTTCTTCATTCATTTATTTTGAATCAATGAGATACTGTAATTCAAATATTATGATATATTAATTTATTTTTTAATTTAAATGAAACTAAGCAAGAAATTGAATAGTTAACACAAAACACGCGAGGTTGGGAATTGTGTGAATTGTGAGAGCGCAACCTTAACCGGTAATTCAAAACCACACGGGATCGATTTGTAGAGTTCAAATATAATCCATAAAATCAATTAATCCTAATTTCTAGAGTGGTTATGTGCCTCAATTTACCACTGACCATAATCTAATTTTATAACATCAATCAAAGCAGGGTGTTGCGATTGCATGTTCCGAAGTTAGCCTAAGGTTAAATTCACATCAGTCTTCGTGGTAAAGTTAATTCTCGTAGGGTTCGAGATTTAACAAATTAAGGGATAATAATTAAGTGAATATTAATTTAAATGACAATTATTAATAAATGATTGAATAGGTAGAGTTAGATTGATTACGCCTTTTAAATATTGTCTAAAAAAACATCTTTTTTTGTTGTGTCATTTTAATCGAACTTCATTTCAAAACTAAAAACAAAACAAAATACAATCTTTTTCCAGAAAAATTCTTCTAGATTCATAAACTATAACCAACCCCCATCCTTTCAAGTAGTGTTTTTATTATATTTTATTTTATTTGTTTTATAATAACTTTATTAAGTAGTAAAATTCACTTCCTCCTTTGAGAGACGACCTTGGTTAGCCACTCTGCTGCACCTAAAAACCCCAAAATCACATTAATCATTTGAGGGAGCCCACGACAGCGCCCTATCAAGTTGGCGTCGTTTCCGGGGAGGCAAGTAATTATTTCAACCAAATAGAGGTATTTATTTTATTTTACATTTTATTCTCTTCCTCTATTCTTTCTTCCTTCTTTACCCAATCTGATTTTTCTTTTTCTTATTTTATTTTCTTCTAATTCTTTTTGAACCATCAAATCAAACTTGTCATTTTTTTACTATGGTCCACCTTCTTTGTTTTCATTTTTATTCGATTTATGACACGAACTAATCCCGAATATCTCTTATATCTTGACCCTGAGATTGAACGTAGCCTTAGGGATCGAATCAGACATTCTCAGTCAAAGGGAAGTTTCAATATTCAACCAGTTGGTGAATTCCTCTCTTCTGGAAACATTGAAATTGGAAGAAATTCAAATTCAAACATAAAAGAGGAACCAATGGCTGGAAATAATGGAAATGAACTTAATATAACCATTCGAGAATTGGCTGCACCAGATATTAACTATCAACCAAATTGTATTGCATACCCAAATCTCGAATCGGACATTGAATTGAAATCTGGATTAATTCACCTTCTTCCAATGTTTAATGGCTTATCTAGTGAGGATCCCAACAAAAACCTAATGGAATTTAAGGTTGTTTTCTCAACTTTAAAACCAAGAAATGTTTCTGAAGATCAAATTAAATTAAGATCATTCCCATTCACACTTGATGGAGCTGCAAAAGATTGGATTTATTATTTGCAACCTGAAGATGTAACATGTTGGAATGATTTGAAACATCTTTTCTTGCAAAGATTTCTTACAGCATCAAGGACAACATCCATTCTAAAGGAGATATCGGGGATCAAGCAAGCCCAAGGGGAGTCAATGTATGAGTACTTGGAGAAATTCAAGAAGTTGTGTGCAAGCTTCCCACATCACCAAATCAGTGAGAAACTCCTCATCCAATAATTCTACGAAGGACTCACACCCATGGAGAGGAGCATGGTGGATGCTACATCTGGAGGAGAATTGGTGGACAAGACACCAGTAGACGCACGTGCATTGATCGACAAGATGGCCCAAAACTCCCAATAATTTGGGGATCGAGGTACACCACATATCAGGGGAGTACATCAGGTAAGTCCTTATTCTCTTGAATTTCATTTGATTGATACTAAGTTAGAAGAATTGACAACTACGGTGAGGAAAATTTCTTTGGCACAAAAGACATCTCTACCCCCTCCTTCAAGGCCTTGTGGCATTTGCACTGAGACAAGCCACACAACTGACTGTTGCCCACAACTACAAGAGATGGAGGATTGCGCAACAATATTCCCATGGAGACCATTTCAGCAGCAACAACAACCGTATCCCCAAAAGAAGTTTGATTCATTTGCTCTAGCATACAACCAAGGTTGGAAAGATCAACCAGACATAAGGTATGGCTCTGGACAAAAATAAGGCCCCCTTTTCGACCAAACTTCCAGCAGCCTCCACCTTACCAACAGAGTTTCCAAAAACCCCAAAGGAGATTTGAAGCTAAAAAATCAATAAGTCAGCAACAAGGGAATCTTCCACCAAAGGTAGATTCTAATACTGATGATCTTTTGAAGCAAATTGTTCTTAATCAACAGAATGAGATGAAGTGTCAAGGTTCAGAGCTGAGGGAGTTGAAGACTTAAATGAGCCATATTTCCACCGCCCTCCATGAACTTGTAAGTAAGAATTATGGAAATCTACCTTCCCAACCCACTCCAAATCCAAAGGGTAATGTAAGTGCCATCACATTGAGAAGTGGTAAGCAAATGAACAATACATCTGTACGTACCATTCCACCGGGATTCACCTCAACTCTGGAGAAGCCGCATTCCAAACCAACTGATAAGCAATCCGTGGAGAAAGATAAAGTTAAGAAAAAGATTGATGATGTTCCTCCGAAACCCCTTCCTTTTCCAAACAGGGTTGTTCAAACCAAGAAGATGGCTGAAGAAGAAATGCAAAAGGAGGTTTTGGACACATTCAAGCATGTGGAGATCAACATTCCTCTACTTGAATCCATTAAGAAAATCCCAAGGTATGAAAAATTCTTAAAAGAACTCTGCACCAATAGAATAGGGCCCAAGGGAAATGAGAGGATCAATCTTGGAAGGAATGTCTCAGCACTCATTACACCAACTCTAGTAATGCCAAGAAAGTGAAAGGATCTAGGGACATTCAACATCCCATGTACCATAGGAGAGTTGCACTTCTCTGATTCTCTTTGTGATTTAGGAGCTTCAATAAATGTGATTCCTCACTCGGTATCCTCTTCCTTGCATGTTGGTGAGTTGAAGTCAACAAGAGTAGTGGTGCAGTTGGCGAATAGAGCTATGCCATATCCAGCGGGAGTCCTTGAGGATGTACTTGTCTGGGTAAGAGACATGATCATTCCAGCAGACTTCTATGTGCTTAACATGGAGGATGATCATGTAAGTTCCCATTCCCCCATTATCATAGGTAGGCCCTTCCTCAAGACTGAAAAAACTATCATAAATTTCAATGAGGGTACACTTTCCATGGAGTTTGGAGATGAAGTTGTGATATTTAATGTTATGAATTCCATGAAGTACCCCTCAGAGGACCATTCTGCTTTTGTTATCTCCCATTTTGATCCACCAAATAAAAACTCCATAGAATTTGATTGTCCTATGCTTAGGGAGATTATGAGTATTGGTTCGAGTTTTATGTCTAAGAGCACTTCCACACATGTTGCTGATAAAAAAAATCCTTTCATGGATTTGATTTTGATGTGGATTCATATTCTGATTTTGATCATGTTCACTCTGATTATGACATGGTTGTTGAGTATACTGATGGATTTGATGCTTTATTCTCTGATTTTTATGATTTCTATTCTGATACTGATGCTCTTTGTGCACATATTTCAGTTCCTTCATTGTCTCCATTCATACTACAAAAACCTTCCTTAGAACTCAATCCATTGCCACCAAATCTGAAATACACATACTTGTTGAGTGGTGAGAGATTACATGTTGTTGTTGCTAACAATATCCCTTTTGAACATGAAGAAAAACTTTTGAATATTTTGAGGGAGAACATCAGGGCTATTGGGTGGACCTTGGCTGACATATCAGGTATTATCCCCTCCATTTGCATGCATAGGATTCTCTTGGACGATGGGGCTAAACCGGTGAGACAACCACAAAGGAGACTCAATCCCACCCTCCTGGAAGTTGTTAAAAAAGAAGTTGAGAAATTGCTCGAGGCAGGTATAATCTTTCCCATTTCATATTCTCAGTGGGTAAGTCCTATTTAGGTTGTGCCTAAGAAAAGTGGTGTTAATGTTGTTAAAAATGAGAAAGATGAGTTAGTTCTAATGAGGGTGAAAAATAGTTGGCGTGTGTGTATTGATTGTATGAAACTAAATCAGTCCACTCGCAAGGACCATTTCCCCTCCCATTTATTGATCAAATGCTCGAGAGACTAGCTGGGAAGACACACTATTGTTTCTTGGATGTATTTTCTAGATATTTTTAGGTTCCTATAGCTCTATAGGATCAGGAGAAGACTAAATTCACCTGTCCCTTTGGCACATTTTCCAACTGGAGGATGCCATTTGGACTTTGCAACGCCCCAGGTACCTTCCAGAGATGCATGGTGAATATTTTTTTCTGATTTTATTGAGACATTCATGGAGTTATTTATGGATGATTTTACAGTGTATGGGTCTTCATTTGATGAATGTCTAATTATTTTGGGAAAGATGTTGAATCATTATGTTGGGAAGAATATGGTCCTGAACTTTGAAAAGTGTCATTTCATGGTAGAGCATGGCATTGTCTTAGGGAATGTAGTGTCAAAACATGGGATAGAGGTTGATAGATCAAACGGAGATATTATTTCATCCTTACCATATCCTTCATGTGTGCGTGATGTTAGATCTTTCCTAGGGAGTGAAGGATTTTATCGGCGCTTCATCAAAGATTTTAGTATGATTTCTCTTCCTATGTCATGATTACTTCAAAAGGATTCTGATTTTGTGTTTTATGTTTCTTGAAGGAATTCATTTAATGAGCTAAAACAACATCTGACCACTCCACCTATCATACAGCCCCCACGGTGGGAGATTCCTTTTGAGCTTATGTGTGATGCCTCCAACTTTGCGGCTGGAGATGTCTTATCTTAGAGGGTGGAAGGACGTTCACATGTGATTTCCTATGAATCAAGGACATTGGATTCAGCCCAATCAAACTACACTACCACAGAAAAGGAGTTTTTTGCTGTCACATTTGCTTTAGATAAATTCCGTTCATATATATTGGGCTCTAAAGTAGTTGTTTTTTCGTACCATGCAGCTCTGAGGTACCTCTTGAAGAAGCCAGATGCAAAGACACGACTTATCCGTTGGATTCTCCTTCTTCAAGAGTTTGACATAGAGATAAAGGACAAGAAGGGTTCATAGAATTTGGTGGCAGACCACATGAGTAGGCTTACTCACACACTAGAGGATGACACCTTGGACCAGGTACCACTTTGGGACACTTTCCCCAATGAGAATCTTTATTCCATGTCAGGTACACATCCTTGGTATGAAGATTTAGTTAACTACATTGTTGCCTTTGAAATCCCTACAAATTTAAAGAAACATCAAGTCCAAAAATTAAAAAGTGAGTCTAGGTTTTATGTGTGGGATGATCCTTGCCTATGGCACATCTGTAGTGACCAAGTCATTAGGCGGTGTGTTCCCGATCATGAGTTTGAGTCTGTTTTGCTTTTCTGTCATACAGTTGCTTGTGGTGGACACTTTGGACCCCAACGGACAACTAGGAAGGTTTTGGACTCTGGATTATATTGGCCTAGATTATTCCATGACGCCCACTTGTTTTGTAAGTCATGCTCTCGTTGCCAACACACTGGGAACATTTCCAAGATACATGAGATGCCCCAACAACCCATATTATTCTGTGAGATTTTTGAAGTATGGGGCATTGATTTTATGGGTCCTTTTCTTAGTTTATTTGGATTTTTGTATATTTTGGTTTTTGTTGATTATGTGAGTAAATGGGGGGAGGCCAAGGCCACCATGACTGACGATTCTCATGTTGTAGTGGATTTTGTCAAGCCTCAAATTTTCTGCTGGTTTGGAGTACCAAAGGCAATCAGCAGTGACCAAGGGACACACTTTTTAAATAGGAATTTTGCTTCCCTCCTTCGAAAGTATGGGGTGACACACAAAAGACCAACACCATACCACCCCGAAACAAATGGTCAGGCTGAGGTTTCAAATCATGAGTTGAAACAAATTTTGGAGAAAACTATGCAGCCAAATAGGAAGGATTGGAGTAAGCGCTTGGATGATGCATTGTGGGATTATAGGACAGCATACAATACACCCATTTGTATGTCCCTATTTCGGATTGTTTTTGGGAAAGCATGTCATCTCCCCGTGGAAGTTGAGCATCGGGCTTATTGGGCTATAAAGAAATGTAACATGGATTTGGCCCAAGCTAGAATCCAAATGAAGCTACAAATTCAAGAGCTTGAGGAGATTAGATTATCATCATATGAGAACTCAAGGCTCTATAAGGAAAGATCAAAAAAACCTTATGACAAAATGATTCCACAAAGGGAGTTTCATGTTGGAGAGAAAGTCCTTCTCTACAGTTCACGACTGAAGCTGATGCCTGGTAAGTTGCGTTCCAGATGGTTAGGTCTATATATTGTATCTAATGTTTTTCCTTATGGTGCAGTGGAGATCACACAAGAGTACATTGGAAGGTGCATTACAGTCAATGGGCAATGTTTGAAGAGATACATTGAGGGACTTCCTACTGATGCAGTGGATTTTATCACACAGCATGACCCCATCATCACTTGAGCACATCGGGCTGTTCCTAACCCTTTCAATTTTATATTATTTGTCCTACTTAAAAATTCTGCATTTCATGTGCATATATCATCTCATGGGTTCACATTGAGGACAATGAAATATTTTAAGTGTGGGGAAGGAACATTTTAGTTTAGTAATTTCTATTGTTTTCCTGTTAAAAAAAACCAAAAAAAGATTGTGTGTTGTTCAAATTTTGTGTGTTTATTTTACAATTTTCTGTGTTTTTTTTGAAACTTTTGAGCTAAAATGATTCTCATTGCCATTTTTAAATCCATATCAATAATTGAAACAATTTACCCCTTCAAACTAATGTTAAATGAATGCTGAAATGGCATTGTTTCAAGATCAAATATTTAGTAATTCCATGGAATGTACACTGAATTTTGAATCCCATGCCACATCTCACTATCTTTATATTTGAAATCACTTTCCTGTGAGGCATCTAAACCATTATTTTCAAATTATTTACATTCACCTCACTTCTTGAGAGAACCAAACCATGCTTGATTTAACCAAAATTTGATCTATTCCTATCAAAACGTGAGGTTTTGAGGTACACATGTTTAAATGATTGAGGCATTTGTTTGGTATTAAAGCCACTATTTCAAAGAATCATTTTTTATAATGGAATACCTTGAATATTTAATCCTTTTAGCCCATAGAAGCCATGCACAACCTTTTAGGTTAGCCACATTATAGGCCAATTTTCCCTATCCAACCAACTCTTGATGTGAAATTGAAAAATCTAGTTGAGCTTATGTGCGGGGGAATCTCTCTTGTGTTGTGCCACCACATTCTGTGATACTTTAGGTGGAAAATTAAATTCTAAAGAGATGTGTATGTTGCTGAAGAAAGTCATTATATCGTAAGCTGCACCTTTTCTGTAGATTTCATGACAACTAAAGTTGTGCCTTTTCTGGAGCTTCTAATTGAGGTGGAAATTTGTGCCTATCTAGAGCTTTCAAGAAAATAATTTTTGAGAAGATTGACATTTTTGATGCTGAAATGATGAATTATGTAAACCTTTTGTGACTTTTCATGATGATGGAGCTGAATTGATACTATGGGGATTAATGAGGAGGCCATATTTAAGTGAAAATTAGAATAATGCAATTTTGCTTCAAAAAGAGTCAAGCCCTCCTTATTCAGCCTCATAATTTTTCACATCTAAATCCTACCAACCAAAAGCCATAGAACAAACCTAGAAATTACTCATGATAAACATATGTCCTCTACTCACATCGGGTAGCAATGTAGGAATCTATCAATCCTATGGTGACCCTTGTATGAGTTTGGAAGAGAAAGACATTGCAAAAAACAAAATTGATATTTGAGTGATGAGAGAAAATTCAAGCGAGGTAAGTGTTTTGTGCATGGGAGGATAAATGAAGTGGAAATATATTGAATGATATAAACGAAGAACTTGAAATAATTGTTTTTTATGAGGCATGATATCTTTTGTTTCTTGGTGTGTAATTGTTTGATCTCAAGGATATGCATTTTAAAATTGGTTTTGATTTGATATTGATGTTTACTTGATATGATGTTTTGCTCAAGAGTGCAAAAGGGTAAGTGTGGGGGGTTGATAAAACACTATTTTATTGAATATATTATTGATAATAAATGATATAATTTCCTCACATTGTGGTAAATATGTTTATTTATAAAATATTGGGGATTTGATCATTCATTTGAAAATTTGGTGATAATTCCAGTGTTACCCTTAATAGTGAACTGTAGTATTTTGAAGATAAATATTTTTATATTTATTATTTGGTTTTGAACTTTTGTAATAGTGATCCTAGCTTAATTTTATACAACATTCATTCAGGACACTAGAGCTAAAGAGTGCATGTTGATGGCATAAATGGTCCATTAAACCAATGGTGGGATGGACACGGCAGAATGGACATGGGTTCTATATTTGGGCCATATGTTCTTCATCTGGGATTGTATTGAGCCTAAATTTTGAGGGAAGCTCGGGGACATTATTTGGCACAAACCATACGTCTACAAGGCCAGTCAATTCACCCATTTTGGAGGTCAAATGGGCGGTGTAATTTGGAATAAAATATTTGGCCGAATTTCCACATTCACACTTGAAACCACTTGTAACCTCTCCTCCCCTCCCCTCTATAAATTGTAGTTTTTCTCATTAGGAGGATTTGGAACGTGAATTGGGAAGTTGAGGGCAGAGGAGAAGTGGATCCACTCCAATTCTCCAACCATTTCAATAAGGGTAGATCTTGAAGCCAAGATCCCTTCGACGAAGCCTTCTTCTTCTCCTTCATGTTGTAAAGATTTTGTTTATGTAATAAACATCGCTGTTCTTATGTTATTTCTTATCATTTCCTCTGTTTTGTTTAAATTTATTCTCTTAATCTTCCTCTTTGGGCTGAAATCATTGAGTAGAAGTGTTATTGGGTTATACCCATTATAAACCATTGCACATGCAGAACACTTCTACGATGATTACGCCACCCATGGAAGAGTAGTTCTTTTTAGTAATCGATCGACCTCTATCCTTCTTCAATCATTTATTTTGAATTAATGAGATAATATAATTCAAATATTATGATCTATTAATTGAGTTTTTAATTTAAATGAAACTAAGCAAGCAATTGAATAGTTAACACAAAACACGCGAGGTCGGGAATTGTGTGAACTGTGAGAGTGCAACCTTAACCGGTAATTCAAAACCACACGGGATCAATTTGTAGAGTTCAAATATAATCCCTAAACTCAATTAATCCTAATTTCTAGAGTGGTTATGTGCCTTAATTTACCACTGAACATAATCTAATTTTATAACATCAATCAAAGAAGGGTGTTGCGATTGCATGTTCCGAAGTTAGGCTAAGGTTCAATTCACATCAATCTTTGTGGTGAAGTTAATTCTCATAGGGTTCAGGATTTAACAAATTAAGGGATCATAATTAAGTGAATATTAATTTAAATGATAATGATTAATAAATTATTGAAGAGGTAGAGTTAGATCTATTACGTCTTTTAAATATTTTCTAAAAAAACATCTTTTTGTTGTGTCATTTTAATCGAACTTCATTTCAAAACTAAAAACAAAACAAAATACAATCTTCTTCCAGTAAACTTCTTCTAGATTCATAAAATATATCCAACCCCCATCCTTTCAAGTAGTGTTTTTCTTATATTCTATTTTATTTGTTTTATAATATCTTTAATAAGTTGTTAAATTCACTTCCTCCTTTGAGAGACGACCTTGGTCAGCCACTCTGCTGCACCTAAGAACCCCAAAATCACATTAATCATTTGAGGGAACCCACGATAGCGCCCTATCAAATTGGTGCCTTTTCCAGGGAGGCAAGTAATTATTTCAACCAATTAGAGGTATTTATTTTATTTTACATTTTATTCTCTTCCTCTATTCTTTTTTCCTTCTTTACCCATTCTGATTTTTCTTCTTCTTCTTTTATTTTCATCTACTTATTTTTGGACCATCAACTCAAACTTCTCATTTTTTTACTATGGTCCACATTCTTTCATTTCATTTTTATTCGATTTATGACACGAACTAATCCCAAAGATCTCTTAGATCTTGACCCTGAGATTGAACGTAGCCTCAGGGCTCAAATCAGACATTATCATTCTTCATGAAGTTTCAATATTCAACAATTTTGTGAATTCCTCTCTTCTGGAAACATTGAAATTGAGAGAAATTCAAATTCAATCATAAAAGAGGAACTAATGGCTGGAAATAATGGAAATGAACTTAATAGAACCATTCGAGAATTGGCTGCACCAGATATTAACAATCAACCAAATTGTATTGCATACCCAAATCTCGAATCAGACTTTGAATTGAAATATGGATTAATTCACCTTCTTCCAAAGTATCATGGATTATCTGGTGAGGATCCCAACAAACACCTTAATGAATTTAATGTGGTTTTCTCAAATTTAAAACTAAGAAATGTTTCTGAAGATCTAATTAAATTAAGATCATTCCCATTCTCACTTGATGAAGTTGCAAAATATTGGATGTATTATTTGCAACCTGAAGATGTAACATGTTGGAATGATTTGAAACGTCTTTTCTTGCAAAGATTTTTTCTAGCATCAAGGACAACATCCATTTGAAAGGAGATGTCGGGTATCAAGCAAGGCCAAGGGGACTCAATGTATGAGTACTGGGAGCGATTCAAGAAGTTGTGTGAAAGCTGTCCACATCAACAAATCAGTGAGAAACTCCTCATCCAATAATTCTACGAAGGACTCACACCCATGGAGAGGAGCATGGTGGATGATGCAGCTGGAGGAGCATTGGTGGACAAGACACCAGCAGCCGCACGTGCATTGATCGACAAGATGGCCCAAAACTCCCAAAAATTTGGTGATCGAGGTACACCACATATCAGGGGAGTACATCAGGTAAGTCCTTATTCTCTTGAAAGTCATTTGATTGATACTAAGTTAGAAGAATTGAAAACTATGTTGAGGCAAATTGCTTTGGCACAAAAGACATCTCTACCCCCTTCTTCAAGGCCTTGTGGCATTTGCACTGAGACAAGACACCCAACTGACTGTTACCCACAACTACAAGAGACAGAGGATTGCACAACAGTATTCCCAGGGAGACCAGTTCAGCAGCAACAACAACCATATCCCCAAAAAAAGTTTTATTCATTTCCTCCATCATACAACCAAGGGTGGAAAGATCAACCGGACATGAGGTATAGCTCTAGACAACAACAAAGGCCCCCTTTTCAACCAATCTTCCAACAGCCTCCACCTTACCAACAGGGTTTCCAACAACCCCAAAGGAGATTTGAAGCTCAAAAATCAACAAGTTAGCAACCAGGGAATCCTCCACCAAAGGTAGATTCTAATACTGATGATCTTTTGAAGAAAATTGTTCTTAATCAACAGAATGAGTTGAAGAGTCAAAGTTCGGAGCTGAGGGAGTTGAAGACTCAAATGAGCCAGATTGCCACCTCCCTCCATGAACTTGAAAGTAATAATTCTGGAAATCTACCTTCCCAACCCACTCCAAATCCAAAGGGTAATTTCAGTGCCATCACATTGAGAAGTGGAAAGAAAATGAACAATACATCTGTACCTACCATTCCACCAGGATTCACCTCAACTCCGGAGAAGCCGCATTCCAAACCAACTAATGGGAAATCCAAGGAGAAAGATAAAGGTAAGAAAAAGATTGATGATGTTCCTCCTAAACCACTTCCTTTTCCAAACTGGGTTGTTCAAACCAAGAAGATGGCTAAAGAAGCAATGAAAAAGTAGGTTTTCGACACATTCAAGCGTGTGGAGATCAACATTCCTCTACTTAAAGCCATTAAGAAAATCACAAGGTATTCCAAATTCTTAAAAGAAATATGCACCAATCGAAGAGGTCTCAAGGGAAATGAGAGGATCAATCTTGGAAGGAATGTATCAGTACTCATTAAACCAACTCTAGCAATGCCAAAAAAGTGCAAGGATCCAGGGACATTCACTATCCCATGTACCATAGGGGAGTTGCACTTCTCTGATGCTCTTTGTGATTTAGGAGATTCAATAAATGTGATGCCTCACTCTGTATTCTCTTCCTTGCAGGTTGGTGAGTTGAATCCAACAAGAGTAGTGGTTCAGTTTGCGAATAGAGCTACGACATATCCAGCGGGAGTCCTTGAGGATGTACTTGTCCGGGTAAGAGACATGATCTTTCTAGCAGACTTCTATGTTCTTAACATGGAGGATAATCATGTAATTTCTCATGACACCATTATCTTAGGTAGGCCCTTCCTCAAGACTACAAAAACTATAATAAATGTCAATGATGGTACACTTTCCATGGAGTTTGAAGATGAAGTTGTGATATTTATTGTTATGGATTCCATGAATTACCCCTCATAGGACCATTCTGCTTTTGTTATCTCCCATTTTGAACCACCAAATAAAAACTCAATAGAATTTGATTGTCCTATTCTTAGGGATATTAGGAGTATTGGTTCGAGTTTGATGTCTAAGATCACTTCCACACATGTTACTGATACACAATCCTTTCTTGGATTTGATTTTGATGTGGATTCATATTATGATTTTGATCATGTTCACTCTGATTATGACATGGCTGTTGAGTATGCTGATGGATTTGATGCATTATTCTCTGATTTTGATGATGTCTATTCTGATACAGATGCTCTTTGTGCACAAATTTCAGTTCCTTCAATGTCTCCATCCATACTACACCCTCCTTCATTAGAACTCAAGCCATTGCCACCAAATCTGAAATACTCATACTTGTTGAGTGGTGAGAGATTACCTGTTATCATTTCTAACAATCTCCCTTTTGAACATGAAGAAAAGATTTTGAATATTTTGAGGGAGAACATTAGGGCGATTGGGTGGACCTTGGCTGACATATCAGGTATTAGCCCCTCCATTTGCATGCATAGGATTCTCTTGGATGATGGGGCTAAACCGGTGAGACAACCACAAAGGAGACTCAATCCCACCCTCCTAGAAGTTGTTAAAAAAGTAGTTGAGAAATTGTTAGAGGCAGGTATAATATTTCCCATTTCATATTCTCAGTGGGTAAGTCCTATTCTGGTTGTGCCTAAGAAAAGTGGTGTTACTGTTGTTAAAAATGAGAAAGATGAGTTAGTTCCAATGAGGATAAAAAATAGTTGGCATGTGTGTATTGATTATAGGAAACTAAATCAGTCCACTCGAAAGGACCATTTCCCCCTCCCGTTTATTGATTAGATGCTTGAGACACTAGCTGGGAAGACACACTATTGTTTCTTGGATGGATTTTATGGATATTTTCAGGTTCCTATAGCTCCAGAGGATTAGGAGAAGACTACATTCACATGTCCTTTTTGCACATTTTCCTACCGGAGGATGCCATTTGGACTTTGCAATGCCCCAGGTACCTTCCAGAGATGCATGGTGAGTATTTTATCTGATTTTATTGAGACCTTCATGGAGGTATTTATGGATGATTTTACAGTGTATGGGTCTTCATTTGATGAATGTCTAATTAGTTTGGGAAAGGTGTTGAATCATTGTATTGGGAAGAATATGGTCCTGAATGTTGAAAAGTGTCATTTCATGGTAGAGCATGGCATTGTCTTAGGGCATGTAGTGTCAAAACATGGGATAGAGGTTGACAGATCAAAGGTAGATATTATTTCATCCTTACCATATCCTTCTTGTGTGCGTGATGTTAGATCTTTCCTAAGGCATGCAGGATTTTATCGGGGTTTATCAAAGATTTTAGTAATATTGCTCTTCTTGTGTCAAGATTACTTCAAAAGGATTCTGATTTTGTGTTTGATGTTTCTTGAAGGAATTCATTTTATGAGCTAAAACAACATCTGACCACTCCACCTATCGTACATCCCCCACGGTGGGAGATTCCTTTTGAGCTTATGTGTGACGCCTCCAACTTCACAGCTGGAGCTGTCTTATCTTAGAGGGTGGAAGGACGTTCACATCTGATTGCCTATGCATCAAGGACATTGGATTCAGCCCAATCAAACTACACTACCACAGAAAAGGAGTTTATTGCTGTCATATTTGCTTTAGATAAATTCCATTCATATTTATTGGGCTCTAAAGTAGTAGTTTTTTCTGACCATGCAGCTCTGAGGTACCTATTGAAGAAGCCAGATGCAAAGCCACAACATATCCGTTGGATGCTCCTTCTTTAAGAGTTTGACATCGAGATAAAGGAAAAGAAGGTTTCAGAGAATTTGGTGGTGGACCACATGAGTAGGCTTACTCACACACTAGCGGATGACACCTTGGACCAGGTACCACTTCCAGACACTTTCCCCGATGAGCATCTTTATTCCATCTCAAGTACGCATCCTTGGTATGCAGATTTAGTTTACTACATTGTTGCCTCTGAAATCCCTACAAATTTAAAGAAACATCACGTCCAAAAATTAAAAAGTGAGTGTAGGATTTATGTGTGGGATGATCCTTACCTATGGCGTATGTGTAGTGAACAAGTCATTAGGCGGTGTGTTCTCGATCATGAGTTTGAGTATGTTTTGCATTTCTGTCATACACATGCTTGTGGTGGACACTTTGGACCCCAATGGATAGCTAGGAAGGTATTGGACTCTGGATTATATTGGCCTAGTTTATTCGATGATGCCCACGTGTTTTGTTAGTCATGCTCTCATTGCCAACACACTTGGAACATTTCTAAGAGACATGAGATGCCCCAACAACCCATATTATTCTGTGAGATTTTTGATGTATGGGGAATTGATTTTATGGGTCCTTTTCATAGTTCATTTGGGTTTTTTTATATTTTGGTTGCTGTTGATTATGTGAGTAAATGGGTGGAGGCCAAGGCCACCAGGACTGACGATTCTCATGTTGTAGTGGATTTTGTCAAGGCTCAAATTTTCTGTAGGATTGGAGTACCAAAGGCTATCATCAGTGACCAAGGGACACACTTTTGCAATAGGAATTTTTCTTCCCTCCTTCGAATGTATGGGGTGACACACAAAACATCAACACCATTACACCCCCAAACAAATGGCCTGGCTGAGGTTTCAAATCGTGAGTTGAAACAAATTTTGGAGAAAACTGTGCATCCAAATAGGAAGGATTGGAGTAAGCACTTGGATGATGCATTGTGGGCTTATAGGATAGCATACAAGACACCCATTGCTATGTCCCCATTTCAGATTGTTTTTTGGAAAGCGTGTCATCTCCCCGTGGAAGTTGATCATTGGGCTTATTGGGCTATAAAGAAATGCAACATGGATTTAGCCCAAGATGGAATCCAAAGAAAGCTGCAAATTCAAGAGCATGAGGAGATTAGATTATCATAATATTAGAACTCAAGGCTCTACAAGGAAATATCAAAAGCAACTCATGATAAAATGATCCAACAAAGGGAGTTTCATGTTGGAGAGAAAGTCTTTCTCTACAGTTCACGACTGAAGCTGATGCCTGGTAAGTTGCGTTCCAGATGGTTAGGTCCTTATATTGTATCCAATGTTTTTCCTTATGGTTCAGTGGAGATCACACAATAGGACACTGGAATGATCTTTACAGTCATTGGGCAACGTTTGAAGAGATAAATTGAGGGACTTCCTACTGATGCAGTGGATTTTATCACACTGCATGACCCCATCATCACTTGAGCACATCAGGCTATTCCTAACACTTTCACTTTTATATTATTTGTCCTATTTAAAAATTCTACATTTCATGTGCATATATAATCTCATGAGTTCACATTGAGGACAATGGAATATTTTATGTGTAGGGGAGGGAACCTTTTAGTTTAGTAATTTCAATTGTTTTCCTATTAAAAAAACAAAAAAAATTTGTGTTTTCCAAATTTTGTGTGTTTATTTTACATTTTTCTGTGTTTTTTTTGAAACTTTTGATCTAATATTATTCTCATCAACATTTTTAAATCCATATCAATAAGTGAAACAACTTACCCCATGAAACTAAGATTAAATGAATGCTGAAATGACTTTGTTTCAAGTTCAAATATTTACTAATTTCATGGAAAGTACACTGAATTCTTAATCACATGCTACATCTCACTGTCTTTATATTTGAAACCACTTTCCTGTGAGGCTTCTAAATCATTATTTTCAGATTCTTTACATTCACCTCACTTCTTGAGAGAACCAAACCATGCTTTATTTAACCATAATTTTATCTATTCCTTTCAAAACTTGAGGGTTTGAGGTACAAATGTTTAAATGATTGAGGCATTTGTTTGGTATTAACGCCCCTAGTTCAAAGAATAATTTTCAATAATGGCCTACCTTGAATATTTAATCCTTTTAGCCCTTAGAATCCATGCACAGTCTATTAGGTTAGCCACATTACAAGCCAATTTTCCCTATCTAACCAACTCTTGAAGTGAAATAGCAAAATCTAGTTGAGCTTAAGTGTGGGGGAATCTATCTTGTGTTGTGCCACCACATTCTGTGATACATTGGGCGGAAAATTAAATTCTGAAGAGATGTGTTTGCTACTGAAGAATTTCATAATATTAAAAGTTGTGCCTTTTCTGGAGCTTTCATGACAAGCGAAGCTTTGCCTTTTCCGGAGCTTATAATTGAGGTGGAAATTTGTGCCTATCTGGAGCTTTCAAGAAAATCATGTTTGAGAAGATTGACATTTTTGATTCTAAAATGATGAATGATGTAAACTTTTCGTGACTTTTCATAATTATGGAGCTGAATTGATACTATGGGGATTAATGAGGAGACCATATTTATGTTAAAATTAGATTAATGCAATTTTGCTTCAAAAAGAGTCAAGCCCTCCTAATTTAGCCTCAAAATTTTTCACATCTAAATCTTACCAACCGAAAGCCACAGAACAACCCTGAAAAGTCCTCATAATAAACATATGTCCTTGACTCACATTGGGTAGCGATGTAGGAATATATCAAGCCTATGGTGACCCTTGTATGAGTTTGGATGAGAAAGACATTGCAAAAAAAATTGATATTTGAGTGATGAGAGAAAATTCAAGCGAGGTAAGTGTTTTGTGCATGGGAGGATAATTGAAGTGGAAATATATTGAATGATATAAATGATGAACTTGAATTAATGGTTTTTTATGAGGCATTATATCTTTTGTTTCTTGGTGTGTAATTGTTTGATCTCAAGGATATGCGTTTTAAAATTGGTTTTGATTTGATATTGATGTTTACTTGATATGAGGTTTTGCTCAGGAGTGCAAAAGGGTATGTGTGGGGGAGTTGATAAAACACTATTTTATTGAATATTTTATTGATAATAAATGATATAATTTCCTAACATTGTGTTAAATATGTTTATTTATAAAATATTTGGGATTTGAGCATTCATTTGAAAATTTGGTGAAAATTCCAGTTTTACCCTTAATAGTGCACTGTAGTATTTCGAAGATACATATTTTTATATTTATTATTTTAATTTGAACTTTTGTAAGAGTGTTCCTAACTTAATGTTCTAATACTTTCATTCAAGACACTAGAGATAAAGAGTGCATTTGGATGGCGTAAATGGGACATTAATCCAATGGTGGGCTGGACTCAGTAGAATGGACATGGGTTTTGTATTTGGGCCATATGTTCTACCTCAGGGCTTGGATTGAGCCCCAATTGTGAGGAAAGCTCGGGGACATTATTTGACACAAACCATACTTCTGGAAGGCCGGTCAATTCATGCGTTTTCGAGGTCAAATGGGCGGTGTAATTTGGAATAAAATATTTGGCTGAATTTCCACATTCACACTTGAAACCACTTCTAACCTTTCCTCCCCTCCACTCTATAAATTAGAGTTTTTCTCATTTGGATGGGTTGGGACGTGAATTGGGAAGTTGAGGGAATAGTAGAAGTGGATCCACTCCAATTCTACAACCATTACAATATGGGTAGCTCTTGAAGCAAGGATCCCTTCGACAAAGCCTTCTTCTTCTCCTTCATGTTGTAATGATTTTGTTTATGTAATAAACTTCGTTGTTCTTCTTTTATTTCTTATATTTTCTTCTATTTTGTTTAAATTTATTCTCTTAATCTTCCTCTTTGGTCTGGAATTCTTGAGTAGAAGCGTTATTGGGTTATACCCATTATAAACCTTTTCACATGCAAAACGCTTCTACGATGATTACGCCACCCATGGAAGAGTAGTTCTTTTTAGTAATCGATTGACCTCTATCCTTCTTCATTAATCTATTTTGAATCAATGAGATACATTAATTCACATATTATGATCTATTAATTGAGTTTTTAATTTAAATGAAACTAATCAAGCAATTGAATTGTTAACACGAAACACGCGAGGTCAGGAATTGTGTGAACTGTGAGAGCGCAACCTTAACCGGTAATTCAAAACCACACGGGATCAATTTGTACAATTAAAATATAATCCCTAAATTCAATTAATCCTAATTTCCAGAGTGGTTATGTGCCTTAATTTACCACTGACCATAAGCTAATTTTATAACATCAATTAAAGCAGGGTGTTGCGATTGCATGTTCCGAAGTTAGCCTAAGGTTAAATTTACTTCAATCTTCTTGGTAAAGTTAATTATCATAGGGTTAGGGATTTAAAAAATTAAGGGATAATAATTAAGTGAATATTAATTTAAATTATAATGATTAATAAATGATTTAATAGGTAGAGTTTGATCGATTACTCCTTTTAAATATTGTCTAAAAAAACATCTTTTTGTTGTGTCATTTTAATTGAACTTCATTTCAAAACTAAAAACAAAACAAAATACAATCTTCTTCCAGAAAAATTATTCTAGATTCATAAACTATATCCAAACCCCATCCTTTCAATTATTGTTTTTATTATATTCTATTTTATTTGATTAAAATGCCTTTAATAAGTTGTTAAATTCACTTCCTCCTTTGAGAGACGACCTTGGTCAGCCACTCTGCTGCACCTAAGAACTCCAAAATCACATTAATCATTTGAGGGCGCCCACGACAGCGCCCTTTAAAATTGGTGCCGTTTCCGTGGAGGCAAGTAATTATTTCAACCAATTAGAGGTATTTATTTTATTTTACAATTTTTTCTCTTCCTCACTTCTTTCTTCCTTCTTTACCCAATCTGATTTTTCTTCTTCTTCTTTTATTTTATTATACTTATTTTTGGACCATCAACTCAAACTTCTCATTTTTTTACTATGGTAAACCTTCTTTCGTTACATTTCTATTCGATTTATGACACGAACTAATCCTGAAGATCTCTTAGATCTTGACCCTGAGATTGAACGTAGCCTTAGGGCTCGAATCAGACAATCTCAGTCTACGGGAAGTTTCAATATTCAACCAGTTGGTGAATTCCTCTCTTATGGAAACATTGAAATTGGAAGTAATTCAAATTCAAACATAAAAGAGGAACCAATGGCTGGAAATAATGTAAATGAACTTAATATAACCATTCGAGAATTGGCTGCACCATATATTAACTATCAACCAAATTGTATTGCATACTCAAATCTCGAATTGGACATTGAATTGAAATCTGGATTAATTCAACTTCTTCCAAAGTTTCATGGCTTATCTGGTGAGGATATCAACAAACACCTTAATGAATTTAATGTGGCTTGCTCAACTTTAAAACCAATAAATGTTTCTGAAGATCAAATTAAATTAATATCATTCCCATTCTCACTTGATGGAGCTGCAAAAGATTGGATGTATTATTTGCAACTTGAAGATGTAACATGTTGGAATGATTTGAAACGTCTTTTCTTGCAAAGATTTTTTCCAGCATCAAGGACAACATCCATTTGAAAGGATATATCATGGATCTAGAAAGCCCAAAGAGAGTCAATGTATGAGTACTGGGAGCGATTCAAGAAGTTGTGTGCAAGCTGCATACATCACCAAATCAGTGAGCAACTCCTCATCCAATACTTCTATGAAGGACTCACACCCATGGAGAGGAGCATGGTGGATGCTGCAACTGGAGGAGCATTGGTGTACAAGACACCAGCAGCCGCACGTGCATTGATCAACAAGATGGCCCAAAACTCCCAACAATTTGGTGATCGAGGTACACCACATATCCGAGGAGTACATCAGGTAAGTCCTTATTCTCTTGAAAGTCATTTGATTGATACTAAGTTAGAAGAATTGAAAACTATGGTTAGACAACTTTTTTTGGAACAAAAGACATCTCTACCCCCTCCTTCAAGGCCTTGTGGCATTTGCACTAAGACAAGCCACACAACTGACTGTTGCCCACAACTACAAGAGACAGAGGATTGCACAGCTGTATTCCCAGGGAGACAATTTCAGCAGAAACAACAACCATATCCCCAAAAGAAGTTTGATTCATTTTCTCCAACATAAAACCAAGGGTGGAAAGATCAACCGGACATGAGGTATTTGTCTGGACAACAACAAAGGCCCCCTTTTCAACCAAACTTTCAGTAGCCTCCACCTTACCAACAGGGTTTCCAACAACCCCAACGGATATTTGAAGCTCAAACATCAACAAGTCAGCAACAAGGGAATCCTCCACCAAATGTAGATTCTAATACTGATGATCTTTTGAAGCAAATTTTTCTTAATCAACAGAGTGAGCTGAAGAGTCAAAGTTTGGAGCTGAGGGAGTTGATGACTCAAATGAGCCAGATTACCACCACCCTCCATGAACTTGTAAGTAAGAATTCTGGAAATCTACCTTCCCAACCCACTCCAAATACAAAGGGGAATGTTAGTACCATCACATTGAGAAGTGGGAAGCAAATGAAAAATACATCTGTACCTACCATTCCACTGGGATTCACCTCATCTCTGGAGAAGCTGCATTCCAAACCAACTAATAAGAAATCCAAGGAGAAAGATAAAGGTAAGGAAAATATTGATGATGTTCCTCCTAAACCCCTTCATTTTCCAAACAGGGTTGTTCAAACCAAGAATATGGATGAAGAAGCAATGCAAAAGGAGGTTTTGGACACATTCAAGTGTGTGGAGATCAACATTCCTCTACTTGAAGCCATTAAACAAATACCAAGGTATGCCAAATTCTTAATAGAACTCTGCACTAATTGAAGTGGGCTCAAGGGAAATGAGAGGATCAATCATGGAAGGAGTGTCTCAGCACTCATTACACTAACTCTAGAAATGCCAACAATGTGCAAGGATCCAGGGACATTCACCATCCCATGTACCATAGGAGAGTTGCACTTCTCTGATGCTCTTTGTGATTTAGGAGCTTCAATAAATGTGATGCCTCACTCTATATTCTCTTCCTTGCAGGTTGGTGAGTTGAAGCCAACAAGAGTAGTGGTGCAGTTGGAGAATAGAGCTATGGCATATCCAGCGGGAGTCCTTGAGGATGTACTTGTCTGGGTAAGAGACATGATCTTTCCAGCAGTCTTCTATGTGCTTAACATGGAGGATGATTAGGTAAGTTCTCATGCCCCCATTATCGTAGGTAGGCCCTTCCTCAAGACTGCAAAAACTATAATAAATGTCAATGAGGGTACACTTTCCATGGAGTTTGGAGATGAAGTTGTGATATTTAATGTTATGGATTCCATGAAGTACCCCTCAGAGGACCATTCTGCTTTTTTAATCTCCCATTTTGAACCACCAAATAAAAACTCCATAGAATTTGATTGTCTTATGCTTAGGTAGATTATGAGTATTGTTTCGAGTTTGATATCTAAGAGCACTTCCACACATGTTTCTGATACAAAATCCTTTCTTGGATTTGATTTTGATGTGGATTCATATTCTGATTTTGATCATGTTCACTCTAATTATGATATGGCTGTTGAGTATGCTGATGGATTTGATGCTTTATTTTCTTATTTTGATGATGCCTATTCTGATATTGATGCTCTTTGTACACATATTTCAGTTCCTTCAATGTCTCCATCCATACTACACCCTCCTCCATTAGAACTCAAGTCATTGCCACCAAATCTGAAATACTTATACTTGTTGAGTGTTAAGAGATTACCTGTTATCATTGCTAACAATCTCCCTTTTGAACATGAAGAAAAGCTTTTGTATATTTTGAGGGAGAACATCAAGGCGATTGGGTGGACCTTGGCTGACATATCAGGTATTAGACCCTCAATTTTCATGTATAGGATTCTCTTGGACGATGGGGCTGAACCTGTGAGACAAACACAAAAGAGACTTAATCCCACCCTACTAGAATTTGTTAAAAAAGATGTTGAGAAATTGCTCCAGGCAGGTATAATCTTTCCCATTTCAGATTCTCAGTGGGTAAGTCCTATTCAGGTTGTGCCTAAGAAAAGTTGTGTTACTGTTGTTAAAAATGAGAAAGATGAGTTAGTTCTAATGAGGGTGAAAAACAGTTGGCGTGTGTGTATTGATTATAGGAAACTAAATCAGTCCACTTGCAAGACCCATTTCCTTCTCCCGTTTATTGATCAGATGCTTGAGAGACTAGCTGGGAAGACACACTATTGTTTCTTGTATGGATTTTCTGTATATTTTAAGGTTCTTATAGCTCCAGAGGATCAGGAGAAGACTACATTCACCTGTACCTTTGGCACATTTTCCTACTGGAGTATTCCATTTGTACTTTGCAATGCCCCAGGTACCTTCCAGAGACGCATGGTGAGTATTTTTTCTGATTTTATTGAGACCTGTATGGAGGTATTTATGGATGGTTTTACAGTGTATGGGTCTTCATTTGATGAATGTCTAATTAGTTTGGGAAAGGTGTTGAATCATTGTATTGAGAAAAATCTGGTCCTGAACATTGAAAAGTGTCATTTCATGGTAGATCATGGCATTCTCTTAGGCAATGTAGTGTCAAAACATGGGATAAAGGTTGATTGAGCAAAGGTAGATATTATTTCATCCTTACCATATCCTTCATGTGTGCGTGATGTTAGATCTTTCCTAGGGAATGCAGGATTTTATCGATGCTTCATCAAAGATTTTAGTAATATTTCTCTTCCTATGTCAAGATTACTTCAAAAGGATTCTAATTTTATGTTTGATGTTTCTTATAGGAATTCATTTGATGATCTAAAACAATGTCTGACCACTCCACCTATCATACAGCCCCCACGGTGGGAGATTCCTTTTGAGATTATGTGTGACGCCTCCAACTTCACGGTTGGAGCTGTCTTATCTCCGAGGGTGGAAGGACGTTCACATGTGATTGCCTATGCATCAAGGACATTGGATTCAGCCCAATAAAACTACACTACCACAGAAAAGGAGTTTCTTGCTGTCATATTTTCTTTAGATAAATTATGTTCATATTTATTGGGCTCTAAAGTAGTTGTTTTTTCTGACCATGCAGCTCCGAGGTACCTCTTGAAGAAGCCAGATGCAAAGACACGACTTATCCGTTGGATTCTCCTACTTCAAGAGTTTCACATCGAGATAAATGACAAGAAGGGTTTAGAGAATTTGGTGGCGGACCACATAAGTAGGATTACTCACACTCTAGAGGATGACACCTTGGACCAGGTACCACTTCAGGAAACTTTCCCCGATGAGAATCTTTATTCCATCTCAGGTACGCATCCTTGTTATGCAGATTTAGTTAACTACATTGTTGCCTCTGAAATCCCTACAAATATAAATAAACATCAAGACCAAAAATTAAAAGTGAGTATAGGTTTTATGTGTGGGATAATCCTTACCTATGGTGCATGTTTAGTGACCAAGTCATTAGGCGGTGTGTTCCTGATCATGAGTTTGAGTCTGTTTTTCATTTCTGTCATACACTTGCTTGTGGTGGACACTTTGGACCGCAACGGACAGCTAGCAAGGTTTTGGACTCTGGATTATATTGGCCTAGATTATTCCATGATGCCCATGTGTTTTGTAAGTCATGCTCTCATTTCCAACACACTGGGAACTTTTCTAAGAGACATGAGATGCCCCAAAAACCCATATTATTCTATGAGATTTTTGATGTATGGGGCATTGATTTTATGGGTCCTTTTCCTAGTTCATTTGGATTTTTGTATATTTTGGTTGCTGTTGATTATGTGAGTAAATGGGTGGAGGCCAAGGCCACCATGACTGACGATTCTCATGTTGTAGTGGATTTTTTCAAGACTCAAATTTTCTGCAGGTTTGGAGTACCAAAGGCTATCATCATTGACCAAGGGACACACTTTTGCAATAGGAATTTTTCTTCCCTCCTTTTAAAGTATGGGGTGACACACAAAACATCAACACCATACCACCCCCAAACAAATGGCCATTCTGAGGTTTCAAATCATGAGTTTAAACAACTTTTGAAGAAAACTGTGCAACCAAATAGGAAGGATTGGAGTAAGTGCTTGGATGGTGCATTGTGGGCTTATAGGACATCATACAAGAAATCCATTGGTATGTCCCCATTTCAGATTGTTTTTGGGAAAGTGTGTCCTCTCCCCGTGGAAGTTGAGCATCGAGCTTATTGGGTTATAAAGAAATGAAACAAGGATTTGGCCCAAGCTAGAATCCAAAAAAAGAGGCAAATTCAAGATCTTGAGGAGATTAGATTATCATCATATGAGAACTCAAGGCTCTACAAGGAAAGATCAAAAGAAGCTCATGACACAATGATCCAACAAAGGGAGTTTCATGTTGGAGAGAAAGTCCTTCTCTACAGTTCACGACTGAAGCTGATGCCTGGTAAGTTGTGTTCCAGATGGTTAGGTCCGTATATTGTATATAATATTTTTCCTTATGGTGTAGTGGAGATCACACAAGAGGACACTGGAAGGAGCTTTACAGTCAATGGGAAATGTTTGAAGGGATACATTGAGGGACTTCTTACTGATGCAGTGGATTTTATCACACTACATGACCCCATCATCACTTGAGCACATCAGGCTGTTCGTAACCCTTTCACTTTTATATTATTTGTCCTATTTAAAAATTCTACATTTCATGTGCATATATCATCTCATGGGTTCACATTGAGTACAATTCAATATTTTAAGTGTGGGGGAGGGAACCTTTTAGTTTAGTAATTTCAATTGTTTTCCTGTTCAAAAAAAAACCAAAAAAAATTGTGTGTTTTTCAAATTTTGTGTGTTTATTTTACAATTTTCTGTGTTTTTTTTGAAACTTTTGAGCTATAATGATTCTCATCACCATTTTTAAATCGATATCAATAAGTGAAACAATTTACCCCTTGAAACTAAGCTTAAATGATTGTTAAAATGACTTTGTTTCAAGTTCAAATACTTAGTAATTTCATGGAAGGTACACTGAATTTTGAATCCCATGTCACATATCACTGTCTTTATATTTGAAATCACTTTCCTGTTAGGATTCTAAACCATTATTTTAATATTATTTACATTCACCATACTTCTTTAGAGAACCAAACCATGCTTGATTTAACCATAATTTGATATATTCCTGTCAAAACTTGAGGGTTTTAGGTACATATGTTTAAAAGATTGTGGCATTTGTTTGGTATTAATGCCCCTATTTCAAAAAAAACCTTTTTTTATAATGGCCTACCCATAATATTTAATCCTTGTATCTCTTAGAAGCCATGCACAACTTGTTAGGTTAGCACATTACAAGCCAATGTTCCCTATCCAACCAACTCTTGAAGTGAAATTGCAAAATCTAGTTGAGCTTAAGTGTGGGGGAATCTATCTGGTGTTGTGCCACCACATTCTGTGATACTTTGGGTGGAAAATTAAATTCTAAAGAGATGTGTTTGCTGCTGAAGAACTTCATAATATTGAAAGATGTTCCTTTTCTGGAGCTTTCATGACAAGTGAAGCTGTGCCTTTTCTGAAGCTTCTAATTGAGGTGGAATGTTGTGCCTATCTGGAGCTTTCATGAAAATCTTGTTTGAGAAGATTGACATTTTTTATGATGAAATGATGAATGGTGTAAACTTTTCATGAATTTTCATGATGATGGAGCTGAATTGATACTATGGGGATTAATGAGGAGACCATATTTAAGTGAAAATTAGATTAATGCAATTTTTCTTCAAAAAGAGTCAATCCCTCCTTATTCAGCCTCAGAATTTTTCATATCTAAATCCTACCAACTGAAAGCCACAGAACAACCCTGAAAAGTCCTCATGATAAAAATATGTCCTTGACTCACATCGGGTAGCGATGTAGGAATCTATCAATCCTATGGTGACCCTTGTATGAGTTTGGATGAGAAAGACATTGCAAAAAAAATTGATATTTGAGTGATGAGAGAAAATTCAAGAAAGGTATGTGTTTTGTGCATGGGAGGATAAATGAAGTGGAAATATATTGAATGATATAAATGAAGAACTTTAAATAATTGTTTTTTATGAGGCATGATATCTTTTGTTTCTTGGTGTGTAATTGTTTGATCTCAAAGATATGAGTTTTAAAATTGGTTTTGATTTGATATTGATGTTTACTTGATATGAGGTTTTGCTCAGGAGTGCAAAAGTGTATGTGTGGGGGAGTTGATAAAAAACTATTTTATTGAATATTGTATTGATAATAAATGATATAATTTCTTCACATTGTGTTAAATATGTTTATTTATAAAATATTTGGGATTTGATCATTCATTTGGAAATTTGGTGAAAATTCCAGTTTTACCCTTAATAGTGCACTGTAGTATTTCGAAGATAAATATTTTTATATTTATTATTTGAATTTTAAATTTGTAAGAGTGTTCCTAACTTATTATTTACAACTTTCATTCAGGACACTAGAGCTAAAGAGTGCATTTGGATGGCGTAAATGAGCCATTAATCCAATGGTGGGCTGGACTCGGCAGAATGGACATGGGTTCTGTATTTGGTCCATATGTTCTTCATCATGGCTTGGATTGAGCCGAAGTTTTGAGGAACGCTCGGGGACATTATTTGGCACAAATCATCCTTCTGTAAGGCCGGTCAATTCACGCGTTTTGGAGGTCCAATTGGCGGTGCAATTTGGAATAAAATATTTGCACGAATTTCCACATTCACACTTGAAACCACTTGTATCCTCCCCTCCACTCCCCTCTATAAATATAAGTTTTTCTCATTTGGAAGGGTAGGTGCGTGCATTGGAAATTTTAGGGCAGAGGAGAAGTGGATTTAATCCAATTCTCCAACCATTTCAATAAGGGTATCTCTTGAAGCAAGGATCCCTTTGACGAAGCCTTCTTCTTCTCCATCATATTGTAATGATTTTGTTTATATAATAAACTTCGTTGTTCTTCTTTTATTTCTTATCCTTTCTTCTATTTTGTTTCAATTTCTTCTCTTAATCTTCCACTTTGGTATGGAATTCTTGAGTTGAAGCGTTATTGGGTTATACCCATTATAAACCGTTGCACATGCAAAACGCTTCTACGATGATTACGCCACCCATGGAAGAGTAGTTCTTTTTAGTAATTGATCGACCTCTATCCTTCTTCATTCATTTATTTTGAATAAATTAGATACTTTAATTCACATATTATGATCTATTAATTTAGTTTTTAATTTAAATGAAACTATGCAAGCAATTGAATAGTCAACACAAAACAGGCGAGGTCGGGAATTGTGTGAACTGTGAGAGCACAACCTTAACAGGTAATTCAATACCACACGGGATCAATTTGTAGAGTTCAAATATAATCCCTAAACTCAATTAATCCTTATTTCTAGAGTAGTTATGTGCCTTAATTTACCACTTCCCATAAGCTAATTTTACAACATCAATCAAAGTAGGGTGTTGCGATTGCATGTTCCGAAGTTAGCCTAAGGTTAAATTCACTTCAATCTTCGTGGTAAAGTTAATTGTTGTAGGGTTAGGGATTTAACAAATTAAGGGATCATAATTAAGTGAATATTAATTTAAATTATAATGATTAATAAATGATTGAATAGGTAGAGTTATATCAATTACGACTTTTAAATATTGTCTAAAAAAACCTCTTTTTGTTTTGTCATTTTAATCGAACTTCATTTCAAAACTAAAAGCAAAACAAAATACAATATTCTTCCAGCAAACTTCTTCTAGATTCATAAACTATAACCAACCCCCATCCTTTAAAGTATTTTTTTTATTATATTATATTTTATTTGTTTTATAATACCCTTAATAAGTTGTTAAATTAACTTCCTCCTTTGAGAGATTCCCTTGGTTAGCCACTCTGCTGCACCTAAGAACCCCAAAATCACATTAATCATTTGAGGGAGCCCACGACAGTGCCCTATCTGTGTGCCCTGATGGCATTCCAATGAATTGGGTAAAGATTAGTATCATGATACATCAATTTCAATGAGCATTTACTCATTATAATTCAAGTGAAATGATGTTTTACTCATACTAATTCATGTTCAATTAGGGTTTACTCATACTCCATGTGCAATGGGCCTTGGATCCTGCTAAATCAGTGTTATGTGTTGTAGCCACATTTCCATGTTTTGATAATCAAGCTATATCATGCCTTTATTTTCATCCTTCTTTTATGATCCATTGATATTCCTATTGCCTAATATGTATAACATTCTTCATTTTATGACTTTTTTACTTCTTTACTAGGATTTATAGCTCACTATTTTTGAATATATTTCCTCAGCTTATCCCATGAAATGCTAAGTATGAGGGAATGTCATGTTTATGTAAAGGATGTTTTCATTAATGATGTTATGTGTTTTATGTTTTCAGATGTTATATAATGTTCTTAAGCCCCAAATACACCATACAACTCGATCTTCCATGTTGTATCAAGTGAAGAGTTTATGCAATAAATCATGTTCTGGTGTGTAATAAAAAGTTGGGTTGTTATATTGTTGATGTTCACGTGATTATAATTTTCTAGTTCATTTCAAACCATTTCATTGAAAAACAAAATAAAAAAGATTTGAAAATGATCCCTGAGATTAATTATAGAGCTTAATCAATTTTTTTCACCACTATCACATAATTTCATAAATATATGATATTTTAGCAAGGTAGATCATGTAAGAATATCTTTACATATTAATATCAGAACTATTGTATTACAGCAATGAGATTAGTTACAACATCATTATTTGAAATTATTTTACATTTTGGTGTTTCGAGTTGTGAAGAAATTCTTGAATCACTATTCTCAGTGATTAATCTCCATGTGAGGTAGTTGGATCCATTAATTTTATATGGGTTTGTATTTAATTTCTTTTATATGAAGAGTTCATCCTAACAAATTGTAGTTCTAATTTCACTAATCATTTGTCTTGAATCATTTTACTCTACAACTATTTTCACTAATTTATTATCATAGCTTAAATTATAACCTGGTTCATATGAAATATTACCAAATCATATTTACTGTTTTACATAAAATTATAAAAAAAGTTAAAAATGTTGAAAATTAAATCCACCCACTATTAACAATAGTGGAGTTTGTTTTGAAAATAATTGGTCACTAAAAATCAAATTTTTTACTTCCCTTGGGTCCATACCTACTTACCATAATACAATAGATAGTAGGAGTTATAAATAATTAAACTATGCAATGTAATCAATGATGTGCATGTCAGTCTACATCAATTTCAGTGACTATAATCATCAATTCCCAAATGGAGAATTCCCATTTTCGATCAAAAACTTTTGATCGATGAAACAACAATATTTTAGGACTTTTACAACATGGATGGGTATTTATGATACAATTATATAACTATTTTCCCTAATGATGAATAATTCCCTACCTTTAGAGATACATGGTGGATCATTTTCTATAAATTCATGCCCATTTGGATAAATTAATGCTTGTAGTACTTACTAAAGATCCATGAATCATATATTTGAGCCATTCATGGAAACGATAGGTGAATGATATATTGATAACCTGGTTTTCAAATACCAATTGAAATTTTATCACTTCATGGATCTCCAAATATTATTTGACATGATGTGATAGCACAATCTGATGATGAATCCACTATAATGTGCATTCAGGGTAACATCATGAATGTTCCTTGGATTTGTGTTATTCTAAACTGTCATTGAGGTTGAATAAAAAAAACACTACATCTATTTTAGTATTTTTACCCTAATAATCTCAAAAAAATGAGGGGGATCTCATGGAAAATATCCTAAATCCAGGGTTTTTTGTCCAACTTGGCCAGAAAATCTATCTCCTTCACCAGGATAGTAGAGAAGTTAATAACCTTCCGATCGTATGAGAACAACCAATAATCCTTCAAAATTATCATTCAGTATCTATTTCACCCATCAATTCTGATACCTCTAGTGGAAGGGAGGGCACTCATCTTGAATGTGGATTCCATGTAATTCTCAGCAGGCTCCCACCTCACAGAGACAAATGATGTGGGGAGAGAGAACTATCTCTACTACCTTATATTAATAATGCCATGTTCTGAGACCAAATACTCTAATGTTGATAATAACTTCCTCAAACCAATATTTGTAGTAAACAATACAAGGAATTACTAGCAGCATGATGAATTCTATTTTGTCATTGTATTTATCCACTCAAGTACATCCTTTGTCATCTTATGTTGACTGAGAACATTCCTCAATGTGAGGTCATTCTCGAGTAACATAACATCCAATACAAATCGTAGAAATTAGTGAAATACTAATCCCTCGATGATTTCCTCCTAGAACATCCCTCCGCAAAGAATACACCGATGGACACTGAGATCCCAGACAAGGATGTCTTCTATTCCCATGATACTCCCTAAAAACATGAGATTTATTTTTATGGAACCTCTTGATGTTCTATCTGGAAAGGATGGAAAATATGAGGCTCAATTGGGTTGTCTTAGGTTTTGTATTTGTCTCTAAAAATTAGTTAACTCTTTCTCACTATCTGAAGACCGCATGAATTAAAAGGAAAAATACCAAGACCACATCATTGATTTGTAAATAGCCTTACAACTATAGATTGCCTAACAAAATATCAAAGTGAATTCAGAACTAGTGATAAACTAGACAAATGGAGAATATTCCATCTCAATGGATACATTAGGGGAATGATGGAATATTTCCCTTTTGATCTGATTTTTCATCGTGCTCTCTAATCACATAATGATCATGTTGATGTGTTTGGTAATTCTACCAAAGTATTCACTAACCCTGATCAGGAGGAAAAAATATTACATATCAAACAATGGAGAATGGTCTTATCTATCATCTGCTGTGATATGAAATAAATCAATTAGGTCAACACCATCATAGAGATTGCTGAATCGATATCCACATATGGATGGATGGATCCCATAATTGGTTATCTCTAAAACATGGATCTTTTGATGGATCAAGCAAGAAGGGAACATATTCAGCATCGTGAAGTGAAAGTTACCACGTGGGATGAACCAAATGGGAAAAATACATCTCTATGAGAAGATTTGATGGAATCCTTCTAAAATTAATATCATAAATAGAAATTCACAGCATCTTGGTAGAAGTACATGCAAGATCTTACAATGCTCATCAATATGGGATTATGTTCTTCCACTAAATTAATAAGATGTGTTACTAATGAAAAACAATGATACAATAATATGTAGATTTCACTGGAAAATTTCATGCATAATGTATCCTTGAAAACATGGTCCATCAACCCTTAGAATCGAAATATATGGATAAATATTCTTAGTCCTTTCTATTTGGGGAAGGGATATTGTGTGATGATATCCTCCAACCATAACTATGTAGTTAAATTGAATCCTCACTACTATTGAATTACTTTACTAATGGGATGAGGCAATAACACTCATGGATTTTAGGATAATTTATTTTATCAAATTCATAATGTCTCATATCATCACAAGGTTTAGATTCCCTCACACTATATTTAAAGACCACAACACAATCATCTATTATATAAAGATATAGAAACATTATCAGGAGTAAAATATTTATACCAATCACTTATATTGATATCATGTAGTGGGGAATGGATAGATTGAGACCTTAAATAATACTCTGTAAGATATAATGTAGAAGATGGTGAAAATACAAGAAGTCCTTTCTAGAAAAGAACCTCCATTATTTTTGCACATACCGTACAACCACACACACTTAAACACAAAAAAACATCATACTAGTTGGTGTACGTGACCATGGTACGGTTACCCATATAAGTCTAGATTCCTTCCCTCTGAATATCCATTTTTGGAAAAATCTCAGATGATGTCCAATTGGAAAATAGGGTTGATGAATTAGAGGGACTCAATGAAAATAGGTTGTGTACATTGAACATCCATGAAGTCCTTTAGAATTGGATCACACATGCCTTTAACAAGATGGTTCCCCCCCATTATTTCCTAAAAATTGAACTAGTGTTGGGTCTTAAGATCCCAATGATACATGGAAATAAGAAACTGAAGCTGGAACCCAAATGGGAAAGAGACGTACACCATACATAATGTCTATCACAATTGTTCTTGATCAAAGGACACAATGTATAGGGAGCGAGTCACAACACCCACAAATGCAATGTTCCACAATGAAAATTCATTGATTTCATCAAGAGTAATGTCTAAGAAGTAAGAAATTAAACTGCATGGTATCCCATATCCTAACCACATAATGATAATCAATACATAGTCGTCCTTACAACAAAATGTAAACCGTATAGCATATCTCATCCTGGTAGTAAGATGTTAAACTATGCAATCTCTAATGTCCTGATAGAAAGTCTTTATACTTTGTGGTATCCCATGTCCTGACAACTTGATGATAAACTATACATATTTATCCTAGTGAAATACATTAAACTAAATGGTGTCTTTCATTCTAGTAGTAAGATGTTAAATTTCACAAAATCTCTTGTTCTGGTTACAAGACATTAAAATGAAAAAAAAACATCTTGGAACTGGGATGTTAAACTGCATAGTATCCAAATTCCAAGCAAGAATACATTAAAATGAACAGTGACCCATGTCCCTACAACATGATGTTAACCTGCATGGATAATTTTCTTACCGCATGACATTAAACTACAAGTGTTCCTAGAACTACATGTGACTGGATTCCGACCATCACAAGATACATAGTGGCATCCAAACCTTTAGTCTTGAGCCCAGCCTCAATATTCATTTCCTTCTATGTCGGGGGATCTTCATCCTTATCACATGACGTTAAATGGCACATAAAATGTTTTTACCACATTATGTAGAACTACATGGATCCATGACATCCATCTTCATTCACATCCAATGACATATGTCCCCACTGAAAGATGTTAAATAAAACAACCAATTTCCTTTCTGTAATCCATTAAACTATATAGGTTTTCTAGAAATATGCATTGCCTGATGAAAATTTAAATGATATACATAGGAATGCCTCAATCCTATATCATGGTCTAGCCACCACATGATACAAAATGTCCTTGTCATATCCTTAATAACCACTATATGGATAGAGGAACTCTTTCCATTCCTTGTTTATCACACTGATCATAGCTCACATGAGCTTGGGAATTTCAGTAAGGTATTCCCTGTAAAACAGTCATAAAAGATTATGAAGGGCTCAATATGGTATCGAATGAAATTCCTTAAGAGGCATTCCATGAGTCCTCTCCTAGTGACGTTAAAATGAATATTTTATGTCCCTTGTTATAAAACAACACATTCCAATAGACCTCACTCGAGAGGACTAATATTTTTATTTTTTGTCTCTTACCACACCACTATTCAAGAACTACGAGTGACATGATTCCTAACATCACATGATATGTAGTGATGCTCAAATCTCAAACCCCTATTCTAGTCACGAAAAAACATATAAATTGAACCTCTAGGCATATATATCAGACTTATATAGTAATACTATTCCATATGAATTATGTGAGGATCGATTCATGAAATCACATGATATATATTGACGCCCAAGTATCCAACCCCAGGCCTAGTAACAAAAAATATATAAAAATAACCCATCTCTATGTATAGGGATGACCTGCACTGGATGGTTTGTCCTAAAGAATTATGTCTGGATTGATTCCTGTTACTGTAGGATATGTGGTGACACCCAGATTCATATCCATAGGTTTATCCACCATACCCCTTTCCATGTTGGGAATCCAATGTAATTTCCACATGATGATAAAGATTATGGTTCACTAAGAACTACATGTTTCTTGATTTCTATCATCACAGGATGCAAATTGATATCCAAATCACCAATCTCGATCCCTAATACAAAAATAAACAGAAACAATTCCAACCTCTATGTACGGACCAGTCCTACATAGAGTGTTTCCCATTAAAGATATAAATATGGGTTGATTACTGTCATCACAGGATAAGTAGTGATGTTTAGATCTCCAATCCTAGTCCCAACTACAACAAACTATAAAAAAATGCACCCTAGCTACCTAGAGGCCTAGTCATACAATATTGATTTTCCTACGTAGTGTCAGATATATGTATGTGTTTCTTTGGAACATAATATATCATGAACAATTATTTACATCGGTTCCCAAATCCTATCCACATAGAATTAAACTACAAGGAAACAAAACTTCCTTACCACACGATGATAAACTACACAGAAAACATCCTTACCTCTTGATGATAATATTTAAGGAAAAAACAAACATCCTTAGCAAATGATGATAAAATGAAATATAAACATCCTTACACAATAATTTTAAATGGTTCAAAGAAAAATACATCCTCAATCAATGATGATAAACTATGCATGACATCACCCATTATAATCCCTTATCAAAGGGGCACAAGAATTTTACCCTGGTCCCCTAGAGTACAGGGTGCTTCTGCCATATTTTAAGAACATCAATCAATAAATCAAACATAATTTCTTGAGCACCTCATGTTGGTGAAAATCTTTCATGGCCCCTGTAAAAATATTCCTAACTTCAAGGGACCATTTTTTTACTAATTGTGCATGTCAATGGATTCATCATATGACCTAATGATTTTCAACAAATTGTGTCACTCTACAAAAATGGATTTTTGATAATTGTGAGCTATGACATTGCGATGATAGAACAAAACACCTTAGTGTGTTCTAAGAAATTATCAGTATTATTGTCTTTTATCATTACTCCTGAACTAAGAACCTTGATCCATGATTTAAAATATTTTTATCTCTTGATCAAAAGGATTTTGACATACTCTTGACCCTTAGTATCATAATCATTCTCTTGGGTAACTTTTCCCATTGTAGGTCCATGATCATCATGACCTTAAACAACATGTACTTTTGTCAATTATTTATGACCTTAAAATCAAGCCAATAATGGTCCTAATAACAATTCGTTGTTATTCTGGATAAAGAGGCAAAACAATTATTAGGATGAATACCCTCAAAGGGATGTATGAGTAAAATTAATGTCATTTCATGCTAAAATATTCATCTCCTGAGTTTTGGAAAATATTAGGATTAAAATAAATAAGTCATAAAGTTCATAAGGCCTACTATGTAGCCCTAGTAAGATCCAATCTATGCTTTATGAACACACTAGTCCAGAAAAAAATAGAGTGATGGTTTTTTATATCTCCACACCATGAGAATATGTTCTTTAGGTAGTGAAAAAACTTTTAGGGTGCTCAAACCGTTTGTGAAATTACAATTTCCAAAATTCACACTTCATGATTTGAGTTTCTTTGATCTCCGTCATACATCCATGGCACATGAAAAAGGATAAAAATCATCAAGGGACCCTTTGTGGGACACTTAATGTATTCTTATGGGTCCTTCATATGTGTCTATGTTCGTCAACCAAATATGTCACTCTACAAAAAGAATTTCTGATCCGTTTGTGACATAACATCACCGCAATAGACCTCTACACCATATTGTGTTATGATAAATCCTTGATATCATTGTCCCATATCATCCTCTTGACCTGGCCACTTTGGATCATGATTTACAATCCCCATACCAAACTAGCCAATCATATCTAACATCCTCAATGTTTAATTACAACATTTTGTACCCTTTCTAAAATCAATAATGTGACAAACCATTCCCAAACTTTTTATACCCCACACCTCATAAATCAAAACCACATGTTGTAGGGAATTACCATCAAACTTAAGAATGAAAATCCCATGGGTTCCAGAACCCTTACTAGATAACTTTCATATCATACCCAACATCATTGTATAGATGTTGGAGTCCTTATGAACCATTCATGACCCTAAAAAATAGTGGAGATCATCTTATATTGACCATGATATTGATTTATATGGTCTTTGAAGTACCAAAAAAGGCATTTCCTCCTTGCAAGAAGGAAGATTCAATCCTTGTGAGCCCTCAAAACACCATGGTGGTACCTGGAACATCAAGGTTTTATAGGTCATCCCTATCATGTATTCCAGATTATATATTCCTAGAAAACAATTTTGGGTTATGAATTATATCACCCATAATCTAACCATCCCAGCGGGCCTACACTCCCTAGTATTTCTCACATAATTGATATAACCACAATAAATCTTACATGATCCTTGTAAAAGAGTTGAGGAACCCTGGTTTGAAAATTCCACCGATGAATAAGGGGTTTGACTTACCAACTGAAGGCATATCCACCTTGTAAGAAATGATATCTAATCCTCAAGAGCCTTAGAAACACCATGAAAAAACACAACACCCTAGGGTATTTTGGGTTATTCTTAGTATGTTTGGACTATAGTACCTGATCATCGATCTTGTCATGGTAGTAAGAAATTAAATTTCATGTTATCATAAGTTAAGAGCAAAATGACCATAAACTATAATGATATAAAGACTATGTTAGGAGACCATAAGCTACAAAAATAGGGTTTCAAGATTAATGAACCTAATCCTCAATGATAGAAGGTGTAATCTAAAACACCGTAAACTACAATGATAAAATATTTGATCTAAACTACACTAAACTACACAGATATAAGGTCCGAGCTAAATTTACCTAAAATATAACAATAGAAGGTCCGATCTAATGTACCCTAAACTAAAAAACATAAAAGATTAATTATACAAGAATGGAGAAGCTTTTTTGTCCCACCATATGGCCTTGGAAAAAACCATGTTACACTCTCCAACCCTACAAGCTTTAGAAAAATATAGAGATATCTCCATCTTGGAAAAATATTATACCTCAAAAATCCGTATGTGAATTAGATAATTCTTGATAGCTAGAGAGGATATATCAGTAAGGAATCTTATGTTGGTGGGAATTCATGATATCTTCTTGATAAGAATTGGTTATGATTTAAACATTTAGATCTAGTAATTGTAGTTTACTTAATATTAAGAAAATGATGGGTATCACTACTGATTAAAATAACATCAGATCAGAGAAAAGGCATTCACATCATGAATGAAAAAATGGAACGAAACATAGATTTTTATAAAACCCATTCATTGATAGCATGAAATTGTTGGAATCTCCAGATTTTAATGTCACTTCAAGAATCTCATAAAAAAATACTGTATATCAATGGACAAACTATAGAAAAATTTGATTTCTTATGTTGGAAAAGTTGGCAAAAGTCTTTCAATTAGAGTAAATTTAACACTGAAGTGCCGCTCAACCATCCTTTTATACTTATACCCTATGATAGAAAGACTCCAATAAATTTGTCAGCTCCTCAACTCTTTTTTGAGAATTTTCTAGTGAGGATGATGAAGCTGAAAGGTTAGACATCAAAATAGATACTATCTCCTCATATATATATATATATATTATTGGTCTAGGAATCCATCCAAGCTTGAAAATTAGATATAATATAGAGAATCTAATATAGTTCCTCCAACACCTCCTTCATCTATTTAGTAAGGGGATCATTTTCTTCATGATCTTCCATGCCGCTCTCATTGGTGTCCAAATTGTTCTGAGTCAGGATAAAAATCCTCATGATTTCTTACAACGTTTTTGGATGAAAATCATATTCCCAAAATTCATTAAATAACTGATTAAGATGTTCCCATTTGAAATCAAATGTTTCCAGAGGAGTCTCATTAAACAAGGCATGAATCTTCTACTATGACTGTCTATATTATGTTGAGATTTATGAATAATGGGATGGTAATTACAAAAGGTGGAATAACCAACTATGCTAGAATGTAAATAGAAGATGAGGCTCCATATATCCTCCCATTAATAGAATAATAACCCATCAGTTATGCCAGTGGGATGACTTACTCAATAGATTTGGTCCAAATACCAGGACTATCATCTACCAGATGAGAGATCTTCTTCAAAGTCTCACCTATGTCCTAAATCATCTCTAATTTTTCAGTAGACAGAGGGGTTCATGGGGGAAATTCATTTTCCACATGATGATCTAGTCATCTCAACATACCACCAAGATTGGCTGCTACCCATACCTGTGTATAATCCCATGAAAGAAATATAGAAGAATTGGTGGATGAAAAGTTGATCTTTGTATCAGTATCTTCATGTAACAACATCATCAAAAAATGGTGGATGATCCCAAGGTGTTTGTATCCTTGTACACTGGCTAAAAAAATATGGGAGACCCTATGGGTGTAGAAAAATTGATGATAAAATTAAAAAGGTGTATATGGCTCATATACGATTATTTTTTCCATCCTTTCTACATGAACCCCAACCTAAAGGGAGACCTTGTACGACCTTTCATTGATAAATTTACTGAAATTATTAATGATCAGACCAGTTAATGTATATTAAGGGGAAAAATAAAATATATTGGATTTAAGTCTCACATCAGAAACCTCATCAAAGCCTAGTGTCATAGCCCCAACCCTAGATATGTTCAAAAATTTGGGCACAGATAAGGAATTAGGGATCCTGGTGGCATTGTAATATTAATTAAAATAGAAACTCTGCCCTGTCTATCCAAAATAAAACATAAAATGAAAAATTATCCTAATTGGAATATTTCCATTTTAAATATGGATAAAGAGTTAGTGAAGGAATGTAAGGATCAACATGACCATATTGAGGTGTCATCCCTCTATTACTCATGCTTCCATCACTATCTTACTGAACCAGAGTCCAGAAAACACGTCCCTAGTGGGGAAAAGCCACCGATTTAGGAACATGCCCATAAATCCCTCCAACCAAATGATAGTAGAAATATTTATATTTACTCAATATCCCAATGAATTATGAACCATGGTTTAAAATGGCCCAATACGAGCCAACACTATCATAATATTGGTGGGAATGGCACCGATGGGGGCGTATAACAATTGTACAGGCTCTACTACGATAAATGAAAATGTTGATCCCATCATTAGAAGATATGAATAAATCAATATTAATCTCCTTTCATAAATTTTACTTCAAAATTATGAGAATTTCTCTCGCTAATAATGGAGTCAACAAAGGATCATCCCATACATTTTCAGAAATAAAGAACTCATCATACATATCTCTGAGAGGGGGTATCAAACCTAGTTGGTAGATATCCCATAGGATGATTCCCACCACTCCATGGGATAAATGAACTGAGTTGGTTCCATGACACTAATTGATAACAATTACACAAATAATATCAGGCTGGTGATATAAAATAAATCATGAAATCGATACTACATCATAAATATAGACAAAATATAACTGGTCAATGAAATTTAAAAATATTTTCCTACCCCAGAATAGGCACACCAATTCATCAGTAAATTTAACACTAGGAAGGAGATCACATCTTGAGCTCTATATTCCACTTGGATTGTTTACATAAGAGAAAAATATACTCATGTAGCTCTGATTGATGGGATAATGAGTGAAATCACAACCCTTTAATACCAAAGGAAGAGTTTTACAGCATATACGAAAACCTCTAGGATTGAGATGTGACTAGTTGACCATCCTCAGAAATGGTTTTATAAAAATAGTCAAGAAAATTTGACACCCATCAAGATAGAATATTTATATTCGAATGAATAATGACAAAATCTTCCAACAAGATGAACCTGTATAGAATTAGTTGGTGTCATAAGAGATAATTTTGATGTTTGAGTGGGAGAAAACATTTCCGAATCATGAAATCATAATTTACATTATATTGAGGGTCAACATTGTAGTTTTTGCCACAATGGAACTTTTATTTTCCACAAAAGAATAAATTTTTTTGAGATCCAAAATCTATCTAACCAAAATCAAGAGGCATATGATTGGGAGATAAAATAAAATGATGTCAAAGGAATAAACTGGAAGCATCATGCGCATCACATAATCCAAAAAAGGATTAGTGAATCAAAAAAAGGAATCAGTAATATCCTATATCCTAAGGTCCTAATGGATAACATAAATATACAAGGCACCACAAAACCACAAGACCCTTAAGAGGACTCATGATCGCATGAACTTTACATGGTAATTCAAGCTGCATGGTAGTCAAAGGATCATGCTTTCAAGCCATAAAATTCCATTAAACCCCAAAGATGATCATGAATCCTAAAATGAAATGATAAAATAATTTCAATATATATTTTCATAGGTTGATTCAAGAAGAAGTTTTTGAAAATGATGTCTTGAGAAGTGGTTATCAGAAAGAGGGTTCACAAATAGATTTCAAGATCAATTCATATGGGAATTTCTAGTGATAATGTTACGTGATATAATTATGGTACAATATCTCTAGAGAGTCTAATTTCAAGTGAATGAATCACAATTTTCTCAAATATGTATTGGTAATTCCATTGAATACCAATGATCACTTAGAATACCAAATGTCTCCTGAGACACCGATTGATGATAGTGAAAAAGACTCAGGCAGACATGTACTTTCCTCATAACTGAACCCATGTTCCCAAGAACATAGCTCCTAGGGGGGGGGGGTATTTATGAAACCCACCAAATGAGCCAAAAATTTATCAACAGAATAAATACCTGAATATGGGTATTATATTACCCATAATAAAGAAAGAATAAGGTTACCATGATCACGAAGATCGTTTGAACCACCCAGATACATGTTATCACATAAACATCGAAAGGTCATGAGGATGGTCACACATAGTGAACAAGATCTAGAATATCCCATGAAGCCCCATTGAAAAGAAATTAAACACTTGTGAAGGCACCCTGACCAAATAATGATCATGAAGTGGTAACTAGATATGATCCTCCAAGACATGTTACATGTTAGTTGGTTGATTCTAGACAAAACCTCTAAAAATCCTTTTAAAATAGATGGAAAATATCACAAATGTAAGAGACTCTTGTGATCATAAATGTCATCTGATGCTTCAATGACAGGTTGAGTGATTGTCTTCAAAAAAGGCCTGAAAACTTATGATATCCCCACCCACTATAAAATATAAAAATTAAATAAAAAGGGATACAATACGGTTCCTCTTGGGATCGTAAAACTCATTCAATGAACCTATACAACACGCAAGGCACCAAGGAATCCTGAGTGAAATTTCCTCATGGTTTCACAAAATCCCAGTGGTGTGTCATCCTAATCACATGAAAGGACAAAGACATATCTAGGTGACTTCACTCCCCCACTTTTTCTGCATAAGGAAAATGGAATGGTTCATCCATGAAGCACCCACACTTCTCCACATAACAATTCACTAGTATCGTGACTCATCATTGATGTGGAGATTGATTGTATTAGACAACACTCAAGAAAACTCACAAAACCCCAAGAGTATTGTAAAATAAATAAGGAAATAGAATGTAAAAGGTCAGATCCTATTGCGGCATCGAAACTCATGCAATGCACCGACATGGCCTCACATGTCCCCTTGATGAGATGGTTTGATCTTGAAAACCCCCTAAGAAAACCATCCTTATCTCATGGAATATCCCGTATAAGGCCTAAAATATTATTCTAAAGCCTTTAAATAAGAAACCTAATCCCATGAATGTCCTTAGAAATGTCAGACTAATAATATGGAAGACCATTGACATGTCCACAAGGTTCAGAAAGACCCCATTACATTGAAATAATCAAAAAATTATGGTGTTTATGGGATGGTTTCATGATCATTTAAAATCACGAGACATCCCAGAATAACCTACAAAAATACCTCACAAAGGTGAATGATGTGAAATATCTCCACCAACTCTATCATAGATTCAAATAATACATGACTTGTAATGTAGAGAATAACCAGGGACGTAGGGACTATAAATCCCCACACCAACATGAAAAAAAATGGATCCTTGCATGGAAAGATGAATCCCTAGAACCATACACTAGAAAAAACTTGATTCAGAGTTGATTTATATAGTGTCTGCTCTTGTGACCTAGAATGTTTTTGTAATGTATGATCCGGTGAACCACCACAGTGACCATACAGTATGCATAGGCACTATGCATGTTCACTTGTTGGTCATGTGATAGAATTCTCAGAATTTGGCTGTAGAAAATACCACATATATTTTAAAACACATGATATTTAAAAAAATATAACACTAAAAAAATATAATGCATATGCAATATAAGGGTCGAAAAAAGACTATAAGATAGGATACATATATGAATAACACATACCCATATCCCTATTCACATCACATAAACCTATCAGGCCATATGAGAACACCAAGACATGTCCCCTAGGTCATCTGAAGCTTCTTTTGTATTCCATATAAATCAGGAAAAATCCCCAGGACATGTCAAGACCATGCCACATGGCGCCCCTCGGGCCTGCCACTCGAGTCATGCAAAACCGTCTTGCTCAACATCTAGACCTTTAGGTGTCCTTCAGACATGCCACCCAAATAATTTTGGGGCACTGGTACATGTCTTCTGAGTCTCACGATATCACTAGTGTATGTAAAAAAACTCTCCTAACCACCTCTAGGAAGATTATCCAAAACCCATGTTGTCCTCCATATATGTTCGATGGATTTCCCAGTGCCTTATAAAAATTTCATCCTGGATAATGCATCACCGTCCATGCATATCAGATTGAATCTCCAAATTCCCTCTAAGTGCACGAACATGCATTCACAATGACACCGTAGAATGTAAACTCAATCATGCGAAACTCTCTACAAATGCATGTTTGGATTATTTGATGGCTTCTCGGATCATCCATCCTTGCGATGTTCTTCAGACAAGATAGAGTTGATCATGTGACAACCTTCAGACATGCCATATAGGATATGAAAAATCCATTAGAAAATTCAACTGACTCATGGAATTGTATTTGGAAATGTCAGGATGACACCCTCTAACATGTCAAGTAAAAAATCAAGGAATGTTGAGAATAAAATCCCTTCTTGTCTGGATGGAAAGTGGGACAAGTTAATTGGGATCCCAAGAATTGATAATCTTTTACATTGTCAGGATGTAGTCCCTGATTATAATGAAGACCTCAGTGTGTAATCTATAATCAAATGAAAATTATAAATCATATTCCGAACATAATCATGATTTGTAGGATGCCTCTATGAGGCACAATCTCCATATCAAACTCTTAAGGTATTTCCCAGTGTATAAGTCCCGTATCTACAGGCAATGGGATTGATTATTTTCCATCCCTTGTTCCACACACCTAGCATAGATCACATGGGATTATAGGGATAAAATGATCATATCATTCGTGGAATAAGCCTCTAAAAGGACTAGGGAAACCTTAATATATAAGCCTAGATAAAGGCATAATATGATATGACCCACATAGAAGGGAAACCTCAGTGTGTAATCCCTGATTAGTGGCATAATATGAAATTTATTGAATATAATGGAAACATCCACGTGTAATCCCTAATTAAGGGAATAATGTGATATTTCCTTCATATAATGGAAAATTATGTGTGCAATCCCCACTAACAGGCATAATCAGATATGTAACACATATAAGGGAAGCCTTAATGGGAAATCCCTGATCAGTGGCTTAATATGACACTACTGTAAATGAAGCTTATACCAATGGTTTTAAACTGTTGGTATTAACTGGAAAACCATTGGTATAGCCTATACCAACGGTTTTCCAAACCGTAGGGAAGTAAGCCGTGAGGAAAGCCCTATACCCACGGTTTGATCTAAACTGTTGGTATAGGCCACTGTTTGTATTGATTGTAGGATAACCATTGGTATATGATTACCCCAACAGTTGGGAAGACCATGTATTTCATCTCAACCAATGCTTTACAACTGTTGGTATTGCATTTTTACCAACATTTTCAATGAACCGTTGGTATATATTTAATACTAGACACAATTCCAACAATTTTAAACCGTTGGGATAGTTTTTTTACCAACGGCATATTGAAATAGAGGGTAAAGATTTTGTTCAAAGTATACCAAAGGTTTAAAACCACTGGTATTGTGTATTTCTAAAACTATTGCACAATATCCCCTCAAGTAGCCCCTCCAGTATACACCTACATAAAAATAGCACAAAAAACACATACCAACAGACTTAAAACAACATTAAAAACACCTGTAATAGCACAAAAAAAGACATAAAACTATCAAACTCTTCCCACCATGTCATGTACTACAATTCTCCATTTCAATCTTCATATGAAAAAAATATTCTATTAGAGTTTTATAATAGTTTCAATAACTCAAACATTATTTACACCCATATCAATCTTTATATGACAACCACTATTCCAGTAGTAATTCTCCTCATCCCTGCACAACCCCCCAACTTACATAGGCCCCCACCAAAATCCCCATAAAATTCTAATAGATAGAATAGTCTGAGAAATACTTATTAGAGTTGAATAAGAGTTTGAAGTTGACTCAAATCCCAATTCATTTCCCTGATCCTAGATTTGGGTATGTAATGATTTGTGATGCATTTTTAGTTGAATTTGGTTTATTTTATAATATATGGTGAAAAGGTATTTTCTTATGAGTCTCATCACATATGACCCCATGCGTGAAACTACCCAACTCATGAAAAACAGTTTTCGACTGTCGTTGATGAGTGTAAATTTAAGATACACCACCTCTTTGATTAGAGACAAGTTATATATACAAACTAAATGTCATACTAAAAAAGTTTATTCTAATGTGAACTAAATCTTTTTCAGATGTGTTGCATAAAATAAAATATAGATGTTCAAATATGAAATGTAATATGGTATTTGTAAAGGAAATGTCAATTTTCATGCACTAAGAAGGAAGATGAAAGAGGTAGGGGTGTCAATATCCGATATTGGGTGAATGGTAATGTCTTTGTTGGTAGACTCTATAGTGGTAATAACATAATATACTTGGGTATTGGTTTTTATAAGCATAGTGATCATGTACAAATTGGTTGAATAAGTGGATGTTGAACATGTGTCTGATCCAGAGTGTGTTTTGATGCATATGAGGTTGACAAAAAACAGTCCCCTTATAGGATGGGTTATAGTCATACATGGTGTACTACTGGTTAATGTAAGGGTGACACTTCTTTATTCCATGATAAAAATAATTGATGAGACCCTCTCATGCTTAATAGTGAGGATAAAAGTAACGACACATAATATCCTAAAAAAAATTGGATACAACATAATCAGGCCCCAAATACCCTCTTTAACCCAACCATCCAACCATCGAACTTTGAAAAGTGGTAGCATATTCCCTCGCTACACTTTCTTGATGTTGTGATATAAAACCCCTAAAATTTTGAAATTGCTTGGTTTTTAGGATCATAATAAGATATTTTGACAATGAAATAACACCCAAATATGATCTATCCTTAAACAAAAGTAACATTTATAGAAAATGAAAAACTCTTGAAAATGGAATTAACCTGTGTGTGCTTTTCTTCTTCCTAAATCCAAAAAGAATGTTTTATGATGCATGATGTGAAACTAAATTTGAAAATGGGGTATGGAAACTGACCCATAGTACCATGGTCGTTACAAAAGGAGTAAAGCATGGAACTCTTTACTTGATTTAAAATTCAGGCAGAACTAAAATGACCAGAAGTTCAACTTGTGATGGCCTAAATGAATGGAACAGTAAATTTATAGACCTTAGTGAGAATAATATTATTGTTCTTAAGGCTATGAACACTAAATGTTACATGTACGGTGCAATCGATTGATCATAGTAGGATTCCAACTCATCGTTCCTCAGATTGAGGCGGGGTTGACTCGTACATGTAAAAATTGACCAATGTATCATTTTCTTAATGTATCAGCACAATGCAAATATGTTTGGTAAGTTTTCCATAGGTCAGTTGTTGTTTTCACTTAAACTGGTGTTCATTTCCAAATAATTTAGACAGTTAGAGTGATATTGGCCACATCGTGCCTCGTATGGAGGTGGGGATTACTCATAAATGTCCAAAATGACACATGTATCATTTTTCTAAAGTTTCAATACTATATCAAAGCGTTTGGTCAGTTTTCTGTATGCATGTTGTTGTTTTCACTTAAAATCCTGTCCATTTCAAATAAAAGAGAGACACTTTGAGTGATAACGGTCACACCATGCCTCCAATTGAGGAAGGGTTGAATCGTACATGCCAAAAATGACCCATGTATCATTATGATAATGTATCAACACAATCCAAATGCGTTTGATCGGTTTTCCATATGCTAATTGTTGTGTTCACTTAAAATGCTGCCCATTTCAAACAAAGGTGAGACAATTTGAGTGATACCATTAACATCGTGCCTCGAATTGAGGCGGGGTTGACTCATACCTATAACAAATGATCCATGGTTCATTTTTCTAAAGTATAAACACAATCCAAATGTGTTTGGTCAGTTTTCTGTATGCCAATTGTTGTTTTCACTTAAAATCCTATCCATTTCAAATAAAAGTGGGACACTTTGAGTGGTACCAGACACACCGTGCATCGGATTGAGGCAGGGTTGACTCTTACACATAAAAAATGACCCATGGATCGTTGTCCTAAATTATCAACACAATCCTAATGTGTTTGATCAGTTTTCCATATGCCAATGGTTTTCACTTAAAATCATATCCATTTCAAATAAACGTGAGACACTTTGAGTGGTACCAGCCACCCTGTGCATCAGATTCAGGCAGGGTTGACTCATACACATCACCAATAACAAATTTATCGTTCTCCCAAAGTATCAATACAATTTCAAATCATTGAGTCATCTTTCTATAAGAAAGTTGTTGTTTTCACTTAAAATCATGTCCATTTCAAATAAAAGAGAGAAACTTTGAGTGATACCGGTCACACCATACCTCTGATTGGGGCGGGGATGACTCATACACATCACAAATGACCCATGGGTCATTGTTCTAATGTATAAACACATTCTGAATGCGGTTAGTTAGTTTTCCATATGCCAGTTGTTGTTTTCACTTAAAATGTTGTCTATTTCAAACAAAAGTGAGACAATTTTAGTGATACCAGCCACACCGTGACTCAAATTGAGGCGAGGATGACTCATACCTATCAGAAATGATCCATGGATAATTGTGATAAAGTATAAACACATTTGGAATGTGTTTGGTCAGTTTTATGTATGCCAATTGTTGTTTCCTCTTAAAATCCAATCCATTTCAAATAAAAGTGAGACACTTTGAGTGGTAACGGCCACACTGTGCATCAAATTGATGTGGGGTTGACTTGTGCACATAATAAATTACCCATGGATCGATTTCATAAATTATAAAAACAACTCGAATGCATTTGATTGGTTTTCCATATGCTGGTTGTTTTTTCTTAAAATGTTGTCCATTTCAAATAAAAGAGAGACTCGTTGAGTGATATCAGTCACAACGTGCCTCAGAATGATGTGAAGTTGACTATTAGAAGTCACAAATGACCCATGGTTTGTTCTGATAAAGTATCAAGACATTCAGAATGTTTCTGGTTAGGTTTCTGTATGTAGTTGTTGTTTTCATATAAAATGTTGTCCATTTCAAAAAAAAGTGACCCTTTGAGTGATACCAGTCGCACTATGCCTCTAATTGAGGAGGGGTTGAATCTTACCTATCAAAAATGATCCATGGATCGTTTTTCTAAAGTATCAACACAATATGAATGAGTTTGGTCAGTTTTCTGTATGCCAATTGTTGTTTTCACTTAAAATCATGTCCATTTCAAATAAAAGTGAGACACTTTGAGTGTTACCGGACTCACCGTGCATCGGATTGAGGCAGGTTTGACTCGTACACATCAAAAATGACCCATGGATAATTTTCCTAAATTATCTACACAATTCAAATGCGTTTGATTAGTTTTCCATATACCACTTTGTTTCACATAAAATGTTGTCGATTTCAAATAAAAGAGAGATACATTGAGTGATACCAGTCACACCATGCCTCAGATTGAGGAGGGGTTGACTATTATATGTCACAAATGACCCATGGATAATTTTTATAAAGTATCAACACATTATGAATGCAGTTGGTCAGTTTCCCGTATGCCAGTTGTTGTTTTCAATGAAAATGTTGTCCATTTACAACAACATTGAGACACTTTGAGTGATACCAGTCACATAGTGCCTGAAATTGAGGTGGGGTTGACTCGTTCCTATCACAAATGATCCATGGATCATTGTGATAATGTATCAACACAATCCTAATGCATTTGGTTGGTTTTCCATATGCCAATTTTTGTTTTCACTTAAAATTTTGTCCATTTCAAATAAAAGTTAGACACTTTGAGTGGTACCAGCCACACCGTGCCTCGGATTGAGGCGGGGTTGACTCGTACGCATCAAAAATGACCCATGGATCATTTTCCTAAATTATCAACACAATCCAAAGGCATTTGATTGGTTTTCCATATGCCAGTTGCTTTCACTTAAAATGTTGTACATTTCAAATAAAATAGATACACTTTGAGTGATACAAGTCACACCATGTCTCATATTGAGGCAGGTTTGACAAGTATATGTTACAAATGACCCATGGATCATTGTGATAAAGTATCAAATCATTCGGAGGGTGGTTGGTTAGTTTTCTGTATGCGAGTTCTTTTCACTTAAAATGTTATCCCTTTTAAAACAGAAAGTGAGACACTTTGAGTGATAACAGTCACTCCGTGCCTCGAATTGAGGTAGGGTTGACTCATACCTATCAAAAATGATCCATGGATCTTTGTACTAAAGTATAAACACAATTTTAATGCGTTTGTTAGGTTTTCCATATACTAATTGTTGTTTTCACTTAAAATCTGGTCTATTACAAATAAAAGTGAGACAATTTGAGTGGTACCGGCCACACCGTGATTCGGATTGAGGCGGAGTTGACTCATACACATAAAAAATGACCCACGGATCGTTGTCCTAATTTATAAACACAATCCAAATTCATTTGATCAGTTTTCCATATGTCAGTTGTTTTCACATAAACTTTTTCCATTTCAAAAAAAAGTGAGACACTTTAAGTGATGCCGGCCACACCGTGTATCGGATTGAGGCGGGGTTGACTCGTATACATCAAAAATGTTGTCCAAGGTCCCGGTTTCCCTTGGGAAGTGGTACATTTCCACTGAAATTTGGGCCAACCATGAAACACATATTATTGGGTAAAAATACAATATTTTCTCTAAAACCCTAAAGTAAATACAAGGGAAAAATAAAATATCAAAAAAATATAAAAATTACCAAATAATTAAACAATGGTTGTGACACTTGGCCAATAATGAACCCACCTAGACAGCCCCCCCCCACCTGGACAGCCCCCCCACCCCACCCCACCTACACACTCCCCCTCCCCACCCTGAAAACAGGAAACTGAAATTAAAAATACGTAAAATATGAATTTTTTTATCTTAAAAAAAACTCAAATATTTTCCCTCTAGTCTAAATACTAAAAATGATGAAATATTTTTTGTAATTCCGATGTTGTTCACGACCTTCAAGGATGAAAACAATCAATTTTGTCCGGTGTAATGAGACTCTTCGGTGCGTTCTAAAATTAAGTAGGTGGGTTTAGAAGAGAAAATTAAAGTGTTCGAAGTAGAATTTTTATGGAGGGTTTTTCAATTTCTATTTAAATAGCTCCAAATCATATAGAAGATAAAGATTTCATAATATCCAATAACCAACACATAATTGAAAATGAAGATATTCCTCAATGTGGTGTTAAATGAGAATAATTTAATTTGAAATACAACAAGGGAGGTATCAGGAGAACACCCTAATGGATTAATAATTCTTATGGAAATCTATTAATGATACTGATATCAATCAACATTTATATATTTAAATTGGTTTTGTTGATGGATAATGATATTCTTTTTCATGTTTGGAGTTGGGTTGTCCTCAAAACACTGAATGGGGTTCTACTCTATAGTTATGAGATTATATTATCCAAAGCTATGAAACTTCCACCTGTAAACATGACAACATTATATGAGTGCCTTCTAGAATTTCATGAAATTTAAGGGATATGGGTTTTTTGAAAATCCTATGCATTAAAGGGATGTTCACGAATGATGGTTTGTTGTCCATATGTGTATGGAATTCAGTAATGAGGATGGGTTATTCCATTTAACCAATGTTATAGTGTATGTTTAGAATGAGTTCTAGAACTTAACCAGTGTTCTAGTTTATGTTTATGTGAGGTGAGTTAGAAACCAGGTTAGGCATGTCATTAGAACACATGTTCTTCAATTTAACCTTGTATTCTCGAATTTTAGGGATGAAAGTGTTTTGGGTGATCTAATTACTACCCACTCTATAGTATGGCCAACACATCATATGGAAATTCCAATGAAAGAAAGGCATGTTTAAATGGGATGATTTCAGCACCCCATTTGGCCAAACAAACTTTTCAACATAAGGGATTGGCCATGTATATTTACATAGCTATCCAAGTCATGTACTCTATTTACATTCCCAGGACACTAGATTATCTTATACACCATGTGAACCCTTATACAAACCATGTTAACCCTTATACAAACCATGATAACCCTTATACCATATAGTCATTATTACAACCATTACAAAAACTTATTAAACAACATAATTTGTCAATGATAATAAAATTGAACATAAATAAATTATACTATTGGATATATCAAGTAAAATTAAGGAATACTATCTTATATCCAAAATTACCACCCACAACCATGATTATTGTCTATAGAACTCTCCTTTCTTCCAGATCAAAAGAGAAAAAAATAGTTGCAGAAAAACAAAACCATGGAATAAAAAATAGTTGCAGAATAAAAAAACCAAGGTATCACTTAATGATTTGAAGTGTAGAATAAATAATTTCCTTGATTGAATATGGATGGATCAGTGGAATATGTTTTGAAGGCTAGGGAAGAGGGAGATTCAATTTAGGGCACCAATCGAGCAGAGGGGGACTTGCAATCGAGCGGAGGGGGAACTGGACGCTCGATCCGCATTTTAGGGAAAACATTCCCAACAGGTTTAAAAACCATTGGGAATGTTTGTATAGTAAGGCCTATACAAACTTTTTGTTTAAACCTTTAGTAAAAGGAGGAAAAATGTGATGCCTATACCAACAGTTCACACAAACCGTTGGTAAAAATCCAACAAAATATTCTATGCCCACTTTTTTAAGAAAACCATTGGTATACATAGCCATTCCCAATGGTTTAGATAAACCATTGGGATATAATCATTGGTTAAAGTGGTATTTCCACTAGTGTGATATGTATAACATATAAGGTAAAACTTAGTGTGTAATCCATGATCAACTAAACTATGATAAATATGATTCATGACATAACAAGGATATGTAGGATGCTTTCCTAATTCCAGAGATCAAAAAGGCATCTAGTTCTATTTAAGTCCCACCAGGTATCCAACATCCCAACCATTGAGAACCAATCTCTTCCATGGGATAATCATCCTTACTCATCCATCATATTATTAAGAAGTAAATGAAATACAATGGATTTGATTCCTCAAATAACCAGGATATGCAGGACACCATTCTAAGGCCTACACTCAAATGCTCGTCCACTTATGTGTATGTCCCACCATGTCTCTCACATACCAACCATCAGGACCCAATATCTGTGATGAGATGATTATCCTTCCTCATCAACTATAATATTCATATGTAACTAAACATTGATGAATCTGATTCCTCCCTTTACTAGGATATATAGGACGATATCCTATGCGCTGAGCTCAAATGGGATTCCACTTCGTTGAAACTCCCCTAATGTCTCCAACATTCCAACTATCGGGACCCAACCCCTCCTATGGGATGATCATCATTAATAATCATTCAGTGGACTAATAATCCAATAAAACTATAATGAATTTTATTCCTTCCATAACTAGGATATGTAGGATACCTCCCTTAGGCTAGATCCCCATATTAATATCCCAAGGGGAGTCCCAGTACATAATACCTACATCCACATTCAATAAGGCTGATTACATGATATCCATTGTCTATTATACAAAGAATATCTCATGTGGTCTTAGGTTGGTCCAATAGTCATATCATTAACCTAGTGAATCTCCACCAGCTAGGGAAATATCAGTATGTTATCCATGATGAATGGAATTATATAAACATCCCCATATGAGGGCGTATACCTTGGGGTAAATCCCAAAGGTGTGATTGAACTATTAATACTATAATTACTAGTATAGATAGGATATATATGACATATCATTGAGAATTTAGCTCAATTAATAGTTTCCTATGTTCCTACACATATTTCATATCCTCTTGAAGTTAACTATAGAGGTTTAAAAAACTATATATATTTTGATTCATGCAATAAATAGGATATGTAGGATTCTTAATAATGGCTCAACCCCCACATATGAATATTATCCACCACCCACATGGTATAATATTTAAAATTTCCTAGTTATGTGGATTTATAATATAATAATATATTCATATTGGGAAACAAATGATGAAAATAAAATACATAAAGATAAATTCACTAAAGATATCACATTTTCTAGAGTATAGAAGGGGTTAACCTATGATCATTTTTAGGGTAATCGGTCGAGTATTAGAACAACAAAGAGAATCATGAACATATCTTAAATTTCAATTGGAGCCATAAAGTAGGAAAATATCCCCCCACAAGGGTGTGATGATCATTAAATCCCATAATCTCTACTAATGTTAGTTATTAAGAATAATTGGTTTAAATCCCCAATTGATCACCGACGTTTTGAAATGTGGTCTATACATAATTATGGATTTGGAAAACATTGATTTATTATCTTAATAATAAAAATCCATCCCTAATGTCAATGATTGTGCAAGAAATAAACCCCCTACAATCAACCTTGATCCACACCAAATTCACATCGATCTCCAATTTTCAGAAGAAGAAGAAACTATGAACACTACAAGAAACTATTTAATCAATTTTTACCATTTGTAATGTAAAAAGGATTGGATTCTCTGTTATCATCAATCCATTTTGTTAAATTAGGGCTCTTAATCATCTCTATTCCATCAAAACAACAGTGATAAAATAAAAAATACCGGTTCTACTCTATTTTGTTTAATGAATAAAAATTAATATCCCTCCCAATAATTATATATATTTTTTGATTTCATGTTCGACTCCCATTATTACCAAATAATTTTCTCTGAAATTTATAAAAATATTATGATAGAACCTCGTATACATATTGAAATTGTATTTGAAATTCCCAAGTTTAATGATGGTTATCAATCATACAAGTCTAAAATATTTCATCATTGGAATGTATCACAAATGAGTATTGGAATTAAAATATAACTATATCACTGTATTTAGTATATTTGGATATGTATTATTTTTATGTATGTGATGAGGATCATAAGTGGAATTTGGAATGTGGATTCCAATTCTCCTGTGGGGTCATACATACTATTATTATATATTTACAAATTTCGAGTGGGTCTATGGGGTAAATATGATTACGATGAGGGAATGAATTAATGATATATATTTTTCCAATTCCAAGAGGGTAAGTGAGTAAAAATTTAAATATGATGGATTTATATCATTAAATCTCATTGGTACCCATTATTTATCATTATTGCCCTAATTTTCTACTAAGCCTTATGCGGGGGAGACTTAGTGGCAGAGGACTTATATTTTACATAGGCTGCAATTTATCATGTTTCAACTGAATAATAATTATTCCTATTAATCTTTTGGATGACCAATATTTTATGAATCTTGATAAATGCATTTCTAGTGAGTAGAGGATTTAATTTTACCCATTTTTTCATTTTTGGGGTTTCAACAACGATAGTTCTATGACTCTTTCCTTAAGAATCTTTAGCTCGTGAATGTTAAAAAACATGGTAATATTTATTTTTAATTGACCATGACCAAATAGTGGTGAATGGTAAGGTAATATAGATTTTATTAAAAAGAAGTAGCTCACATAGTTTCATGAGCATGGTAAAACCATTCATGAAAGAGAGAATATTTTCATATATGTAAACTGGAAGAGGGTATCATGATTGCAGTTTCAGTTCATAGTTCTTGGACTAATGGTTTTTTTGTTTATGGTTTGAAATTTTTATGTCCCTTTCACCTTGATTTTAAAGTATTGCAATCTATAGAAATGTGGGATAGAGTTCATAGGCATAAAACATTGACGAGAGGAATTTGAAATGTGAGACAATCTAGACAGTAAGGGAGAATAAATAATTTATGTGAATAGAGAGGCCAATGATTTTATAGATTATGACATTAGGGAGTGTAAATTGTTTAATGAAATTATTTTTATACAAAAATAATGCAAGACAAATTATCTAGTGGAAGATAAAATTTAAAATACTAATAATGAGAGGTTGCTACCACTATTGGCCATCTCAAAGGGGAACACATAGGTTGTTGTCATGATTCATGGACCATTTCATAAATTGTATCTGTAAAACACCATCTCATTTGGGGATATAAGGATACAAAAACTCAAAGTAATTTTTAATAGAGGATGATAATGTTGTAAATCATGACCGGATATTCTCATATTAGGAGTGATGACATGTGAAAAATATGAAAGGGATGATCCTGTGACAGATTCATATAATATGTTATAGCATGATAATTTCAAGGCATACAGAGACTATAAGACTTTATTTGAGGATGAAAACATGCCTCTAGTAAGTAGGCCATAGTGGGGGCTCATATTCTATATGAAAATAGGGGCATTTATGCATATCCAAGTAGAGGAGCCCTTAGAAATTGGATGCAATAGTTTCTATTATCCTTGAAATTTATGTGGAGACTAGAGACACTGAAGTCATAATGTGTCATTTATAGAAAATAATCTTCAGAAAATTCAATTGAGGAATCCAAGCCCTCTCATAACCATGATTACATTACTACAATTATTTTAAAGGAGTAAAAATGAAAGGATTATGGAATGTTTTTGAATATAGAATATATAGTCTATAATTTCTATGTATCTTGAAATATAATGAACCATGTCATAAATAGTTATTATGTTATAACAGAATCTCTAAATGGTATAATATAATATTGAAAAAGGGGTATGTCGATGTTTTTTTAAAGAATGAACCATCATTAGGAACCCATTCATGAATATTGCCCACATATTGGGAAAATGGGCCATATATATAGGACAATATAATCTATTTATGGTCATACAGTATAGACTATTTATCATGCATGCTAGTGTCATGAAAAAAGGAATAATGAGTCATGAATTATAATATCATGTGACAAGGACATTGGTTTCAGAATTTTAATGTCACATGATATTGACTTAGGTGTTATGCTGTTTAAATTCATGAAAGAAGTACTTACCCTAAGGGTATTTTCATAGATCTAGCTCATGCGAAGAATAATATGGATTCATATTAACACTGAAATGGTGAAGGAAAACCCATCCTAAATGTGGGGGTGTAGGCATTGGTCTGAAGTGATGTTTTGATTGGATATTGGTTTTGATCCATTAATATATATTTTCTGGGAATCCATACATATCTTTTAGGATTAGGAATCAATCCACACACAGTACTAATTGTTGCATAGTCCCTGAATTAACCAAAATCAATTATAAGAGAGGTATATTAATCATTTGGATGTGAGGCTGAACAACTGAGGACCATCAAATTTAAAACCAAGGAGATGTTCCAAGGTGTTTCCAAATAATAATGTGGGTTACCAAAATATCAAGAATTTGTAGGGTCAAAATTTCATATTATATCGTTGTTGGATTTCCATTTCCATGTTCCCATATATAGATCTAGAAAAAATATATGGAAATTTGGCCATAAAAAATGATTTTTTCTAGGTATATTAAGGTTATATAGGGTGATAATAATGTAATTTAGTTTAAAATTACATGAAAAGGACATAAATTTCATTCATTTTAATATCATGTCACAAGGACATAAGCATCATAAATTTTAACTACACGCGACAAGTAATCAATCTTGATACACCTTAACATCATGAGATGAGGCCCCATTCCTGATAGTTTGACATCATTTAAATGGTATGTATGAATAAGAAAAATTACGTAGTTAAAATTATTAGACTTGAAAAAAAACAATGTCTAGGAACCTAGTCAATATATACATGAAATAATGATTTAACTTCTAAAAATAGTGGTAGATTTATTATGAAAACACATATTATAATACACATTAACTTGAAATTTCTTAAATAATTGCACACATAATACAAATCCATAAGAACCTTATGCGGAGTGTCTTGGGTGAATTTGGAATATAATAAAATAACATGAATCATGGGTACAAAAAAATTATTAAAAATATCCATAACAAGCCTTTAATACTATATAGCTCTTCTAAAACTGCATGAGATAACCTAAGGATATTCATAAGAATTGTGTGAAGAAAAAAATCCTTAAAAGGAATAATCAAAGTATAGCATATATTAAAGTAGTACATGAGATTCAATATGTATATCAAGGAAACATATGTGGATTTATAATCTTGAACTTGAACATTGAATTATGATATACGATGATTACATAAAGGCATCATGGGAATTTAGAAACAACATAGAAATCATAAACTTATGGCAAGTACAAACACCTAGATATCATAACACAACATTCTTATGAAAACCACCAATTCACCATACAAGTTATATCATGAGATAAAAACAATTACCATTTCCTTGGATGGATATATATAATTATGGTTTCACCCATCTCATTCATATAATGTACATACATAAGCATTTCACATAAATCATTAAACATAAAGATGAATTTAATTGCATTTAATTTAATTATCAAGTCATGTGTGTTATATATATAATTTAGAAATAAATGAAGGATATTTACATCTAATTGAATACCCATGAGTCTAAATGGGAATGGGTATTCTCTACATAAATGTTTGGCATAGAAAATGATAGGATAATTTTGGCTGCATAATGGGGATATGAAAATACTAATCAAAGGGTTTAATGAGATTTAATAGGGTCTAACATTAAATTTAAATCATAAAAATCCAATATGAATGTTTAGAAACATCTATAAATAAAAAATCATAATATAAAGAAGATTATTGAATAAATTGGAGAAGGAGAGAATACCTAACCTTTAGAGGGTTCTTCCCGAAGCTTGGTTAGAGCTTAATAAGATATTTGGAACACCATTAGAGGTCTTAAGAGAAGGAAATATAGATAAAGATCATGATTAAAAGGATTATAGTGAATTAGAATGGATTTTTGGGTTGATTTTATAAAAAAATATAGGGGAATTATTATTTAAATTGTAAAAAATTGGTTTTGGAATTATATGATAAAATAATCCATAAAATAAAAATTTCCATTGTTTTGGCACATTATTTGTACCAAATAGTACTGTTTTGCAATATTTTATGAGTCTAAATACCTAAATAATTTTAATAATACCTTTGGTGATATGTAATTGAATCATTTTCAGAATTAATTAATTATAAAACCATAAAATATAGTATCAGTTTTGGAGGATTCTTTAAGATCGTCAAAAATTAATCAAATAACATCAAAAAACATTATTTTAAAGGGGAAAATTATTTTGGTTATTTATAATCCTTAATTTATATATTTTATTACATTATTTAATTATATGATTTCACAATACAATGCTTATATTTATAATGTTTTTAATTTTTACCAAAAAAATTGATTGTCTCAGAAAATTTTGAAAAATGAACTATCTTCTAATTTTGATGTGATTATTTCAAAAGTAATAATTAATTTATCAAATTAATTATCTAAATATTAATTTTTTACAATTTTAAATAAAAAAACCATTTTCATTAATAATTATAGGGTTTTAGGTCGAGATCACTGTTTGACCCGAATAAAAATTGAATTTGAAATAATTGAATTAGATTATCATTTATATTTAATAAAATTATTTAATAATAATATTTTTTAAAACAAAATTTATCTAATTTATTCTTGAATTTATCAATGATAGTATCTTGATTGAAACTATGTATTTTCCAAAAACATAATTTGGGTTTCATTATATCAAAATCTAACTTTTACCAAACTCATCGTTAAAAAATTTATAAAGATATCATAAAAAGATGAAATATAATCATTATTATTTTTAAAATAAAAATATATTGTTATTCATACTGTTAGGGTTTTGATACATAACCCATTATGACACTACCATATACCCCAGGGTATAGTGTGAAATGGTGGGACATTCATGGGGTGGTTTGATGTACAAGGTTTAGGCCACAATTTCAAAAAGCTTGAATTTCTCTAGTAAATTGTTTCATTCATGATTTTTTTTATTGATTATCATATTAGGATGGTCAAGGGTAAATCCTAGTTATTACATGTCCCTCAAAAGCTTCGACAATTGTTCTTAATAGGATATGATCTAATAGTTTGAGGTCGTTACTTCAATTGTTTACTTCAATTTTGTTTTATCATAACCCTTAATATATAAAACTCATAAGGGTCACAATACATTAGATATATTATAAATGGTTATGATTATTAATTTTATTTTAAATCCAATAAGATATAACATAAAATGGTCCAAAATAACCATGTTAGTTCATGTGGTTTCTATAAATACATTACATAATAAGGTATTTTTTCAAAGTAAATAAGGAATTTCATTTATAATACTTCAGGTCATCACATTTCACCCTTGATTGAAATATCAGCCTTGAAATTTTATTTTATACACTAAAATTGAAGAAGGGTACTTCTATTTTATCTCCACATTTGGTTCCCATGTCACTTACTCAAACTTTTGGTTTCTCCAAAATACATTGACCAGGAAAGTTTTCCTACTTTTTATATCTTTGTTTCAATGATATAATATCTTCAATAGATTCTCCTCATATGAAATATCTTTAAGAAATGTAACCACTTAGGGATTTAGTACATGTCAGGTTTTAGGTATGTATTTCCTCAATAGGGATACATGGAACATATCATGTACTTCAGATAGGTTACGTGGGAGTAATAGTCAACAGTAAAATGTTATGATAAGATAAAGGATATTAAAAGGGATGACATGTCTTGGGATATGAATTTACTTTTACAAACCCTGTGTATTGATTCCATAATGATATATAAAGAAACACATTACCTCAAACCTAGAACTCTAGATCTCATTCATTTTGGTCTGTATAGAATTTTTGGTGATATTGCACTGATTTAATATGACTTTAAATGGTTTTATTATTTTCAATAATCTCTTAAAAAAGATTAGGTACCATCAGCTTCTACTCTTTAAAATTCTTCTAATCATGTAAAAGTCTGACACCACTTCCCATATATAGATTTAAAAGGTTACATTTGAATGATAGAATGGGAATTTTTTTATGAGGTCTCCACTAGGGGATGGTGTTGATACTAACATCCATAAAAATCCATTGAAAATGATCTAAACATAATCAATAGTGTTTTAATGGTAATCTTATACTTACCATCCATCTTTGGGTTATAAGTAGTAATGATGAATAACTTGGTATCCAATTCATATTTGAGGATTCTCCAGAACCTCAAAGTAAACATAAAATATCAAATAGATATGACATATAGTGGAAATCCATTAACAATTACCACTTAGACTATGTATATATTTGTGATTTGGTCATGAGTAAAATCATGCTTCATAGAAATGAAATATGTTGACTTTATAAGGTGCCTGAATACGACCAAGATTGTGTTATTACCATTATATGTCATCGGGAATCATATGATGAAATTAAGGGTTATGTTTCCCAATTTCCAAACTATAATGGGAATTTTTTCATCATACTATTAGACTATAGTCATATAGCCATGAATTTTTGGCATAAAAAGCATTAAGCTAATAATTCTGCAATCTCACTATTCATGTTATACCACCAGATGTTATTTCTTCAAATATATATACATATAAGGGATTTATAGATTAACAAGGAGGGTTGATATAAGCACATTATCCAATGTTTCTATATTTAGTTATGGGTTTTATAGGACACATATTCGAGTTCAAGAAATTATAAATCCATCTTTAGTAAAGTTTAACATAGAAATTTCATTACCTTTTTCTATATCACATTATCCCCTTTCAAGGACTCCTTGATCCTCTTTATAATCAGTGGTTGAGAAGTTATTTGGAAATGGTATGATTAATTTCATTTCATAGTCCCACTTCCATACTTTTAATTTCCATGAATATTGGATCCCATGAAATCCACCTCATGGAATTGGTTGTGGGTTCATTTCTACATAGAGTATCTACCACTTTTCTCACTTTCCCTGGATAGAAATGAAATGAAAAATTGTAATCCTTGATCTGATCAAACCATCTTCAAAGGTACATATTTATATCATTTTCTGTTAATATATAATTGAGTATTTTATAATCCATATATATGTCACACTTCTTCCTATAGTGAAAATTTCTCCAAATCTTCAACAAAAACACCTCTGCAGCTAATTATTGATATTGCATTTGGTATCCCTTATCATTGATCATTAGTTGGAAGGTGGAATATGATATAACTTTATTATCTTGTATGAGTATGCAACCTAATATCTTTTTGGATTTATCTATTTGGATCACAATTCCTTCCCACCAATGGTTAACATGGGTATAGGTAAAATGAAAATCCACTTTTTTAACTCTTTAAATATCTTTTCACATTCATAAATTCATAGAAAATAGTCTCTATTCTTGAGTTAAATTGGTAATTGTGATTGAAATTAAAGAGAGTCTTCCCACTGATAGATTTTAGTACCAAGATATTCCAAGGGAAATATAGTTTTCCATCATAGGCGTTGGTATGTTCTACCCTTTAATTGCCTCTATTTTTGAAGGATCCATAAATATCCCTTTTTTGGGGATACCATTCCCTAGGAATTCTACATTCTCTATCCAAAACTCTCATTTACTCCACTTTTCAGATAACTTCATTTTGCAAGTTATTTATTACAACATTCAAATGATCCTCATGTTAATCCTTACTTTTAGCATAGATATGAATAATATCTATAAATAATTCAATTTTTTTTCAAGGTAATACCTATAGAATGTATTCAATAATCCCATGAAGATTGATATAGTATTATTGAGTCCAAATTTAATCACTATTAAGTCATGGTTCCTATAATGTATATGAAAATAATTTCATGGGATACCATCCTTCATCAACATTATGTGATAATAACCCAATTGAAAATCCATCTTCGATAGGATAATTTTTCTTTATTATGATCCGAGTGTGATCATGATAATCAATGAAGTGGCATATATACCAATCCTTATTCTTAAAAAACAGACCAATACTCCCAATAGTGAATCACTTTGTAATATAAAACCATTATCTATATTCTCTTGTAATTTTATCTTCATCACTTGAAGTTCAATAATGGACACTCTATACATAGATTTTTATATTAGAAATAATCTAGTTATAAGTTTTATTGGAAACATAATCAATTAACTTGGAGTAATAAAAAGTAATTATTTGGTAAAAACATCAAAAAATTCACTTATAATAGTCATGTCATCAAGGATGATTTTGAACTTAGTGTCAATCAATTGTTATATATATTATTTTTCATAAATAAATAATACCCATGCTTTATATGACGACACCAAATGTGATTCATCCTCTTATAGATACTTATATAACATCATATGGATATTTTTGACATAGAGATTGATTTACTTATCTTGGTAATTTATTTTGGCCCTATAAAAAGAATGAAAATGCATACCTAGAATATAATATAATTCTTGTAAAGGGAGAATCACAAGTATTTATAGGAAATTCACCCCAAAAATCTTGATAGAGGATGATTTAATTTTGTAGGATGGAATAGTTAACCCATTATAATTATTTAGTTATTATTTGACTTCCAGGTCATGAGGTGGTGTATGAATAGTTTCCCTCAAGTTGTGGGATATAAAATAATGAATATAACAATATAAAAAAGTATATTATTTATCATTAAATGAACAACTAGTTTACCTATCACCAATACATTATTTGGATCCAAAATAGAAATTATGACTACATAATATCTCCATATATTTATAGGTCATGGAGGTTGTTATCATTGGTTATCATTGACAACAATAGTCTTAGTAAATTGGTTCACATAGTTTCCTTATTCGTTGATTTTGGAACATTTTATAATAGGATGAGTTTTGAATAGAGAACTAATTTATTATATCACATTGGAGGGTTTCTCCCACCAAAAGTCATTGTCCAGGTTCCCATCCTTCCAAAACCTAAAGCATTTAATTTTCCCATTCATGAAATTCCTTTGATTCTTTTTTCCAACAGTTTTACAAGTAAGATGTGGTGAATTCATTCCCCATGGTGTTATCCATTATTCCATTGGAATCAAGATCAATCTTCCTCTTCCTATATTCATTCCCATGTGACCCTTGATATTCCTCAATGTCTATTTCATATTTGAAGGAACATCATAGAATTTCTTCACAGCTTTCAAATTCTCAAATGACCAATTATTTTCTTGGACTCTACTTTAACTCACCAAAGAAGAAGTATACATTAATTTTGAGGTCAATGAATAGGATAAACATGTAACATTAAACACTTGTGATATTTTCATCCTAAACCTCAATGTACTTTTGAACCTTTTTTCTTAATGCAAAGGAAATCATTCTCCATTTTATGTGTCAGAGTGTGTGCAAGGTATTTATCAAAAAACATTTTTCATAATGATTTCCACTCTATAACTTCAATCTCCCACTCAGACATCTTTATTTTTTATGAACATCCAATATTGATCAACATATCCATCTATATGTTAAAAAACCATCACAACCTTACAAATTTCAGAGCATTTAAGTATGAAGAAGTTATTTTTAATGTATTTGATCAATTTTTACATGATTAAGGGTTGAAAATATCAACATTATGTAGATGGAAATTATTATATAACGGTATAAATTGTATCAAGATATTTCCTAGGTGGATGTGGGTGTACCACATGATTCATGTTTTTTTAAAACCTGAGTTAATTAAGAAAATATTGTTATATATTCCCTGAATCAATCTTTTATTAGATTAGTAATCTTAGTTAAGAACTCCTCACATTTCCCCTCATATTGGTTTTTTACGTGGTTTATCATATTTACAACACTTAAGTTAAGATAAATGTAAAATTAGGGATGCTAGTTTTTAAACTTTTCAACATAAAAAGGGAAACCATGAACCTTAAATCTATAACTCAAAAATTACACATATTCCATATCCTATGAATTTCTAGGTTTCAATATAAGTTAACAACGATTTAATTTATAACATAAAATATTTTTGGAATATTTTTTCCTATAATAATGGATCAAAAGGATATGGTGAATTTACCAATGAATGTACCATGAGAGTTTCAAACTAGGTGTTCCACAAGGCCAATTTTTTATACATTAGGTTAAAAGTGAGTCTAACCTAATTATACCTTTTTAGTGTTATAACACCTAGGAACAACTATTCCAGATCCACATCTAGTTTTCGTATCCAAACAAAGATTTCTTTTCTTAGAAAGCACTAACTCCATACTTTTCCAAAATTTAGGGATGTTTTCATAATTTGCGTCTTATTCCTATGGATTTCAAAATGGTTTTCTAATTCTAGTCCCAAAAGATGACTAGACCTTCCTCTGATACAAACTATGAAGACATGTATTTTTAATACACCTTAATTCATTATTTATTAAATAAAGGTACACATAATAGAATCCTATAATATATTTAGGACTAGGGTATTTCGGAAATTAGATACAAAACATAATAAAATAAAAATGGGTACAACTAAATTATTTAAAAACACCACAACATGAACTTAAAAATTAATTTTTCTCAAAAACCAAGATAGAATAACCTATGAATTTACATAAGAAAGGGGTGATATATAAAGCCCATTATGTGAATAATTAATGCATATAAAAAGATAATGTGGAAAATGTGTGTCAATATGTACATCAATGTAACATAAAATAGGTTATAATCGTGAACATGAACAACAAAGAATTATATAAGATGATATCATAAAGGAAACATGGAAACATGGTAGAAACATAAAACACGACTTTATAAATATAAGTTTGGGATAACCACTAATACATCATAACATTGTGTGATTATAATAACCCTACGTGAAACATAAATGGAATATAATGATCTTAAATTATTACCCAATTCATTGGAGGGATATATAATTCGGGACCCACTCCTCAAATTCATGTAATGTATATGAAAAAGTGTTCCACATAGATCATAAAACATAAGGATGCATTTCATCACTATTAATCCCAAAATTAATGAGTATTGGTTATATACATGGAAGTAAAAAATAAATTAATGATAGGTAAATTTAGGTTAATATGCTAGGGTGGAGAGGTATATGGGTATTTGTAACACAAATGTTTTAAATTGAAAATCATAGGATAATTTTGGATGCATAACGAGGGTATATAAATATTCATTGAAGTGTTTAATAAGAGTGAATGTGGTATCTCATAAAATTTAAATCATAGGTATAGTAATATGTATTTGTAAAAATATATCACAACATGATTAATTGGAAATAAAAATGCATAAAATACAGAATGTTCTTTAATAAAGTGAAAGAGAGGATCCCTTACCTTGAGAGGGTGCTACTAAAAACATGGGAGGAGCTTCTTAACCGAACATAAACACATTTTAAGATATATAGAGAGGTAAAGGTACAATAACATCAATATAAAAAGGTCTTTAGTAAAGATTAGTGGGAGATTGGGTGGGTTTTATAGGAAAATATATGGCAATATTTTATTAATTTAAAAACTTATGTTTTTAACTTTACATGTTAAAATAAAAAAACCATAACCATCCAATGGTTGTTAGGAATAGTTTCTTATAAAGGGGAGTGGTTTTAAATATTTTAGATGGATATGAACGTAACTCATTATTATGATAACCATGGTGATGTGTAAGTGATTCATGCTCATAATAAAATAATTTTAAAACCTTAAAATATAATAAATGTGTATGAGGATTCATTATGGGGTATTAAAACTAATAAAATAACATAAAAATCCTATTATTTTAAAGGGGAAATATAAATATTTTAATTTATCCTATTTATTGTATTTATTACATCCCTTTTGGGATTTTATAATATCATAATACATATCGTATGTAAATTTTATAAAAAAATTAGATAATCTCTGAATATAATGAATAATACACAATTTATGTATTTCAAAATAATGGTTAAAAATAATATTTATTTTATCAAAATAATATTTATTTTATCAAAATAATTCTATAAATTTGAAAATTTACATGTTTAAATCAAAATACATATTTATTGAAAAGTAATGTTTTTATGATGATAACAGTTTCAGATCCTTATAGAAATTATACTACAATCCATAAAATTAAATTATAAATTTTATTTAAATAAATATTATGGAATAAAAATATTTTATAGATAGAATAATTTTTTAAAAAATTTACCGAATTCATAAAAAATAGTATATTTATTGAAACAACATATTTTGAAAAAAATAAAATTTGTGTTTAATCAGATCAAAATCAAAGTTTTAAATTTTTTAATAATTTATATTGTAATCCTAAAAAGGATAAATATAATAATATTTAAAAAAACAAAAAAAATACATATTCACATTGTTAGGGTCTATATACAAACCCCCTTATTACACCAGTGCATTCCCAAAGGGTCAGGTGTGTGATGGTAATACTTTTTTATGGTGTTTAGAAAAATATTTTTTGGTATGTGATCACAATAAGAATGAAATTATTCAATAAATAGTTTCATTCATGCTTTTGATAATGAATCTTGTCTTGGTCTTGGTTAAGGCAAAACCCAATGACTCTATCTTTATCAGAAGCTTCTATAAATGGAATTCATATTGTATGATCCTACCGGTAGAGGCCCTCATTACTTTCATTTGTGTTAATTAGATTTTATGATAACCTTAATACATACTAATCATAACATTCATTGTACTATGACTATATTATATATGGTTATGATGCTTAATCGTCTTTTAAATCTAACATTATATAACATATAATGGTCTAAAATAAAAAAATTATAGAATGTGTTTTCTATAACAACATTTCATAATATGGATTTTATTTATTTGAAAAGGGAATTTCATTTATAATACTTTAGGTCATTTAATTTTCCCTGCAAAGGTGTCCATAAAACCATATTCCGGAAGCCTTTTGTTATCCATGAATGCACAAGAGACTAAACTTTTTCTTTAAAATCATGTAGGTAATGAAATACCAAAATTCCTACACTAAAAATAGTTAATGGTTATGTGGAATTATATATCTAGGATTAATATATAGGATCAATTCATCATTATTTACATTATAATAGTAGGAATAAATCCATACATGGTTCTACAAATCCCAATTTATAGATCTAGAACATGGTAAGAGAAAAAAGAGTTAAGTGGTCTTTCTATGGTGTTAGATGAATATAAAATACATAACATGAATGTTGATAAATAAAATTAACAAGAGTATGACCATTTGGGGTTTCATCAAGACAAATGATACTAAATCTAAGTGTCAATATGTATCATGTAAAAATGTAGATCAAGCCATATATAAAGCTTTAATGGAAATACTTTTATTATAAAACCATAAATTAAATATTATATACTAGATGACTCGATTTTGATCTAGATCATATACAAGGGAGAATAAATTTTGGTTGATATATATCCAAGATAATCTTAAAAATAGGGATCAAGGATTACTATAATTCCAAAAAAATGATAGAATCAAGCCGCAAATAGTTCAAGAATGCCCTATTCATTACAACTAGAACTGATGAACAAGAGTGTAGAATGAAATCATTAGCAATGGTCAAACTTATATGTAAGAGAATATAATTGAGTTTAATTATAAAACAGATTAATCAAGGGATATCGAAGTAGATTGTGAATCCTAATCAATAAGGCAAAATGGTAATTTGTTATTGATCGAATTTGTGTTTAGGCCCAGGATTTGGGATCCAAGTGTTACTATACAACATAAAAAGTAGGAATGACACCTCATGTAGTTTTGGTATAAAGGGTCCCCCATAAAGATCTAGCATTTATATGAGAAATCATAATATTCCTATTTTAATATATGATCAAAACAAGGAGAGGGAACCATGGTGACATCATGAACTTAATATTTTCACCCTAATGTATATAAATGTAGAAAGAGGCTTTGATATAGATCTTTCTCTCATATATGGGAATGGGTCTCACCAAAAATTCACCATTAATGGTTTAATATGTCTTATAGATCAGAAATTGTATCATTCAGTTTATCATCATGGGACTCAGGCTATATTACCTCCCTCTAGATATGTCAAATCTTGATCACTTTGATCAATATGAGTTATTCTATTACTTCTAATATCACATGTGTTTTTTATATTTATGAGAAAAAATTTATAACAATGATATTGTTTGAATTTCATAATATTTTAAGACAAGGAACATATGAGGCTCATTTTCATCTTTATTCAAGCAATAAAACATTACCACGATTTGATTTTCGGGTAGGGAAGAAAGGTCAATAATGATGATAATATGTTACTAGGCCTAGGAAAGAAGATCCAAGAATAACTTTGGATTAAATAATAGTAGAAATCAATCCAAATCATGTTTATATATGGTAAATTCCCAATGTAGATTCATCTCTTATAACGAGAAAAGGGGCATGTTTTTATAGATAGGATATATAGTTGAGCCTATTATTGGAAATCTAGGTGTCACTATGTTTCCCATAATATAATAAATCATTAATCACACAATTATTAAAATATTGGATACCTATACGAATATGATTATGATGGAATGAAATAATTCATTTTCCTTGATGTTTTCTTACTATTATAAAATTCATGCACTAGGAATTATAAGATAATTATAATATTTAAGAATGGTAGTGTTAATGAATTTTGTTTAAGGTCTTGATGCTTTGACTATTATTTCATGTAGTTTAAGGCATTATTATATGGACCATGAATATAAAGTTGAAATTCATACAGACATGGTAATTTCATTAAGTTTAACACCATGAAAAAAATATAATGATAATGAGGGAAATTTGTTTTGATACTAGAGGGAAGATAAGAAAACCAATAATTATAATCCCCATATGGATCTAGTTACCTTGTGGGGATAAAAGGACTCCTACCTTGGAATGGGTCTACAAAATGGAGAAATAATTTTCCAATTATGGACTACTCTACATAGATAAGATTCATACATAGTGGAATTAATGTTGTTGAGTTTAATTTTAGGGGATACGATAAAAATCCATTTAGTTTAATATATTTTAGAAAATACATTCACTATGTGGGTTTAAAGTACTACAACATGGTACCATTTAGTTTAACGTCATGAAATAAGTATGATATGTTATACAATTTAAAGCCATACGACTAATACTATGGTGTTCCAAAATGGATTGATTGGTGCATGGGGGAAATTTTCACCATTTTTAATCACACAAGGTTGGGTTAAGGTAGCGCTATTTGAACCTTGAATCAAATATAAAAGGATTTGTATCATAGAAAACCTAGCACTAGGTCCATAATAATTTATCTTGAACACCACTACAAATCCTGAAAGAACAAGACTCTTTCAATATACAGTTTTTATGAGTATTTGTATAAAAATATATCATATAATGGATAAAAGGGGCATTATCCTAGGAATAGTTCATTAAATAAAGAAATCAACATTAGAGGGTTTTTTGTAGTTAAAAATAAAATGAATTATAGGGTAATTATTACATTTTGGGATCATATAACTAGATAGATTAAGGCCAAAAGAAGTGACCTTGGAAACAAAAATATATTTATTAATAGAGTACTTGATGCTGGGCCCATTGTAAGAAGCATGAGATTCACTATGTAACATGTGGGACCAGGTATCAAGCCACACATAATTCTAGAGATTGGTATCGTAGGATGTAAACATAATGGGGGTTAATATCCTCTTTAATAACGTTGATGTACATACAGTTCAACATCTAGTGGGACAAATTTTATCAAGTATTGTTACATCATGTGATTAGGAAATTATCATGTAGTTTTATATCACATGATTATGATATTATCTTGTAGTTTTACATTATGTGATTAAGACATTATAATGTAGTTTTAAATTATGTGATTATGAAATTATTTGAACCAACATGAAATTATACTATGTATTTCTAGAAAACTATTTCACTTGGTAGGGGTGTGATATTTTCCCCTTTCTATTATAGCTATGGAATAATCTTGTTTTGAGTAGACCATTGATACAATTTAAGGTCTTTACCATTTTTTTATTCCATCAAAATTTTATTTCCTGCTATTATCAATATTATGAGAACTAATAATAGTTACACCTACTAGAATAATCAGAGGTAACCATTCTTATTGACTGATCATTCAACCAAGTTGTGATCGGATTATAGGTTATGTAATGTACACAAACTTATTTAATTTAGTCATTCCAACCCATCAATTTTAGTTTGTCCATTCTCTTCTCTTGAGATTTGACTAAAGATTGTGGCCGAAAGATAATAAAATTAAACCTTAATGGGTAACACTACTTCATTCTAAAATAGAAGTGAATATGGGATCTCTTTTGTAGTGATAAATATTTCCATGTGATAATACCACAAGGATTGTATTTTTTTATGATCAAGACTTATTATTGTTATCAAACATCATTTGAATAATGTTTGAAAAGGTATCATTGATGTCCTTAATCTATCTATTTTAACTGCATTATATATAGAGGAATGGTTGGGCTAAATATTTTACTCTTTGTATAACCTTTTCAACACAGAAGTGTAACAGTTAGGGGTGGTTTCCATTGGTATTTTTCAAGAGAAACCTAATAAGTGATGATATTTTACCTCACAAAATTTATTACATCCTTTTTATAAACATATGTTAAGGTTTACTACATTTTGAATTTATAGAAAAATTTAGCAGTAGTAAATATGAATTAAAACGACCTTGTTGTTGGTGGGGGATATGGCCATATGACATCCATTCCATATATGGAAAATGGATAGGAGTATTTGGTTGTATATTTTAACTCTAGTGGATGATATATGACGATGAAATATACCTTTAAATCATTTAAATTATTACGGAACTCCATACTGTCATGTCTCATTGATGGGCAGAAATAACTATGTGTTTTTATCTTATTAGAAATCTTATCCCCAAGCTAGTGAGCACTATAAGGGAAAAAATGGCCCACATTCATTACCCTAAGGATATGATTCCCTCGATATAGTTCAGTAATGTTCTATAATGTCCCCATTTTTAGAGGATAAGCTTTTTAGAGTTATGAAAATCATAGAGGGAGATGTTCACCACATAGTGATGTATTTTATAATTCTTAGAAAACTCAAGAGGATGCATCTAGTATTGAAAGAAATTATGAATTTGGGACATACATTCCTTTATTTTAATTATTTATGGGGAAATGGTCTTATCAATATTATGGGTAGAATTTATTTCATTTTTTCCTTCTTGTTATTGTAAATGAATTAGGACGCCACCCTTTATTGTGAAATGCATATAATAATTATTTCAATGTATGATTAGCTAGGGTTGTAATTTCATTAGCTAAGGCATCATCATGGTAATTTTTCAAATATGATACATGAGTAAAAATTTTCTATGAAATGAAATATTCCATAATTTATCAATCCTAATCCTGAAAAAGAATTGTTTTTCTTTATTTATTGATGGTGTATTCACCATATATTTGTTTGATCAAAATTTCTGAATCACCTTTAATGTTGTGGTGATACACTAGTATAGATATGGAAAACTGAGCATCAGTGATGAGGAATTTATAATATACATCATTTTTGGTGAAAACATATTAAAATAAGATGGAATCAGGAACAATATACCTAGAAAGGGAAAACACAATACCTAAGAAAACCGAATTATCTTTCGAGTTCTCCTATATCATACAATGTATGATTCAAAAAAGAATCGTCGGAGTACACTTCCCATTTTGTGGTTTAATTGATTTGGAGAGGATTTACTCATATGGGAGATATGTGTTTAATGGTCCTATATCAAGAGATGCGTGTTATTAGAAATTTTTTCCAATGTCTACCCCTTGACTACATTTTTGGGAATGCAAAGGATGTCAACTTTCTGTAGGATGACTGCTCAATGTTCTATTAATCTATTCACCATTGGGATTTTAAGGATATAATTGAGTAGTTCTACATAAGAGATAAAATTGATCTTGTGTTGCTGGAGATAATTTCCATGCCCAGGATTTATGAATATCATTCATGAATAGTTATTCTCAATGTTTCAATATTGAGTGTTATTATCTAGAATGGTTCTTTTGAGATAATATACACTATTTTCTTCACAAATTTCATTATTATGATCATGAAACACACTAAATTAATTATCTATGGTTTTCATGTATAAGATAAGTTATTTTACATTCAATAGTGGATTTGTGGCTAGTGAGATGGGGGTATTTATTGAAGTCATCAAAGGATATTTGGTATTCACCATCCCACTAAAATTAAATATAGTTCGTTATTAACCCATTGATGGTGATGTATATACCAGTGAGTTTGGTAATGAGTCTCTAGATTTATGCCTTGATCTATTAGAGTCATCTATCTTACATGATGTTTCAATGTGGTGTCCTTTAAAAAATTTACTTGTTCTCTTTTGGGACAACATTGAAGCGCTGATGGAATATAAAAAAGTTGATAAATATTCACAATGTTACCACAAAAGAGAATTTTAGGGAATTCTGTTTTAATATGTGTTTCCAAATATCTCCAAAAATGGTTTCAATGTCTATAAGATGATTAAAAAATTGTTGATATTTGATTATGAGTTCATAAATGTTATAAACCTTGGATTTCCCCAAGAATGATATAACGATTTTACAAATAACACATTAATATGTGTAACTGAATTCCTAAAATTAATGGGAATGACTTTCCATAAACATATTCTATAGGGTAATATGATAGTAGTGGATTACTCATCATTTAGGTCCATATAAATTTATATAATTCTATATTACCCATACATGAATGATTTTTATTTAATGATAGTTGTCACATTAATCAATAATTCATTAATTGGGATTTGAAGGTCATTATTTAGGAAATTATTTTTGTGATCCTTGAAGTTGATATAAAAATGGATCTAATTTTTTTCCTAAAAGAAGGAATTTTTTAAACCACTTTTCATACCAATATTATTATATTATGCTTCATTTAATGATAGTTTTAACCCTAACATTTACTTTAGCATCGAGATCTAGATGCATTCATCTCATTGGTTACATGAATCCAAATTGGTCATTTGTAAAACGTCAATGATGCAAGGACACCGAATGAGTCAACATTAAAATTTTAGTGTATTTGTAGATGATCACAAAATTATCCTATTAGGAGAAGGAAGTACTATCCTCTTACTCTTCTGGAACTATGGCTACAATTATGAGCCTAGGTAAGATATCCTCTTCAACAATGAGACTTTTCAACCTAATCTCATTGATTTTGGTGATAAATCCATCCTAAAAAACTAAAGGGTAATATATTATAGAATATTCCTCATCCTCGTATTTTTTCATTAATGTTTATAGAGTGAAAGAAGAAGTGGGACTTTTATAATTAGGAGCCTATGTGGCGGTATTTCATTATTTCTTAAAAGATGAGGTGGTTTCTCTAGATCCTAAGGGCATTGGTGATGTTATATAACCATTAGGAGAATTTTTAGAATATTATCCTTCAAACATGTTATCCAAGAAAGTATATGAAATGAAAATATTCTGGATTTAAAAAGATGATATGAAGAAATATTAAATTTCTACAAAAATTTTTAGGCATCGTTTGATCCGGATGATGATAGAAGGATATCTATGGGTATTTAATATGAATGAACAAATTTTTCATATGTAAATTCACCTAAAGTAAAATTTACGATAGATAAACCAGGACCACCATTTGACATTCCCTCCTTAGATGACATGACTGTCACCATATAAATGGGGGTAAACAAGGTTTTCTGGTGGCTCCGTAGAGTTAAGTATATTACCTAAATTATATTGTTTGGATGTAAATAATTCTCATTTATTAGGATCCAGGGGCTTACTCGAGTTGTTCCCAAACCATTAATAGTAATTACTTGAATAGTTCTTCCCATCATTTGTTGTTATCCTTATATATTTTGAAAACCTTCCTCTTCATAACATGATTCAAAATATTAAAAGGACGTATAGTCATAATATAGTAATTTTACCTCTCTAATGATATATTATTTCACAAACTAATGGTATAATTATTGAGGTATAATTTTTTTGTAATTATGTGGCCTTCCTAAAAAATGATTCTTTTTCTTGCCAAATTATCATGAACTCGGAGTCGGGTATCATATCTATAAACTTGTATTTTATTTTGAACATTTAGAGGTATTTTTATTTCTTTTTTCAAAACCATGGATGGTAATTTTCAATCGAGAAACATCATACTCACCATATCTAGGTTACAATGTGTCTAGACTGGGTTTAGATTTATGCTGGAGCTATTTCAAACTAATGGTCAACTAATTTCAACATTGTAAAGATTTCATTTGATGTACATGGGTATAATGTGTCCCTAGACTATATTCACCCCATTGTTATCTTTGAATGAGATGACCATATATAACTACATTGGGAAAATCTCTCTATGGTAAACATAGGATGAAAATATACAATTATAAAACTCATTGGGGGCTTTAAAAATCCACAGTGACTATTTTAATACGTTCTTTTAATAGGTTAAGGGCATAAATTATCGATATTTTATCTTGGATGATAGACAATTTCTTTAAGATATCATACTTCTACAATAGGGCTCATTGCATTCAAAAATGGGGTTTATCATAAGACTAAGGTTTATAGACTAAGGTGTTTGGTATAAATGAATTCAATGATTTTATAGAACATGAATACATGTTTATTTCTTTTGAGATTGGTCGAGTTGGCCTACCCACACTCCAAGGTTGGTATGAGAAATGTGCACCAACCAAAAAATATTCAAACAAATTTTTTTTGAATAAGTTATAGTGGATTCAAATGTGTCATGGTGTTTTTATATTCTCTTAAATGATTTTAACTAATTATTTGGATGCATGTGTATCCTTAGTTTGGATATAGACCATATGTTGATATCATCCCTAACTATGTCATCCCTCATTCCCTTAGCTTATGAAACCACTTCCTCTGGATACCTATTTATGTGAAGGGAACTCATGTTCATATGCATATTCAATATAATGAAAGGGATTTTATAATTAAAAAATATTAACAGATATGAATTTTGATTCTTTATCTGATGAGGGTTTCATTTTATGGATTGGTTCTTGTACTCTAAATGATGGGGGAAGAAAATACATGAGTGTTTAGGGTGGTTTTAGTGTTGATTAAAAATCCTCTTCCTACAAATTTTTTTCTTAATCTAATGGTTCATAGCATTAAAGTATGTTTTTAAAGGAATGGGCTTAAATAGAGTGGTGGTCAATTGGTTCCTCAACTAGTTGATTATGTTTTTCCCAGAGGTTAACATGAGATCGATATGAAATCATCCATGTCTCTAGTCATAAAACGTTTAATCATAACTAACTGAGACATACTATACATAATATTCTTCCTCAATTTTGGGAGTGGATGTAATGACCATTTTTTCTTATGCTTTTACCAATTTCCCTTGTCTGGAGTGAACCATTTTCTATGGGATATCCTTAATGGCTGTTTAATCATGAATGTTGTGGGAAAATATCCAATATAAATGAAAATAATCATGATGATCACTAATGCTAAATTCAATTGGTTTCCTAAAAACATGTATCTTAAGGATATTATTTTACATTGTTGTTTGGAAATAGAGCAAAATGAATTTTCTGAAGAAAGAGTAGTTTTTTTCATTGATCATCATACCATAGGTGACCTTGTTCTTTCCTGGGTTCTGGAGGATGGTAGTTCTTCTATTTTTGTCCCTCTTTGGTAGGTTATTAGAGATATAGAGCTTTTCTAGGTGTCATGGAAGTGTATTGGGCTAGATTAAGCATGGATATAAATTTTTTCACTTTAATAGAACATTTCCCATAGATACAATTTTTTTACGGGACTTATTATTGGTTCACATAATGGATTATTCTAGACACCGTGCCAAAACTATAAAATATTGAAACCCTCCTAGGCACACCAATAAGATTATAGGTGTCAATAAATATTCATATTTATTCTATATGATGATATCTAATATATTATAGTATGGGATTTTTATATTTAGTGATTATGTCAAACCTCCCAACATTGAATTGAATTTAAATACCCTCCCATTTTTACCCTATATTCAATTTTATATATAAATGACCTTTTTATGACTTAGCATAGAGTTAATGTGGTAAATAAAATGTTGAATAAGGTTTTCTAATATAGTTATATACTTATCTAAATAATTTATACTACATACATTTGTGGTCTCACCTAGAATTTTTACAAAACAAATTACTTTTTTTACCTCTTGCTGGTCAAGTGTTCTCATCGTAGGAAAATAATGGGACTTGTTAGGTGAGAAGTGATTTTATAGATCCCTCATTAGTTTGAAATTTGGACATATATGATTTTTGAATTTAAGCATGGGTGGAGTGGAGTAAACCCATTTTGGATATGGTTTCCCCTCAGATTGCATCAGGGCATGCTACAGTTCTATGGCTTCAATTCAAAAGACAAGAGACTCAGTGTGTAACACTAGAGTATCAATTATATTAAGTGTACATTCTATTGTAATATAAAAATAATATAATGAAAATTATAATATTTCATGAATCAAATATTCTAATTTTATATGATGAATATACATTTTGGAACATACTAGGTCAGGATAATCCTAGAATGAATTTGTGAAATATCCCGTTACAAATTTTGTTTTATGGACAAATGAAAACAATGTATTTAACTATTTCTCCATTTATTTATAATAATTTTTTTTATAATTTGTCAAATTATAAATTTATTTACAATATATTTTATATAAATAATGATACAATCATTTAGATGTAATAGGTATATTGTTTAGAGAACTGTTTATTTAGAATTGTTTTTGTTTAAAATGGAATAATAGCTATCAATTTTAGTTAATTAAAATAATATTTAAAAATGAATAATTTAAATGAAATTAATATATTACATATATAAAAATATGAATTTCAATCCATATAATGATGATTTATAGTCATATAGTTAAGATAATATCATCTTATGATTAATAGTCATATAGTTAAAAAATGGTATGATTTCCAATTAAAAAGTACAAAATCCTATTGTATGGCCATATTTAGACTTTATTGTATCCCACCTATAATTATAAGGTAATTTGGATAATATTTCATGATAAATTCAAAATTATTTTTTTCTTTTTGAAATTTCCATGAAGTTTTCAAGAATGTTCCCCCACATATAAAAGGGAACCAACTACTGTAACATATTCACACATATTTTTGTTATAACTCAACCTAATCCTAAAAAACAGTATCCCCAAAATCCTTAGCCAAAATTATAGGTTTTGGTGTTCCTAAAACCCAATCCTCAGGTCCTTAATAATAAACCAAATGAGTTTTATCTATGTGATGGTAATTTTCTTCACCAAGATCTTTACTTTTTTATTTCTTCTTTAATCAAATAAATTATTTCGTAAAAATTTCAAAATAATAACTCCAAAATATCCCAAATAATGAGGTATTATTATTTTTATGTCATTATATTCATCCATATTCTTCTTCATCAAATGGGAATCAAATTCATCGCTCATGTTTATAGAGGATTACCGCCTCCTGAACCAATGTAATTTTATTTCCATCATCGGCTCACACGGATAGCCATAATGATGGAAATAATTAATAAATATGATACACATGAAATGATATTAATACATAAAATGTTATATATAATCCACTTATTTACCCTTTCTCCCATTAAGATAATGATATTGTCCCTCATATATACGTACGAACTACTATCTCTACAATGATATGTGATTCATTTTCCATCTCAAAAATTCATGTTGATTATAAATATGTGTTGATTATGATGCTTTCTCTAGGGAAAAATAATGTATCTATATTGTTAATGTGTGCACTAGATGTCGTATCCTTGCATATCCAACTTTCCAAATGAGGTTATCTTTCATCACTTTCATTGGTGGGGTCTACTCACTGATCGAAAGAGGATGACAGGATGCTAGTTCCACCTTCCATGGATTCTTCCGTGGAGATAGTTTCATTGTTTGGGTCTCCCACATGGATTTAAATCATGTTCATGGAACCCATTCCCAGTGGCATCTCTTTGTGGAAATTGATAAATTGTACCACTTCATCCAGTAATGGATGAATCCTTCGGTCAGGAGAGTAGTGACATTTGGCATTGTAGGGAATGTCTAGATGTTTTGGGAATTTGTCACATTTGAATCATCTTCTTACAGGGGAATATTATATGATGCATATTAAGAAAATAACATATGGAATCCCATGTCAATCATGAGTTTATCAACACCAGAACTGTAAGTATTCCATGGATTTTTACCTTCAAGCATCCCATGTTTATACAAGTTGTAGTTAGTATGGGTAAGGGTGATTGTTTAACATCTTGTTGAGATGGTCACATGGTTGATGTCTTGTGGGGATAGATTGGGTACATATTTATCATCTTACATGCATAGTTTGGGTAGATCATAATTCACTGAAGAGGTGGACCTAAGAGGTTAATCGGAATACCCGTTGAGGTGGACCAGGGAGGTCTCCCCTATGAGGAAATCTGTCCCACATGAGAGTCTACCAATTCATTAAAATGGACCTATAAGAAGATCCGAGAAGTTTATTAGAACGTACCATTAGGAATATCTGGAAGGCATTTCCCTAAGAGAGAGGATTCCAAACCTAAGAGTTTACCAATGGACATGAACTATCCTTGAGGTGGATCTAGGAAGTAGACCAGAACACCATTTGAACATATCAGGGATGTGTGTCCCTATGAGGGAAGATTCCTTGCCTGGGAGTTTGCTCAGGGATAAGAATTCCACATTAGGTAGATCTAGGAAGCTGATTGAAGTTTCAATAGATGGGGGTTTAGGGATGTGTTTCCCAATGAGGGAAGATGCCACAGTAATGAGATTACTAATCAATAAGATGCCCCTTTAGGGGGATCCGAAACGTTGACCTGAAATCCCCATGAGGATGATTGGGGAGGTATGTCCCAAGGAAGAAATATGTAACACTAGAGAATTAACTAATGGATTGGAACATCCATTGAGGCATATCTAGGATGGATGGATCACAAAACCCATTTAGGTAGGTCTAGCTGGTGTGTCCCTAGGATGGAATATATTACACATGAGAGTTTACCAATGGTTCAGAACACCAATTGAAGAAAATCTAGGGTGGATGGATAAGAATTATCCTTTTGGTGGATCTCAATGGTTTATTACTATGTTTGAAGATATCACACATTAATGTTTAACAATGAATCAGATGTCCCCTTTGAGCTGGATTCAGGATGAATGACTCCGAACACCCCTTATGGTGGATCTGAGAGGTGCATCCCTAGAAGGGAATATATCACACATGAGAGTTTTACAATGGATTGAGAGGCCCATTAAGGCAGATCTGGGATGTATGGATCAAAGTTACCCTTAAGGGGGATCCAAGAGGGGTATCCCTAAGAGGGAAACCTCCACACCTATGAAGTTACAAAGGGATTATAATACCACTATAGGTGGATCTAGCATTGATGGATATTAGTACCCCCTAAGGTGGACCTGGGAGGTGAATTAATAGGAGGGACCACTGTGATTTTACCATTTTCATGGTTGAACCTTAGGGAGGTGTCATATATACCTTGTTTATGAGAAACAGATCAAAAAACATGTAGTTTGGTTCCATAGTTTATGGTCATCTGATAGGACCAATCCATGTAGTTTAACATTATGCACTTCACTCATGTTGTGGAAGGAGCATCAATGAGGTATAGTGTGGGAATTACACATAGTCATTACCCTTTACAAGAAGATTTCTCTTGGTTGGAACAGTGTGGGGATTACGCATTGAGATTCATTTTTGGGGACTCATATATAGGTGTTGCAGAGATGGTGGAATCCCATGATAATTGTACGTGGGGAATCCTATATTCATTTCATAGGGTAAGTCTACAATTTTTTTCACTTAATGAGGATGTTTTCAGGAATTTTAATTATATATGTCTACGAGGTGGAACAAGGGACTTTTACTTTATGCATCTCTGACGTGTGTGGACTCACTCTATACCCCTCGGGCTTACATGATCACTGCTCATGGGACTTTGGAAGGGGAACAGAATTGGTACTGTTATGGATGAGTGTTCAATCACGAGGTCCATATTATGTTCCATATGAAGAGAAGAAACATGGGTTATGATACCAATACTAATAAGAAAAAGGTAAGTGTGGGGATCAATCCATAGTTGGGATGAAGTGGGTGGACATAGGATTGGGTGGAAGAGGCCACATAGGGACTTGAGGAGTAGTTGGACAAGTCCTAGATTGGTGTGGGGAATCTGGGCACTTGACCATTTCAAATGGGTGTCAGAATAATGAAAGCATCATAGAGAGGACCAAGTGAAAGGTTTCATGAATAATTGCATCTAGTGCAGAGGTTAATCATGAATATTAGGTGAATCATAATGGATTGGGGCTTCAATAAGGTGTATTCTACATGACTCAAGGTTCCCCTTCCTCAGAATGAAGTCCTGATTGAGTGTGTGAGTGATTTTCAATGGATAAATGCCTTCAGAAGCATCAAGTCCCACAATTATCCTTCTTCCTCCATGAAGGGAATAAGAATTCGAGAAAGGAATACCCACTTATGGTGGAGGATTTTAAGAACATGATAATGAGTTTTTTTAGAATCCAAGATACCATGGGTGATCCATTTTTTTGTTTTGTGAAAATTAGAATGTTTGAGAATTGATATCAACTATAGATGTAGAATGCTCATGTATAATCTGTAAAATATCATATTGGAGGGAGTATTTATTGGTAATTAGTTTCACTATGACTAGGGCCTTTGTGAATCTTTATGATCATCTTGAGTGGGTGCATCTCTATAAGCCCAAGGGTCGCAGTTGTGGAGGTCACCATTAACCCCTTATGTGTTGGTGATGCTCTCCATGAATCTGAATGTCATTGTGTGGAGATTATTATTATACCTTAAAACTCCCACAAAAGAAAAATTCTCATCCATGGATCTTCATGAGTTTCAACAATTCATGAATGATCTAGGATTTGTGAAGAAAACCTTTTAAAGGGATTTCGGGCCATTTAGTCTAGGATTTGCTCAAGAATGAACATGAATTCCTCAACCATTCCCTTGGTACATGCATCCATGTGTTAAAAAATGAATTCACTTAGAATGGGACCTGAAAATGAAATAAAGGGTTGGATACTGAGGGAAAATATTTGAAAATTGGAAATTAAGTCATTTTATTGAAGCCCGATCATGGAGTTCACTCTACTAAGCTCATCACAAAGTGTGGGGAAGCGGTACATCTATAGATAGTGGATGGTACACTTGGGAGGTTCCACAGACTCACGTGATATAGAAATGTTGACATCTCTGTTCATGAAGCTCACATGCTTCATAAGTGTTTTGGATCTTGATCCCCCATGTCTGTGAAGATCACTATATCTGTGAACATAGCTCCACGAGTGCTTCCCAATGAACCAGACTCTAGGAACTAGAACTCCATGAACTAAGCTCCTCCAATTTATTTTTTTGAAAAACATTCATGAAAAACCTGATGAACCAGAGTCACAAAACATTCATGTTCCTCGAATCAAATGACCCCTCAAGTATCCAATTTGACCAAAAAAATTTATGGATGAAATTGTAGGAACAATTATGATTTCAGATAGCATTCGAGGTGCCTTGAACAAAAAATTAATTATCATGATACTAATTGAGGATCCTAGGTATTACCCAATATAAAAGTGGCTACCAAATTACATATTAAGGCTAATGGAAAACTTTATTATCCCTATAGAGAGAACATATAGACCATCCTACTAGTTTAGAGGAACACATGGGTAGTACAAGTGGAATAGGGCTGTTGTAGTACATGCATGGAAGGACCATGAAAAAATTATAGTGGACGTTGTCTATAACCACATAAATAATGTTGATGGGGAGAAACAAGAGGAAAATTCATCCCACCGTGGTATGGGAGGATACTCCAGGTGGGTTTGGCGAGTCCACTAAAATTATGGAATGGTTTCTGGGATCTATCCTAGCATGGAAAATTTACCGACAAATAGACATGGGCTATTGGGCATGCATATCATGTCCAAACTTAAAGGTAGATCTAAAGTGGGTAGTTCTCTATGAAATATCTTGGGCCTCATAGTTTCATGTTTGATGTCCTTGGAAAATCATGCCCATGTTATTTAGCAGGTGGTTATCTGGAACCAACACCTTCCATTTACCCTATGTTGTGGTCAACATCATCTAATGCGGCCTTCATCAAATCATTGGGATCCCAATATTGGGGGTAATGTATGATGATTTACACCCCATAGAGAACATATGGGTGGTAAATATAAGATTCTAGCCGTACTGAAGGCACTTCTATATATGTTTCAGGGGACCCATAGGGATAATCCATGGATTAGCAATATTCCCTTTAAGAAATGGTATAGGTATTTCATAAATGATCTATCAAAGGAGGAATGAAATGGGGAGGTTTGAGAAACGAAACTACCCATAAGGCTGCACACAAGTTGCAGGGGGGTACTAGAGGGACCTGGAGGACTTCTAACGGAATATCACATAAGCACGCCTGTAGAAGCTATGAGAGTACAAAATCATCCTTGAAGATCAACCTATTATTAGGTAGTAGGGTTTCTCACCACACACATTTGGAGCTATATTCTCCTAATGGGGGACGCACACATGGGGTGACGATAAGTACCATAATCAAGGCAGTGATGCTATTGATTGGATATCATTTGATCCTAGTGATACTAGTACTAGAGAAGTTGTACAAGTTTCTTCACCACTCCAGTGAACATAATAATCTACTTTATGTGTATGTATGCCTTCATTTAATATACTCTTTTTGGATACACACAAGGGGGTATGATTACCTAAACCTTGTTTCTTCTCCAATGTAAATCATAAAGACATTGATCATTAATATCAAGGGTAGTAGACCATTCATGTTCGGTTTTGTGAACATGAAGATGAAGGTCAAGATAGAAGAGGACTTCATATTTTACCCATTCCCTAGTCGAATAAGGATGGTGACTAATGATGAAAAATGCACTGTAAAAAAAGGATCTTACCTCCTAGACTTATGAGGTGGGATACTAGGGGAGACGGTAGACTGTGAGATGATCTATGAGCCATATAACCCACATTTCATTGCAAGGAAATTTAGGTGTTTGTAGAGGTTCACATAGAAGGAAAACACATGGGTGAGACAAGAATTCCATGCATTGATGTTTAGGTAGATATTTTTCATGTTCATGTGTCAGGATGGTAAAATGGATAACGAGTTTCTGCCAACAATGGATACATATGGACTAGTTCATAAATATGTGAAAAATGGGAAAGTGCATATCTAGGGGATATATTTTGGTAGAATTATGACCGAACCAATGAAAGAGTTGACCAATTAACCACGATGATGAGGATGGGTGGTGGTTGGTGTGAATTATATAGTTGGGAATCCCAAAGTGTAGGGAAACTGATGTTGGGATAGCCATCATTGACCCAACATAGATAGGGGTCGTAGGGAGAGGATAAGCATTTCTCCTGACACTCCTGGGAAAGCAGCAGGATTAAGAAGATGAGACCTCTGGGGTAGTCCCAAGGATATTCTTCCGATCTCCTAGGAAGCAGTTGAACCACATTGGTATTACTAGTTATGTTATCTTTTAGAATCTTGTGACAACTAGGACATCTTCAGGTAGTATTCCAATGATTTTGCGAGATATAAATAGTTTTATAGGGATGAGATGATTCTCACATGGATTTATCATGGGAAAGAAAACATTAATGTGTCATGGGATGAGAAAAAATTTATATATAGAGGATCCGGAGGATCTCATCCATTCTTGGGTAACTATAAGACCTTTTCCCAATTGGGTAAAGGTGTTACTAAACATGACTTCTATACTAGTACTTTTGGTGGCCTAATTATCTATGGACACTCCTATGCTAGGGGATTTGGATGATTCCTTGGGAAATATTTCCTACCAAGGATGTCCCATGGGATGAATGACTACTTCTATCTAGGTAAATATCCAAAAAATACATGCCTCAAAAAATAACATGTTCTTAGTGTTATTATTTGATTCCCTTTATCACATGCATAGGAATCAACCACAGAGGAGGGGGAGGTTTGTGATTAACTGGAAAAGTAGTGTGATGGGACCTCAACCATTGAATGTGAAATTTTGGCGGTACCTTTCATATTTTTTGGATATGAGAATCCAATCATCGATACCTTTGACTAAGATAGTGGATATCAAGAGAAACTTTACTAGAAACCTACTTGTGCAACTTTAAATTCTCTTTTCTAGAATATTAAATTAACATATGTATCTTCCTCTAATATTAACTTAATTATTAATCGTTTACTTCCAATGCATGACTGGCGCATTTTGGAATGGAAGTTCGAATGAATATCGGTATGTAGACACTTGTATCAACAATTGCATTAATATCACCTGAGGTAGAGGTGTTGATGAAGGATACTGTGATCCCAACTGGAATGGACATGGAGGTTATGGAGATTGAATCAACTTTTGGAAGATCCACTAGATGGGGTAGATAGGATCATGATCTCAATGTATGGGGTCAATACAATTCCTATAATATGAATAGATGAAGGACCCATAATGATGGAAATTGTTATGGTTGTTCCCATAAGGAATCAATTAGAGTCTAAGTTGTGATAGGGGAGACAGAAACCATGCTTGTAGCTAAGGTGATTGGGAATGATGCATTGGATGAATCTGCCCCAGAATTTCCACTTGTGGAAGCTGCGAGAGATGAGGTTGATGTGGAGCCACCAATATGGGAAACTTAGGGAAATTATGTAGTTTTTTCCATCTTAGTGGCACCATAAGGTGTAGTGGAGGAATCCTCCATAGGTGGGTAGGATGGATATGAGATGTTTTCCAGAGTAGATATACATCTGCTTACACCCAATAAATTACACTTGGATAATCCAACTGATGATATATGATGATCTTCCATACATATGAGCCCACACCGCCAGATGATTTTGAGGATTCTAGCTTGATCATGGATAAGGGGAATCAGATTTGTTTGTCTCAAGTCATAAAGAGGCATGTGGAACATCATCACCCGCACCTAGATAAGTGATCTTACAAACCTAGTGGGATCTTTCCGCCAATGTCTAGTCATCATGGGGACCAGTGGGGGTGGAATCTAGTATTCTCCTCACATTGTCCTGAAACTTCTTTGTCAAATAGGTGAACATAGAATGGATGGCACTTGAACTGGCCTAGAAGAAACACAAGGTAGAGGTATCCAAGGTGGTGGAGTAGGATAGAGGATAGATTACCCTCCTAGTGGGGAAAGTGTAAGAGCACTCGATAATTTCAACATCCCAAATTGAGATCTTGAATAATTTGAAGGACCGGTTGGTAGTGGCCATGGTCATGGAGGAAATATCGAAATCTTTGGTGAATGAGAGTCCATATAAATATATCTGAAAATGTATAAAAGCCAAAGACTTTTTCTCTAAGGATGAAAAATAGAAACAAGACCTTGGGGAGAAGCATCAGACCCTGGAGTCCACCATGAATGGTTGAATGAGCTTGATCAATCAATCACTATGGTTGATCTCTAAACTATTTTTTCAAATAAGAGGCTCCAATATATTGATGGCCCTCAGTAACATTTTTTTTATTTATACATTCCTAAACATTTTTCTTTACCTGAACTTCTAACATTTTTTCGAGATAACAAACAAACAATACCAACCTCACATGAACCATGATCGGTGTGAGAAAAAATTAATGAAAATATGTTTTCTTTTTCATAGGAGATTTTCAGATGATCATCAAATAATAGGGGTATGATATTATAGATTGACCATTGAGAGTTATTAGGATAAGAGAGGCCACTGATGGAGAATATGGCTCTCATAACTTCTAAATTTCCTTTCCATTGTTCTCTATTGCGTGAATGGGATGACGGCATGGCTGTTGAATTCTTCCCGAACAAAGGGGAATGAAGTGTCTGAATTGTGATGATCAAAATTTGGAATTAAATTTTAGTGTAGTAATGATACATGATAATTTCTAACCATTTTCGAAATATAGAATCTGTAATTCATAATTAGGAGTGGGGATATACAAAAGATGGTCCCCCACTGACCATGCTAAAAACATTAAACTTGTCTCAAAATGATGTCCAAAGTCTTTAAGTACATTGGCCTAGGATGTAAGGTAATCCATTTTGGCTCGAAACCTTTTTGTTAATGGGTACCTTCAGATGTGTAGGAGGATGAGGATCTATAAACGAGCTGTGTGAAGCATAGAAATTAAGTGATGGAATTTTCAAATAGATTCCAATGGTCCAAGAATTACGCAACCAAGGATTAGAGCACATTGGGTGGGTGTATTGGTCTGAATGAAATTGAAACTCATATTATATGGTAGAATCATATGGGATATAGATCGATAGTTAAATATAATAAACAATGTGGTATGTGAGTGACACAAAAGGAAAGGACCCCTCGGTTGAGGGCCTAATTTGGCTTGCATATTTACTTCATGAAATAAGGATGATGAACCAATAGTTTAACATCATATGGTGAGTATGTTGGAAATGTTGTTTAATGTCATATGTTAAGGTTGTGTCATTGTATATATTAATGATTCATGATCAGGATGAACCTCAAAATTGTATATCATGTGACTGGGACATGTTTTATGAGACTTTTGCTTTTGAGGCACCCAATATTTATTCCTCATGTTAGCCAACAGGGAATCATATGTCCGTCACAGAGGGTATGGTTATAGTTTAACATCATATTAAAGGACATCGATAATGGTAGTCTTATGAGGACCTAACACATGGGATATCCGAGAAACACTTTTTATGCACATAGTTAAAGGCTGCAATCTGTAGACCAAGACTATGATAATAGTTTAAGGCCATAGTGTTTAGACCATGGTGATGTGCCTTGAATAAAAATTCATGACATCAAATATTGGATACATGACACGAATGAGGGTCCTAGGATGCTACCCAATTCTAAGAATAAATCCTGATACAAATAACTAATATTTAATGGTTGTGGTGATCAGACCATGGGTTTTTGTTTAAGGCCATAAAGATGGGGTTGAGAAACACCCTGTACAGACATGCGTAGCATGGTGGGTTGAAAAACCCAACCAAAATAAAGGGAAAAGGAGACACAAAACCAAATAGTGTATTCATGAGGAGGACTATAAAAATATTAGAGTTATAAGGATTGAACTTGGGTTTAGATCCTTGTTTAATGACATAGATTTCAGACCATGGAGAAAATAGAGTGAATGATGTAGATTGATCCAAATGTATTTATTCTCTGGGAAAAAAAGGGGAAATTTTCAAATATTTTAAGGTAATTATTCATGAACATTGGATTTTAGTTGAATCCAATTTAGATTGGGATATGAAAGAAGGGGGGGGGGGGAAGAAGGAATCACGATTAGTCAAATGATGGGATTGGCCGAAAATAAAATATCCAGGCATCACTATATATCCCATGAGGATGAAAATCAAGTCAAATGTTGTTCTAAAACATGGAATGGTAGATGAAAAAATTGATAGGGGGTGGATGAAAACATTTTAAGGACAAACAGTCTAAAAAATTGAAAAGAGTTTGAAGTCATGGTTATGGGTATATATAAAATATGTTTAAATTCATGACATATATATAGTAAAAGTGTTTATATCAATGGTTATTGAGTGGAATGAAAGAGGTAAAAATTGATGTGTGTGGAGATGAAGAAGCTCTTGTATCACAAAATTTTCATGAAGAAAATGATCCATATTATAGGGTCATAATGATTAGATTAGGGAAAATATTGAAAATTGTTTAATGTCATGATGCATTGATTGTGGTGATGTTAGACCCATAGGAAACTATGCGACACAGATAAATGGAATACTCAATGTGAATGAGTCCAAGGGAGGCCTGTGTACCAAAAATGGAGCAAGAGGTCCAAAGGGTGTCAAAATTGGACAATGGTCCCAAATATGAGAAGGCTAACCCTCGCTATGTATCCCATAAGGATGTTAATGTAGCCAAACATTTTTTTGGAACATAGTGTGGTAGAATACCAATACAAGTAGGGTAAATCCTCTATGAAGAGAGAATCTGAGTCATTTTATAGTTATCATGGGGTATCCCAAATTCGGGGCATGGGGAAAGGTTGGATGACCATCCAATAAATATTATATGAGGCATCCCAATGAAAAAAATGGTAAATATCATATATTATTAAGATTCATCCCAATTTTCTATGGGGTAGAATCGCTATTTAACATAATGTATTGAGGATATCAGACTTTGTATTTTAAATATTTATAAGCTTGACTATAGGGGTTGAAAATAGTTTATGCTCCTAATTCATTGACATATTAAATATAGGTTAACGTAGTGTTTCATGGAATGTAACATGGATAACAGTCTAAGGTCAATGAATTTCATCCATGAGTTCGTGTCTCAAATGGATAGGTGTAGTAAATTGATATAAAAAACTTGACAAGAATTAGGTCCAATGAGGCCCAATACAAAAAAACACATTCCTGAGGATATGTGCTTCTCATGTGGATATACGTAGCATGATAGAGTGAAAAAACCAAAACGAATAATGCCCTATGAGCCACAATTCCCCTCCACATATTTAGGAAAATAATCACACATATTTTAACATTTTTATTACTAAAATCTAGGATACTAGTTTATGGTCATATTGTTTGAACATAACACATAGTTTAAAGTCACATTTCTATGATGAAATTATCCTCACATGAATTACTACTTGAGAAACATGAAATTTGTGGAAGATTTAATATTATCTTCATCGATGGTGATCGAAAAGTATATTCCATTGAAATATACCTTATTAATAATGTAAGGTCCTTCCCACAAAGGTTCCATCTTTTGAGGATTCATTTTTGATTGCAGTGTAATTCTATGAACTAGCACCATGTCACCTTAGAGGAAGGAGTAAAGGTGAAACTTTGTTTTAGTTCCCTCAGTATCTTTTTTTGGTGCCTCTATAGATTGTGCAAGGCCTAGTGCTTGTTCCCTTTGAGGGATTATAGCTCAGCTAGATAAAATTTTACTATTTTTGTGAATCTATTTTTATTAGAAATCTATTCTAAGTGATGGAAACTGATCCTCGATGGGTAGGGATATCTATTCTCTATACACTGGGGAATATGGACTCACCTGTGTGGAAGTCTAAATCATAGTCTGATAGGCCAAGAGGGAATGCATGAGCTTTTATTTCCATTTTTATATTCTACCCCACCATCTTCTGCATAATAATAAATAGGGTCTGGTTGAGTGAATCAACATATCCATTCTCCTATTCATGGTATTAGGAAGCATGGTTTAACTAGATATTGTACTTGGCATACAATCACTTCAGCTCATAAGTCTGAAGTCAGTTCCCTTGTTAGTGAGAAAAACATGAGTAACTCTAAATCGAGGGATGCTATGGGAGCTTATGAATATGATCACAGAGTGGCCATTTAATTAATAGAGGGAAATCACTTCTTCCAACTTAGGGAATAAATCAATTATTGTTATAATGAACCTATACTAGAGAGATGTTGTTGGTGGTAATGGCAAAATAATATTATGTCTCTATACTACAAGGGTCCAAGAATACATGGTGATGTAGGGAAGCTTCGGAAGGTAATGCACAATGTTGGCATGGATTTGAAATGTGTGACAACTCTAGGAATACTCAATGCAATATTGGACCATGTTCATCCAGAAGTATCCCAACATTTGAATCTGGTGGGTGAGATTCAACCTTTCTTGATGGGCACCACATGATTCAACATGGACTTCTAGAATATCATAGGGAATATTATCTCCTTGATTGAAACAAAAGATAATTCCCACAATCCCATATATTTTGAAAGATCATTCAGGGATGGGAACAATCTAAAGAGTAAAATATACTACATGTTGATAGAATCTCTCATCCCTAGCTCGATCTGGGGGGAGAAATCCCCCATGGTTATACCCAACAAAAGGAGTCATCATTTCACGAGTTTCCTATACTATGGGGGAACCCGAGGGTCCTGATATAAAATAATTTTTAGCCAGTTTTTTTACCTATTGGATTTTATCATCATTCATAATGAAGAGTGTGATGAATCATCAACATGACACATGGATGAATAGGTCATCATGGTTCAGATATGTAATGTAGGTGGATATAATGGAACGTGTGTCAGTGCGATAATTCTATAATTGAGTTACGCGATTAAATTTTGGATGATAAGGGAACTAGACCATCATCAGATTAGTACACTCTAATATGGTAAAGAGCTATGGATTTCAGATTACGTAGTCACCATTAATCTATTTGATGAATAATTCAGATTCTCCCATCACTAAAAGGTGGGGGAAATAAATATTGAGGTCCATATAAAAACTATTAATGAGAATATAATACTCTTCATTTTTTTAGGGTAAAAACATAAAAAATTATGAACATGTATGGATGGAAAAATTTGGTTGTGGTGATGAAGATGATACCCATGCCCCTTATTTTGAGCTTTGGATTATTGGTCTTGTAACGACCCAATTTTTTTGAATAAATATTGTTTCCTAATTTTGTTTGTTATTTTATACCCACGAAAACTGTTTCATTTTTTAACATGAAGAAATTATTAAAATGAGACCATTGGGTTTCGACTGTTATATGATCATTGGTCAATATGACCATTGGAAACTAAATTTTTCAATTATTGTCTCTAAAAACAAGTGATCTTGGTTAATTAATATAGAAAGAAGATTTGATGGCCTCATCCATTAGTCTTGGGCCGATCAAAGCCCATTTAATAGAACTTGGGAAGGAGGTAGCACCACTGGGTTTTTCTCTGGACCAAACCCAAGCCGAACTTCATCGTGTGAAGCTAGAACAGAATCGCCTTCACGAGAAGTTCAAACTGAAAGAAATTACTACTCGTGCGATGTTGGCTGAGCTGCCCTTAGATTCTCTCACCATATCACACCTTACACTTAGGTCCTATGCTGGGGTTATAAAGGGATATGTAAGGAGACTGTAACTGCGTTGTATAATCCTTTATTTTAAATAATTTTTTTTGATTTCTTCTTATGATGAAGTGTATGAATTTTCAAATGTCCGGATAAATATAGTATGCATATTTTGATGAATTTTAGAAAAATGATATTTTAAAAATGTTTACGTAAACCTTAAATAATTAAAAAGGTGCAATGATTTTCAAAAAATGGTCATCTACAATTATGTTCAGTACGGAATTTAGAGTCTAATAAGATTAACTTAATTTTTGATGAATAGTAAATTATGAATAGTTATTTTATGCCTAGGATTAGTAATGTAACCAAATGAATTAGTAATCTCACTTAAAAAAATTATTAATATAATATAGGCACCTTGATTAAGTAATGTGATTCAATAAAATTGTTAAATAACGGTTTCATAAATTATTAGTCAAGTATAACTTTTTTCAGGTGAATAGTGTTTTTAATTAAAAATTAAATTAAAAATATTTAGAAAATTATTTTTATAAAATGGATTTCATTTTTTACCTCAGAGCATCGATATTATGTTAAGGTAATTTTTGGGGATTTTTCTAAAAAGTTGAATTTTCAGTGAATAGTGTATTTATTTAAAATTTAAATTTAAAATATTTAGAAAATTACTTTTATAAAATAGAGTTCATTTTTGAAATTAGATAATTGTTATTTTGTTAAGGTGAAATTTTTGGATTTTTTGAGAAAGTTGAATTTTCAGTGAATAGTAAAAATACAGTTTTAGGGTTTCAGTATGTTTAATGACATCATAACTCTGTCATGAAAATGTCATGAGATATTTTAATGGTTGGCTGACCAAGGGTGATGAAATATTGTATAGGGGGGCATGTGGCCTAAATCCATGGGAAATACCATGGGAGAGCCCATGGTTTTGAGAAAACCACTTGTGAGGTGTCCCGTGGCCATTAATGCCTTGTCCCCTCACATTCCCTATAAATACCCACCCTTTCCTCCTTTAGTTTTCACTCCCAACTCTCCCCCAACGATGCTATGGCCTCATTACCTCCCAAGGAGTACTCTCAAGGTTCCCCAAGCCCTCAAGATCCCAACCATTGAGTTTTAAGAGATACGTTTTAAGGTAAGGGATCCTACCTCCCTCTTTCTTTTCAAGTAATCTCTTTTATGTCATTTCTTTTGTGCTCCATGCTCTTATGTTTGAGGATGATCTTTTATATTCATGTTACTTCCCTTTTCATGTTCATATGATGAGAGACCTCCTATTTCTCTCATAAATTCATTTTATGAATGTTTAAGTGATGCTGTTAGGCTGCCGAATTTTTAAGGGATTCTTTCACCTTTATCATTTTTTAAAGTTCTACTTTCATGTCAAGTCTTTCAAATTCATTTTTATTATTTTGGGATATTATATATATATCTATCATACTGATATTATATGTTCATATTACGAGATACCCTATTTGACCTCATAAATTCATTTTTTTATGTTTTAAGTGGCGTTGTTAGGCTGCTGAATTTTTAAGGGATTCTTTCACCCTTCTCGTTTTCAAGATCTATTTTCATGTCAAGTCTTTCATGTTCCTTTTTATTATGTTTGGGTATGATATCTATATCTATAATACTAATATTTTATGTTCATATGATGAGATACCCTATTTTACCTCATCAATTCATTTTTTTGAAGTTTTAAGTGATGTCGTTAGGCTACCAAATTTTCATAAGAGAATCATATTTTTTTCTTCCTTCAATGTTTTTCAATTCATATGGTATGTATTTCAAATTTCATTACGATGTTATTATATCCATTATATTATGTCCCTATACTGTGTTATGAATCATTTATGAGTGGGTGACTCAAGTCCCCTCTATTTTCAATGTTTTCTAAAACCCTGTAACATAGCCGTTATGTTGCAGAATTTTTGTCTCAAAATGTTTCTCTCTTTTTCTCAAATTATATTAATTTATTAAGTGAATAATTAAAGATATTTTTCTACAGGGGTATTCACATATATATCAAAATGTTCAATTTTAATTCTGGGATTTACATACACAAAACCCACTTTCCTTTTTAGCAGGTTTAAAGTGACATAAAGATCATGTCTTTAAGTAGTTTTTAAAACGTTATGATTATGAAAGGAAACCCATTTCTTTTATGCTATATGGGTTGTTTATGAAATATTTGATGATGATATATGTGTCTCACAAGATAATAAAGACAAATTTAAGGGTGCGCCCTGATATCGCTCCAATTCATTGGGTAAAGACTTAATCTCTAGAGATGACCATTTTTAACGACGCCTTGGTGAATAACCTTGGTAATTTTAATGACACATTGGGGATGGACCTTGGTGAAACAGAAATGATTGTCTATGTTAAATGTTGTAGCCACATCTTCAAGTTATGAAAAACGTTATTTTTATTATGATATGACTCATGATTTCTTTCTCATGCCTTAATGTTCTTTTCTTGACCATATTTACGTATCACAAGTTCACATGTAAAATGATTCTCTTGTTTCCCTTACTGGGCCTTCTGCTCACCCTTTCTTTTGATGTATGTCCCCAGATTATGAGATGCAGTAATGAACCTAGTATTAACATAAGGAGAATCCTTTCAAGTGTTTAAGATGGATTTTATATGTTTTCATGTTTTATGTACCTGGTTTCCAAGACACTAAACCTTAATGATCATCAGTTTTGTAAAATGTAATGAAAAGTTATGTTATAAAAAGGTGGGATGTTATAGTTGGTATCAAAGGATGGTTTAGTTATATGTGGAAATTAGGATATGAAAACTTTAGGAAGAAACCTATATAAATGTTCAAATATAGTAAATATTCCTAGTATTTTGGTGAGTATTGTGTAAGGGGTTGCCAAGAAAATACATCCCTGTCTGGATACGAGCATGTAGAGGTGGCTCGGGCACAGATGTACATAGGGGTAAAACCCGAAAACACCGCTTTGTGCTAGAATCGAATGGGAACTGGTACACAATAACAGGCCTTGCTGCACTCTTTGTTACGACACTCCCAGGGATACGCTTTGGTAAATTCATAAGCTTAGTATGAACCATTATTAAAGGAACACAAATAAAATAAAATAAAGATTCACATAAGAATATATGATAAAGGATAACCTATATTGGAACCTAGGGGATCAAAAGTTAGGTTATACATTCCTTCTACAATTTTATCCTTATATACATAAAGTTTCCTTTTATTTATTATTGGCTAAGTATTTAAGCCCATAATTATACTTTCTTTTCTTAGTTAATGGCGGGAAATGGAAGAACATGTCCCAACAACCAATGTGATAGGAAATGTGACGATTTCCCTATTAATGTGAAAGAGATGACGATAGATAAAGTTGAACATATTTTGATTATTCCAAACCGGATATCAAAAATCACAATTAAAAATTGGTACCTAGTTGAGTGCCCAAATTCATCAAGGAAGAAGAAGATAAAGTCTCAAGGATGTTCATATGATCAAGCTGATAAGGGAAAGAAGACCCAATTTATTTTTTTTCAAAAAGTGTGGGAAGATGCACCAAGAGGAATTTCACAAAGTAACCGGGAGATGTTATATGTGTGGGAAGACAGGGAATAAAGTAGCCAATTTCTAAAAAAAGGGATAATGTGATGAATAGAGATAAGGTTCGGTTTAATGTACCTTATTCTTTTCAATGTTGTAAATGTGGAGAAGATAGACATTATCCAAGGCAATGCTCTCTGGGAAGGGATGAGAAACATGATTTTAATCAACAATATTCAATGAAAAGGGAATAATGCAAGTCCTATGTTGAGACAGATCATGATGATTGAAGTACATGTAACTTCTTCACAATAATTTTATATGTCATGTTGTTTTTTTGTTCATGCCCTATGAGAATATCTTTAATGTGTTCTAAGAACATTGAGTAACTAACTAAGATGGTTTTATATCATTAAGGAAAACATCTATTTCTATGTACCACATGTTGATGTTGTGAACTATTTTTCTTGAAAAAAAATGATTAGGGGATTAAAATATGATTATTATTTTGGAAGACAATCACTATTTTTAGAACCCTATTTGATCGAGGTAAATAGATTTCTACGGTATTTTCTTGGGGGAGTAAAGGTTGACTTATATTTTGAAGAATCGATGAATTGAAGGTAAAATTATGGTAGTATAGGGTACCTATGGAAATGATTAACCAATCTTCGGGAAAATATGTTTAGGTTAGCTACTTTTGTTATAAGATGTTAGGAGTGGTTAATGTTTCTTGGAGATGAACGATGAAGTTTATTTTGGAAGACTATGTTATCAAATCCTTCTTGTATTTGGGTTTCAATCTTAGTTTGGATTATTTTGAGGAATTTTAAGGATAGTTATTTATGGAATGGTCTATGATGAACTTTGGGTAGTACCATGGAATATTGAAGATTTAAAGATGTTTCCCTTCCTATGAAATTCTATCTTTTTGAAGAGTTGTTTATCTTACCCTTTCTCTTTTTGGGATAATAGAAGAAATAAAGAGTTAATCTTTGGTGGATTATGTGATTCTATAGAAGATGATTATTGTGTTATAATGAGACGAATTAGTTTTGAATGCTCATTGTTTGGAGAAAAGACTAGTTTTGGTAGAAACCTATTAAAGGATGAAACTCTACTTGAAGGTATATATATTTCCCTGTGTTTTATTCTATGTAGTAAATGAATTCCTCAAAATTATGAAAAGAAATGTAAAAAAAAACGTTGTCTGTTAACATTTATTACTGGGAAATCAAATACCGTTTAACCCACCATAAGTCTGTGATTTTCTTGCTGTTAACTTTCTCATAATCATGTTTTCTATCACTCTCCCTCAGAACGTGACCCTTTGTTTTCTCTTACGTGTCCATGTTTTCTTACATGGAATCCTAGTATGGTTTAACTCGGGTGACCTTTTTTACTTCCCTTTCTTTCTATTAAAGTAATAGTGTTACTGACTCTTTTTCCGATGTGGGACTTTCAATGAAATTTCCAATCCCAAATTTAAAAATTTCGAGGATGCAATTTCTTAATGGTGGAAGATTGTAACGACCCGAAGTTTTTTAATAAATCTTATTTCCTAATTTTGTGTTATATTTTATACTCAACAAAACTGATTCATTTGATAACATGAAGATATTATTAAAATGAGATGGTTGGGTTTCGACTGTTATATGATCGTTGGTCAATATGACCGCTGGAAACTAAACGTTTCAATTATTGTCTCTAAATACAAGTGATCTTGGTTAAATAATATAGAAAGATGATTTGATGGCCTCATCCAGTAGTCTAGGGATAATTGAAGCCCATCTAACAGAACATGGGAAGGAGGTATCACCACTGGGATTTTCTCTGGACCAAACCCAAGCTGATCATCATCGTGTGAAGCTAGAATGAAATCTACTTTGCGAGAAGTTCAAACTGATAGAAATTACTACTTGTGCGATGTTGGCCGAGCCGCCGTCACATTCTCTCACCATAGCACACCTTACACATAGGTCCTATTCTGGGGTTATAAGGGTTATGTAAGGAGACCATAACTGCCTTGTATAATCATTTGTTTTAAATAAATTTTTTGATTTCTTCTTATGATGAAGTTTATGAATTTTCAAATGTCTGGAAAAATATAGTATGCATATTTTGATGAATTTTATAAAAAGGATATTTTAAAAATGTTTATGTAAACCATAAATAATTAAAAATGTGTAATTATTTTTTAAAAATGGTCTTCTACAATTATGTTCAGTATGAAATTTAGAGTCTAATAAGATCAACATAATTTTTGATGAATAGTAAATTATGAATAGTGATTTTATGCTTAAGATTAGTAATGTAACCAAATGGATTAGTAATCTCACTTAAAGAAATTATTAATATAATTTAGGCACCTTGATTAAGTAACGTGATTCAATAAAATGGTTAAATAACAGTTTCATAAATTATTAGTCAAGTTTTAGTTTTTTCAGGTGAATAGTGTTTTTTAATTAAAATTAAATTAAAAATATTTAGAAAATTATTTTTATAAAATGGATTTTATTTTTGAACTCAGAGCATCGATATTATGTTAAGGTAAATTTTGGGGATTTTTCTGACAAAATGAATTTTCAGTGAATAGTGTATTTATTTAAAAATTCAATTTAAAATATTTAGAATTTTTTTATAAAATGGAGTTTATTTTTGAAATTAGAGAATTTATATTTGTTTAAGGTGAAATTTTGGGATTTTTCTGAGAAAGTTGATTTTTTAGTGAATAGTAAAAATACAGTTTTATGGTTTTGGTATGTTTAATGACATCATCACTGTGTCATGATGATGTCATGAGATATTTTAAGGGTTGGCCGACCAAAAGTGATGAAGTATTGTATGGGGGGCCCATGTGGCCAAACTCCATGGAAAATACCATGGGAGAGCCCATGGTTTTGAGAAAACCACTTTTGAGGTGTCCCTTGGCCATTAAGGACTTGTCCCCTCACATTCCCTATAAATACCCACCCTTTCCTCCGTTAGTTTTCACTCCCAACTCTCCCCCAAAAAAATATCTGGTTTCATTACCTCCCAAGGAGTCCTCTTATGGTGCCCAAAAGCCCTCAAGATCCCAACCTTTGAGTTTTAAGAGATACGTTTTAAGGTAAGGGATCCTACCTCCCTCTTTCTTTTTAAGTAATCTCTTTTATGTCATTTCTTTTATGCTCCATACTCTTTTGTGGGAGGATGATATTTTATATTCCTTTTAATTCCCTTTTCATGTTCATATGATTAGAGACCCCCTATTTCTCTCATCAATTCATTTTAAGAATGTTTATGTGACGCCGTTAGGCTGCCGATTTTTTAAGGGATTCTTTCACCTTTCTCATTTTTTAAAGTTCTACTTTCATGTCAAGTCTTTCAAGTTCCTATTTATTATTTTGGGGTATGATATCTATATCTATCATACTGATCTTTTATGTTCATATGATGAGAGACCCTATTTGACCTCATCAATTCATTTTTTTGAAGTTATAAGTGGCACCGTTAGGCTGCCGAATTTTTAAGGGATTATTTGACCCTTATCGTTTTCATGATCTATTTTAATGTCAAGTTTTTTGATGTTCCTTTTTATTATGTTGGGGTATGATATATATATCTATCATTCTTATCTCTTATGTTCATATGATGAGAGACCCTATTTCACCTCATCAACTCATTTTTTTGAAGTTTTAAGTGACGCCGTTTGGATGCCGAATTTTCAAAAAAGAAATCATATTTTTGTCGTCCTTCAATGTTTTTCAATTCATAGGGTATGTCTTTAAAATTTCATTACCATTTTATTATATCCATTATATTCTGTCCCTCGACTGTGTTATGAATCATTTATGAGTGGGTGACTCATGTCCCCTCTCTTTTCAATGTTTTCTAAAACCCTGTAACATAGCTGTTATGCTGTAGAATTTTCGTCTCAAAAATGTTTCTCTCTTTTTCTCAAAATATTTTAATTTATTATGTGAATACTCAAAGATAATTTTCTACATGGTTATTCACATATATAGAAAAATGTTCTATTTTAATTCTGGGATTTAAATATGTGAAACACGCTTTCCTTTTTCATGGGTTTAAAGTGACATAAAGATCATGTCTTTAAAGTAGTTTTTAAAATGTTTTGATTATGAATGGAAACCTATTTCATTTATTCTATATGGGTTGTTTATGAAATTTCTGATGATGATATATGTGGATCACATGATAATAAAGAAAAATTTAAGGGTGCTCTCTGATAGCGTTCCAATTAATTGGGTAAAGACATAATCTCTAGAGATGACCATTTTTAATGACGCCTTGGTGAATAACCATGGTAATTTTAATGACACCTTGGGGATGGACCTTGGTGAAATGAAAATTATTGTCTATGATAAATGTTGTATCCACATCTTCAGGTTATGAAAAACGTTATTTTTATTATTATATGAATCATGATCTATTTCTCATGCCTTAAAGTTCTTTTCATGACCTTATTGAAGTATATCAAGTTCACATGTAAAATGTTTCTCTTGTTTCCCTTACTGAGCCTTATGCTCACCCTTTCTATTGATGTATGTCCCTAGGTTATGCGATGCAGTAATGAACCTAGGATGAACATAAGGAGAATCCTTTCAAGTGTTCAAGAATGATGTTTTGCGTTTTCATGTTTTATTTTCCTGGTTTCCAAGACACTAAACCTTAAAGATCCTCGGTTTTGTAAAATGTAATGAAAAATTAGGTTATAAAATGGTGGGATGTTATAGGTCGTAATACTGATGGGGCATAGAGAGGTACCATTGAAATGAATATGCTAAAATTTCATATCCTTTTCCATCGAGAGGATACTCTCATATATGAACCTGGCATCTAGGTGAATTTATTCAGGGGCTGGATGGGTTGCCAAAAAATATTCCATTTCTTGACCCTTGATGATTTTTTTGTAAAAAAACAGGTGTCGAACCATTAAATTATCTATTCCCAGGTTTCTAAACATCCCAATAACATACAAAAATTTAGGATATAATTATTTTTATCCAAAGGGAAATCATATGTATCTTATGATGTAGAAGATAATTCCACTACTTCTACATTGCAGAAACCAGTGCGAGGCCACTCTTCTTGATTGGGGAATATCTAGTATTCATGTCGAAGAGCATATGAATAAGAGAGTGTAAACTATTTTCTCCACCTTCATTATTATTCTGGGTGAGAAGGGAACAAAGGGAACATTCTCATATGGTCACGTAGGGGAACTAAGGCCTCCCTGAGACATACAACATCGAAAATGTAGGTTATAGTAGGTAATTATTTATATCAACAAAGGTAGTCTCACTCTCCTCATACCACTGGTAGATAATACCTTTCTTCATCAGCATAAAAATGGTCTTACACATTCTCTCCAAATTCATAATGAATAGGGATATTTTGAATAAGTTGTCTTAAAGACCTCAAATCTCCAGTAGGTTTCTAGGGGGAGAAATATGGCTGATGAATATGATCTCCTATAGGTCAATGTCAATGCCTATGTATCAGATGAAAAATCTGATAAAATTACCAAAGGTAATAGAAAATGAACAGATCAAGGGGTTCATATTCAATTGCCTGGAGTGATGGAAGGAAGAAACATTCTCAAGTTCATTGATATGATCCTGATGCTGGAGAGATTTAATGACCATGTTATCCATGTAGGTTTCCTCAATTTCATGAGAATCGGTTTGAAGATGTTGTATATGGACCACAGATAAGTGGCTTCAATGTTCTTTATACTGATGGGAATTACATGATAGTATAAGGTCCCTTGGAGTGACTTCAAGGTGGAAGACTCCTCATCCTCCAAGGCCATCATAATCTGATTGAAACTAAAATATCCATCCATAATTTAGAGGGCATGAAACATGGATAAAGCATCTATCAACAAATCTTTCATAGAAAGGTTAAAATCATCCTTCATAATATAGAGGTTGAGATTCAAAATGTCAACCAAAACAAGGATCAACACATTATTCATCCATAAAATGACGATTTTAGACATCCATTTGGGGTATTAGACTTATGAGATGAAGTTATCTTTGATAATATTATCAACCATGGCCTCAACCATAACACTATGGGAGTGATTCATTTACCAAGGGGGCTTGTCAAAACCATGATGACTCTATGAGGGAGAAAGAAAGTTGATGGAGACCAAATGATCTTCTATATAATCTTTTCATAGCTCCATGATAATTCAACATGGTGGTTGTTGATGCCTCATTCCGTCACAGAGTCCAAATATTGACTAAGGAAAGTACCTCAAGCAAAAAAGAGGAAAAAACATCAAGAATTTCACAAAGGCATTAAGGTGCACAAGTATACCTACACGCCAACCTTGGGTGTGCAAGTCACATGCGTTCCATACATGAGGTGCATATGTCACTTGCATGCCCTAAATGAAATTTCTCCCAAAACTCAGGTGGCCTATAAATACCCTCTGTGGGCCCCCCATTTCGAGGACGAAAAATCCAATACTCAGATTCAAGCTCTGGTCACCCAAGTCTCTATCTGAAGTCCTACGTACACTTATACGGAAATTATTTACTTAGAATGGAAGCTCTCAAGAAGAAGAATAATGCATAAGTTTTAGAACTCATCAATACATGCGTGCTTAAGTGTCCAGCCCTTAAGGTATGTGAAGACACTTGTGTGCAGCCTTTCCCTCTCAAGGAAACTTCCACGCCACACAAATGAAAGCCTATAGGGATGATACTAAGGGATCCAATTCAAAGTCGCCCAATTATCAATTCATGGATTCTTCGTCGCCCAAGTTGTCTCCTGTCGCACAAGTATACTTGTGCGACCGGGACTTGCGTTCAGGAACAAAACTCGCCCACCTCCTTCTTAGTCACTTACTTCCCTCAAATTCACCTATTCAATTCAATATTTAACATTCAAAATCCCCCTCAAAGCCATTTGTGGAATGGTTCCTTTGTTGGATTCACTATTTGAAAGGAATTCTGAGAAATTATTTTGATTTGGGCCTCCTTCTCATGAGTAAGCCCCAAGTCTCAAGTCCCCTTAACCTGGGCCTCCTTTTCAGGAGTAAGCCCTAGTCATAATTTCTCTTAACATGAGCCTCCTTTTCACAAGTAAGCCCTAGTCATAAGTACCATAATTTGGGTATCCTCATTAGGAATAAGTCCCAAGTTCCCTAATCTGGGCATCCTCATTAGAAGTAAGCCCCAAGTTCCCTAATCTGGGCATCCTCCTTAGGAGTAAGCCCCATGTTCCCTAATTTGGGCATCCTACTTAGGACTAAGCCCTAAGTTATAAGTCCCCTTTGATTTGGGCTTCCTTTTCAGGAGTAATTCCTGTGTTAAAGTTCCAAATCTCCATACATAACAAATACCTTTATGGACCCTGCTGCTGGGCTTATTTTCTAAACAAAGTTCTAATCTTCATTTACTTGGGCTGTCATACATACATAAGCCCCACATCATTTTTTATGATTGCATATTTCATGGTACAATCATCAAATTTACTGATACCTCATATTTCTCACACCGAGTATGACTCACATGGTCTTAGAGTGTAAAAGTTATTATGACATCTCTCTTTGGGCGATTAATAATGCATAAACCTCATACTTCAAATACCCAAACTATGTGGACTTTGATCTCTGCCTTTAAAGTAGAATACGTACGAAGCCTTTCTATGGTTCAAGCCCATATTTAATTAATTATTTTGCATCCCATATGACCGTAAACTACATCCTTTCTATTGAATTAAGTGGGTTCTGATTGCATTCTTTTTAACAAGGATACGTAGGTAGCCCATCTGTGGGTACGGTCCAAAATCTGAAATAATCCCTGTCTTTCTGAACGATAATAAACTTCAAGTGCCCCACTGAGTGTCTTTAAAACCAGTATGGTTATCATAATGACCTAGGCATTTCTATATAATGTGTTGAAGGATACCATTGACTAAGAATCTCTAATAAATACTAATGATTCTCTATCGATGTAGAACCTCAAATACATATAATAGATTCTCTAAATCTCATACATATAAATCATTTATTTCAAAGTCTAAAGGAAAACGCATTTTCATACTTGGTTAATTAATAAGGATTCATTAACATTACTTAAATCTATAAGAGAGTCCCATCATAGGAAATAATTCCCCTCATAAAGGTGTGATGAGCCTGACCTCCCATCCTCTCGACCAATGAAAATTCTTAATCCTCATCGGTCCCCAACTAATGAGCACCTACCTTTGGAAAGTAGGTCCAAATGGATATAGAATCATTATATGTTTATGGTTCTATGAATAAACCCTTTAGAAACCCATTGGAATGTTTGAACCTTAAACAAGAAAGGTAATCCCCATTTCTGGAAGAAACGAAAAATGGTGAACCCGACGTGAAATCCTTAAACAAGTTAAAATGATGTTTTACTTATTTGTTAGACCCCTATTAAATTCAATATGAGGGATAATAAAGCAATCGATTACATATATGATGATCCAAAAGATATAGTTTGGAAAAAACTTATATTAATTAAGACTATTTTATCAAACATGCTCTCTTTTCCATCACCTCTCTACATTACAGAAATGGATTCTTTAAAATTCACACCTATGAATGCCTCGGCCGCTACTCCTGCTGGATCCTCATCCGCTCTAAGGATGAAATCACCTACTTGGCATCTACAATGCTGGGTTTCAAATGCATTGGTGAGGTAATACCATCAACACAGTACCATACTAACTCTGGAGGCCGCTCGACAAGTCCTCCAAGATAACAATTCACCATGGTTTTCCGAACAGTGACGACCAGTGGTCAAGAAGCAGGTGGTGCAAACCACTGTTTGAAGTCGTTATCCCCATAACGCAATCACCAGTCCCTCCCATACTACAGGGAGGTGAATGAGGATTACACTGAAGTAATTAATTCAAAAAAGATAGGAGTCCTTCCTGAGGGATCCCATCAACAATTGTCGTCAGTCTCGTGCGGTAGTGCACCCTCCACATGATGAAGGTATCAGCTTTATGAGTTCATCTCAGGTTCTTCAAACCCAATAAAGAAAGAATAACTGTTAGAGGCAAAATACAGTCAACAGGGAGCAAGTTATTACTTCTTCCCCCTCCAGAGAAGTCCACATGCCAACTTGATGACAAACAACGAGCGGGCATATACACCCGTCCGTCCTAATTTCACTACCCAACACACTCGTCGGGAAATAACATGCCAATCCTGCTAGGAAATTCTAGTGGAGTACTATAGGTAGGAACCTACACCTGTTTATAATTCATCATCCAGTCAATAGCCTCATCTTACTATATCAAATGAAACTCTCCAAACTAATATGGTTGCAACTGATAAGTATGAAGATACACTTGTTTACAACCCCCAATTCTGTCAGGAGTCTCGTTTGCCAGTATTGAAGGAAACCCGTCAACCATTCTTGAAGAAGAATACATATAAGGCACATACACCAACAAATGTTCATCAAGAATGCCAACCGTCTTGTTTGGTAAAACCTTGAGAAGTCAGTCGGAAAGATCTGATGACAAATTTGGAGGAGACTCAACTCTCTGCCCCAATAAATAAGAACTGTCAGAATTTGTTGATGGGAAAATGAGGATAGGAGCAGTCACATACACCTAATCTAGACATGTAATGGACGTACATTTCTATTTCGGCAGCTGAAGTCCCCATGGACATTCTTAAAATGTAGAAAGAGCAGAAGCAAATCCTTGCCCATATTCTGGATGACTGTCAAAATATTATAATAACTCCAGCATCATCACAGGGAAGGAATCACTAATATGTCCCTATCAGTGGAGTGACTCATCAACATGTCACCCAAGAGCAGATACGCACCTCTGTTCTAGTCCAGGAGGGTCTTGGGGAATACTCCCCCATGTCACACGGACAATCAAGTCAGGCACATACACCTGATTTGAATGGAGATAATCAGCCTAACCAAACTATTTCTCCTAAGAAGACAAATACACCTTCCCATAATAACAACTTTCATCAAAACGTGGTTTCAAAAACGAGTTATAAGGTGTATAAGAAAAAGAACCATCCATCACAGTCGAGAAATACAGAGCCAATCTGTAATAAGTCCTTTCTCAATGATGGGGTTCTTGAAGCACTCAGACAATTATCTGTTGCAACTCAAGATTCTACTATTTCATTTTCAAATTCCAGAAAGAACAATAATAAATCCAAAGGTATTAATCATAAACTTCCTCATGAAGGCTTTCTTCATGATAGTTCAGTCAATCTCGAACTATCGACTTCAGATGAGAGCCACAATAACCCTCTGGGTGGCCAGAAGACCAAGGAGCAAGAGTTTTCATATTTTTCTATAACCCACCATGGTGGTACTCCCCATGATGATGAATTTAGCTGAGCAAGTCCTCTCCCCAGTACTAATTCATATTTCCAGGATAATTCTTCAATGGAAAATTCAGTAATGAGAAATCCATCTTATCTTGAGGCACTTGCAAATGTGAAGCCAGTCATGTCTGATGCTTTATCTCTAGTAGGTGAAATACTTCCTCAATCAGAAGATAGCCCAAGGTGTAGGTCATTCTATGAACCACCCTTGGGTAATTCATCTTCTAATTTGATAAATGAATTCTCTACCAATCTAGTTGAATCTGATTAACCAACAAAGAAGCTCCATCTTTGGTCTAATCAGGTAGAAGAATCTTTATCAAATGACAAAGTGGAATTACTGAATATGAGAAAACAAATGGTGAAAGGTGAAATACCAGTCATGGTTTGGCCTTTGGCTGACTCTCAGTATGATATTCCAGAAATGTTGATATAAGATTGTATTTGCGATATTCGTCTCAACATGTAGAAAAATATTTATCACTTAAAAGAGAAAATATTATCTTATGATAAATATCAAAATCATGTCAAGATAATATAATGGTTGCAATGCCAAATTGACTTGGCATCTCTATCAGTTTCCCGACATCCAAAGGTTGAAAAGCCTTGGAGAGCCTTTCAGCATTCATGCATTGACACGTTAAAAAGGTTGTGCCATTTAATTACCAATGCCCCATCTGGTATTAAAATCTGGGGATGGGGCGTTCATGGAGCACAAAATTTCATGGTAATCTCCAGTCAACAAAGCCTGGCAAAAGTGGAATCATGCAATGTTATTTCCCATGGATGGCCATAGATACCTGGTTTTGTGTGTAATCAAAGGATTTCTCAGGAACATGCCTCAACTAGTTCTTCCCAAAGTCAGGTATATAAAGAATAAGTTGTCAAATTACTCTTACATCAAGAAAATGATAATAGCGAACATGCTTCTCATTTAGATAATGCACATCATCAGGTGACAGAGGTGTTAGAAATAATCCTACGGTCATCTGATCCAGGTGACTTGAGCAGATATTGGTCGATTCATCCGACAAATTTTGGTACTAATGTCTGCAAAATCATTATAGATTTTAAGAAAGTTTCAGATGTAGAATCTCATGATCCACCTTATCTTGCCAGATTGGGGACTATTTTAATCCAACACCCAGGATCAATATATAGGATTTTAGGGGTTTACCAGGAAAAACAGGAACAACCCCAGTCCACTAGTTTGGGGACTTTTTTAGATTCTCAATCTCTTCCTCAGCAAAAGTCAGTTTTCTCTCGATTACGGAAGAATCCACAAGAGGAACACAGATCCAAATTATTAGGTGATTTACTAAAAATTACAATTCATCAAGAAGTTCCATAGGGATCAACTAAACCAAGTAAAATGTCTCACAAAGGACATGGAAGAAGGAAATATCACAGAAATGCCAAAAAAAGGACTACAATGCATTATGCATCAATAAATGGCATCAATGTTGTTGTCACTGATCCCCCAGAACATGAGGCTCACTTAGAGGGATCAGATAAAGAAGTCCCTGTTCAAGAGGCTATGCACACTGAAATGAATGAAGGAGGTGTGTGTACCAGAAGCCAGAGGGCTGCACAGGGGCAAGACATTTCATTGGGTAATACCATTCTATACTCTAGAAAGGCACATGTTTGAGAAAAGGGTAATAGTCATGTTACATTCCACCCTTCATCTAGAGAAGTCCAATCACTCTCATTAGAGGAAAGGTTGACACAGCAGAAAGAAGAAACGAAGGAGTTAAAGAGGTTGAATGTAGAACAACCACAGGGTAGTCTTCCTCCTAAGAGTGATGGAGTCATTCAATCAAGGGAATTCGTTACAGTTACTTGGATAGGTCAAGAATATCCACCTTTACAAGTAAACCCTCACAGGTCTAATCCTACAGGTCATGCGCAACAACAACTGAAAGACTACCATCAGGGGAAATCCCTATCACTACACCCGTCCAAACTCTAGTTATTTCTCCTGCTCAGGTCCAAGATTAAACAGATGTTTCTAAAAAATTAATGACTATAATTGAGTCATTAACAGCTTGTTTGGATGCTATGGATGGAAAAAATTCACAAGTTCAACTAGAAAAGTGAGGTTACCTTGAATGGTTGGATGTATTTCCTCGCCCATCAAATTTTTCAAGTACCACATTCCCAATTTTTAATGGTTCGGGAGATCCAGAACAACACTTACCACATTTTTCTCATTGTGATCCTATGATGGGAACTCCTAAAGAACAAGAAGCAGTTAAGCTCAGGTGTTTTGTTCTATCATTACAAGGTCTTTCTTTTGTCTGATATACAAGCTTGCAATCCCGGTCAATTACTGGGTGGGAAGATCTCCTTCAAAGGTTCCTTCTTCAATTCAGCTTAACGTTACCAAAGGCGATAGTTTTTGATCTTACCAATTGTAAGAAAAGAGATAATAAAAGAGTTTCAGATTTCATCTCTCGTTGGAAGGGATTAATATATTCCTTAAGCTTAGCACTCCCTCTAGAAGAATTATTTCAAATCTGTGTGGAAAATTAGTGTGATGAATTACGCACACCATTGATCCATGTGAAATACATGGGAGGGTTTTGAGACATTACTTCAATCGCTTAGTTGATTGAAGAGTATCTTATGAATACTAAGGCTAAAAATCATGTAATTCCATCAGTTACAGGAAGGAGAATAAGGAAAGCAGAGACTGCTACCGTTACACTTAAACAAGCACCTGTACCTGCTTCAACTTCAAGACATTCATCATATCAAAGGGCTCCACCTTCTTAATGTCAACAACAACAACTGCCTCGTCAAGATGATTAAAATGATAAATGGTGGAAAAAAATCAAATATTTGAAGAACAAGGTTTATAATTTCCCAAATGAACATGTTCCGGGTTACTTCATATCGGCTCTAGAAAACAACCTGGTTCATTTTCCAAGGCCTAAAAGGCCTAACAATGAAGGAGATGAAGACCTCCCCAATTATTTCCCATTTCATCAGATGTTGGGGCATCACATTCAAGAGTTTTTTGTCTTCAAAGCCCTCCTAAAAAATATGGTGGACTCTGGACAGGTAAAACTGAAAGGTTCTTTAGCCTAGGTAGCATGTGTTACTACTATGGATCCAGAGGAAGAAGGTGAGTGTCATGAAGTCAAAGTAAAAATGCGCAAAAATATGATGATTGGATGGTTAGGAAAATGATCAACCGAACTCATGACATTTTATGAAAAAATTGAATCAACCAATTGCATCTTCTTCAATGAATGCCATAGCAGAACCCCCTTCATCAGAAAGAAAATCCCCAAAGAGGCAGTATAATTTGATGAAAGAAGATCAGTCAAAAGAAGACGAGTTCGTGTCAAATCCTAAATTGTCTTTGACACTGGAAGAATTTATGCCATCTGCTTCAAAATCACAAGTACCGCCCCACCAAATGGCACAACCTGAACTTGCTAAACATGATGAATCTTTATCAGATGAAGAATTTACATTTGGTTCTATTAATATGATTCACTTAACAAATCCTTATTCTAGTCACAGTTTCGATCTTGAGGATCCTGAGTTCCCTATATCAAATAGAGGAATTAGAGGGAGTTCTAGCGGTCTAAGATACATGGGAAGACTTGGATATTTCAGAAGCCAATATTCCAATCCTACCTCTACTAGAACTGTATATGAAGCAGAAACTCATGGAAAAGCCCTTCAGTGGGCTCAACAGGAACAAGAAAGCTCTTCCACCCATGGAAGATTCAGTCCTGGCACAGTTATTTTGGAAGATTGGTTAGAGGTTAAAACTTCTTCCTCTCAGTAAATAAATAGACCTAGTCGGTCTAATCTGCCAAATCCAGGAGTATATCCAACTCCTACCCCGATACAAGATGCATCTACTTCCAAATCATCAACTTCTAAGGCACCTGCAAAACCAGTTGTTCTTGTTGGTAAATACAGACCTTTGGACCAAAAATATGATGTCTTGAAACATTTTTCCCATGTACCAGCCAAGTTATCAATTCTGGATGCCTAGAATCTATCGAAGGATCTTCAGGAGGCACTCATTGAGGCTTCGTCAAGTCCTCAAGAATTTGAAACTGAAATTGATGCGGCTGAAGTCTACCATATAGAGAATGATCCTGCAGAATGCCATGCAGTGATATCTTTTACAGATGAAGATGAAGATGATGTTGTACATGGACATACCAGACCATTGTATCTATCTGGAAAGGTCAATGATATAGACATCTGATGAGCTTTCCTTGATAATAGCTCAAGAGTCAATCTCATTCTTATTCGTACAGATCATCATTTAGGCCTCACCGAAATTGATTTATCTCCTTCTACATTGATGCTGAAAATATATGATAAAAATGAACATGAACATCTGGGCGAAATTACACTCAGAATTCAGTTTGGAGACCTTGTATCTAATTCCGATTTCATGTTTTTTCATTAGGAAACAACCTTCAACATTTTTCTAGGAAGACCTTGACAACATCAACATGCGGCCGTACCTTCCTCATACCACCAATGTCTCAAATATTGTTTCAATGGTAAAATTGGGAAATTGTATGGTGATAAATCCCCATTAAAAACATGTTAATCTCAATACATTGAGGCAAAATTCTATCACACGGAGGGAAAGGAAAAATCAACAGTGAAGAAGGTCACCAAATTTAATTCTACATATGGTTTGGAAAAGATTCTAGTAAGACCATTCATATATTTAAGTACAGATTATGTGTTGCCTCTCAGTCAAATTAACAGGATAGACCCAAATCCAAATACTCTTATGGAAACTTCCATAATGTCAATTATGACAACTAATCCAAATAGCATAGTAGAAATTGTTGATTCACCAGGAAATGATGAAAGCTCCAATGGGGATGTCTTCATTTCATCCACTGAAATCCAGTAATTCTATACATCATCAACCAGGATAGAAGAAGTTATAGCAATACTAGAGGAAAATAACGATGTTGATTCTCAGTCTATCATCTCCTCTCTATCAACCCAGGAAGACCCTTCATCATCAATAGGGTTAGAAATAGAATCTTCTTCTTCAAAATGTTCAAATTTTAACTTCTCCCATGATCATGGGAATTCTGCTTTTTAATATACTATGAAATTATAAACTGAGGAAGTAGCACATATTGAAGAAGAATAGGAAGATCTTAGAGATGCTCCTCCATCATTTGAAGAGGGTATCTGTACCACTGTGGATGAACACAGAGAAATAAATTTGGGTACAAAAGAAGATCCACGCCCCACTTTAATTAGTGTGGACATGACTCTTGAAGAGAAAGAAATTTATACTTATTTTTTAATGAAAAATTGATATGTATTTTCTTAGAATTATACAGAAATGTCAGGTCTTGATCTTGATGTTTCCACTCATCATTTGGGTTTTCCAGAGGAACATCGAGGATTCAATAAACCAGAAAGAATAACACACCCAACTTATGCCTCCAAAATTGAAGCTGAAGATGATAATATTATCAAAGATAACTTTGTCAGAGAAGTTCAATATCCCAAATGGCATGCTAACATTGTCCCCGTGAAAAAGAAGAATGTACAAATTAGAGTTTGCATTGACTTCAGAGATCTTAATCGGCATTGTCCCAAGGGTGATTTTCCGGTTCCGATCACATAACTCTTAATTGATGCAACAGCTGGTTATTAAGCACTTTCCATCATGGATGGATATTATGGGTATAATCATATTTGAATGTCTCCAGAGGATGAAGAATCTACAGCCTTAAGAGCCCCTCAAGGTTTGTTTTGCTATCGGGTAATGCCCTTTGTCCTGAAGAAAGCAGGTGCAATGTATCAACATTACATGCACCATATCTTCAATCCTTTTTTATGGAAATTTGTTGAATGTTATGTGGATGATTTGGTGGTTAAATCCAAACAATGTTCTAATCACCTAGCTGATCTGGAAATCATATTCAACATAATTCGACAACACAAATTGAAGATGAACCCCTTGAAATTTTATTTCAGCGTAACCTAATGAAAATTTCTCATCTTTTCTGTGTGCCATCGTGGTATCAAAGTTTATGCTGAGAAGAAAAAATCAATCATTGGTATGTCACCTCCTCGAAATTTGAAGAAATTTAGAGGACTTGAAGGAAACTTGGCCTATACTCGGCGTTTCATTGCCAATTTGGCAGGCAAGTGTTTACCCTTCACCAAATTAAGGAAGAAGGGAGTCACCCATCAATGGACCAAAGATTTCCAAGAGGCAGTTTATATTCTCAAGAAATATCTCTTGAGTCCACCAGTATTAATTCCACCTATTGAAGGAAGACCACTTATCCTCTATGGGACAACTCTAGAGTGATCATTGGGTACCTTCCCTGCCCAAAAGAATGATGTCGGGAATGAAAACAACCTTTACTATCTCAGTCGAACAATGATTGAGGCAGAAACTCGATATTCAAGTATTGAAAAGTGCTGACTAGCATTAATCATTACAGTTCAAAAATTGAGACACTACTTGCAACACCATGAGGCCCAATCGGTATCTCTCAATAACCCTCTCATATTTATCCTTAGTCATCCAATGCTTACAGGACATATGGTAAGGTGGGAAGTTATTTTGCAGCATTTTGATATCCAGTATGTGTCTCAAAAGGAAATAAATGGCCAATCTCTAACTGATTTCCTTACTGAACACCCTTCAGTAGAAGATACATCTTTAGATATTTTGAACTTCCTGATGAGGAATTATTCTCTATTCAAGAAAATCTTCAAGCATGGGAAATGTACTTTGATGGTGCCTCCAGATGTCTAACAAGGAAGACAATGGGAAATCCTAAACTCAATAAAGTTGAATTAGTAATAATCCTTATTTCCCCTAAAAAGGAAGTGTTTCCTTATTCCTTTGTATTATCGGAATGTGGTATAAACAATGAAGCATAATATCATGCTCTCCTCGGAGGCCTGGAATTGGCGCTTTAGGGACATGCGAATCACTTAAAGTTTAAAGGTGATTCAGACATAGTAATCAAACAAGTCAATGGAGATTATTCCATCAGAAAAGAAGAGTTAATCCCTTTGTATGATTACGTCAGAGAGTTAACGGAATAATTTCCTTTGGAACCAACATTTTCTTATGTACTGCGATCACAAAATGCCCAAGCTGATACACTCGCTAATGTAGCCACAACCCTGGAAAGTCTAAATTCGGATGAAACAATCATCAATATTTCCGACCATCCTATAATATCACTTTATGTCCAAATCAGAACATAGGAAATCAATGAAATTAGTCCCATTTCTTAACCCGATGGTCATAGTACAGGATGTATGACATGTATCAAGGAATACCTTCAAAATGGAACACTCCCACCTGATAGAGCCGAGAAAGAACAAGTTCGGCGACGTCTGGTCAATTTTACTCTTTATGATAGCCCAAATCACCCAAAAATTCTCTAAAAGCGAGGTTTTGATGGAATTATTTTTAGATGTATTGATGGTGAAGAGACAATGTCTTTCATGAAATAATTACATGTAGGAGTCTGTGGTGCCAACCAGTTTGGACATAGACTGTCTGATCAAATCCAAAGTCTTGGATACTTATGGACTTCAACGAAACAAGATTGTTTTGATTTCACTAAGAAGTGTCATTATTTCCAAGTATGTTCCAACTTCATTCATCAACCCCCAGATTTTCTTCATACAACTAAATACTCATGTCTATTTTCGACATAGGGAATGGATGTAGTAGGACCTTACCCTTCGGCTACATCCAAGCAGTTTAAGTATATTCTTACTACTACTGATTTCTTTTCCAATTGGGCAGAGGCAATACCTCTCAAGGAAGTTAGTTTTAAAAGCATTGTTAGCTTCATCAAGTCTAACATCATTACCAGATTTGGTGTCCCTCTACCATAATGACAGACCATGGAACCAACTTCTGTTCAGCTGAGGTAAGGAAGTTATATCAAGAATACAACATCAAATCCAACCATTCATCTCAGTATCATGCAGTAGCCAATGGCCAAATTGAAGCCTTCAATAAGAATATTTCAAACATACTACAAAATATGGCAGATAATGATAAGAAATCATGTCCTGATAAACTTTTTCATGATTTATGGGCTTATCAGACCACTACCCGCACTGCAACGTGGTCAACTCCATACTCATTGGTATATGGAACAGAAGCAGTCTTGCCCATTGAGGATCAATCACATTCGATCAGAGTATCCATTTATGATCAGTCATCCACAGATGAACAATCCCAGAAGCAATTCGATGAATTGGAATGATTGGATGAAAAAAAATTGTGGACCTTGCACCACTTTGAAGTCTATTAGAATAAAATAGCCTGAGATTTCAATAAAAAAGTTTGTCCTCATTCATTCATTCAAGGATAATTGGTATGGGTTCTCAGAATTACAATGATACCATGAAATAAACCTCCCAAGCTTGAGCCAAAGTGGTAAGGACCTTATTTAATACATAAGGTCTACTCTAATGGAGCTTATTCTTTAATCTCAATAGATGGATAACTCATTACAACTCCAACCAATGAAATATTCTTGAAGAAGTATTTTGTGTCATAAAAATACACCCATAGTCCTTATAGAAACACATTAAACTGCACGGTTCCTTCTAGTCCTCAGTGCAATACTTTAAACTGCATAGTCCCTTCGAGTCCTCACTACAAGACGTTAAACTGTATAGTCCCTCATAGTCCTCACTTCAAGACCTTAAACTGCACAGTCCCTCATAGTCCTCACCATAGGACTTTAAACTACATATTCCCTTCTAGTCCTCCCACCAAGACTTTAAACTGCATAGTCCCTCATAGTTGTCACTGCAAGACTTTAAACTGCATAGTCCATTCGAGTCCTCACTGCAAGACTTTAAACTGCATGGTCCCTCTATCATCCAACATGACGTTAAACTGTGTCCCTTTTTTCCTACGTGACGTTAAACTGTGCTCATGTCCTGCAAGACAGTAATCTAAAATACGTCATAGCTACGTGACACTAAACTGTACAACACAATTTTTTCCTATATAATGTTAAACTATGAATAATTAGGGTTGTTGTAACCTCTTGTTTCTCACACCGACCAAGACTCACATGAGGTTAGAGTATGATTCAACCATGACACCCTCTCTAGGCCTATAACCAAGCGTAAGTCCTAGTATCATCTTCAGGTTGTCCTCAAGTATAATTTGATCACTAATTCATTCTTAATCGAACAATGCAGAATTTGATGCTTGTCTTCTAGGCTGGGTATGTAGGCAACCTCATGAGGATCAAACCGAAAACCAATCTCTTCATGTCATTTCACCTCTGTCTCATATGATGTTGATCCGTGAAGTAGCCCAAAACCATTCTCTTCACGCCGGTTCACCTCTGTCTCATACGATGATCATCCGTGAAGCAGCCCAAAACCTACATCTCCACATCGATTCACCTCCATCTCATACGATGTTGATCCGTGAAGCCCCCCTAAAACCAATATATTCACATTGGTTAATCTGATATATGACGTTAAACTATACAGTCCCCCATTTTACTCACTGGAAGATGCTAAATTGCATAGATATACGTCCTAGCTATGTGATGATAAACTATGCCACACCGGTCCATGAATATGACCATAAACTATTCACACTTTTTTCCTGTACGATAATAAAATTCAACATTTTCTGACACCCTCACCTGAGAGGGAATCACTATTAACATTGATCCCCAATCATGTTATATTCCAAGGTCTACATGCATACATGTAAATGCCCGAACCTTTAATCTTGGGTATAACCATCATTGCACTAAAGTCCCCTTTCACCCTTCACTTGTTCGAACCAAATCAGTATAGAGGGTATTTCAAGAATTACGTATGGATTGATTACCATCCTAATGGGATTCGTAAGAACATTCAGCGTCCCTCGAATCTATCCCCAAGTCTTTGGGCCTAACCCCAAATTCCACTTTCAGTCCCTAGGTGGAAATGTCCCCCTGTGAAAACATGAATGTGGTATGAAAACCCTGGTCTTCATTCACATCAGGTTTATAAAACACACAATATGTATTCATCATTATGGTCATATATCTATGAACCTAAACTATGATCTCTTATATTCTCATCCCATATGACGTTAAATTCTATTTCAAGAAATATGTTTGGATTGATTCCCATCCTTATGCGATACGTAGTGAAGTCCAACATCTCAATTCAAGACCCATCCACAACATGATTATGGTCATAATTGTTCTATGTATCTCCTTCATGCATTGGACAATACCCATTTTCATTTGACATACATCTAACCTTAAATACTTCCATATCTCCACAACCATTTTCTTGACTTCTGTTCACAAAATCTATGATACCCGGTATTTTTTTTCCTAAATATGCAACACGTCCCCTTAGGCGGCCTTGCATAAGTAGTCTACATAACAGACCTGTCAGCCAAACGATTCTATTATTTGACTATGCAACCAATGCCCTTAAGTGGCCCTGCATAATTCAACCCCCTAATGGGTTTTTCAAATAGTGGTAATTTCATCCTTGAGAGGAAAACCACTTTTTTCCATATTGGTCTTAAGGATAATATGTAGGGATCCGCAAAAAAATATCCATCCTTAACATATTTGTCCCATACTCTATTTCATGATCTGAATGTATTCAAGTCTATGGTTTATATTTTCCTTCCCTATGTTTGGGTTAGAACTTCGCTGGAGTGACATTCATCCAATTATTTAAAAATCTTTATTGGGAATATCCTCTCCATATTCAAGTACCCCACTCCATATATCAAACTCTATTATTTGGAAAATTTGAATCTCCATAAACTTCCCCTTGCCTTTTAGAAATAGAAAAGTAAAATTTCTGAGAGTTCTTTTTATTAACTATGCAGCACATGCCCCTAGGTGGCCTGGAATAAGTAGTCTATATAACGGATTTGTAAGCAAAAAGAATCTATTATTTGACTATGTATCCAGTGCCCTTAAGTGACCGACAATAATTCAACCCCCTAACGGGCTTGTAAAATAGTGGTAACATCATTCTTATGAAATACTTCCTCTAATTCCTTTTATCCCTTTTTTCATATCATCCCTCAGATTCAAAATTTCTTAGGTCGTAGTTTACATGTTGTACCCCATACTTGATTGTGGTAATATGTTTTCAAACAAATTATCAAGGAATTGAGTCAGTTTTAATCCAATCGGTCAAAGCTATTTGACATTTAAAAATTATCCTATTTTTATGTCTGACATGCGTGACATTAAACTTCCAACAAGAGACAGGGTACTCATTAAATTGGAAACCTGTAAAAGGAATTTGAAAAAAAATCCGTGTCCCAGCTCGCTAAACGTACATATTTTACTCTTTAGGCAATATTGAGCAACAAAAGATTCAAGGTTTGTAGGGTTATTTTTTTCTAATACTATCAAAAATAAAACTATTCTTACTAGGCACATTGAATTAGGTAAAATTAATTAAAGAAATTATCAAGAGAATGCAGGTACAAATGATAGAAGATGAATGTTTTCTTCATTGATGCAAAAGAGTTGGAAGCACATCCATAGTCTGGAGTCTATTCTCTTTTTCAAGAATTACAATAATCTTTCTACATAACTCTTCAAATGATTTATGGAATCCCGAGCATCATCAGTACCCAATTGGAATTAATTTATTCAAATGGATACAGTAAGAGACACAATGATACTGGAACTTTATGGAACAATTGTAAAAGAATGTTCTTGAGTGTGGTTTGAGAAAATTTTCTACAGATCAGACAGTGACCATTTTTCTGTCCAAGAGACATGGAAGATGGATACATGGATTTGAGAATAGATCATTGGAAGTAAAGAGCCATTTGAAGAGAGTACTCTTTGTAGATATTTTTTCTAATGTCATGAAAGTCTTCTCTCCACCAACTGGTAGTGGAAAACATTTAAGCCCATGATTTTCCATTTTCATATATGCATGGAAATGACATGGAGAAAAAATTTGAAAGTTCACACCACTGTTGCTACTCTTAATGAACAACTTAACCGAAATAAAGGAATAATAGTGCAACTACATCTCATGCATATGAGGTTTTAGATCATGGGCACAAAGGCTATGATGCATTATGAATTCCCTCTACACTATCCCAACATTGACAAATGATCCGGAAACTAAGACATTTTATTAAGAAATGTTGGTGTAAGTCTGAAACGAGGGATTCGGGAGATAGTTCTTTGGATCTGGAACGTTGAATCCTTGCAGATGACCATGGCCATATAAAGGCAAGTAAATTATCTCTGGAAAATTGACATGATATTTCTTCAATTACATGGACAAATCAGGGTGAGTGATGTCGTAGATATCATAGTAATCATGGCCAATGATGTTCATCATGTCATAAATCTGCTTGCTAGCCAGTTCATCAGCCAATCCAATTATTCTGGGAGCCATTGAATCTGCACAAAGATCAAATAATAAAATTTTAAGTAAGTTGGGTTTTCATAAAATTTTTAATGAAATCAAAAAAAATGGCTAAGGCATTAAGGCGCACAAGTATAATTTGGTGGGAAAGTCTAATCCAGTCGCGCAAGTTTTACCGCGCTAGTACTGTCGCACAAGTCAGAAATAGAATTAGGAAGCGTGAAAAAATGAACAGAAGTGCGGATGACTGAAAGGCCAACACACCTACGTGACGAGTGCAAGAAGCATTCGAAATCTGGATGCTTTGTGTGAAGTGATGCCTATATTTATAGGTGATCCAGAAACTTCCACGCAACAACCCGCCCGCCTCATACCTGCGCTCCTCCTACATGCGTTCCCAAAATCCTTAGGCTTCTCATTTACCTTAGAGTTAAACACTCTTTCTTTTTTTCCGATCCAACTCTAAGGGGTGAGTTTTGTTGATGCTTTGTTCTGTCACAGAGTCCAATAATTGAATAAGGGAAGAACCTCAAGCAAAAAATAGGGAAATACATCAATAATATCACAAAGGCATTAAGGCGTGCAAGTATAACTGTGCTCCATACATGAGGCACGTAAGTCACTTGCATGACCTAAATGAATTTTTTCCCAAACCTCAGGTGGCCTATAAATATCCCCTGTGGGCCCCCCATTTCGAGGACGAAAAATCCGAAACATAAATTCATGATTTGGTCACCCAAGTCTCTGTCTGAAGACTTCTAAACACTTATAAGGTAATATTTTACCTAGAATGGAAGCTCTCAAGAGGAAGCATAAGGCCTAAGTATTAGAACTCATCAATACTTGCACGCCTAAGTGTCCAGCCGTTATGGGAAGTGAAGAAACTTGCGCGCCGCCATTCCCTCTCAATGAAACTTGCGCTCCACACATCTAAAACCCTCTAGGTAAGATACTAAGGGCTCCCATTTAAAGTAAACCAAGGTTCACCTGAGCGATTATTTGTTTCCCAAGTTGACTCATGTCGCGCAAGTATACTTGCACGACCAAGACTTGCATACCAGAACAAAACTTGTGTGCCTCTATCCTAGTCACTTCCTGTACTCAAATTCACTTCTCCTATTCATTATTTAGCCTTTATAACCCTCTTCAAATCCATTTGTTGCATGGTTCCTTTATTGGCTTCAATATATGAAAGTAATTCTTAGAAGTTCTTTTGAATTGGGTCTCCTTCTTAGGAGTGATCCCCAAGAACCAATTCCCCTTAACGTGGGTATCCTTTTCATGAGAAATATGCATTCATAATTTCTATTAACCTGGGCCTCCTTTTCATGAGTATGCCCCAGTCATTAATTCCCTAATTTGGGAAACCACCTTAGGAATAATCCCCAAGTTCTCTAAACTGGGCATCCTCCTTAGGAATAATCCCCATGTTTCCTAATCAAGGCATCCTCCTTAGGAGTAATCCCCAAGTTCCCAAATCTGGGCATCCTCCTTAGGATTAATCCCCAAGTTATAAGTCCCCTTTTATTTGGGATTCCTTTTCAGGAGTAAGTCCTGAGTTAATGTTCTAAATCTCCAAAAAGCACAAATACCTTTATGGACCCTACTCCTGGGATTCTTTTCTAAATTAAGACCTAATTTTCATTTACTTGGGTCATCATATATATGTAAGCCCCACATCATTTCGTATGATTGCATCTTTCATGGAACAATCATTAGATTTACTGATACCTTTTGTTTCTCGCACCGAGTATGGCTCACATGGGCTTAGAGTGTAAATGTAATTATGACATCTCTCTTTAGGCCATTAATCATGCATAAACCTCATAATTCCAATACCCAAACTATGCAGACATTGATCTCAACATTTAAAGTAGAATACATAGGAATCCTTTCTAAGGGAAAATCTCATATTTCATTAATTCTTTTCCGTCAAATATGACGTTAAACTACATCATTCCAATTGAACTACGTGGGTTCAGATTACTTTCTTTTTAACAAGGATACGTAGGTAGCCCATCTGTGTGCACGATCCAAACTCTAATATAATCCCTGTCATTCTGAACGAAAATAAAAATCAAGTTCCCTAATTAGTGGATTTAAAACTAGTATGTTTCTCAAACTGACCACGATATTTCTATATAATGTGTTGAAGGATACTATTGACAAAGAATCTATAATAATTATGGATGATTTTCTATCGACGAAGAACCTCAAATACATATAAAATATTCTCTAAATCTCATACATATCAAACATTTATTTCCAAATCTAAAGGAAAACACATTTTCATACTCGGTGAATTAATAAGGATTCTTGAACATAACTTAAATCTATAATATAGTCCCTGAGTAGGTAATAATTCCCCTCAAAAGGTGTGATGATCTTGAACTCCCATCCTCTCGACCAATGAAAATTCTTAAGCCTCATCGGTCCACAACTAATGAGAACGTACCTTTGTGAAGTAGGTCCAAATGGATATAGAATCATTGGATGTTTCCAGTTCTACGAATAAACTTGTTAGAAACTGATTGTAGTGTTTTAACCTTAAACAAACAAGGTCATCCACATTTCCGGCAGAAACAATAATTTTTTATGAAATTCACATAATATTGTTTTCCTATGAAGGTATGGTAAAACTAATCATCATTGGATTTATAAATTCCTTAGTGACCATGTTCACCTGAATGAACTCATTAATGGTGGCCAAGAAAACATCTTTAATTGTGGTAGGATTTTCTCTTAGATCCTCATACTCGTATGAGGACGAAGAATCAGTGGGGGTGGTTAATATAGATCAAGAGGCACATGGGGAGCAAAAGAATCCACTTGGGAGAATATAGAGCCCAAGCATAGGGGTTCCATCTCTACTAAAACCATGTCCATAAAGTCTATCAAACCAATCCCATCCAATCATTGACCAAGACCATAGGGTCGATGATTGATGTAAATTAAATGGTGGAGATTCATCATCCATCAATTCATCCCCACATTGAAGAACTTGTTGGAGTGTGATACAATTATGTCCATAGGGAGAAATTATCAATACATCATAAGAGTAGGATATTCTGGTACCACTACGACAAGAAATCTGTAAGATTATGAGGTAATTATCAGAGGTTACTTCTTTCTATGGAATTGAAAACCATTATTCTCTAAGATGAAAAAGTATCCTCCCTAGTCTGGAATTGTGTATTCCATATAATGAATTAGAAGGCTGAATGCATCATCCAATCCCACATATGGATTATCCATGGTTGTTTTTCTCTCATCATCATTCCTCTTGACTTACATCCCATATCTATTGAAAATTCCATCATCCAGATAGTGAGATTCACTGGTGTCAAAGAGAGACACATCCTGTTAGAGTACCCCTACATATACATTAAGGGATTACATGAGGCACTGGTGACATCAGTAGGTGATAACCTCATACAGATGAAGCTAGGTCCTACCTAAGAGCATGTTGAATGAGTTTTTAAAAGAGTCTATCAGGAAGCTAGTATTTTCTACCATACCTAAGGACTGAGTCTCCAGTTAGTTAAGTCTAAATATTTTTATCTCAATCAAATCATAAAATTGACTATTCATGTAGGAGGGAGTCAGATATGCTTCAATTAATCCCAACCTATGGATAATTTAGGTCAAGATGAGATTGATCCTAGAACCTGGGTCCAATAGGAAAAATAGAATCTCCCCACTATTTAATTGTATTGTAATATACAAAATACACATCAGACCATCTATGAGGCCACCATAATCTTCTTCTTATAATGAGATGATGGTTTGATATTCTTCTTTCTCATCCACCTGTACATAGAAGACCTTGGTGTAAGATACCTCTTCTTTAAACTGGAGGGGGATGTTTAATAATTTTACGAGGGATTCCCATATTAATTTTAAACAGGTAAGGTCCTCAAGTCTCAAAAAATTCGTAGGTATTATCTCAAGGTGCGTCAACATGGCATACTTCCTCATGAGAAGAACACCTTTTCCTGATGGGGGTTTCCCTGTGGCTTAGGGAACATCAGATAATTTTTGGTAAACAACTAGGGTATGAATTGCTCATGAAATATCATGTAGGTGACTAAACAAATTTCTCTAAAAAAAATTCATTTAACTCTCGGTTGACTAAGGTTTCTCTCTGGCTTGAAATGATTGATAAAAGTACATCCCCAACTTCTCCACTTGATCAATAAACATATTCAGTTTTAGATGACTTCCTAGATCAGTTAACATGTTAGACTAATGAAATATATCTGAAATAGTCATCTGGGAGGGATTTTCCTACTATGATTTGTGAAAAAACTACTATTGGGATATAGTAGTGAGAATGAATCTATCTAAACCACTATTTTAAGAATTAAAGTGGCACACATGTATTCTACCTCTCATTTTATGGCTTCGAATGAAGTTATTCTGTGGGTTTTTGGAGAATTCCTCACTATCGAGCATAGTAAAGAGGTCTACTAGCTCAATATCATTCAAAAAGGAATACTCATGATCAACATAAAAGTTGTATTACAGTGATGGGAATGCCCTAGTTGATTTTATAAACCTAGGAGGAATGAAGTCACCAAATGTGTGGGATAGTTTTCGTTCTGGTGGGGGACTCTCGTTTCCCTTGCACCGTGGGTGCCTACTCTTCTAGGATTTAGAAGTCTACAAGGTGGGTGTTAAAAATGTATCTGGGGAATGTGAATATATCGAAGGAGGTGAAGTCCTTCCTAGGTGAGTATGTATAACACTATGAGCATTGGAAAACCCTCTGTTAGCCAAAAAATCATCATATATCTGGGTTCTTTGGATTGAGAGATGTTGTCATTCACATGAACCATCATTGTTTCTTCCAATATCAATAGAGATATGTGATACAAATGTAGAGATGTCTTCTAACTTAATCAAACCGTTAAATTATTGGTTAATAGAGACAATCCTTAATAACATCTCATCCCATGATTTTATATCTCTGGATCTTGTGGTAAGGGACATGGGTAGGGAGGATAGTGAGTCTGGTATCCTGGGGCTTCCTGCAATCAGATAGATTGAAAATAATTCTCTTGAGGGAACTATTAAAATAGTCGGGGAACAATAAATCCATGAAGGAATCAGTCATGTCTCTTCTATTTGGGAGGGGAACTCTGGGAGCCTATCCCTAAATAGGGTAATTATGCTGACGAGGTGCTGGAGCCACATTCTCTTATCCAGTCGGTGGTGCTTGGTGAGTCAATTCCTAATGGTTTTGAACTGAGTGCATATACATTTAATATGGATTCACAGGATGACGATCCTTTGAAAAAATAACCAATAATTCCTATAGAATGGGGTTCTTTAACTAGAATGTGGTTGTAGTAACATCTCTAGTAGATCTTCTCATAGGAGTAGGATTATGCACCATAAGTGATGGCCTATCATTATATAAGCCTACCTCTAGATGATTTTCCTTATTAGAAAACTAATTTAAACTACTTGGAATGTTATAGGAGATGAGGGTATGGACCAAATAAGAGTTGATATTCCGCATGAACATCATTATCAGCTACCCTTGATTTAGAGAATTGTCAAGTGAGTATGTGAGGCCCTTGAAATAGGTGAAAAAAATCTACGACTCACTCATTAGGAAATATCATTCACTTAAAAAGGCTATAAATACTTTTCTTATGCATGGTGGAGCTATAATTGTAGAGAAACGTCATGATAAGTTCTTTCAAAACAGTGATCGACCCTACAGGAATATGGTTACACCAGAGGAACATAAGACCTTCCAATTTCTACACGAAACATCCTATCATTGAATCCTCATACTGTTCGAGTGTTACAAACATAGGGCCTCACCATTATTTGAAGTGGAATAGGTTGAATAGAGGGTCTCCCATCCCATTGAACGTGTAATGAAATGGATTCCAAAATCCTTGGTTTCACTCATGTCACCTACCCATAATGGTTATGACATTCTTTTAGGTGATATTGCAACCTAACTTGTCTGTTGGGATTTCAGGCTATTGGGGAGAGAAGATGTTAAATCATCTTGGAAAGGGATATTTTCATGAAAAGGAATCATGAATACCAATTCAATGATAGTATTATCATCTTAGTAAGTAGTCTCAACGACTCATGGAGTAGCTCAACCTGGATCCCGAGGAGGGTTTTTAATCTACTTGGGTGTGTTTGAAGACTCATAACAAGGCCACATTTCATATAATTTGGCCTATTGGGGTTACATGTTTGACTATGGGAATCTAGTCAATGAGAACTTTCTCTCCTGTAAGAGGTGTAATGGTGTCTAATCAGGCTATACCATAATGCAAGAGCCGATTAGAAATGAGCTAATTAGTTATCCCTCTATAATATTATACCAGAAAGAGGAAGGAGGCTTCCATGGGACCTGCCTCTATTTTTGTTGAAATTATGTTTCGATAATAGGGCCTACCATGTGCCTTATCCTTGCCAATGTTTCAATAGGCATGTGATAATGGATCATTATAGGGATCCACGAGGTTGAGCACCTACCAAGGTTGGATGGTTTACACAGCTGTAAGGGAGTCTCCCTGGTACTACACTGCCCGTAGGAGTGGATTTTACCCATCAATATCCATGTCAATGTCCTTGTACCATGGGTTCTATGGTAAGGTGGGGTAACCAAATTACTGTAATGGTATATAGAGGGTAACCTTTTTCATTGGTGGGTGCTTTAGACTACTATAAGATAGGGATGAGGTAGAGAGAAGAATGATATCCCCACCCCCTGATCTTCAAAAGAGGAGATGGATCTTCCATAATCCATAAGAGCACTATGAGGCTCTTTATTAATCTTTTTGAGAGTGTATTGATGTATCTAAGAGAAGTGGGTTTCTGATCCACTGGGAGTGTGGCTAACTCGACCATTCGACACTAATGATCGATGTCCTTGTAGTCCCACATGCTTCCTCGTTAGGGAAACTAATGGTCGTGTAGGTGGTGAAGCATCACCCAGATGATCTGGAAGGAAAACCTGACCTAGATCTATATATGGTAATCAGGGATGTTAAATATGGGGGTTTCTTGTTTCTATAAGACCATAGACAACTGATCTGTAGCCAGATAATCCCACAAGCACTCTTACTAAGAGGTAGGCCCCTCTTATTGGTTTTCATAAATATCAATTTGCGCTATCCTAGAGATAGGTTGTAGGACCAACATGGATTGGTTTTATGGATGGTTGACCAATTGAGGAGGCACTGCACATTTCATATATGTTCATCACTTTGGGACATATCTTGGGGGAGGTACTACCACATCATCACGTCTTTGTAGGATGGAGTGTTTTTTAGAGCCTCATGAACAGTGAAAGTGGCCATCATTTGTGGTATAATATGGTGTTATAGATCAATAGAAATCAACACAGACTATTAAAACTCTCCCATTTCGTATATAGAGTTAGATAGGAGGGAAACTGATGGTGTCGAGGATAGCCACATAGTGAGCCCCTAGAAAAGAGCCATTACATCCTATAATTGTATATACTAGAGGAGGGATATGGGGATCCTATGGATCTAAGAATCCATCATGGTGAAGCTTACATAATAAGTTACTACACTAGACACTTTTTTTTTGGGTAGAGTGGAAATTATTAGGTAGTATTTTTCCTCATAATCAGATAGGTCATTAATTTCGATGATGACATGTCATTTCCCAGGACTTCACCTTTGACGATGAGTATTCACCCTTCTACCTTGCGATGGTTCTTTTGGAAAGGGTACTTTACTATAATTTGGTGTACTACCTCACTGGTGGGTAGGAACATGGGGAAGATCTCGAAATGGGTTTTGGTCATACAGGTATGACCATCGTGTGGAGAATTAGGAGTACGAGTATGACCACAATATTGGTTGTCGAAAGGGAGTAGGTTCAACTCTTGGGTTGGTGATGGAGCATTGAGAACCTCTGATTGAGATAGTAATAATACAAGTAGTACACCATGTATGATTGTGGAAATATAGGGGTGGATCCCTGATTTTTTTTCCGATGAAGTAGGGAAGAATATCAGTTTGAGTCTCATAGTTATGAGTTGACCCATAAGAGTTATAGGTGGTGATGAAGATCAAAAGAGTCAAACCATCCTTAATTTGATGTATATGTGGTATTTATCATTATTCGATGACAACATATCCATACTCATTATTTATAGGGATCAAGAATGATGCACCCATGGTGGGAGGGGCCACTGGATCCATTGAAGATAACACCCCCTGTCGGGAATTCTCCCAAATTTCCCCCAATGTTAGCATTTAGTTGTTCAGACCAATTCCTATAGAGAAAGGGTGGTTTCTACCTATACATCAGCCATAGGGATCAGCCATATCGATAATTGATAGATACTCATGGGATCCCTTCTTATTGGATCTCGGGAAGTAGTATTGATCATGGTGACTTGAGAATCCCCTACGTCCTTGGTATAGGGGAGGGAATCATAGGTCTACTCGTAGGAGGGACACCCAAATATGTTTTCTATTATAATTGGAGTCGGTTCACCCTCGTTCATCCATCAAGGGAAAAAATATTTTCAAGGAGTTTAATCCTCCAATCCCTGAGTAGTGAATGTTGTTATGCGATACACGTGTTACCATGTGTGTGATGACTGAACAACAAATATCTGAAGATCAACCATAAGTGGTCACTATAAAATGATGACGGGATTGAGAAAATAGATTTTTAGTATAGGATTCCAAGACAACCATGTTGTTCTACATGAATTAATATTAGTCAAGTTCAAAGAGTACCAAAAAATCTCTATAGCATTAAAAAAATAGAGACACAAAAATTTGAGGTCTCCAAAGGCATCATGTGTTCTATATTGTGAAATAAAGAAGAGAGTACATAATCTAAATCTCGATTCATGAAGTCATGATAATAATAGGAAGAAGAATCCTGAATTCATGAATATTATAGTCATACATCAATACAATAATAAATGATAAAGAGATAAAGTGGTATCTAGAATTGTTTCATGAAATGTCATGCATTCCATGCATAGTGTTTAGTGGTGAAGGATAATAAGATGAATGTCTGTTAGGAATTTGATTTTTGAAATGTGAATATATAAATATAATGTGGAAGGATTGAAATAGTCAAGTATTCAGTATTTTTTGATGTAAATATTATATCATTTCTAAATGATAAGAGTTGAACGAGTTTGGATGAGGATTTAAATGTATTTGAGTATTGAAAATCATGAGGAATTTTAATTTTCCAAAAATCTCCATTATTGAAAATAACAAGAAAGAAAAAATTATTTTTCATTCCCCCATTAATATATTTATGTTTAATGTGGTTATCAATGATGTTTTTTTGAAATACATAAATAACTCTCATATATTGTGAGAAGATATTTTTGAGAGTTCAATACATCTAGTATGAATGAGAGAAGAATGTGATATCTTCTTATAATGTATGATCATATTTCAATTTTGTGTGGAATCATCCAAGGAGATAAAATAATTCTATATTTGATGGATCATTAATGAATAATTGATGTAAATTTAAATGGATTCTATATGTCTTGGAAACATAATAGATTCTATTTTGGGAGTATGGTTTTTAAAGGGGACCGAGTGAAATCATTATAAAATGTGTTGGACTATCATTAGTTGTAATAAATTTTAGAATATAGTAGATAATTCATTTTAGGGGGTATAAGAAAAATGTCAAGGAGTAGGATTTCAATATGAACCTTGTAAATACTATGTGATAGTATCTTCCATTTATATATTTCACATAAGGGGATTACTCTCCGAAATTATTTAATTGATTAAGAGCCATAAAAATTTCAATAGATCTATTGAAAAATAAATAATTCATAGAAATAATACCACTGATTAACCCCTCTCTTAATGGTCTACTCGGTTTAGCAAACTTCATGTGGTATCAGATTTGGTATCAATGAACATTTATTCTATAAAAGGTAGAATCATAATTCTATTAATAAATTTGTTTTCCCATATTTTAATATTATAAAATATCATAGTCGGAGGAATATGATAGTGCCTTATCTCCTTTCACACTACCTATAAATTAGGGATTCTATTACTATAGTATTTCTAACTATTTTAGAAGATTATTCAATGAATCTTACTAACAAGAGAAATATGCAGATGGATGGAATAACAAAAAATAACATCCTCATTTCCATATTGGATAATGTTAATACCAAATTCATGAGACTCTAAACAACCAAATAAATATGGAAAAAATTAATACTTAATAATGAGGGTAATATCAAAACCAAGGAAGTTAAATTACATGTTTTGATGATCAATGATAAGACAAAAAAAATTTATGATGAGAATATATATGACTATTGTACATGAATAAATTTCAAGGTTAGAAAAATTCATGGTTTTTGCGAGAAGCTAAAGGATTAAATAATTTTGAATAATATTATGAGATATTTAAAATAAATATTTTATTACATGGTTTTTGATTTTAAAGGATGGATATATTTTACCTTGGAATAAATTTAAAAAATACACATAGTCTATTAAATGAGGAAGGATCTATATATCAAAAATAATTCAAATGATAAAATGACCTTTCATTCCATAAAGAGGGAATGTAATAGAAAAGTAACATGCTAAATAAAGTTATTCAAATGATAAATAAACTGATGAAATTATCAACAAAATCATTTAAATTTTTACAAAGGGACTCAATAAGGGAAAATTGAAAGAAAAATGTAATAAATGTTTGAGAAGTTATTATTATAATGGTATTGGTTATATTGAAAAAAATTATCTAAAGAATTTAGTTATGGAATATAAAACAAATGGGGAGGATTAAAAAATCATAAGAATAATGTTAATAAGACTTAGTTAATTAGTAAAAGATGAAATCTAATGAGAAAAAGGAATAAGAAAACTCAATTTTTTCATCAAATAAGAGGTAAATTTCTTTTATATCCTTTAATGTTGATTCTATTCATCCTGTTTTGGTGATGGTGGATATTAAAGGACTTCTATTCAGTGGGAATTGTAAGGGAAGATGAAATATTGTATTAAGAAAATGGCACGATATAATAAAGAAAATAAAAACCTATTGAAAAGAGTAATATTATTTCCACTGAAAATGATGATTTTAAGAAATATTATTTTTTAGAGAAAATATAGAGTTGTATATAATGAAGGATGACTATATTGTCATGATTAGAATGAAAAAAATTTATCATAGGGAAACAAGGGTAAATGACATGTATTTTTGAATATAGACTTGATATAAAAGAAGAATAAATATTTATAAAAAATTCCATATGCATAACTATTCATCTTGAGGTGAAAAATGTGATTGATGGATTTAAAAAATAAAATTAGATCCAAGTAGTTTCTTCCAAAAATTATGAAATTAAATAATTAATGGAACAAGGTAAACATGTATTTACCCAGATTGAAAAACTATAATTTTTTATCTAATACTGTAGGTAAAAAAATAAAATTAATGATTATTGAATTAACAATAATGTGAAGAATTATATAGTATAGAATAAGGGTATAAATGAGACAAGATAATGCGATCCATCAATAAAATAAAAGAAAATATTTACCAAATTAATAAATCAATATAGATCTATTTTGATCTGGATCCAATCTAGAAGATCAATGTTTCATGGGGTTTTTCTCGTTTTATGGTATCAATGGTAATAAATAATATTAACAAAGGTTAAAAATATCTTTAATAGAAAACATGTACGAACTATGGGGAAATTTTAGCTATAATATTAGGAGAAACTCTTAGAGGTGACAACCTATAGAAAAATCAACACCAATTATTTATATAGGAAAAATAATTTAGTTTCTGAAGGAACAATATGGGAGATGTACTTTTGAAGGACATAAGGATGAAGTATGTATTGTAGGGTCGGAAGGAGAAGTTCCCTATATAGTGAAAGGGATGATATTTTAAAAGATTCGAGGAAATTCATATGAAAATTATGAGGAGGATATGAATGTTAAAAAGGATTACCTAGATTTTTTGTCAATTAAATTGAAATTTTCTTAAAAATTTGAGGAACATGAAAAAATAGGTGAGTAAAAAAAGAAAAAAAATCAATGATGTTCAGTCTAACTGACATGAAAAGGAATCAACTAGCGGTGACATAAAAATTAAAATAAAATTTGTGAGTTGTGAGAAAACTAGGTATGGATCAAAAAACAGTAAGACTATATTTTTTGCATAAGAAGAAATAATAAATAAGTCACTTCAAGTCGAAGGAAATAGTTTTTTCTCAAAAACATAGGTTGAGAAAAATATTACACACTTATAATAATATCAAGGTAATAAAGAAAATAATAAATTATTTGAGTCTTAAAACAAAATAAGAAGTCTAAAGGAGTATTCTAATGATGATATTATAATAAAATATTGGTTTGGTCAGAGAGAAATCTCATAACCTAAATGTTTCATGTGAGGTAAAAATCTGTTCATCCTTATTCCTCATTCTTATTGGTTAATTATGATAACTTATATAAAATTAATGCAGAATGATTGAAGTATGTATACACTATAAAATAAAGAATATGATATTTTCATGAAGTAATTTTCAAAATTAGTCTCCATGATAAAGAAAAATAGTGCACCCTTTGTGGGGGAGTAAATCCTATGAATAAATTTTCATCTTTTAAACTCTATTCAAATTGGATTTCCCATTATTATTTTATAATAATAAACACGGAGGTATGAAAATCACACATACAACAATGTGTTAGGATTTTATTCAATATTATTTTTTAGTGTTAGTGTTATTTGATTATATAAGGACTAAAACAGGGAGACATATGACATGTAAGTGAATATGATGAGAGTCTATTAATATTAAAAAGAATATATGATAAGACCCTTACATTTACCTTTTTATTTATTTTCAATATTGTAGAGAAGAAATAATCTATCCAAAAATACACATTGACATTGAGGAATTATGGTATTGCCAATAAATTTAATGGGGGGATTATTTTTCAAAAGTGAATTTCAGTTATTATCAATAGTTGAATAAATTATTAGTGGGTGATTATGATTATTGGAGTATTGTTATAGATTCATGGAAATTAATTGGATTCTCGGATTTATATATAATCAATGTAAGTCCATTAGATAAATGATATATTTCCCACATTTTGGGAAAAGGAATCATGAGGCTATAACATGATGTCCTCAAGTGGACATGTTATAGAAATAATAGAATTATATTTAATGGTTGTGAATGATTCAAAATGTTGAAACCATTTAATAATAGTGGATAGTGCATATTGTTTACCACAAGGAAGAAGTTAAGAAGTTGAATTTCTGAGAGTGTTAAAGATGAATGGTTGAACTGACCTCATTAAGTGCCTAAACCTTCAAGGGGTAATGCTTATTGAATAGTATGAGGAGAATGGATATTATGTGAGATCAATTTACTTGAGTAAATCTATGCATCCATGTTAATAGAAGAAAATTTCTATCAGTATAATTATAAATCATGCTTCTACATAAATAAAAACACATAGCTGCAATTAGAATAATGATTAAACACGTGGTTGATCGAGTGACAATGGAATGAATGTATGAGACCATAAAATAAATGTGAATATTCTAAAAATATAATGTTTGACCCAAATAACATGGGTATAATGAAAATTTTCTTGAAAAAAGATGTACATATATTTAAGATGAATCGATAACATGAGATCTCTTTATGGTCGATACATCGACCACATGAAGATATTCAAACCTATCATGACCTATTAGTAACCATATGACAATTTTCAAACAACCAACATTGATCATATCCTATTGTGAGATTCACATGATAGTTGAATTTGCTATGTACTCTCCAAGATACAATAACTATTTTATGTGATAGATAGTTATGTATTATACCACAACCATAATGTATGATTTCAAAAGATTTGAAGACCAACCATGAGCCGTCACTTTAAAATGATATGGGTTTCAAAAAATAAAGGATGATTCTATGATTCGAAGGTACATATATAGTTGTGCATGAATTCTTATTAGTTGATTATATGATGAGTTCCCATTCACTTTCCCATTATTTAAAAAATAGAGACGTCAATTTAAAAGGTATATCGTGGGGTCATGTGTTCTCTATCATGTGAAGAAGAATAAGGAATTTCATTTAAAATATGATATGTGAATTTATGATAATCTCGTGATGAAAAATACAAAATTCATGCATGTGAAAATATTCTATGAATAAATGGAAACATTATGAGGGTATTAAGACACACATGAAATTATTTCATAAACATTATTGTTTAAAATGTATAGATTTGGAAATTGAGGGAAAATGAGAGTGTTTTCCTTTGGGTATATTATGTTAGGAATGAAAATATATCAATAACTCATGGAGTGATTGGTATAAAATATTTTTTGATATGTTTTCATGGGATATATTATCTCATAAATAAAATATAAGAGTAGAGAATCATTTCATAGTAATTTAAAAGTAATTTAAAGATTAGAATCATGAAGAATTTTGAATTAAAAAAATATCATCCATTAAAAAAAAGTGGAATGGAAATTTAATTTTTGATGCTCTGAATCATATATATATATATATATATATATATATTGAATGTTGATATTAAAGAAGGTGGGGTTAAATATACATAAATCCTACATAAAATATGTAAAATTAATTTTGAGATTCTAATACACTTGTATCGATGAGAAAACAGTGTGAGATGAATCCCTGAATCCAATATATAGATTATTTTATAGGATGGGGAAGATCCAGATCACTCGATATTTGGGTGAATGATCAAAAATATTAGGGGTACAAAAGATTCTGAGGAGGTACATGAGAATACCTATTGATAGATCTTCTTATAAAAGAAGAAAATATTTCCATGTGGTATAGAAGAAACCAAGGAGAGTAAATAATTTATTATTTGATGGATCATAGTTAAATATTTGAATACTCTTCCAATGGATTCTGGATACTATGGAGAAAATTTATTCTATGTTGGGAGTATATTATTTAATGTTTTAATAGTGTAATATGTGTTGATAGGCCAAGACTATCATTGGTTGTAAACATATTTTTCTGGTATTAAATAATCATTTTTGGGGGTAAAACCAACATGAAAAGTTGTAGTATTTATATCCAAAAACAAATAGATATTGTGATATGATATAATTAATTTATTTACTACCAAAATGGTGTTGACTATATGAAATTAATGATTATATCAATAACCTTAAAAAAATTTAGAGGTTGAATGAAAAGGTATTTCTTTTGTAAAAATACAACCATTGATTAACCCCTTTATTTGTGGCTTATCTAGCAATTACCTCTTCATATGATTTCCAAAGTAAATAGAAATTCTATATAGTCACCATATCTATAGATACTTATATTATATGGGGGTTTAGTGATTACTATATAAACATGACTTATTCTATGGAGACAAGCATACTAAAAGTTCTTGTAGTGTTTCAATGATCACATATTATAAGATTATTTGAAAATAGAAATTTATATTTGATAATAAATCCAATTAAAATCATGGGGATTATTTTTATTCTCATGATAAGGTGTGGTCATTGAACTCAGATGATGCAAAGTCACCTGTAAATTCTAGACGAATAAAGATATATAACTCTCCTTTAACACCTTTGGATGTCTTATATGGGATTGTCCATTTGGTAGAACATATCTTGAAGATTATTATTGATCAATGATTTCCACATTTAAAATCCATCTTCATCATTCGAAGAGGATAATTCCTCCATCTGATCCAACAATAGTGGATTTTTCTCAAGTATTTTATAACAAATTTGTGTGTTTCCATTGGGCGCAAAAAGGTATTGAAATTGAAATCACCCTAAACCATATGTTAATGAGGATAATGTAACATGGGTGTGACTAGAGGTGGTGGATATTAACAATATCAATCATTTGAGTGTCTCTAGGTATGTGGGTACTCTCGACATGGATTTGACAAAAAGAGGTCATTCATATCCGGAAAACCCATCATTATTGGGACGGTCTTCCCAATTTACAATCAATGATCTAATAATGTGAGAAACATCTTTTATATGGATATTGTCATTATAATGAGTACCTTAATAGTTAGTATCATGACAGGAGTTCTCATTATTGGTCTTTGTACTTCCCCAAGGAGGAAATATATGTAATGTGTTTTGGGGAGGACTTAAAGAACTAATTATGTGAATATCTGGGGGAATTCCTCGATGTATGGAGCTTATATATCAATTTAATAGTGATTTTTTAGCCTCTTTAACAACTATAGATAGGTATTTTATATACTTGAGTATATCAACATTGATTAATTCGTGAATATGGTCATGTTCTTGGGTGATGATATAAATTTAGTGAGATTTACTTTTAGATTCTCCACTCGGAGAAGACTGATGAACTTCAAGGATGGTAGACCATTTTGGAGAATCCCCTATCATTAGAGGATCTAATTTATGGGATCCTTGATTTTTTATAAGAATATGGGAATGCATTTTTTTCTATAAATATATAATGATGGTATCCCTTAGACAGAGTGATAATATATTCCCTCCTTTTGATAGCCATTGAAACCTTTCTTTGGTATTCCTTGAGCTATATGTTATTAGAGATATGTAGGTTCTTTAAATACTCTAAAATAATGTATTGATAGAATTATAGTTTGGATTTGGGAATATGATCCCACTCATGTGTCTCTATTGAAATATTCTAATGGTTCTTATGATGGTTAGTGGGGATATGAGAATTATCTTAAGTAGCTACTAATAAATAAAAATCAATGTCTTCAATATGGGGTGCTAGAATATGGGCCTTCTCTTTAGTGTTTTACCAGATATTCTAACTATGACATTCTGTATTTTTTTGTCAAGATGGACTGACATCTATTCGATAAGTGTAATTTAGTGTAAGGCTATTCATCAATTCCTGAAAATATATATTAGCAGGATTCTATAGATGGAATGGTAATACAGTCCCATTCATAAGTGGCTTTCGGAATATGTCCACACTCATATCCTTCTTTCATCATTGAAATATACTGGTGTTCTTCATGTACCAAATCTTGAATATGGACTTATTCTTTTTTTCCACTAGGATGTTCTAACATTCATCTAGAATTACCATAGAATACATGTAGACTTGACTATTAGGTGATGGGACACGATCTTACTTTTTTTCAAGGATGTGCTACCAAATCTCATCATGGGGAACATGAATATGAACATATTAATGGAATACTCAGATCTATTTTCCTTAGTGTTACCTCATCTAGGGTATGTGATCTTGAGTAACAGAAATTGATATCTTTTGTGAAACCTACCCTATGAAACAAAGTTGAAACGAAGCCAATTGAAATTATCGATAGTAATAGAGGATGGGGAGATCCTGATTTGTAATCTCTTAAAAACAAAGGGAGTTTATGGTCAACCTCTATATCCATATTCCAATTATAAGTGGGATGTTAATTTTTTTTTCTATGGGGATAGAATCTTGTAGTGGTGGTAGTTTTCTACATGTTTCACTAAAATTTCCCTAGTCATCCTGTAGTAGGGTGGAATGCAATGATTTCATTCTTAATGGTTCTTGATTGGGTTTTCCAAATATTGAATTGTATCATTTCAATGATACTCCCATACCTATGTATTATCCATGTGGTGTTGGAGGTGTTGTATGGGTGATGTTTCCATTCTAATTGAAGGGGATCTGAACATTGATATAGTTGAAGTGTACCAATATTTTATTAACAAAGGTGTAATCACTATAGATATTTGGGGACTCTTGAAAGGTGTACTTGAAGAAAAAGAACAACATAGACAAGAACATTGATCATTCATGTATCAAAAGATAGTATATGTTTGACTAATTATTTTCAAAATTGAAATATTCAATTGGGTAAACCATTTTTATTTCTATAAACTTGGTCTCTATCAATGAAATCATTTTTGTATCGGGTGGAAATGGGTTTTCTAAATTCATAAAATATTCAACATGACTTCATTATAGAATTTAGTGTCAGTGTATTCCTACTTTCCATTAGGATGTGGTCATTGGGACTATACTAGAAAAACCTAGAAATACACGATGGACGATATAATGGGAAACTAGGCTCATAAAAACCAGTTGATCATGATTGTTTACCAACTATGGGACTCTACTATATATTTAATATTTTTTTATTCTTCCTCGAATTTCAGGGAAAGACTAGTTACCCCTGATAAATATTGATCAACAACATGTATTGATGAACATATATAATTATTTGAGGTTATTTATATTTTTTTTAAAAAAACTAATGTTAAATTCCACGATGCAGTGGTTTAAAGCTATATAGTTTGGTTCATATATGTTTATCACCATCTTGGGATGCTTTATGTGTTTTAGGTGCTATGATTTTGTATAAATGAATGTATAATTATTTATCATTGTGAATAAAATCAAAAACCACATTTTTTAGTGAAACATAATATAAAACCTCATAAAATATAAGGTTTTATGACAATGAATCATAAATTTAGATTAATTTCATATGTTTAAGAACTCTAAGTGAATTCTGAATTGATGTGGTTAGTGTGGGACTTAAACTTATGAAACCCAATCTATTTAACCTCAAGCGGAGTATGGCCAAATGAGGTTGGACTCGGTTTTTGGGTATGTGGCCAACTAAGAAGTATATGACCTCATTTGGCATATGTCATGATGATATTGATATAGAGATGCATTGAGAGAATGTTTCTATATAGGAATTCGGTAAAATTTCTTTGGGAGTTTGGTACAATGTGGGGGTATCTAGGATTTCCAGGAATATGACATATTAAGGAGTGAAATAAAAAGCTTCATGTTGGTTATATCACCTTGATGGTGGATTTAGGAGGTGGATGATGCTAGGTCTGAACACTACCGAGGTGCCCTGTGTATCCTGATTTACATGGATCTAATCCCACATAGTTATAGTAAAATTGTTTAAGGTTGAGTGGAATGACCATAACATGTGATTTAACATTACACAATAAGTTTTTTTCGATACAGTCTGATGTCATGAAACTATGATGTTGGCTAAATAGTTTAGTATCATGTTGTATATAAGTTTCTTTCATGAATAGCGTGATCAAAAGGGATATAATATGGCTTATACATTAGATATACCATTTTTGGAATATTTTGTATCAATAAGTGGAGAATAATCCCATCATTGAGATTGATGTTGGCGCTTAAACCTAGAGGAATCCCATGTTTAGGTTTCTCATTAATTAGAATTGAGAATCAAAATAGGAAAATTATTGTTGGATATATATCTCCAACATCAAACTAATAAGGACCCTTGTTAACAATGGAATACATGATTTTGATTTCCGTAAATGTTTTACATATTTGGAATTCTAATTAAGAAGCCTCCATTTATGAAGGTAATCCATGATTAAATGGGTTTGTAATGGTGGGAATGCCCAATCCTTTTTCTATTGGTGGATTTAGAGGATGTCTTCTGATAATTGTATGGATGAGTAGGATACTTCGGGGAAGGGAAGCTTTATCCTTGAAACATGGGGGTTTCATGAAACCCTAGTGTTAGAATAATATGGGATAATACACAAAGTATAGAGCCTATGGGTTACTTCACCCTTGTGAAGAGGCCTCAGCAATGGGTGTTCCATGTAAAGAGACTTAGGTGATGGGTCACCCATGTTAAGATGCTTGGGTGATAGGTCAACCATGTGAAATTCCATGGGATATGGCTTACATAATTTTAGAGTCTTGGTGTGGCTTTACCATAGTAATCAATGGTTCTTAGGGATACCATTGGGTGAATCGTTATCTTTTTTTCTAAAGAGATATGTCATCATCTCTAGTAAAAAATGATTATGGGAAATGGCCTTTTTGAATGTTTTCACCAATATATAACCCAATTACCACTATAGTTAATACCCAGAGAGGTTGGACTCTATAATCTCCCTATATAGGGATTTTAAGACCTAGGAGAAGTGTATTTTTGTGTCTCCCTTTCTATTCTATATGTGGGTAATCTCATTCCAATGTGAATGGATTGGGGTCTCTAAATTAAAAACTATTAAGGCCCATGAAAATATATATTGGAAAAGAAGGTAGTGTACATGGGTTACTAGGGTGAAGCTAATTGGGTTTAAAGGTGGTCTACAATAACTTCATGGGAGACGTAGCCTAGGTGCACAAATGGGATCATAGGTGATGAAGCCTATGAATATGTAGGGTATGTTGAGTGATATGGTGGGTCTAATACTATATAATCATAGTTTCCATAACTATAGACCTGTATACGATAAAAGGATAACAAAAAAATCATTTACAGTTTTGAGTAGCACATGTGGATAATTATTAGGAAATAATATCTTGGGATTTAAAAGACATGAGAAAATTAACATGGTTGATGATCAATTCAATGACGTCTATGATGAGTCATAAGGACTACAAATTAATCAAGAATAAATAATTAAATTAGAGTAATTATGTTCAAAATAATTAAAAATTAAATATGCATGATATTGTTGATTAAAATTCCAGGAGATCCATCTTGTTATTTATTTTTTATCTCTTGAATTAAATGAATAAAATTTAAAAACAAACCCCCACATTAAGGTTCCATTGCACCTTGTAATTTTTATTTGTTATTAGTATGATGAAATTTTAATATATTATTATATTAACTTGTTTTATTTTTTAAAATTCATCTCAATATTTTAGTTCCCACTTCAATAGTCGAGACATTGTGGGAAATAGAGTTTTCATAACCAATAACTAATTAATAGAAAAAGTAGACTATTTTATTTCATATACTTATTTATTATATTATATTTAAATAAAATATATAAAATAAATGATATAATAATGAGCTACATGATTAGGATAAATTGGTTTATTTTTATTTATGCATTATATTCAATACATTTAACATCGAAATGTATATGTTGATACATGTGGGTTTAAATATATATTATATATATTGTGTTTTATATATAAAAAATAAATATAAAACCCATATGGTGGAAATCATAGATTAACCCGAGCATAACATAACTACATTATATATCATTATCCATTAATATCCCTTACATCTCATAATAAATCCCACCCTAAAACCTATAGGTTTATTATCAGTGGATATTAAACCCCTAAATGAATTATTTTAGAATAGTGAGAATATTTATTTATATTTTCACCACCCATGACCCCCTTACATACATATCATTTGATATAATATTTATTATAACCTATATAATGGAAACATAGGAAAGGGTGATCTCAGATGCGCATAAGTTGTAACACAAGAGAGATATCAATCGAGGATCCCACATGTGCATATGATGAACAAGTGGGCATGAGAACATGATTTGGTTTTATGACTAAAACATTGGAAAGTAATACATAATGCATACTGAATCATATTCATGAATATAACATATGTATTTTGGCATAACATGTGCATAAAAAATAGTAAATTGGAAAATTGGGAAATAAGCATGTGCTAGTAAATGAAATATATGAATGCGAAAACGTGCAATAATAATCACAGGCCACGAAACATAATTTTGGAATTAGGAAAAAGATTAATGTTACGAAATAATTTATTATATGAAGGCTCACTTCCAAGACCATCATTATATAGTTTATTACATTCATTCTCTATTCTCATTCACATTTTTGGTTGGATTGACTCCCAAATCCTATAACATAATAGATATGGTTCACTCCGAAGTCCCTTACATATCATTTCATTAGATTGAAACTTTAACCAATGCATTAGAGGAATGCATAATTCCTCTACCACTAGACACATAATGAAACAACATAGATATACATTCCACATGAACATGATTAAATTCATAAATCTACTATAATATAAATAAAATATAAGGGAGAAAATAGTTTTATAATAATTTATATAAAGGATAAAAAAATAATCTATAAAAATAAAGTTGATATTTTATTTAATACACATCCTCAGCAAATCATTAGAAATATTTGAGGACATTGACATAGATTAAAACAAATTAGAGGTATTTTAGAAAATATTATATAATATTAAAAAAATCCTTCAGAATTTGATGATTTTTTTAAGGATTTATTTTATCAATCAATGGAGTTAAAAATAACTAAATAGAGGATAAAAAAGACTTCTATAGTCATCAAAATGTGAAAACGAATTTTTGTAATAATTTTTTTTTGGAAAAAATGATAGTGAAAGAAACATATTATGGGAGAGATAAAAATTTATATATCTCACATTTCTTTTAAAAATATGAAATTATTGGATAGATAGATTTAGAAATCATAGAAGTAGATACCATGATAGATATTACATCGATGATAGAAAATTGAAAACACGGATATGGATGAAAAAATATCCAACTGAAATGTTTAGGTATAATAAATTATTTTCATAAATGTAATTTTAGGTGAATTATAAATAATTAATAATTGAAATCGTAAGAATAAATATAAAAACCTAAAAAATAACCCAATGAGAATAAAAAGTTCTAATTATAAAGAAAGTTCATAAATGTATTCATCAAATGTAAATTTTGGAATCAATATTCTCATGTAAGAAGAATGTTTGAGAGAGAAACCCATATGACATCCATAGTGGATGAATAAAATAAAAATGAAAGAAAGAATATGTTATGGATATATAAATCCCATGAATTAAATGAATTTTATGAAAATAAAAATACATGGGATTGTATATAATCCACTTAAAATAAAATATATATTTAATATGAAATAGATCTCAATGAAAAGAAATTGGGATGAGAATCCAATCGCTTCATTATTAACTTTCACAGATGGGCTTTAGCCTCTGGTATAAAAAATATAAAACTATTTATCACTTATTTATGATCCTTATCCATATCTATTACCTTTTTGTAATAAATTAACATCATTTATTAAAAACATATCAGTTGTTTATTGTTTAATTTCATCATAAGATGTTATAGAATTTTATTGTTTCAACAAAATTTTCTATTGTTGTTGTTAATAATCATTGCTTGAAAACAATTTAATCATTCCGAGATTATTCAATATAGGGGTATCAGTTAATGAAAATGATTTATTCACCCCATTTTAACTATATAGATGGTATGAGTATGGTTTGTAGTAATTAAATTCATGTTGAGAAAGTTTAATGTTATTTTACTGATAAAAACATGTTACATTATATTGTCCAATCATTTATCTGTCACCATTATAGAACAATATTCATAAAATAAATAAAACTAAAATCATTTACTAACATTAGTAGGGTTTTAATACTAATTAATCATTTAAACATTAAATATAGTATAATATCATTCATGTAGGGGTTGAACTGACCTAAACAAGATCATGATAAACAAAGGAATGAACAATAGTATAGAGTTTTATTATTATAATATAATGGTTTTTGAAATATAGTAATGTCAATGAAAATTGATTAGATTAGGTAATGAGTTTTATAACGATTTGATATGATAATGTATTGTAGAAAGGTAGATAAGTACATGATACTTTGATGATAATTTTCTATTTCAAAATGGGTTCCTTAAAAATGAAGTATTTGGGATTATTTCTTGGAACTAAGGGATAAAAACACATATAAGACCAAATAAGAGAAAATAAGGTTAGGTACTCAAAATAAAACTGAAGTAAAAGTTTATTTTGAACTTTATATATGAGGGTTTCTTTTTATTTTTGATTTTGGATGACATTTATGTAAATACTCATTACCTAATGTGTAAATATTTTCATTTTACAAAGAAACTATAACACTCCAACTATTGTATACATTATTATTACATCATTTTTATGATAAATGAAATAATAGTAATACAATTTATAATAGAATAGTTTAGTTTCTTGGGAAAATTAGGTTTATAATTCAGTTATACATAATAAAACAAATAATGTGTTTAGATCATTCATTATTTTAAATCTGAAATATATATAGTTATACTTAGTGTATTTTACCCCTAGAGGAAATAAATCAATGAAATGGATTTATAAATGTTTAGTATGGATGATAACATGGAAGTAATAAGATACAAGAATCAGTAGTACATGTATTTTTTTAATATATTGAAGTGTTAGATGGAAACACATCACTCACTTCACTAGAATTTATTAAAGCATAAAAAGAGTATAATGATTATAAGAGTTGCAAAGAGCATGAACCAGAAGATGATTAATTGAAAGTGAAAAAATTTAGAATGGACCCAATGAAGATCAAGGATAAATAGAGCATGAATACAATCATCTTAATGTGTCATGATGCTTCTGTGTGCTTTAAAGCTAAAGAAAACTCAGCTATAGGATGATGTAAATTGAAAAACCTTATGCACCTATACATTGTAGTTTCCTCACCCATATTCCTCATTTTATCATGAACCAACCTTGATTCACTACATGAAATGGGTATAGGGGTGAAGATAAAGGTACAAGAAGAGTCTCTGCTCATGCTATCCATGTATGGACCGTAGAACTCCCTCAAAAAAACCACGTGAATCTACAATAGAAAATCCATCTCTCCAAATGTGAATTCCTTACAGTCCTTTTCAAAAATCATACAACATTCTTTAAAAATACTTAGTCCACATTTGAAGCATATTCCCAAAAATTGTAGTCAATGTTTGAGGCTCTAAAATAAACCACAAAACATTCAAGAAACCAGACATGAAATCATCAAGTCACTGTATTCAGTCTAAGAGGCCTTTATCACCATTGAATGAAAATCGTCAGATCATCAAAAAAGTGAAAAATAAATAAACACATTGCCATGTAATTTTTCAAAAATTAATGTTAGGATTCTACTTAAAATTCTTCAACCAACATGATAAACATTCTCTATCTTATTTGAAGGTAAATTTCCACATTGTTTTTCACTTTCTTATATATTTTGAAAAATAGTTCATCTTTTTCATCCATCCAATATTCCAATTCTTTAAACACATCCTCCTCAAATAGATATTAATATCTCACAGGTGGGTAATAAACCTTATTAGAATTAATGTCACAATAATTATTTTCATCAGAAGATTTTGTGAAATTTTTAGCAGCATCATGCTGAGGCGGAATATATATGTTTACCATCTTAGAGGCCATAAAAGAACTAGAAATAACTATTCACTCATGATTAGAGTAATATCTAAGTCTCTGAGTATTCTATGGGTTTTGTGTAACGAAACCATATGAATCAACAAAATATTTTCTATATTTATTAATATTATATTTTAAGTAGTCATAAACATAATAACGAAATATAATAACATAGTGTTCAAATTCCACACTTAACTTATAAACAAAACTGACATAATGTTCACAGATAACGTATGTGAATAAATCAAAACATCAAAATTTTGAATAAATATAGCATCAAGTTCACAAATAATACATATAAACTGACAATATATATCACATTTACCAATTAATTAGTGGAGTATATAATTATTGGACCTCCCATAACATCAGGAAATGATCATAATCATGCATTCCACATAGAAAGAAAACATATAAAAATTATAATCATGAAATAAAACAATAAATATGATGTATTCCTCTAGATAGTATCTCTAACAAACTATTGTGGACGATGGTTATGAATGGTGTTAGGTTGCGTGTCATGAGGTTTTATGTGGCCTAATGCAGTGAGGATGGATTCTATTTGTAATTAAAAATTTTAAGGTTCAAGTTTGAAATTTAGTTTTGTAGGTGTTTTATGCACTCATTGTTTTTTATTTTAGGTTATAACTTAATAAAAGCATATTTTATATCATATAAAAAAATATAATGTGGAGTTAAAAAAGTGGTGAATATATATATATTAGAAGCTTTTAGTTTGTCTTGAAATGACCGAAGGTCAAGGTGAGAAGGGAACACAACTCAAGATTAATCAACGAGATGTTTTTTAAAATAAAATTTTTGGAAAATCATTATAGGAATCCTATAAATCAATTAAATTTGGAATAATCATGCATAAAAACATATAGGTATAGTTTATTAAAGTGTTAATCGAAATGGTTTTAGAATAATTATTACAAAATCATAGGGAATGGGAGGAAACACCTAATGGAAAGAAACATGATTAAGAGTCCCCTTATTAGAGATTACTATTTATTTCATAACATTATCCCACCATGTATAGTAAACTTATGGTTATTAAAAAGTAAAATAACTGGTAAATTATGTATATTTTTACGTACATTATCCATTATAAACATCAGATTTTATTGGTTAATTCTCATTGTTAAAATTTAATGGTTTTCTGTTTTTTATTTTCATTTAATAAAGTCTATTAGATCAATTTCATTATATTATTATATTTATACTAAAGAATTTATAAAATGAATTATAGTATATTAGAAATTAATATATAGATATATTATTAAACATTTATTATAACCGGTAATAAATGAAATAATAATTTTATAGTTAGCCATGTTGTTGTAGGTGGTTGACCTATTGTTAACGAGACATTATGATAACTGGAGTTATGTGAGATTTATAAAACAAATAAAATTCTTACAGTACCATAACACTATTAACATGATTTCAAAAATATTTTCAATTAATTTTACTATTTTTTATTTTTAAAAGAATTTATTGGATGAAAATGGAAAGAGGAGTGTAAATGGAAAATTTGAAGAAATCATACATACTACTTAGTGTTGTTCCATTGTCATTGCCCATAAATCGTTGAAATATAAGAGTTTTAGGAATGAGACACGTAATATAGTATGTAAGGGTATTAAGATAGGGAATTTGATATATCGTTTCTCTTTGAGGAGTGGAATGGATTTTGTTTATCAAGGGTAGGGATAAGAGGCATTTATACTTGAGTTGAGGGTTATTTATGAGTTAAAATACTGAATAAAATAAATTTTCTAAGAAAGTCTTGTAATAGTGATATTTTTGGAATTATGAATTATATATGATTAAAAACATATGTTTTTAAGACATTAAAATCCTTTTTAAAATGAATTAATTTGTTTATGAAAATAGAATATGGAAAAATAAATGAAATGTTTTTCATTGGAATACTCTTTTTAGGCTTCAAAAATTGCATTTTATGTTTAGAATGAGATTTAATGGATTTTTAACTTATTAAAAATGTATTTTGTTGATTCAAAATTTATAACTTTTTTTACATCAACATTACATATTATATTTTTTTAGTTACAATAATTTTTTTACATAATAACTACAATTTTCTAATTCACCTAAACATTGGTGATTTCTCAAAAATTACAAAAAAAATCACTCTTGGGAAATTTCGACACCGTCCTTCAAAAAATGAAATTAATTTAATAAAAATAATGGTATATGTAAGGTGATTTTTATTATAAACAATTATACTATGGTTTTTTAATAAAATAATATAAAATACAAATAAAAAAATAATTATAAATTCTCTGATTTTCTAACTTGAATAAATATATTTTGGAATTATAATATATTTATTTTCATAATTTTATTTTATAAAAATACAATATATATTTCATTTACTATATTATTGGTTTATTTATATTTATACTGGTCAAATTAATATTCCAAATTAATGTGAGACTATTTTAAAGATAAAGTTACTATTCCAAAAAACATATTACCATAAAAAGTATCTATCAATTCAACAATTCATCATTAAACTCAATTACACTCATGGTTCAATATTATTCAAATCATAAATATTGATTAATGTACTAATATTATGATTATTTCATTAAGTGATCTTCTTGAGTGTGATAACACTTGGAGATCAATGTGATCTATATTTTCCAATTGTAGGAGTGTCATTTTTTTATTATTCCATTGCAGTATTTTTGATTTTATTAGCTATATAGATTACATAAATGTAATGTTAATTTTTTTATAAAAATCATATGATTTATGTGTTTATAGCCTACCATGTTGCTAAATATTATATACACATGTATATTTAGATGAAAATTTATATTTATAAAATTACGGGTTGTTACATTCTTCCTGATTTTATATATTTCTTCTCTAAATCTAATTTTATTGACCGATAATAGGTAAGGATATTTCTATTTCATTACCTCATATATTTTATATTCTTCCTATTCATAATTATTGTTTCTTTAATTCACACTAATAAGATGAGTTGTCTTACTGCATATAACTTTATCTCTATGTTCTAAGATCATCATTGGCTTCTCTTTATACGAGTGTATATGTTCAAGTTGTACAACCCCATGATCAGGTATATAATTCATTATGAGTGATATGTAGGTAACATCATGAACATATTCCACATTTTTTGTAGGTTATATTCCATGAATTTCTTACAAGGTGATATCCAATGTAAAGAAATTATCTCCCTCATAAAACTCTAATACCCTTTAATAAATATCATCATATCTTTTTTTTGAACTCTAGACATCTTCTTTGTGTTAAAAAACGGATTAAACATTCATTATTGTCTCTTGTTTAAAATTTGGTTGAATTTTCTTATAATCACTAACAACATCCCAACATATAGAAGTTATATATCACTTCCAATATAGAGAATATATGGGGACATATGAATAATCAATTTAAATCTATTATTGTATAATAAAACCACCAATGGATAATGTTGATATGATCCTCCATTAAATCTGATCATTCTTGATAATTGTATGTAGTCATGTGTAGGGATGGTCCTTTCATATTACCCATTAGTCCTTTAGTGATAATACATACTGACGTTCAATTCAGTATTTATAAGTAAACCATAGATCATGCTTAGAAATGATCATATGTCATTTCCCATACAACATCACCACTCCCTTTACAGATATCATGGTATGTTATTCGAGTGATAAATCATTCTAAAGAGTGATTATGTTAGATGTCTTGGTGAGATGATCCCCAAAAATCTATATTGTATCACTTACATTGGATGAGTTTAATAGACTAGTGATAAATTTTATGGTGAAATTGTCCCATTACTATATATGTATGGGTAATGGATGTATCATCCATTTAGAATTATTTCACATTACACTAACATATAGACATACAAAGAACATTAAAATCCACTCAAAAATATTTTTCTTCATGTGGTACCACAAAAATTGTTGTCCATGTTCATGGAAAATTTTCATAATTCCATGATTTATGGAGAAATATAATATATTTTCATTAAAAAATAGATATTTTTTATCTGATGTGATGATGACTGAAAATGGATGGTTCCAAACCAAATGAATCCGTCTTTATCAGCGATGATTTTTTTAAAATTCCCTTATTTTGTTGCTTTCACATTTTTCAGAAGCTCAAAATCATTACATTGTGTAACCATAATATTCTTTTTTATATATGGTTGGAAAATAGTTTTGGAAAAGTAAGATGTCATCCCTTACATTATTTTTTCTAGAAAAATCAATTTTCTATCCCTAAAGATATGGAATTTATCAATCTACATCATGGATAGTGTATTGGGTTCTTTTCTACTCAGAGTATAAACCAACATATTTACAATTCGAATATGATATTGAATTTATTGATCATAATACCTGGTTACATCTATCCGTATTTTTTGGAAAATATTGATCTATTTGTATATATATATACTTCATAAACTATAATTTATTTATATTTCAGAATTTTCTTTATAGTGGATATGTCATCAAATATTTAATAAAAATATCATAGAAACTAATCATAAATCATGCATGTGGAAGTTATTTTTAGGAATAATCAATTATTGTGATGAATATTTTAGAACTTCATCATTTTTTATGAGTAAAAAACCCAAAAAGTTTCAATGTGGAATCAGAATATATTAAAAAAACATATCCACCAGAGGGGGATGTGAGTACAGGTGTAGGGTTTGGCCTTTTCATGAGATCCTTGATGATTTACTCACATTCTCTATTAAATAAATACTTTACTTATTTTTGTGTTAGAATAATATTTAGTAAATAAATGTGTAAAAATATTCTGAAAAACACTTGGTTCTACCCATTTAATCAAAGAAAACTATGAACACCCATACTGCCTAAGGTTAATGTCCAATCACCAATTGAATATTTCATTGAATGATCCTTTGAAATTACCTCTCATGTGATCACGTTCCCCCAATAATGTGTCATGAATCATCCAAAATTAACACTTAATAAACATAGTATAAAACTTTTGATTTTATAATGACTTTAACATAATCCTTAAATTATCATTATATCCCTCATTTATAATGGAGTATATTTTAATTTCATTAACAAATACTTCCATAATTGTTTTGATGTAGTCTTTAAAGATAATTTGTAATGTCCATGAAGATTGAAGGGGCTTTTTTATGCCCAAATGGAATCACTATGAGCTCATAATGTTCATATATTATTTGGGAAGTTATCTTCTAAATATGTTTAATATTATTCACTATTTTATGATATCCCATAAAATGATCCTCTATTGATAATTAATGAGCTCATTAAAGCTGATCAAACAAGTCATCAATCCTTTGTAGGGGATACATTTTATTCACAGTAATTTTTTTATCTCTTGATAATTAACTCAAAACCACATTGATCAATAATAATTATTTATAAAGAGAATTGGAACACCCTTGGGTTATGTACTAGGGTGTATGGTCCATTTTTTTAAGTTCTATTGTAGTTACTTCTTTAAATCTTCCCGCTATATAGGGGATATATTATACTATATTTTTTAAGATTGGAGTGGGACCAGGTTTGAGTTATATTGATAAGTAGAACACAGAATACTGCGGAAGGACATGAAATCATTTAGGAAATAAATATTTATACTCCCCCATAATGTTAATATATTTAAGGATTATTTTTTTACTTTGACATAAACACTTTGAAATGATATACTCCTTCACTAGGAATCAAAACCAATACCGTTGAGGTGTAATCTAAAGAATATTCATGATCTTCCTTAAATTATTATAAGTGCATGGGCTGATCTATAATATATAAAGCGATTTAATTTTCCCTATATTTGATGAGATATCTAAATAATGATTCCCAATCCAGGCCTACTATAGCATCAAATTCGAACAATTTAAGGATTATGAGATTCCATGGATGAATCTTTTCCTAGATACTTACTAGAAAAGAGTCAAACACATTTGTTATAATGATTTTACCACTTCATGTTTTCATAGAAATATCTTCTTAATGGTATTTGGGATCTTATTTAATAGTTCTAGAAAACATTCATTATATAAATAATTTCATAGAACAGAAATAAAATAAAACGTTTTCCATTATGTTATGAATAATGTGTGTACCATATACAATTTCATTATATTGATCCACATAAACAATGGTGATTAAATTATATTTCCCTTTCTCCCCTGGTATTAGAGTCTGTTAATTCTGGTTACCCTTAAAGAACCCTTGTTTGGTTCATTTGATTTCATATTACCCTTTCTTCTTACAGTTGAATCATTGAACCACGAGTGGTGCATTAGGTAGTTCCTTCCATTACTCTATTTTGTCGGAAATATTCTTTCTATATATTTTATATTCCTAAATTTGATTGCATTATCTACCATACATAAATCATTTCTTCATTCGTTTGATACAATTAACTAGATTCTTCTTCGCACATCTTAGTTATTTGAGTGGTTGGTTCTTCTTCCCTCTATTATCATTTAATTCTCCATCATGAAAATTGGTCCTTATTTTCTTGTCTCCTTGTCTCTGGGACTAATCTATAAACAACATATCTACTATTAGAGTACATTAAACTAATTATTTAACATAAAAAATATATTGATAAATATTTTTATAGATGTTTTTTTAAACCATTGAATAATATATCAAATTTTCTATCATTATTGATACTAAATTCAAGGTGTACCTTGAAAGGATTGTGAAATTCGCCTCATAAGTCCCATATATTCACTCTCATTTTGATTACTCTCTAGAAATTCCCTATCCATATTTATTTGAATATTTAGAGTGAGTTATATATTATTTATTATATTCTTATTGTTTTCCAATCCTATTTCATCCATTTCATCATTCGACTTTTTATTCCTGGCCAATGTCCACAACTAACTAAATTCTCCATCTAAGTGATAAACTACAATAGTAAGTTTCTCTTATTTAGAATAATGATGCATGATAAATATATTTTATATGTGGTTGAACAACTATTCCTTGAAAATTGATAATACTTCTCTAGGATATGTACCACATTGTGAGTGGTAGTGGTTTGGGGGGGGGGGATGGGCAAATCTGTGTTGGGGACTTTATAATCCAATTGTTAATTTTTATCCCTTTACCAATTATAATTGAGAGGATATAAAATTCATTTTTCTATATTTTTTATTGTATGGATCTATTTAAATTTATTTAAAGGATATCAAATGTATTTTATATTTTTTACAACGTAATAGGAGTAGCTAGTTTTTACTATATATGTCGATGAAAACTATACAAATTTTCCTCGATAATGTGATATCTGATAAAATGGTTTGGATTGAAAAACAAAACAAAAACCATGTGTCATTATATACACATTATATTGGGGGGGATGTCATTTATTCTAAAACAAGTGAATTTTATGTCCAATATAAAACTCATTGTTTGCTCTTTATATTTCATGTGCAGACAAACTTCAAATTCTTTCAATTTCACTAGAACACCAAGAAGGAATTCCAAATGTTGAGAATTATATGGGGTTTTAAAATGATAATTTTTTCTTCTTTTTCTTATTCATATATTGTTTAATTAAATATAGAAGGTAGGAAAATATCAGTCTTCATTACTATAGAAAATGGAAAATCACATGTTGGTATAATTTTTACTTCATCTAGAATCTATTAGTCAAATTTTTCATCATCTAAAAATATCAACATAATATTATTCCTATAGAAATATTTCAATCGATCCCCTTACATATAAACTATTCATTCAATACATAATTGGTTCATATGATACATATTAATCCTAAATTTTATTATCTAATACAATATGTCTATTACTATCTTCTTTTCAAAGTACCTTCACTTATTTATCGAGAGCTTTACTGCTACCTCCATGATTCCACTCTATTGGATACCCATTCAATGTTCAGTAACTCTTTATCTATTACATTTACCCAAATAAGAAATAATATAAATCTACATGGACAAAAACTCTACACTGAACAAGTAAAAAAAATCGCATTCAAATCAATCAGCAGTTCAAACAACATTTTCTCAGTAAACATTCCCATCATTATGAATACCTAATTTCTTATCATAATCAGGATAGATCCCATACTAAAATTGGAATTTCTTAATTCAAAATATTAATTACCCACTCAGATCCCTTTTCATTTTACTTCCTTAATTCTTCTACAAAGGGTTTCAATGTTATTTTTATGGACTTCTTTAAATCATGGAATCAATGACATCTTCTAGTATTCAAAAATATCAGCTAAAATCTTGAAATTCTTTTCATGATTATTGATGTGTGAAATGACCAACATTTCATTTCCAAATTGAATATACTTAAAAAGGATTCCTGAAATCATTGAACCTTAATTTGACCCTTATTGATATAAAATTATTTGGCCATTTCTTCTTAATGAAAAATTCCCTATCCAATAGTACCCCATCTAATTTTCCTTCACAATTAAATTCTTTATTCATAACTTCTTTGGACAATGAATCAATTTGTTCTAGACACAAAATTATTTCTATATTTATTTCACCTGTATCTTCCTCCATCTGAGGGGTTCCAATATGTTTATCCACTTAACATCATCCGATGAACCCTCAGTGATCTAACCTACATTCTATATTAGATGATTAATATAATTCTATATTATTATATTTGAATACTCTATCTGATGTTATCATAAATTTTTGTATAATGAAAAATAGAGTCTTATTTTTGATGAACATCACTCGGATACCACAACCCAATGAAATAATATGTATATTGTTTTACTGAAACCACTTCATTCAGAAAATTATATATGATTCCGTCTCTCAATATGATTTGTATGATTAATTTTCTCATAAATAAGTATCCAATGATCTTCACATGTGTCCTATATGTGATGAATTTCTTTTCTTCGAAATCTCTATTTTATCATATTAAAATATTTTTTAATATACTAGAAGCCTCATCCAAATACACATTCTTCGTTTATTCTCCAAAACATATTCACTTTTAATATTATCATTGTACAAGTTTGTATGATAGAATTTGTATAGAACCTCATCCAACAAAACATTACCAACATATTAATTTTGTCAGGAACCATAAGATCTTTTATTTAAACAAAATTATCCCATAAACCATAATAATCAATGATAATTTATTCCTTATAATGATCATGTTGTTCTATAACACTGAATAAACCGAAAACCACACCTTATTTTCCCTCTCTCTATAAATGATTTTATTCTATGAATATTAAATTTTAATTATAGCCTCATGGCATTATGATGTTTACTAAATTATGAACACATCAATACAGATTAACTAAATTAATCAATAGATATTTGTATAATGGAACTCATAATTTATTTGAGTTATCATTTTTTTCTATCATATATCCTTTCACCTTGGTCCAATCAACTCCATCTGATCTCGTCAGACCATTATACTCTTTTAGTTATCCATTATAGTTTTGGTTAGAGGGATAATTTGGTGTAAATAGGTGATATTATGCTCCCTAAACAAATTAAATAGTTTTTAAGGAGATATTTCTCATGATATTCATAGTGATCAATCTCTTAAATAAATATACATGATGATATATATATATGTTGAGAATACACAAAAATGGATCTTTTCAATATGTCATTCATGATTTTACAATTTATAATTCTACACCGAGGTCAATATTTATTAATATATCTATTTGTAATTTTTAATGTAATATGAAATCAATATAGGATTTTCCCCACTTTGAAATAACGTGTCGACGAAAACCACTTCATATTCATTAAGGATGATCCCCTTATAGGTTATCAATAATACCAACAAAGAAAACATTCTAGTATGAAATCTTATTTATGCAATTTTGTACAATGTATTCATCGCACCCATTACATTAGTTTCTCGCTCTTATATCCCAAATCACCTTCAATTACCTCTTTTAAAAGAACAAATAAAATGCCCAATGTTTTAGGGAATAAGGTATGTATTACTTACTTATCAATATGAACAATAAGGTTGTGATATTATTCTCAACTGAGTGGATCCACTATCTCAATGTTTCATTATGGAAAATCTAATATTAAATTCTGACCGGGGAACCATTAATGTTCTTAATTCCCCAAATTATTTATATTTGAATTTTATATTCCCAAGAGCCTTTATGGAACATGTATCGCCAGATAAAGACTCATTATCCTTAATAAATCTTATAGTTATGGAATTAATATATAGAAAACTATTATAATTTGTGCTTCAATGTTTCAAATCACACACGTTAATTTAGTTACAAAATATTGTCCTTATTTTGAAAAGCACTCATGAAATTCACATTGTTCATATATGTAAGGCCCCAGACATAAACATTGCCTAATATTGATTTTTCATCAATAATTTACATTATATGTGGTTTATTATACATCGTATAAAATAAGCTCGAGTATAATTCAAAATACGCCTCAATGATAGGAGATTGAGACAAAGTACCTTACCTTGATTTTGACATGTCTTGTTCATTATTTGTTACCCTGAATAATAAACATAGGTTCATTTATACATTCCTCAGAACCTTATTCATGTTTATTCTTCCTTTTATATCACTTATTATAATGTTATAAAAATTTCATAATTATTTAAGTTCATATTGGTTGTTTTGTTGATATTCGGTACTTCAGTCAAAAAATTTTTTTGACGTAACTTATCGATGTACTAAAAATTCCTTAATCTCCAAAATATTATTCATGATTTAAATATAATAGATATTTAGTATATATGTATTTATAATAGACCATAATAATTAGAGATAAGAAATTTAATACACCATTCATGGAGATGGTAGGCCATACGTACGCATGAAAGCTAATTTCATTTCTTTGTTAAATTAAAGGAATAAAAAATAAATGACACATAGGTATATTGTAATAATAGTATAATTTGTATAATATATATTTTACATAATTTCATTAACTCCATCCTTTATACATTCCATGTATGGAATGAACGAGTCATATCACTTTGTGGGGGAAGCAATCCACACTTCCTCAAATGAAATTATCGTATTACACATTATGGAAAGAATAAATGTATGTTGTAAATAAAAATTATAGAATTTTAGAGAGAATATAAATATAATATATTTCATATTTATACATTCCATTAATATATATCATTATGGTTTAATGAATATCATGTATAATTAAGGGAATCACATCATGGAGACGGTAGGCTGTACGTATGCACGAGAAAAGATATCATTATCAAAATGGATAAACGGTATATAATATTATGGTATATTAATTATAAATAATAAATATCATGTTATATTCACAATTTACATCCATTATACTGAACATTATAACCATCCAAACTAATTGTTGTTGAATACAAAATTACACCACGATGTAGACACAGTAAGCCGTACATATGCACACATGGTGACCATAAATATAATAAAATATAATTATGCAGAATATACTAGAATTGATTCATTAGTTAGAAAAATACATAAAAAGAGGAAGTAGAAGAGGAAAATAATTACGAAAGAGGTGATAAAACAAATACTTTTTTTGAGTATCTAATTTTGATTTTCACTAAAGGACTCCATTGGATGGATTTTTTCCGAAGGTGTGGTCTCTAGGAGGAAGTTAGGGGTTTTGGGAGAATATTTAATCTGAAGTGGGATGATTCAATTGGATGGAGAGGTGTGTGTAAGTGGGTTGAGATGGTTTCCTTTTATAATAGGGAGGAGGGTCACTTTATGATCGTCTTGAAATTTTATTTTATTATAAAATAATTTTTGAATTATAATAGTTATAAAGTGACACATTTAGAGTATAAGATTATTATGGGTCTAAAACCACCCAACCAATTGGTTTTATACATGTTTAGGTCACAATAATATCCTTATCTTTTAGCATTAACCCTTAGTTTAAAACATTAACTCTTACCATTTTATCTTATATCTTAATAATATATGGTTACTGTAGTTACTTTAAAATGCCAATAGAACAAAAATTAGATACTTAATGAAACTTTTAACATAATCAATGTTATTTTTAATAATCTTATAATTTTAGGACTACTATATTATTTAATAAAAAATTTATTTGTTTTAAAAACTAATTTATGTCTATTTTGACATTATTTCATAATTGATTTGTGTTAAAGTCATAAATACCAGATTCATTAAAAAAGGAATTAAATAATAACTAAAATTTCAATTTCATCCCAACTTTTTTGGTATGGAATCAAAATATTTAAATTATGTTTATTTTAATATTTATAATATCATTTATTTGAATATTTCATTAATAAGGTAATCACTTAATCAACATTGGGTCATGAATATATTTATATATTTAATGTCTAAAGAATATAAATAAAATAAAATGATGTAGTAAATCCAATTATACTTATAATTTCGATTTATATTCACTTATATAAGATATATAACCCAATATTAATTTTTTTTATTAAATGTTCCATGTTTATGTTATATTTTCCTTTTTCTAAAATTAAATATTATAAAATACCATTTCCTCACCCAAGTGGCTCCCAAATGCTAAAGGTTCATCTTAATGATGATAATGGTCGGAAATATCTCATCCATTATGATTAGGTCAAATTTATGTTAGTTCTATATTGTTATAATATTATATTTTACCCTTATTTACCTGATTTACAATTTTTCCATGGTAAATAAAAATAAGTAATGAAGTTAATATTAATAATTACAAAAAATAAAGGGTATATATTTACATAATTTGGAAATTATGATTATAAATTTGGAATCCACCTTTTCAAATTCAAAATACAGAATTAGAAGAAATTAATTTAAAATTAATTCCCATTATCAAAATAAGGAACAAATTTTTAAGAAGTAAAAACTATCAAAACATTGACCTGCGTTTATGTCCAATTAAAATCTGACATTAATTAAAATGAAACAATTTAGATTAAACTATAAAAAAATAATACTATTAATATTTTAAAACAATAAAAAAGATAATATATCTATATAATTAAATTATATGGAAAGGATGTATTGACTTCAAATGTTGTATTTCTAAGTATTCAATAAGAAAATGATCTTTATGATAAAATTATCAAAAAAAAATTCCATTTTTTTTCAAGTCCTGATACTATAAAAGATGATTATTTTTAAAAATGAAACATAAAAAAGTGAAAAAAACCAGATTTAAAAAGGGTTCTATATCAGATGTTGGTAAAACGAACTTTTACTAACATTAGTATATTTTTTTTTATTAAAATTATATTTAGTCTAATTTTAAGCCTCTAATGTTTATTGGATAAAAGTAAAAACATTTAAAAAAATGTAAAATTATTATATAGTTATTATTTTTATTCTCTTTTATACAATATCTACACATTAACTACCATTTGAAATAATAATAATAATATATTATTTTCGGAATAACTCAGTGTTTTGTGCAATGTATGATTTTGGAGAAACCCATTGTTACTTTCCAGGTACTCTATCATACTGAGTATCCACATAGACCTAAAATTAATATTAAATTAAAAAATATTAATAGATATGAAAAGGTATTATTATATTAATACTTGGGATATTACATAATTCTCCCCTTTGGAATTTGTCTCCTAAAAAATTTAAAAATAGGCTGGGAAACAACATTGAAAATACCACATACGAGAAATAGTCAATAAAACAATCACTTTAAAATAAATAAATATAATTACAATAGTCAGCTAAGATAACACATACTAGGATTTAATGTAGAAAAACACAGTTATGGAAGAGAAACTAAACATCTTGTTTTGATGGATAGTGATAGAAAACATGATTTGGAGAAAGTTAACAACCAGAAAACCAATAATTTGTGATGGGTTAAATAATAATTGATTTCCCAGTAGGAGACTTACCGGGTTTTTAAGGTCCTTTACATAAATTTGACGAAATTATTTATGAGCTTGACTAAGAACATAAGGAAATATTCTTAATTTTAAATCAGTGTTTCAAAAATTAATAAATATATACCATAAACTCACAATTTCTACAAATGGTGAGTATTCAAGATGACTGGGTCACACCTAAAGCACAAGAATCAAAATCTATAGAATGACATAATCCACAAAATATAGACTATATATTTCCCCTATATTTAGGAATTAACCAAAAACAAAATGTTATGAACAAGATCTGATAATCCCCAAATTAATAATCCTTTTGAAAAAGAAATAATACTCATATTCTCCAAAACTCAAAAAATAGTACCCAATGTTCATAAAAGGCTATTAATAAACAATTGGCTTTAAAATTAATTAAAGTAATACAAACTAAGATTGAAACCCATAATTCATATGGATGTGATCACATTGTCTTCCATGATAAATCATAAAATTTATCTCCAAATAACATCAACTACTCTTAATGTCTCGTACTTAAACATTATTAACATAATAACATATTCTCCTTGATAAGTTTATAATTTCCATAAATAACCCAAATCTACATATGTCAAAGATATATAAATAGATTCTTCCAAAATAAAATTCAACAAATAATCTTCAAATTTAATCTAATATTATTTTTTTTTCTAGAGGAATATAGAGTTCCCAAAATGGAAAATGTCTTCCAAAATAACAGTTATCACTTAATCAGTAAATCATTTCCTATACTAAGGATATCCATTTGATAAAACATAAGTTCCCAAAATCAAATTATTATTGATGAATAAAATCATATAACTAAAAATAATAAGTCATACTAACCAAGGTATTCTCTTAGGGTCGTGGTATGTGATAATTCCTGATCGCACATCGGTTATGGGTTCGCTTCCCATGGTCTTATTTGATGTAATGGGATGCCACCATTCCAATGGGTTATCCTTTTTCCAAAACATTAAAAAATCATAAGATATTAAAAAATAAAATAGAATAACCAAAACACAATTTATACTCAGTTTTATCTCATTCCTTTCATTTTGCACCTCAAAATGTAATAAAACATAATTACCTCAAAATAAAGGATCACATAAACCAAAAATATTATTTATAATTATATAGAAAAAATAAAAGGTTATTATTAAAAAAATATAATAAAAAACATCATGGATAAACATAGTATAGAAAATTATTCCAAATTAATCCCTTCAATAAAAGATCATTAATATTTTTAAAAATTGTATCACCCATAGATCTAACATAACTCTAAAATTTCTAAAATTTAGACATCTTGATGATCTATCAATCTTCATGATAACTTAACCATGGTTTTCCAAAATATTACATAATACTTATTTTCTACAAAAAACATGAAACATGACCTAAGGTTAAATAAAATCAAATCATGAGAAATGAAATAATCCATACAATTCATATGTCATTTCCAGTTTTCTCAAATTTAATTGGAACATAATTATTTTTTTCCAAACGTATATTTTTATGGTATTTTTGATCATATTCCAACACCTTATTCCTTAGAAAACTATTTTTATAATGACCATACTCCTGACATTTCTAACATTCAATTGATAACTCAGAAAGAAATTATTTCCCTTTCCTAGAGTCAACTGAATGTTTCCTTTTTCCCTGGTAGGTTATTGCTTTATAAACTTCAACTCCACATCTATAACATCTTTCCATCCCTTGGAAAAATTTTCAAAGGAGTTTTTTTCCAAATCATTGACGCAAAGGTTTTTGAATATACTAACCTTTATGATTATTTCCAGAACATCTATAGGGATTCGTTTCTGATATATTGGATTCCTTAGAAAAATCACCAAGATTCAAGTGGTCAATCATGACTCTAGATAGTTGGTTAATAATAACCACAATATTTCTCATTATATATCCCATTTATTTTATTTTCTCATTCATAAAACCACCATATATTCCTTCACATCTATTGATACATTGGCTCATTTTTTATCTATCCATTTAATGAAACCAAAAAGGGATTGTGTGAGTATATAAATAAAATCATCATATAATATCATATGAGGAGGATAAACACAGAGATAAACTTATTTATGTTATATCAAACACATTAAATTTATCGAAAAACACTATTTATATTTATAATATGCTAATCACTGTGGTTATATAAAACACGACCCTTATGTTTAAATAACACCCCTGCCTCTAAAATTATCTAAAACGACCTCTAATACCAATTGTATGGTTACAACCTTTATAATTACATTATATTTATTTTTGATCAAGAAATTAATTTCTTTTACATTGAGGATCTTTTTAGGTTTAGTGTCTTAGATAATTATCCCATTACTATTATGTTACATCTCAAATATTACAAAGGTTTCACTTCTACTCGATGCAATTTTTTTCACAACAATAATAATCCTTAAAAACAATAATAATTGTCATGATATAAATCGTCTTGAATTCTTCCTTTCTCTTATCCTTACTTATACCTTGTGAAAATCCATTTCAAAAACATGGGAATAGCCTAAAAATATCCATAATGGATACAAAAGGGGTAAAGAAAACATTATTCCAAGAATACATACAAATCAATGAAATCAAACTTTTTACTCATAAAACATAACTTCTTAAACATTCGTCATGAAATCATTTGATTTATTAATAATTTATAGAAATCATAAATCATAATGGTATCTTTTGGCATCCATAACATATTTACATAGTAGCTTTCACAGCTAAATAGGGAGTAACCTTCATGGTTGCATTTGGAATACCCATCACGATATATACCCTAAGTCTCTTAGGATAAACCTTAACGTTTATCTCTGTCACATTACCCAATGAATTGGAGATCTATTTTTGGATCAACTGACCTCGTTTTAGCACAGAAACACCCATATACATAAGCAATTACAAAGTACCATATAATAATCATAACACATGAACATGTATAAAGGAAAAATAACATTTCCACATTTCAATTGTAAGACATCATTTCAAGATATTGGTATAATAAAACCATTATCGAAACCAATTTAAATAAACAATTCCTAAAAAAGGAATATAATATTTATTTTTTAAAAAAACATTATGACCTGTAGATGCATCCAGATATCAAATAATGCTCATAGTTGTGGAATGGTCGTTGTCTCTGTTTATGTTAAAAAAATATTTCTTCTTCCGTTTAGTAAAAAAATTCATAAAAAATATTCCTTTTTGAAAACAGTTTAATGAAATTAAAATTAAAAGGGGATGATTATACATCGTATAAATTAATCACGTGTATATATCAAAATATTCCTCAATGAAAAGAGATTGAGACAAAGTCCCTTACCTTGAATCTGATTCGTATTTTTCATTATTTATCTTCTTGAATAAAAAAATTGATTAATTTATACTTTCTAGAGAAACTTTTTCAGGTTTACTAGTCCTTTTATATACCTATTACCATGTTAAAAAAATTACATAATTATTTATGTTCATATCAGTCTTTTTGTTGATATTCAGTACTTGAGTCGAAAATGAACTTGCATTGATGTAAATTTTCCATGTAGTCAAAATTCCATCAAAGTTAGAATATTATTCATTGTTTAGATATCATATATATTTAGTATATATGTATTTTTAATAGTCTATAACATTTTTAGAGAAGAAATGAAATACCCCGTTCATGTAGACGATTGGTTGTACTTACGCATGAACCCTACTTTCATTTCTTTTTCATATTAAATGAATCAAAACTAAATGATAAACATGTATATTTTAATTAAAGTATAATATATATGTTATATATGTTACATATGTTCATTAATGTAATCATTTATATGTTCCATGTATGGCATAAATGAGTTATATCACTTTGAGAGGGCGGTAGTCCGCACTACTCAAAAACAATTATCGTATTTACACATTATGAAAAGAATAATGGTATTATGTAAAAAAAATTACCAAAGTATAGAGATAATATAAATTTAATAGATATCATATTTATTAATTCCATTCATATATATATTCATGGATTAATGAATAACATGTATAATGAATCACATAGCATCATGGAGACGGTTGGTCGTACCCACGCACGAGCGACGATATCATTCACTTAATGGTTAAACGTTATATAATTATATGGTAAATTAATTATAAATAATAATTATCAGGTTATTTTAATTATTTCAATACATTATAATCATCATTATGCCCATCTAAATTTAGTTTTTTTGAATAACAAATTACACCACAGCGTGGATACGGTAAGTCGTACGTACACACACATGGTTACATCATTACTCATAGGATGAATAATATGATGTATATGGTTGTAACATAATTATAATAACATATCAGTATGTATAAGATACTGGATTTTGTTATGTTATAATTGAAATTACATAAGAAGAGGAAGGATAAGAAGAAAAGTATTTTGAAAGAGGTGACAAAATGAATTCTTCTTTTTCGAGTGTCTCATTTTGATTTTCACCAGAGGACTCATTATGAATGATATATTACTAATGTGTGGCCTCTTGGATGAAGGTAGATATTTTTGGGGATTTATTTAGTATAATTTGGATGATTCAATGGGATGGAGAGGTGTGTTTAAGTGGGTAGAGGTGGTGGCCTTTTATAAGAGGGAGGAGGGTCATTTTAGGAATGTAGTGAAATATTATTTAATTATAGAATGGTTTTAGAAATATAATAGTTAAATATTGATAAATTTTGAGGATAAGACGAGTATGGTTATAAATAATCCCAACCAATAGGTTTTATACATGTTTATGTTACAAAATTATTCTTATTGTTTAGCGTTAACCCTTAGTTAGAAACATTAACTCTTACCATGTCTTCTTGTATCTTTATAATATATAGTTACTATAGTTACTATAAAATGAAAATAGAACCACATGTGGACAATTAATGAAATTGTTAAAAATTTTCAATTCATTTAGGTTAATAATTGTATTTTGGGACTGTTATATCATTTAATAAAAGATTATTTGTTTTAAAAACACATTTATGTCAATTTTGACACTATTTATTAATTGCTTTTTGTTAAAGTTATAAAGACTTGATTCCTTCGATCCAAAAGAATTAACTAATCCATAAAATGAAAATGTCTTCCAAAAAATTCTTGGATGGAATAAAAATGTTCACATTACATTTATTTTAATATTTATAATATCATTTATTTGAATATTTAATTAATTAGAAAATCGCTGCATCAACATTGTGTCACTAATTTTTGTATATTTATTTAATATCTAAAAATTATAAATAAAATAAAATTATGTATGAAATATATTTATATATATAATATCAATTTATATTCATTGAGAAAAGTTATATAACCTAATATTTAATTTGTTTTATTAAAAGATACATGTTTATGTTATATTTCCCCTTTCTTTAAATTAACTATTACAAATTGTCATTTTCACACCCAAGTGGCTCCCAATTGCCAAAGTTTCGTCCTACAAGTTCTCAGGGTAAGAAATATCTCATCCATTAATATTAGGACATGTTTTAATAATTTTTTATATTATCTGAATATTATTTTTTACCCTTATTTACCTGATTTACCCTTTAACCAAGGCAAATAAAAATAATTACTAAAATTACTATTCCTAATGAAAAAAATAAAGGGTACCTATTTAAATAATTCTGATTTTATGATTACAAATATGGAATTCAATTTTTCATATTCCAAACAATTAATTATAATAAATTAATTTAAAATTAATTCTAATTGTCAAACTCAAGAAATGGGTTTTTATGAAGTAAAAACTATTAAAAGATTGACATGTGTTTATATACAATTTAAATGTTGAATTACATATAATGAAAATCATTGGATTAAATCAAAAAAACATAATAAAAATAAACTTTAAAAACAAAATATGATATAATATATCTATATAAATAAATTATTTGAAGAGGCTGTAATGACTCAAAATTGGGTATTTTTTACAATGCATTAAAAATGAACTTGATCAGAAAGTTACCAAAAATTTATCCAAAGTAAATTTTGATGTCTCGATTCTATATAAGAGATTTATTTTTTCAAATATAATATATTAAAGTGACCAAACTATATTTAAAAATGGTTTACTATCAAAAGGAAGTAAAATTTCCTTTTAAAAATATTATAGTTTTTATGCTTAAAATTTGATTCATTCACATTTTAAGACTCTAAAATTCTTTAGATAACTATAAAAACATTTATAAATATTTAAATTAATAATATAGTTAATTATGTTTATTACCACCAATATAATGATTTGGTGTTAACTACCACATTAAATAATATTATTATTATTGTATTGTTTTTCAGTTTAAATAAATGTTGTGTACAATGTAAGATTCCAGAGAACCTGGTTGTTGCGTGTCAGGTATGATACCATACACAATGTCCCATTTAAAATAAAATTAATATTAAATTCAAAAATATAATTGATATAATAATATATTATTCTATAAATACATGGGAGGTTACAATATAGACAATTTTCTTTTCATTTTTTAGTACCCTATTCGTATCATTCTTCTATTTTAATTTCTATCTCTAAATACTTTATTCAAATTACTCAAATAATGTTTTATTTATTGTCTATATGGTTGGGTAGTAAAATTGATTCTTTTTTTCATTTATTCACATTAATTCATTTATACGATTCTTACTACTTCAACTTCATGGATTTTTAATATACGAACTTATCACCATTACGAATTGATATCTTCATTGATGAATTTTCTTTTGAAAGATTATATTACCTAATCACCATGGGATCATATATTTTTCCAAAATATGTGTTATTTTTTCTATAATCTTAATATATTTTAATATGATAATGGATCAATCATATTTCTACTAATATTTTATAAATCAAATATATTATCCTAATTTCCTAATATGTTTGATAAAAATACATTTTCTTAAGATTTTGACGTTTCTTCTTCATTTAATGATTTAAATCCCTTAGCGTGAGATATCTTTGTTCTTTTTCATTTAAAAGATTGTACCAAAAATTAAATTTAAACAGATAAATTTTTTTAAAATCAACATGGTCCCATAAACATTGATTTTCTTTTATCAACTATATACTATATCGAATGTCCCAATTATGGAACAATCAATTTTTCAGGTTACATAAAATAAATTTGGGTTATTCATGGGAAATCAACTTCCAAAAACCTTCTTTTATTCACCATAGTCATGGTGGTAGTATTATTCTCATTTTTATTCATATATACTTATACATATTTTTTATAATACCAAAACTGTTCATGAAACATGATTTCGATGAAAGATATTTATAAGTTATATATGTCACCTCTTTCTTCACAACTATTTTTTTGGATCATAAAATGATTCCATAATTTTATTATCCTATTTTAGTGTTATTTTGTCATCAAAATACTCTATCAAAAATTATTAATTACATCCAATTTATCCTTTTTTTATAAATACTTAGAATATGGATTCTCAAGATTAGGTGGATTAATTTCATATTATAGACATTTCTTACTAACAATGTTTTTTTATCTTCAATCGTAATCACCTTTTCATCAAAACATTTCATAATTCTATAAACATATTCTTCATTGATATTAACCATGTCTATTAAAAATGACTCATGTTCCTTGATCTTCTTGTATTTCATATACAATTGTAAATACTTGACATAAATGATATTTTTTACATTTTATTCAAGTTGATGGATCTTCTGTACAATGTTCCTCTTGATTATATATTTATCATCAACTTATTTGAGACATTAATTTTTAAATCACGAGGAACTTTTTATAAGAACCAATTTTTTTTATATTAATGAATCCCACATACATTGTGAGATTTATAAATTATACTTTTGTACTTATAAATACTTACCCATATTATGTACTTATCCTTAATGATGGGAAATTTCTTCTAGTATATTTTAAAAGACTCCAAAAATAATATAGACACTATTTTGGAATTAAATATAGAATATATTTCAATATACAAACTGATATATCTTGATAAGTTGTAGATGTATCTCCACCACTTATTATTAGTAATTTATCTTGAGGGATTTATATACAAGAGTTTTCATATATACCATGATCACTTGATCATAATCCACTGAAGGTGTAAAGGGTTTCCATCACTTTAGTGTTAATAGTAACCGCCTATTAATTATAGTCCATGAAATTTATTTCTTATTTATTATCATAGATTAGAGAAACAAAACATCTTTCTTCAACTTCACTAAAGAGGGACATCTTATTCATCTTTCATTTCTCATTATTTCTATTGATCATCATGGTCTTAGTAGAAATAAAATTATATTATATAAAAATCTATCTTTACTCACACTACAATTCATTATTAGTACATGAATGAAAATATATTTTACAAAAGAGAAAAATTTTAAATATAGAAAATCCAAAAGATATAAACAATATCTCTAATGAAATATGATATGATCACTTCAAGATATGCACCACATAACAAGGGGAATGATTTAATGTTGGGGAATTTTTAAACCAATGTATATATTTGTACATTTACCTTTTAAACCAATTTGGTTCACAATTCTATAATTATATATTCATTATTATAAGAATGAATATGATATAAATTAAAAGAAAACAATTTTTTTACAAGGTTCACTACACTATATGTGTATCTTGTCCATACTGTTTATGATGCCGAACAATTTATGGATTATGAACAACACTTAGATACAAAATATAGTTGTTTTGATAGAAAATATTATGTTTTCAATCTTAGTTCCTTACAATTTTTGTGTTGGACAAGAAAATATTCCTTTTCCCTAGACTTATGAATTATAGGTTTAACTATCATCTCCTCGATGGATCTCTATATTACCTACAACGAAAATATTAAAATTAATTATGATTCTTTGAAATACAATTAATGTATTCGACCAGTTGAGGGTTCAATAGGATAACATAGTGATTTTGTAATATTATTTTCCATCTTCATAAAATGAACTATTAACAAACGTAGTAAATAAATGGTTATTATTATTTACAATAAAAAAATAAATTGATCTTTGATACTATTATTAGTTTTTACAAAGTATATCTCCATGATTATTCTTCATTAAATACTACACATATGATGGCGTTCATCCAATTATTTTTTCCAATATCTTCTTTTAGAACTTATTCATATGGTACATCATTGATATTTTTTATACCAATTTGTATTGATTTTTTCCATCTAATATAGTTCGTCTGATACCATCTAATTATCCTTCATAATGTTATGTAAAGAGTATACAATCAACTAAAGAATAACAAATATGAGTGTCAAACGTGGTGTGTAGTGAGTCCCAAAGTCAATGCAACAAGTTATTATTTAGTTAATAAATAACCTACCATTATTCATTATATTACCCTTATGCTTATCTATGCTATAGCCTATGGAAACTTATTTGTATCTAGATAGGGATTTAATTTCTATAAAACTAAAAAATCTACACTTTACCAAAATTGTAATTTTTTTTCCTATATTAGAGCTATAATTCAGGTTTCTACCATAGTTTTTCAATCAATATTCATAAAATAACTAATTATATCTCCAATAAAAACCATTTCCACCATAATTTTTATAAATCATTTTTTCATCATTTTTAGGATAAATAGAACAGTAATAATACAATTCAAAATTAAATGTAATAGTATATTAGGAATATTTAGTTCATATATCACTTATATACAAAAAAATTTAAACATTATTGAATTTTGTTCATTTTACTCTTAAAATATCTCATTTTATTTTTAATTTATTTCACCACCAATTGACCAGTATTAATAAAAGAGGTAGGTAAATGCCCAGTAAGGGGAGGAATAATATGGAAGGAATAAGAGACACAAACCAATAGTTTATGGGTGTTCATAAGTATCAATATGAAATAATCATCATCAGATATTCATCATAGCCATGAAAAAAACATTTTCAAAATGTATGGGATATGTCATATTGATAATAATTAAACATCATAATATCATGGTCAAACTACACAAATAAGTTATGAACAAGGCAATAATCATGTTAAAATATGACCTATGTGAACAAATATAAACATCATAATTGTGAATAAAGATTAAATTAAATTAAAAAATAATGGAAATAATATCTTTTGATATATCATATCACCCAAATAATTATAGCGATATATAATTCCATGATCACAAGTCACATCATAAAATTCTGTTTATATTTCAGGCCACAAGTGAAGAAGCCATATAACAATCATAGTTCTAAAATAAAACTGTAGAAGGGAATGAGTTTCATAAAGATATAATAAATCATATCTGAATGACTAAGCTTTTAGATTCAAAATAGACAAAGGTAAAACATATATTTAAACCTTATTTATTTGCATAATATGATCATTGTTCATGGTGAGATGGGGTAAAAACTCTAAAATGAATAAATTAGAAGTTTTTGGGAAACATTATTTTTGAATAATAATTATAGGAATACTGGAAATCAAGTTAATGAGGATAAAGAATGAATATATTAATAAAAAATGGAATATTTTTTATTCAAACAATGTAAAAGTTTTTAAAAGAATTATAACAAAAGGATTGAAGATGTGAGGGAACCCTAGGGGAAAATCAGGTTCAACAGTCACTTTAGCTTAGATGCTAATTTATTTAACCACCTTTTTATCCCTATATATTTTACTTATGTTTATTAAAATATGAATCTCAAAGGAAATTATGTTCATATTTTTTACTCTTGATCAATTATAATCAGCAGATTTTATTTATTAATTATCCCTGTTAATGGAGAACTTCATTGATATTACTTTTTCATTAAAATATCTATTTTTATATGATTTCATGATTTTAATTATTCATACTTATAAATTTTAATAATTTACTCAAAAAACATATAAATATATATATTTATACATTTATATATTATATATAATTTATTTTAAACATCCATAAAGTATGTGAGAAAGAGGGAGATGGCAACATCTTCAGAGGCAGTTAATAGACCATCAATGCAACATTTTCTAAAGATAAGTGGTGAGGGATATATAAAATATATAAAATCATTAATATAAGATAATAATATGAACATAATAACAACATTATATTTTATTAATTTTATAATGTTTTAGTTATAAAATACAAGTTTTTTAAGGAATGGTAGAGGAAAAATATTGGAAAAGATGAAGGAGTCTTACATCTTTCTGGGTGTAGTTCCTTTGCTACGACCCTTAAATCATTGAAATATTTTCTTTTTATTACTCTAGAATGTGCGTAATCATTATAAGGGTCTTATGAGATGGAATTTGGATAGATTTATTTCTCTGATCAGTATAAGGAAAGTAGTTTTCCAAGGGGAGAGAGAGGGGGTATTTATACTAGGGGAGATTGGAATTTTTGATTAAAAATATTAAATGAAATAATATTTCCTAGTTAAGAAATATAATGTTTAATTTTTTAAAATTTTGAACTAGATTTTATTAAAAATATATTTTTAGGTACTTAAAACCATTTATAATCCAAATTCATTAGTTTATTAAAAATTAATGTGAAAAAATTCATTTTTAATTGAATATTTAATTTTTTAGGATTAAGAAAAATACATTTTAATTCTGAAAATTAAATTTAATAAATTATTTAACTTATGAAACATTTTTTTGATTGAGAATAAAAATATGGATTTGATTATGTAATTATTTCATTTTAAATGATGTAATTAAAAAATTCCAATTGTATAAAAACTGTATTTTCTCTATACACCTAAAAATTGATGTTTTTCAAAAATGTAAAAACATAACACATAAGAAATTTATACACGGTGATTCCAAAAATGAAATTAATTTTTTAAATCATAATTGTCTATGGAAATTTTAATTATTAACATAAAAACTATTTTTTTGTATAAAATATGTAAAATTACACATTATCAAAAAAATGACTTATACTTTAATTTAGTTTCAACTTTGAATAGATATATTATAGAATTACAATATTTTAGTTCATTAATTGTAAACCAAATTTACTATTTAAAATTATTTTACTATTTTATTGGTATTTTTTAATTCTAACTTTTAATTTATTATTATCAATGGTCAGATAACAATTCCAAATGATCATGTTACAATTCCAATAGTCATATTACCTAATATAAATACATATTAATTCCATAATTTTTCAATAACCATAATACCTCTCAATTTCATATATTCTTCATTTCATAAGTTTTTATAGGATTATGGATTTTTTATTTATTTTTTACAGTAATTTTTATGAGTGTGATAATTCCAAGTGATCAATGTGATGAATATATTATAGTTATAGTGGTTTTTTCCATTTTCACATTATAATATTTTGAATTTTATTAGATATATTTATTTTTTAAATTCATTTTTCTTGATTAAGGAATTAAAGTGTTATGTGTTTCTTGTGTTTATACTATAATATATTCTTATTTCTCACACACACATGCTTATTCAGAATATAACATCAACTTATAAAATTCTGGGTCCTTATAGAAAGTGGATCTAAGCTGGATAAAAATGGTTATCTTTTATGCCTCCCATTTTCCCAAAAATTTGGATATATTGGCTACAGATATTTTAAATCATTAATCCTTATTTAAGCCCCATTTATACCTCATTTTACCCATAATGTGGAGACTCATTTTTATCCTAGTAATTGTTTATGTTAAATTTAAATTTTCCATGTTAGATTATTTCAGAAATATGTTTTGAGGAATTAAATGATTTTTATTGAGTTAAATTTCTGAGAGAGATTAAGTATAATTTTCAATCAAAATTTAATATATATAAAAACCATTTTTACATTTTATATCTGAAAGTGAATTTATTCTTATTTCATAACAATTAATAATCATTATATAATGATTAATTTTCGTATATTTATATATATATATAAATAATAAATTTCACTATATTTTATACACCAAATTTTATAAATGTGACTTTAAAAAAAACATTCAAAGTATAAGAAAAGTTATTTTTTAAAGTATAACAATTTGGTTCACTATTAATCATCAAATTCATAGTCATTAAAACATCTTAATTATTTATTAGATGTAATTAGAAAATTTTTATTAGTCATTACATGTTTTTTATAATAAGGTTTTTTTAACTAATTTTTAAAATTATTTCTTAATATAATTATTTCATTAATGAAACTGTTATTTATAAAAATAAATTATTGTCATTTTATTTTATTCCAAAATAATTTGTTTTATGTTAATTAGCTATAATTTTATTTATTTTTAACCCATTATTCACATTGAAATATAAAAATAATCAATAAATTAAAAATATATATGTATGATCAATGACTATATAACCTACAAGCACCTATCCTATAACCATATATATGACTGATATATTACATTTTTATATATGACCTTATATAATTCATTAAAACTAATTCATACCATTTGATTATTTATATAAAACAATTTCTATTATAATTTAAAATATTTACCTTCTCTTTATAGATTTTTTTATGGGACCATCTGTTTGGAGAATTATAAGAACGAAAATTTCATGTTAATGATATTTTTATTTAAATATGGTTTTTTCCTTTTAAAATTTTAATAATGATGTCTCATACTTCTTCGAAAAATATATAAATATTTATCTTATATTTTAATATTTTATTTTAATGTAATATTTTCTTTTTTTTTCATTTTTTGTAAGACGAGATAATAAATATATTCATGGAATAAAAACATGAATGTTAAATTATACTCTATTTTAATTGGGTACCTAATAAGATTTTATTTTTGGAACCATAATTGTTTGATAGATCCCATTTCCATGAATGTAATTGTAATTTCAGACCTTTTTTCCAATGGTAGGAGGTAACTAGGGTATCTAACATTTCATTCATATGGATGCACATTAGTTGAGACAATAAGTGTCTCAGATTATATCTCCCTATTTTGTGGAATTATTTACTTCAACAAGACACTCTAATTGATTTATGTCATATTCATGAATCCTTCCCAAATCATATTAGAGGACTAATTACCCCCATTCTAGAAATGGATGGAAATAATTACAAAATACGAACATTAAAATATATAATATGTTCACTTAATTTGATTTACTAATCTGGGATGCCTAATTTGGGATGTAACAATTAAAAGTCACACAACTGGGAACTCTGGAGTTTATCACATTCTGGGGTGGAATTCTGTACTGATGTGGTCATAATTGGTCCCATAAATGGATTCCTATAGGTCATTAAAAAAACAAGAACACTCTTAGTTCACTGCCACGTAATTGGACACTTAAAACTTTTTATATATACACGAGTCATCAACCAAAACATGCAATTTAATTTAATGTGGTAAAGATGAGTAAGAGAAATGTTCCATGAAATGGTTGGCATGGGGTTTATTTATGAGATACATTTGGTCCCATAAAGAATATTCCCATCAGTTGATGTTTGGTTAGGGAAGAAATATCACCCTTATAGTATGGGAATGATATTATTAACAATATGGATCAAATGAGATTGATATGAGTTTTAAGGTGTAAGTTTTAATAGTGGAAAAATGGTTCTATGTGGGGGGGGGGGATATGACTGTCAAGGTAGGGGAATTATTTTATCAAGAATATCACTCAAAGAGGATAATTCCCTTATAATATTTCCCCAAATGATATATGGTATTGTGTCATACATAATATATATCAATGTGAAATGAAATTTGTGGATTAGTGGGAACTACATCCTCCTGAGGATGGGTATTGAGGATATATAATGTCTTGTTTGAGCCTCAAGGAGGCATGACACGTATCCTAGTTAATAGGAATCAAATCCCACACAGTATGAGTTTCATAGTTCAAGGCCATTCGATGGGAGCATACCAAATTGTTTAACGTTGTGCAGTAATAGTGTTGTCATGCTGTTTAATGCCACCTATCTAGGATGTTTATCAAATTCTATCATCGTTATAAATGGAAATATGTAATGAATTGTGTGAGAAATGAAGATATAAAATGAATTATACACATGAATCTTCTCTAAGAGCTTTCATATTTTGGGACACAGGTTAAGGAATTGTGAACATTGGGGCTGACACATAAGGGTATTCCAACTCAAGTTGACCTTGATTAGTGAGGAGATTAAATACATAATTTATTATTAGGTTAGGAATTACACCTGGTGGAGGCACATTTTTAAAATCAATTACCCCTACACTGATGGAAGGGGTATATGGAGTAAGAGGGGTATGTGGAATTCTATAAGAAAGACTAAGGTATTACTCATGGAGTGATTCCCCAACCCCTGGATCGATCATAAAGAGTTGGAAAAAAGGCCATGAGATGTTCCTTAAGTATCCTCATGATGGGTACCATCATCAATAAGGTAATGTAAGGTCACAAATCCTTGTGGGTCACATCAATTTAGTAGGAGACCTTAGGGTACAACTTTTATTAATAGAGTAGACAATCGATGGGTTCCAAATTGATGTGAATGACTAGATCATATTTGTTAGGTCTATTTGGATGAGGCTTTTCATTTAAATTTATAGGGTTTTGAACATTGTGAAAGGAAACCATGAATGTCTTTCATATTGTAATTAATTTATGGGGATATTAGAGTGAAGGAGGTATACTACTTTAATGAGAGACCTTGTGTAAAGGGTGATGCCAGTGAACTGGACCTCATGAGGGAAAGTCCATTTGGTGACCTCATGGGGTCCACCTCACTAGCCTCCCACTTTCTGCCTTCATTTAGGTAGTTTTCATCATCCATCAGGATTTCTCTACTAGTTCAACTAATTTAAATGACCGTCATGGATTTCATTCACTAATGTCACAAATCTATATAGGATAACAAAAATCATCCCCCAAATCCACCATAATTATATTACCATGTATTAAACATTAAAAATAAACCCGTATATCTTATATTCCCTTGATAAAAGGTGTACCTAGGTTCTCCTCATAGATTGATGAATCCTTAAGGGAATCACACTCTTGTATTACCTTGATAAAGAGGGAGCCTTCTTTTGGATTTATCGGGTACCACTCGTGGTATTGTAGATACAAAGAATTATCATATATTAATATGACATATTAGTAGATGAATATCCATAACATGACATAATTATCAATTTAAGAATCATTTAGGTCTAGTTCCTTTAAAAAAAGGATTGGTAAACAACTACTACGTATGTGAGATATATCATCTCCCCCTGTGTTCTACATAACTAAAACCCTTCTTAAATATATCATATATAATACCATTCATCATAAAATAGGGCAATAGAACATAAGAAAAGGTGATAATGTATGCTTAGTAAGGTTAAACAAGGGAGATATCAACACATCACATTCTTAAGGTTATGAGAACTTGAGAATAACATTTGAAAACTATACCATCTACTTCATAGATCATAAAACAGAGTCACAAAATAATTCATGGCAATTTATAAAACTTGATTCGTAATAGATTAAAATAACATGAGCCATGAGAATATAAAAATGTCATAAGACATAAATTTGGAGTATACACATAAGCATATAAAATAAATCCCATAGTATCAAAATATCATTTCTAGGGATATCATTGTGGAATGGCTTCAACCCTAAACAATTATAGTAGTCAATATTCACTCTCAAGACTATCATTGTGGATAGTTTCCGCTAATAAGTTGGGTTTACATCCCATTATATTCTTATTTATCTCATGAGATATCAATCTTTACCCTATGCATTGGAGTGAGATATATGTCCCACCTCCATTTTATTTAACAAATCCAATAACCTTGAAAATAATTTAACCATAATCCTTTGTTATAGAAATAACCACTACCACCTAATGAAAATAATACACTTTTTATTCTATTGTAGTTTGTTCCCAAGAACCAACTGCTGTGTACCTTATGATAACCTATGTTCATTATTTTCTATTAATAAATTCCGTAGGAAAACATTATTTCTATTCTATGTGACATTGTATGTGATAATGTGTTAACAGTAGTTGTTGTAATGGAATGTCATAACAGTTCTATGCTATGATGAGAACAAAGAGTTCTCAAAAAAGTATTTTTAAGATATGTTCTATAGTTCGATGATATAATTTTATGGACATAAATGACATTGTCAATGAGGTATGGAGACTTATAGGGCATTGAGGATCCCTCTCGTGGTGTATTCCCTTCGTATTTTTAATTGTGGGATGTTATGAGGATGAGAACACCATTAGAAAATCCACATTTATATGTGTCATTGGATGTTCCGATTTTTAGACATGTTTGTTGGCCTCAAAATGTATTATTATTATTATTATTTAGTGTTATAAGTCATGTACTTTGATTTATTGAAGAAAACTGAGATGATCTATGTCTATAGTGTTGTAGGATGTGTTGGGTGTGTCCCAAATAATATTTCATTAATAAATAGTGCAATAAAACATTCTACCCATATTATTTAATGATATTATTTATCTTACTTTCTTTGAGGGAAATGATATTGCCTAAATGAATCTATTTCCATGATATTCAATATGAAACTTCGATTTATGGAAATTGAAAAAAGATTCATCAAGAACATGAGTTGATGGAACAGACATGAAGCCTGGTTGATTAGAGATATCATGATAACGGGATTATATTATACAGTAAGCATTGATGTGAGTTATTATGTCATTTTAGCTCCAAAATCTTTCTCTAAGGGTGCCTTTACAAGTTTATCGATGATGACATTGGAATTTATACCACTTCATCAAATGGTAGAAGGAAAGTGGCCTAGAGGGTCACACACTAAGTGTATCCATAATCTTTGTTAAATAATATATTTTCATATATTAATTAACATGATGAATATATATTATTCTCACATGTTATTTAATAATTATTCATGTTCAATTGATCCAATATATTCATTCACGGTTTATTTTCTAAAATATTATTTGCGCTGAATATTTAATAAATATTTAAATTCTACTTTGTTAATATAAATTTATTTATTTATTTTTGAATAATGTATTGATATTTATTCGTTAAATAAATAGTTTATTATTCAATCCCATATAAATATTGTGGTGGAATAGAATATCGAGTTTATAGGTGTTGTGATAAATAATAAAAATTGAATAAATAATTTTTAATTTAATTAGAGAGTTTCATGATTTTCAATAAATAATAATAATTTTAATATTTTAAACATGTGGTTCCTCAAGGATTAAATAAATAATAAAATAAAAATTACCAATTATTCATTTATTATACAAGCGTAAAATAAACCCAATAATTTGGATTTTCTTGATAGCCAATTAATTTTTGTGAAAAATATAAACTGAAGGGAATCCTCTCAAGCCATAGAGAGCTCCCTCTCTCAGAATGATTCGATGAAAATATATTTATCTACCTACACCTTAAACTCTCAATTCTAGATTGATAAAGGATAATTCTATGGATGTGATTCTCAGGGTGAACAAGGGAGAAATACATAGATCAAGGATTTTTCATTCTAGAACCTGTGTATTCCTTCTAAGACATTTAAATAATTTTGGAACATATGTGGATCACTACTAGATGTAATATAATATTTATTCATATAATGAAATAATGGTTCGATGTAGATTCATTTTTATAACCATCAATGAAAAAATAATATCATTTATGGTAACTCATTAATTGATTAAATTTATTCCAAATAATATGTGATGATAATTGATATTGGTTTTAGAATTTATACATTTTCAATATTATTTGATTCAATTCCATTGATCATTCCATTTATCTTCATGTTCATATAATATTAATCATTGGCCATGAAAAGGAAAATAAAACTTCTGCATGAATCATACAAAACTTTTACTATGCCTGAAATGTACAAGTTGTCTCAAAGGAGTCACATAATTATTTATAATTATTTAAATATAATTGATTAATTCATGAATTTGTTATTGGTTTTCAATCCATGTTTAGTAATTATTTTATCCAAATTTTGATATCTAATTTCTTCCTCTTAATTTTTCATAATTGTAATAAAATATTTTATTTTTATAAATGAAATAATTTAGAAGATATCATATGGAGGTGATGAGGAATCTATCTACATAAAACATTTGTACATGTTGTGTAACCTATAGGTAATTGTCATGAACTATTATTTAATGGACTAAGAATTAATTAATAATTAATACAGTCTATTTCCATTAATTACATGTGGTGAATTTAATTATACATAATGTGTTGATTGGGCCAGCCTGGTGCATGGTCAGCTGTAGTACATGCCATATAACATAACTACATGGTGTATAGTCCTTTAGTTACATATGAGCCATGTATCTTCTCACACGATTGACATGACCGATGGCTATGTATCTCGGAGGACACATGTTGGGGGTCCCATGTACAATCTGTATACTCTATGATTTTCCTTAGCATGGTAACATAATGAGTCCCTAGGTATGTGCGGTAGATAGAGGATGAGAATTATACACACAATGTATCTAAAATGCACATGCTGTGTAATTTTACCAAATTATCAAGAATTAAAATAAACAATTATAATGTGAAAACATTGTGAACATGTACATTTATGAGGTCATTTTGTTGATATGACACTCCATGTGAAGTGTTTCTATATATATATAAATTTTTAATTAATTTCAATGTAATTATAGGATCTAAAATTACAATATAATTTGTATTACAATTATTACTCTATAGTCTTTGACGCATTATATTCTACAAAAAAATAAAAAATCATATAAACCATGAAATCATTGATTTGATTGAAATGATCATGCTATCACAAGATAAGTTGTGTATGCACATGTTGCATGAATACATAATATAATAGTAAATTACATGTTGGTTTATTTGGCCATGTACTCACTGTGTTGTCTCAAAGGTTCATTTTTTATCATAGTTAATTTTTTAAAAAAGAAATTAAATTGTTTAAAATTATGATGGATATGGATCTCATAGAATTTTGGATGAGAATTATTATTAAAGAATTTATTAATTATAGAAGACAATTTATTATTTTGAACAGGATTTATATTAAATAAGAACAATTAGAATTGAATTCTAATTTTATTAAATTCACAATTTTTGGAAGCTTGTCAATGATCATGAGCCGAGACTAGACATTTCAATGTGATTGGTTTCATTTAATTAATTATTTAATTAATTTTTTCTCTTGTGTTTCATCTCTCGTCTCATTGTGTAAGGGCATGTGTTCCCACGGTTTCCCTAATGTAAACACCTAAACCAATATTTTGTTTCCCCTCACCTATGTGCGAGTAAAATCAAATTTAATGGATGCAGATCTCAAGCTAGTGGAGGTGGTTCAAGTTTTGATCCATGGGAAAAATAATACAAGATTGGTACATAGGTGAATAGGTTGAATACTCTAACATGATCATTAATTGTTACAAGGTGTTTTTACCCTACATCAATGGTTAGTTTATCATATGTATATGAACAAACAATTTTAAAAATCTAATGATCATTACATTTTATTATTTTTATTTTTTCATGTTTAATGGGTATTTTATTAGGGATATTTTTCATGGTCACATGAATTAATGAATTAATAGGAATTAATGATAAAACTAAAATAAATTGACTTATGAATAAATATTATCTAAGACATGAATAATCATTTAATTATATCCACATAATAAAAACCAAAATGTAATAGATATAATAATGGTAAATTTACACATAAAACATAAAATCCCTCAATTATATATATTTTGTCAGTACAGAATTCCACTAGATCTGTTAAAATTGATACATAGTTCAAATAGATTGAAAAATAATTGTTTGTAGGATTTCAATTATCAGGGAATTAAAACATGATGTTTTGGGTTGGAAAACCATTGTTCACATAAATTGTTGACTTCCAAAAAAAGGCTTGGTCAAACTAAGAAGAAATGGATAAAGAAATCCAATTTAAGGATTTTATGAATGGGGAGTACACTCAATAGATCAAGGAAATGTTATTTAATGTAGTTGGAATTTGGAATTCCTACCGAAAACACTTCAAATATTTAAACCAACTAATGTTTGGGTGATGAGAAGGGGAATATGGATTCTTTCCATTATAATTTTTAAGAAATTGGATATTCAAAATCCAATGGTGAGGGAAATTGGCTTTCTAGAAAATAATGGGAAACTAATAAATATAATACTTATATGTCTGACTAAATTTTATTAAATGAGGCATGAAAACAGTACTCATCTTATTTTTAGAAATAACAATTAACATGACTTCAATAATATCACTAAGGTCTACAATTGAAAAGGATAACTATCTCACTAACAAAAATTCCAATTAATTGAATAGGAACATACACATTATCCTACACCATGAAAGGATGTTATATGTTCTAGAAGAACATATTTTGGATGCACTTAGTAATGATTCTAGGGAGGAAGAGTTATATCTCCTTGATAAATATTTTAAGGATGGTAATAGTGTTCAATGTTTCATTCTATAATCCATGACCAATGTAATTTTGAAGAAAAATGAGGATATGGATGCATATAGCATGATGTCTGACGTTAGAGATCTTTATTAGTATAAGGTGATAGAAGAGATATATGGGATCTCTATTTCTCTATTTACAAATACAAAAGGAGTGTATATGTGTTCTAGTCCTTATATTGATACGATTATTGGTAACATAAAATTATTAGATAATTGATGGATTAAATTATCATATGAGTTATGATAAATACACATACATTCCTCACTGCCCAAGACCTTCTCTAGTTTCATTGTTAATTATAAAATAATAAATAATTTGAAGATTATTTTAGAACTTATTATTTTAATCATCCAAGTGGTTAAGGACATGGGGTGGGAAAAACCCATAGTCCATATGGAAGATAAGAAAATGAAGAACAAGGTGATGGGGACCAATACTCATAAAAAGTATTAAAATCATGAGAATAATCTTTATAAGAAGAGGAATATCCAAAAGTAGGATAAGGAATATTTGGAAGGATGTTTTTCATTTGTAACGTATGGAAAATGTAAGATTAACTACACCTAAAAGAAATCATAAGTTAAAGGTGCATTTATTATCAAATGTAATATTCCAATATCTATCCAATGGGTAATAGATATAGCTTGTGGTTCTGAAATATGTATCCAAAAAACCAGAACAATATATAATATAAAATATTTATAGTGGAGAGGTATATTTGAATGCAACCAATGGTGTGAGTATGGTTTCTCTAAACATCCATTAATACAAGCTTTCATGGAAAATAGAAATGATATCGATTTTATGGGATTGTTATTATGTACCAACTGATACAAGGTCATAATTTGTATGTCATTCCAAAATGAAAATTGTTTTATTTTCAATTTTTTGAAATAAAGGTAGCTTATTTTAGAAATATAATACATTTTATTTTGTGGAACATTTAAATAATAGTAATTATGTATTAAAATATATAAAAATTATTATAAATTGATAATTATTCATGCACACATGACTCATATAACACCTAGCTATGAAATCACCATCTATGTAAGGTAAATGAGAAGAATTTGTAAATGCATTGTCAAGAAGGTTATTTCAACTACTCATAGCTAAAACCAATTGAATTATTTCATGCTTATTTAAAAGAAAACAATGAACAAACAATGATTCCGTGGATAGTATGAAAGGTCTATAAATCATATAGGATTTTTTCACATTGAATTTTGAGGAAAATTTATGTTATAATATAGATATAGATATTCTAACTCCATAACTTTTAATTGAAACTTGAGTAGATATGGCTATGTTTAATTAATGTGGTATAAGAATGATTCCATTTCGAAATTCAATGAATTCAAGAATGATGTAGAGACTCATCTTTGAATATATATATATATATATATACATATGATTTTATTGGATTGAGGATGTGAATATCTTAACCTTTATTGTTTCATCGTTATATGTGAATTTAGGATTCTATCTCAACTCCTCCACTTTACACACCACATTTGAATGGTTTTAATGATATAAGGACCCATAACATACTATACATGTTGTGGTTGATGATAATTCATGCAGATATTCCCTCATCCTTTTGTGTACATGCATTATAAACTATGGATTATAAAATAAATAGAGTAACAAATTCTATAGAAAACATAATTCCCAACGTGTTATAGTGTGAAAAAAACACTTTTTCCACATAAACGTTTATGGGGTTGAATGTTTATTTATAAGGCCTTTTCAAGGAACAATCTAGATCACTTGGTAATTAGGTGTACATTTATATTGTATCATAACGAAACAAAAGGATACTACCTATAAAACCCCAAAAACATGAATGTGACTATCACCAAACTAGTCGTCCTTCTTGAAAGGGAGAACATACTCAAAAAGGATAATGTGACAAATATTAATTTCATTATAGTTGGTGCTCAAGAGACATAATATTTAGTGTAGGAACAAATTCAATTGGTCTTTATGTTAGAAGTATTCATTTAAACAAGAGTACTATATAGATGAAATAGATAGGTAAAAGAACCCGAGAGATATGGTTGTCTATTAACCATTGAGATTGAGTCAATATTGGTTGAAAATGATAAAGCTATTTCATATAAATATGTTTTAGATAGCTCTGAAGATGTAAGATAGATATAATAAATGAATTATAATATGGATACCCTATATCAGAACTAAGATTTGGTTTGGGTCGAGGCACTAGTTGATGCTAAGCAAATATGATGAGAAATGATAATCAAGAAAAAAATGGACATGGATAGTAAAGAAAATTCCAATAATGAAAGGATATTAGATAAATGGTTTAAACAAAATTAAAGAATAGAATACGGTGAATCCTTTTCACCAATTTATATGATTAAATATATCATAATTATACTATCTATAACAGATTACCAAGAATATGATATTTTGAAGATGGATGTCAAAACAGATTTACTTAATGGTAACCATCATGAATATGTCTACGTGACACAAGAAGAAGGTATTGTGACTCTACGTAATGTAAAAAAATATTCTCATGTTAAATAGATCCTTTAATAGATTGAAGTAATAATCTAGGTCCTAGGATATTCGCTTCAATTAAGATATCATTTTTTTGGTATTAATAAATAATGAATGTGGTCCATGTGTTTACAAATGGTTTATTGAGAGTGTAGTCATTATCTAATTAACAAATTTTGATTAAATATTACTTATTTAAAATGAACCAGTATTATAGTATGATATGGATTAGTTGAATAAGAATTTTCTATGAACGAATTAGGTGAAGAAACCTATATACTAGGGATCAAGATCACTCATGAAATATCCAAGAGGTTTCTTATACTATGTTAAAGTAATATATTAATGGGATACAAAATATATTTAGTATATAATAATGTAAGTGGGGATTGGTTCCATTTTCCCATGGTATACGTCATTTTAAGAAAATGTTTCCTAAAAAATCATATAAAAATAGAACATGTAAGATCCAATATGATTCAATGATATGACAAATCATATATCCCATATTATGTACTGTTGATGATGTTTCCTACGGATTGAGTAAGTAGATAGATATCAAAAAGATACAACTGAACAAATATTTTACACTATTAAGGATACACTCTTGTATCTGAGAAGAAATAAGGATATGTTCCTAGAGTATGGAGGAGATGAGATGATCATTATCAAGGGTTTTATTGATTATAGTTTGAAAATAGATCACAATGATCTAATTTTTCTATTTGGATATGTTTTATATTTCAATGAAGGAGTTGAGAGCTTGAAGGGTTCAAAGAATCCAATTTTCATAGAATCTTCTGTGGATTCCACGTATATAGTAGCTTCTAATGCAACCACAGAATTCATTTGGATATAAATCATTGTCCATGATCATATTGTGGTACCCATAAGTAAAAACCCTATCAAATTGTATTATGATTATACTAAAATGGTGGCTCTTATAAATGAGGCAAAGTTACACCAATGGGCTAAATACATACTAAACATTATCACTTATTGATGGATTTTTATCAAAGGATTGAAGTTGCAGTCAGAAGAGTTCCCAAAAATAATGTGATAGACCTCTTGACTAAAGGCCTATATCATCATAATTTGGAGTATCGTTCATGGGCTAGTATACTGAATGATGTTAGTTGTTGGGTCTAGTGTAAGTGGGGTTCGATTGGAGTTCATGCCTAAGAAAACAATTTTTTGTAGTTTATGATGACATGCATTATTATTTTTTAATATTAATCAATTTCCTATCACAACACAATTTCCCTTTTATGTGACATAGTATGTGATAATGTATTAAGAGTATCTTATCACTGAAAGTTCATAATTGTTCAAATCTATAATGATAAAATAGTAGTTCCATTAATGTGTTCATAATTATATGTTTTATAGGAAGATTAAGTCATTTGAGGGACACATATGATACAAGCTATCAGTGGTTGAGACTTATAGGACTTTGACACACCTTCTTATTGTGGACATCCTTGGTAATTTTAAATGTATGATAGAATGATAATGAGACCCACCATTAGAAAATCCACATTTATATATTTCATGGGATGATCCGATATGTGGACATGCGTATTGATCCTTATACATTATGATTATTAATAATTTATATTTTAAGTCACATACATTAATTTATTGAAAAAAAACATTATAGACCCATGTTTCGGTGAGGTAGGATATATTGGTACATCATGGGTAATATTTAATTAACGAATAATGTGGGAAATGATTTTACCCTTATATTATTTAATTGAATTTTATAGCTTATGTCCTTTTAGGGAAATGATATATCCTAATTAAATCTATATCCATGGGGTTCAATATTAATGTTTGATTTCTAGAAATTCAATAAAAGATACATCAACCACATTGGTTGATGGCACTGAAAATCTACCTATTTGATTAGAGATACCTCTATAAAGGGATTATATTACCTGCATGTTTCTAGACACTAACCTTGGGCTTTAGGATACTTTTCATAAGTCCACTAGGAAAAAAGAATATAGGTTCAATCAATAAATTTATCGTGAATCTTGGTTAATAATACATTATTATTTATTATTTAAAATATTTAGTAAATATTATTCATATCCATTGTTTAATAATTATCCAGTTTTTATTGATCCCATATATTCTCTCACCATTTTTATAGAGGATATTATGTGATGGGAATATCTAATAAATAATTATCTCCCATTTAGTGAATAAAATATTTATTTATTTCATGGAAGATAATGTCATGTTATTTATTTATTAGACAAATATTTATTATTCAAGGCTTGATACCTATTTTGGGGGAATTTAAGACTTATTTTATATGTTATGTGAGATATAATATATATTTAATATTATATGATTAAATAATATATTATTTAATTCTTCAGTTTAGCACATGTCAATAATTGATAATAATAATATCATTATAGATATGAGGTCATGGGGTTTAAATAAATAATAAATAGAACTTGTGAAATTATTCATTTATAATCCTAGGATTATATAAATCCAATTATAATATTTTTCATGAGAGAAAATTCAATTTTTTTCACAATGAGATCTAGATTGAATTATCGCAAGCACTACAGAGATACCTCTTTCAGAATGCAATAAATAATAGAGAGTGATCTTACTCCACCATCCACTCTTGATTCTAGTGGGATTAAAGATAATCCTTGGAATTGATTCTCATGGTGATCAAAGGGGAATGTTTCAAGTGATTGAATCTTCCTTGCTAGAACCCACTGATTCATATGGAAATGTACTAATATTTATAGAATTTGTGTGTATCACCACTAGAATGAATCTAATATTGATTCCTACAACACAAATATTGTATGATATAGATCCATAAACAATGAAATAATTTCACATAAGTTAATTTTTTAATTAATTAAACTAATTCTAAATAATATGTAATGATCCAATGCTTATATTCTAGATATTATCTATTATCTATATTCTTTAATTCAGTTATTTTGATCATAGTGTTTAACATCACGTAAAAATTATTTTAATCATCGATCATGAGGTAAGGTAAATATGGGAAGGAAACATTTGTTGCTTCCACTGCACCCTAAACCCATATCAACAATATCATAAAACATTCATCATATCACAATCCAAGAAAAGAAATGGGTTTTATAAAAATTTTATCTAAACAAAACATGTGGAATAGAAACATGTTTCATTTAAATTTCATCATTTCATAAAAGAAAAACACATGAGAAGAATTGGGATTGATAAATATTTTATCATTTTAAAACCCAAGAAAGAGAAACAAGATTTATTAACATATTTTTAACTTTAACATAAACCATTCATTGTAGTTGGGGATTAATCTTAGTGTTATGCCCCCACAATACTATATACAAATGTGGGTTAAAACACCATTCGGTGTATGTTACTATAGAAACACTCTAGTGTATGGTTTTAGTGGTGGAACTATTCACTGGAGGCACTATAACAGCAGTAGGCACTATAGCGGGAAGGAATGTGGCAGTAGGTACTCTAGCAGTCTTATAACAGTGGCAGGTAACACAGTTTCAGTGGCGTGTACTGTAGAGTGTAATGTAGTGGTGGAGGTACTATATCAACCAAGTTACAATTCACAAAATGGGCCATGGGCTAAGAATGTAATGGGATCTATGCTCACTAGGCTTTTAGGCCAAAAATATTTTATAATAAAGCATCTTTTGGGGTCGGTTATCACATGTGGGGGCTATGACCGGCCTTTCAGGACTATACAGGTGCACTCTATGTGTTTAATGTAATTGTACCCCCAATAACATAATATGATATAATACACCATTCAGATAAATAATAATAATGGTATCCTTATTTCATATCCCCATTAAAGCATATGTAACATTAAAAAATATCATATTAGATGGAGATTTATTTTTAATGATCACATGGAACATTTCATGAAGAAAATTTCCTTCCCATATTTAATAATAGTTTTTATGGAAAAAACCACTTAACTATTTCATTGAAAGTAAAATTGGCAACTAATAAAAGAAGCATTAATGATTCTTTAAAACATTTCTTGAGGAAAATAGATTTCTTTGAAGACAACTTTATAAAAAAATCACAAAACATTTTAGAAATAAAATAATTTGAAAATAAAATTTGAAAATTATAGTAGAATCAATAAAAACAATGTTTTGATATTGATAAAAGAAAATAATATTCATTCTGTATATGTGAATACATAGAATCCTTTAACATTTTTAGTAAAAGAAGAATATGAATTATTTTGAAAACGACTTAAAGATACCTTTCAAAAAAATATTAATAATTTCTAAATGGGTGAAAATATATTTAATAAATCATTTGGTGAATGTTGAAAAATATTTTGAAAAAATATTTAGAAAAAATTGTTTGGGAAGAAATTTGCTTTCATCTGATGAAATAAATAAAGATTATTTTTATTGAAACATTCAATTAAACCATTGGCAACATAAAGCACTTAAAATAAATAGAAAAAATTATTCTTATGAAATGACTATAGGAGGAATAAATGATGAATTTCTTTAGATATAGATCATAATATTTCATCTTCAAAATCATAAACAATATTAATCTTGATAAATGCTGATATTAAATCACAAAACCCTTACCACTTTGGTAACTTTGAATCGTAATCCTCATTAAATATTAAAAACAAATGAAACATTAAATATAATTAATATATGTATATTAATGATATATCATGTTACAAGGGAAGTATATACACCTCAAAATTGAAGAAATTTTTATAACATAACTTATTTCTCAAATAAACAGAATTAAGATGAAAAAACCATTTCCAATTGTTCAATTTGTACTGTAAACCACATGAAATAGAGATCCTAAAATACATATTTAAATACTAAAATATTAAGGGTAATAATCATAAATTAAATTCATTTTTTGTATATACTCAACTCAAATTAAATAGGTGGTGAATATGGAATGTGTCTCACAAAATTAAAAAGTGAGATAAAATATCTTACCATAAGTATCAACTTATTTCTCACACATTAAAACCTATTGTATGATAAATATAACTTTATTATAAATATATTATAGAAATATAATTACTATTATATCATTCCATATATTATTTACTTAAGATAATTTTAACCAATTCATTAATAGTTCCCTGTTAAAATCATGTCCCGATTAATAACCACTTTGATTCTCATTTATGATTTTATTTGTTAGTTTCAATTCAATTAATTTTATTAGTATTATCTCATAACATATCTATAAACATGATATTAATATCAAATATATTCAGTATACATATATTTAGAGAAATCAATTATATATAGTGATTGAAATTGAAATACACCGTTCATTGAGATGGTCGGCGACACAAACGCATGAACACAATTCCCATTTTCTTGATAAATTGAAATAAAGAATGGTAAATAATATATTACATTGTAGAAGTATTTTTATATAATATACATATCACATATGTTCATTTATACATATCCTTATTACCTTCCATGTAAATCATATATTAAGAATGAATCACACTACTTCATGAGGTGGTTATACACTGTATACAAAATTAACATTTTCATATTCCCTAATAATGGAATATATGGAGTTAAAAGATATATAATAATTATAATAAGTATAAATATTTTTGAAATATCATATATACTTATTTAATCAATCCATACTACCAACCATGTAAAAATAGAAATGAAAAACTAATTCCATTGGTTTGTGAGGTGGTAGTTCGCCGTACAAACGAGCAAATTTAATTATTTTCCAACGAGTTTGGAGGTAAAAAGGAATATGTGGTGTTATAATTATGTAGGTATAAAAATATATTAAATATAATATGAAAATATTAAATCAATTATTATATCCAACCATCAGATTATGTTATGTAAAAATAATAACACTGGTTCCCAAGCTGAGAGTCTGCCATATACATGAATGATGATTTTTATACCAATTCAGGGAAGTGGAGATGTTTTTCGGTGATTAACATAACATAGATGAATATAGATAGAAATAATATATTTTTGTTATTCTATCACAATGTTTTAATGTTAGTTTACAGAGGGGGATAATGAAATAAAATAATACACTCGGTTAGGTATGTTGCATCTTGTTTAGAAAACCTTTTTTGGTTATCCCAATAAAGCTATACTAGGATTGATTTATAAAAAAATAATGACTATATGATAATTTTTTAGAAAAAAAAAGGTATTTGGGATGCTAGTTTATTATAAAAATCTTTTTTATAATTGGAGAAGAGAAGAGAGGGAGTGTCCTTTTATAAGTGATGTGAGTGGAACACTTGTAATTTTTGAAAAGGGAAGGTGTAAAAAATATTTACCATGAAAAGGCTCAAAAATAGATAATTATGGAACATTAGATGTTATAAGGTTGACATATATCCATAAAATGGGTGCAGACACTTTTTAAAGTCATTTTACAACTTATCGTTTTATTTTAAACCCGAATAAACACGTATTATCTTAAAGTGTTATAATTAGTTTTTTCATTTTACTATTAATTATGTAGAAAATTAATTTTACCTTATTAGATAATATAAATATCATTTATTCTCATTATTTAATCCTTTGTTCATGTTTTTCAAAATAAGTAGATAAATTAAATTTAAAATTTATCCCCCAAACGTGATAAAAAATTAGTTTTCCAAGGACAAAAGTTTCAAAATATTTAAACATTTTTATATAAATTCTTAATAATAAATTTATTACAATGACCTAAATTGAATTAATAGATATATAATATAAAAATATAACTTTTTATATGAATATGAAACATTTTCAATGTTTATAAAATCTTTAATTTAAATTAAAATTCATAATAAAAACATTATGTTTCACTATTGATTAGAAAAATCACCTTATTCCAAAAATATTTCCATAAAGTCACACTAAGATAATTTCAATCTATTGATTTTAAAAATAAATTTCAGTTTTCAATTTAATTTTTTTAAAGATACATAAAATAAATTTAAAATAAATGCACAAAAATTGACCAAACTCTTTTTAGAAAAATATAGTTTCAAGCATAAAATTGGACTTATTCTTATCTATTAATTAGAAAAGACATAAAATGAATGGTAAAAATATTATTGAATTTATAGTATATTAATCTCATTCAACTAATTCAATAAATTTTATTTTCATTACTTTTCTAGGTAAAATGAAATTGTGCGAATAAAAATAGTTATTCAGAAAAATGTATGCTTTATTTTAAAATATATTTTATTCTCAATCATAATTATCTTTTAACCAAAGAAATAGTTTTTAAATAAATGTACAAAAATATATTTACATAATTTATTTAATATTATTAATAATCTCTATTAAATTTGCTATGCATTTACTATCATATTAATTAATAATATTTCATTAGTATGTCAAATTTTGTTTAAACTCATTGTTGAATTTAACACATGGTAAACTCAACATTTTGTGTAGCACCAGATCATATTAGTGTTTCATATAATGTAAAATATTGAAAATATTAAAATTATTTTTAAATAAATATATGAAAAAATATCGAGGTTTAATACTCACCTATAGAAGTGAATTCCCCCTTTAAATTCATCACTTTGATACCAAAAACTGAGGATACTTATACTCCTTTATATCCTCAGGATCCCATGTAACTTCCTCAATTTAGTGTTTTTTCCAAAATACTTTGACATGGTGAGTGATATTGATTTATTGAATATTCTATGTATGATCGATAATCTCCAATTATTATTCCTCAACAGAATTATCATGCTCTAGTGGTATGACCATCAAGTTCTATAGATGTGATTAATCAGGTATGTACATCCTCTAGAGGGATAATGGAACACATCATGATCCTAAGAGAGGTTTAGTGGTAATAATAAGAAATCGTCTATAGTCCTAATACAATCAATAAATTCAAATGGAAATATATACAAAGGGATTATTTTTCCCTTATTTCATCAAATATGATTTTTTTAAACAAATCGTCAACAACTTAAAATTCTTGATCATATCGATTATAATTAGTATTAAATTTCTCTCAACTTTGTGAAACCCTTATGTGTTATTGAATAGATCACACCTTCTCTATCATGTAATCACCTAGACATTTTAAAATTTTTTTATTTCTACAAATAGGTTCCTGTACATTTGAGCTCTACACTTATTTTCATAAAGGTCTTCATAAGGATCCATTTGAATGCTTTACTGAATGCAATAATTTTAAAAAAGATCATCTTGAGGATGGTTTTTATGTGAAACACCATTAAAAACCATATGACATGATCATAGAATATCCTATAGGGATTTAATTGTTATCATAGACCGGGAAATATTATGAGGATGATATGTAGTGCTGAAACTCAACACCATATGTAATAGTTGATGAAGAATTCACCAAAAATCATTGTAAAAATAAGATCTCGTTTAGATAAAATTGAATGTGGTTCCCCATGAAACCTTACCACTTCCTTAATGTATATTTTGTAAATTATATCTTGAAAGAAATATTATTTTATTGAAACTAATTCTTATTGCTTTATAAGTTTATTGGATACAACAAATAATTACCTCAACATCAAAGATAAGATAAACCCTAACGGTTACCAGTACCAATAATCACATGTAAAAAAAGTGAATTATTCAATAAATAACATTACCAAAAAATAAAATATAAATAAAGGGTTTTATTTACATAAACATAACTTAAATTATACATAATATTATTAAACTCCCATCACATAAAACCTCAAAAGTGGTGTTAATGACATTGAACATATTATCAAACATAAACTCGTTAACCCATTATGATATCCATAATATTTATGTTAATATTACATGGAGACATAAACAATTCAAAAAGATAATTAACCCTTTATTACTTATATATGACATATCTTAAAAAAAATTCATTTAATGCTTCAGTTTATCCTTATACCAATAGAATATAACACATAGTTTCACTAATATTGAATCGATATAGAGGTATATAATCACATGAAATTTCACTAAAGGATGAATAATAATATTTTTATAAGGGTTATTCAAAAAAATCAAAAATAAATTCCCAAACTATGGCGTGGAGGACAAGTGTGTCCAAAATATAACAATTTACCTCATATAGTTAGATTTCATAGAATTTCCCTTTATCCTTTGTATTCAAATATTTTTGTGTATTTTCACCAACAATATCACTAGGATTAGCGAATTTATTCATATAATTCCCAAACCACTTTCAATTAAAACACTAGAGTGTGGGTTTTATTTTCTTTTGACACGTATTTTAGTTAATCACATTGAAAATCTTCTTCATATAAATTCTACATTATTTTTTCCAAGGATTAGATTTAAACACTTGTAATACCCTGTTATTCCATTTAGGAATTAATCTGAGTGCTTATTTATAAAATTAGAGCATGTATTTGATTGAAATTTTATTCCAACATGTGATTAGTTGAGTTCCAATGAGTAATTATATTCATTTTTATCAATGCAAGGGTAATGGACATAATCTGTAGTTTCCATTTCTTATATCATTTCACATAAAATTACTTCTTCATAGATAATAATGTCTCTTATATTCAACGAATTTGAAAGGCTATGTCTTAACCCACCAAATAATTCATCAAATTAATTTTCATGAATGATGATTATACTAGATGTGTTCAATCAATTTCATGTAAAATTAGCTTTGTAGGTACCAATATATTAACCATCATTATATTTTTTCTTGATAAATTACTTTTGAATATGTGTTTATAGAATATGACGGTAGTAAAAACTAAATACAATCCTTATAAAATAACCCAAATTCTATGAAGATAATTACCTTCCCTAGAATCATATTCTTAATAAGGTTCCAGCATTGATCTGTTTCACCTTCAAAATGATAGACAACCAAAATAAATGTTTTAGGATTAAGACACTAGAGCATAGAAAATATCTTTTCAGTGTTTCTGATCCACATCACAATGACTAGTGGACCAGTTGAACCACTAAATAATGTTATATGTTTTCACATAAAGGACTCAACATAATGTTTTTACCTCCTTTTTCCATTTATAATTTCATCATTATTCATCACTATAGAAATTTTTATGAGTATAACACTGATATTTTTCATTCTAATCCCCATAAAATTTTATTTATTAGGAGAAAAATCATTACATTTTCTATTAAATTAAGTATTAAAATGGTTCCTTCAGGTTCCATCCATTGAGTAATATCAAAATTCATTATTTTGGAAACACTAATCATTGTGTAAATCCTCATAATCATGAAAAATCATTTATATAATGTTAATATCATGACACTTTGTTTTAAATATTTTACACCACAGACTTAAACTTTCTTATTCATGGTCATTATTAAAACCCCTCATGTTTTCTTGAATATACTTTGTGAGTTTCCAAAACATATACCACAGGATTATAAAACAATTTATATAAAAGACCTATTTTTGTGCATTGAGTGACGATTGAGCCCAATTCTATGTTATTTTTTGGATGTATTAACCCTAGGAATCCCAATTCTAGAACTACTTCCACTTCAATTATCTAGAAAGTGATGTAATTTCTTGGAAACCACTCTCTCTATCCATCAAAAATATTCCATAATATTTTACTATATATAAAAATATCCATATACCTATCCTTAAACGTATCCTTATAAATGTGCATAAGGATCACAATAATGTTTTCTCATCCAAATTTCTAATGGATAACTAAACCGTAATATAATAACAACTATAATGACCCAAACTTCTCATAGATACTTATTACAACTTAGTAGAAAAATATTCCTTATAGGACAAAATGATCCATTCTAGAATTATATTGGTCTAGTTTCTTTGGAAACGTAGTCATATATAAAATTGGTTTACAAGTGAGTTACATAATCTCCCACTATGTTATTCATAACTAGAACCCTTATTATAAATATCATACATACTAACTTTTTATTATAACTTAGGGAAAGGAAACATAAGAATGGGTAAGATCAAATACTCTATAATGGTAAAAAAGGGATATATTTACATATAATGAGAAAAAGGGTTTGATAACATGGGAATAATATTTGAAAACCATACCATACATATCATAGGACATAAAATTGAGTCATTTACCAAATCATGGTATTTTATATTTCATAAATCAAAATGGTATCAAAGAACATGATCCCAGAGAACATAACATTAGAATAAGTAATATATTTGTGAAATATATATAATTATCAAAAACAATTCCCATAGTAGTCATGTATTATTGCCAAGGATATTATTGTGGAATGGGTTCACACCACTGACCATCACCGTAGTCTAGGATTTGTCCAATGAATATCATAGTGAATAAATTCCCCTAATAAATTGGGTTTAGACCTTATTCTAGTCATGTTTTTCTCTTGAAAAATCAATTTTTAACCAATCTATTGAAGGGAGATATAGGTCCAACCTATATTGGTTATAATGTAAGGATCATACTTGGTTATAATGGAACCACTATACTTTGTTATAAACAACCATCATAACATAATGAAAATCATAAATATGTGATTCATAGGATCATAAAACCTTCATAGTATCTCAATGTTTCACTATATGGAAAGGTGGGTGATGAGGCTATTTTTGGTGCATGCATTGATGTTTTTTCCATTAGACTTGCGGGATCATTTTGAATGTTGTTTTTATGTGAAATGGAATAATTTTCTGTTTTTTACATGGGTTCTATATTTTCCCTATTTTCAAAATAGATCTTTAATTTTTTTGTGTTCAATAAAGGGGGATTGAACCTTATCCATTTCAAAAAATATAATTAAATAAACTATCATGAAAAATGATGAGACTGTATTATAAATCCATTACCAAATTGGTAACTTGGAATCATAAACCCCATTAAAATATAACATCAAATGAACAATTAATTATTATGAATATAAATTAAATCACGATTTAACATGTCATAGGGGTAGTATATACACCTCATAATAGAATATATGAGCATAATATAACAAATATATCAAAGGAGGGAAATTGAGACAAAAATCCCTCAGTAATTCTGTATCATTTGAACCATAAAACCTATGAAAGATAAATAAAAAATGGTAAATTAAATTCCAATAACATTATGTAAATTAATTATAAAATACATTCTATATAAATATTTACACCACATAAAATAAATAAGAACAAAATATAGAATCTGTCTAATAGATGTAAAACGTGAGATAAAAAGACATTACCTTAAGTCTCCAGTTATATCATACACATTTGAACCACATATATAATAAATATAAGTTTATTATTCACATATTACCAAACTATACTAACATATATCATACTTTATATGATTTAATTATGAAATTTTATCATCCATTTAATAATTATTCCTTTTTAAAATCATGTTTAATATTATAATCACTTTTTTATATGTTTTGATTTTTTATTTTTAGCCATCTTACTTTTATGATAGTTCCACCATGTTAAGAATGCTAAAAAAGATATAAATATAATATTTATTTTGTATACATATATTTATATTAATCCATTAAATGTAGAGATATAAAATTAAATTCACTGTTCATGGAGATGGTATATCGTATTTACATATGAATGTTTCTTCTATTTTCATAAATGATTGAAATAAAAAAAGGTAAATATTATTAAAACATAATAATTATTTTAATTTCTTATTAACATTATATATATTTATTTAAACATATCCTTATTACCTTTCATGAAACGTGTACATGAAAAACAAATCATATAGGTTCATGAGACGGTAGTCCGCCAAACACACGAGTGACATTATCATATTCATATTGAATTGAATGTAAAAAGGTATATGCGATATTATAAATCTAAATTATAAATACATTAAAAATATAAAATATATATAATTAATCTATCCTTATTACCATCTATGTAAAATATAATATAAAAACGCATCACATTAGTTAGGGAGGTTGGTTTCTATTGTATACATGATCAACATTATTGTTTTCTAACATTTTTGGAGGTAATAAGGTATATGTGCTATAATAATTCCTGTTGTAAGATAATATTAGAAATAAAATATATAATAAAAATTGTTATTTTTTAATTTATCAGGGTAAAATGTGTTAGTGTTCCTAAAAATTGATTTTCAAAAAAATCATTTATTTTAAAATAGTTTTTATTTTTATTTATAACTCCTCAGTCACCAAAGAAATAATTTTATACACATGTGTTTTCCATATGTTTTACTTAATTTAGTTAATATTTTTCACATTTCCTATTAAAATAGCTATGTGGTAACTATCATATTTTGTATTCAGATTTTAAAACAATTGTCACATTTTCAATAAACTCATTGTTGTGTGGAACACATACTAAACTTAGTGTTGTGTGAAGTAAAAGCTAAACTCCTTGTTTCATATAATGAAAAATATAAATAAAGATTAAATATATTTGAAATAAATATTTCACAAAATATCAGGGTGCTACAGCCTTGGATTCCCACTATATCTGCTAGGTTTCTTATATTCGGTTACCCTATGAAACAACACAACATAAATTATTGGGCCACATGATTAAGAAACCCTCATGGTATAGACCCCTTGTCTTTCTTTTAGGTAGTCATATCACCCCAATCATCTATATCCCATCCCTTTTCCTTCACTGGAAGGGGATACAATAACCAAAACGGGCCTCTTATGGGTGTTTGTCCCAACATCATTCTTATTTATTGATTTATTCTACCCATTAAGCAATGATAACTACAATTCACCTCCTCTTAGGTATAAGCCTCAAATTTCTCTCTTCCTCAACCTCAGACAAAAATTATGTTAGGTATCAAGAAGATATCATATAAATAATCCCTATATGATCCTCTAATATCACAAAATTCATGAAACTGACATCCTTGTGGTATGTATTTAGGTCATGTGACCAACATCCTAATTTCATGGTTTAAAACATTACAACAACATCATTACTGCACGACGATTGAATGAATGGGGTGGTAATGTCAAACAACGATAAACCGTGACACTGGAACTACATGGGATTCAATTCATGTGAATAATGATACATAGGATTCCACGAAATGGTACAAATCCAACATCATCAACCCTTTATATCTATCCTTATAAAGATTATTCTCCTACAATACACTGATATCCTCTCTTTCTTGGATATATTCTCGAAGTTCAAAGATTTCCCATTCAATAGTGCTATATTCTATATGAAATCTCCTCTTTGAGTGATATTCTTGAAAAAATAATCCCCCATATGGAGTGTAATATTTCCCCTGGTCACTATCATATTTCCTCTATTATGACTCATTCTTAATAAAACCATAACAGTCTCATTCGGGCCACATTACCAATGAGGCCATACATACCTAGAAAGTCCATATAACTTTTCAAACAAACATCTCCATAGGTTTAAATTAATTTGGAGTCCAACCTAACCTAATTAGGACATATTAACTTTGCAGTCCACTAGAAAGGACCCCTCATGCATAAGAACCATTACGAGCATTGTTAAGAATTATTCAAATATTCATCCTTACTTAATGATATTAAAATTCATATATTATTCCTTGTCACATTAACATAAAATGTATGGTGTGTCCCATTAATTAGTGTTGAACTGTAAATATTCTGGTCCCTTTTATAGGGATAATTATGAATCAATTTTCATGGGCCTGATACCAACACAATCAATGCATAATGTCTACTGTGATGTTAGAAACTTCTGAGTTCCAAGAAGTTTGGCTTCAAAATATATAATCTAAAATTAATAATCAATAATAATTTTTTCAATGATGTAGAACCTTCAATTCAGAATTGTAGAGACCCAAAGCTTTAAGTATGTGGACATTACATTACTTTTGCAGAATACTTAATACATAACAAAAACCAACACACATTGACCGTAATAGTTTATTGTCATTGGAAACTCGGAACATAATCTTCTAATCATGGTAAAATATCTTCAACATCTCCAACAAAGATCTACCCCTTTTGTTTTCTTACCGAAATCCAATATTTAAATCCTGGGGAAAAGAAAACATTTAAAGGGTGAGCTCAAATGCTCAGTAAGGTTAAGTATGGAGAAAATAAAACATACCATATACATTTGAACTTAAAAACATGAACATAATATTTAAACATCAAAATCCTGATCAATGACATAAAACATGGTAGTAAGTAAGGAATAAATCATAATGGAACATCAATAATGATAAAATAGCATGGGAATAAAACAATTTATTATGGAAAAACATTAATCACATGAAATTATTTCCATAGTATCCAAGGCATTGCTTCCAAGACCATCTTAGTGGACAAAGTCCCTTATTGAATCGAGTTCACTCCTCATTCTAGTCATGTATCACTGAGCCGGATTAACTTTCCATTCCAACCATGTCTATCTCATGAGATATAAATCTTTACCCAATGCATTTGAGGCTGATATATGTCCCACCCATCTCATAATGAAATCATTCTTTTGTGTTCCACAAAATAAACATACATCATTCATAATATCCAAACAAATAAAATGGGTTTCATAAACATCATCCCATTATAACATAATCCATATAAAAGAAATGGATATAATTTCATCATAATAAAAATCATACCATTTAAATAATAGATACATTATACTTGAAAAATAAACATACAAAATACTGTCATCTTACATGGAAAATAGTTCTGATAAAACACATGAAATGAATTCTTGAGGAAAATATACTTTCTTCTTCAAAATCATTTTCTTTTCTCAAAATGACCTGAAATTTTAAACGAAAATAATTTTGTTGAAAATTAAAATGAAATTTGGTAGAGGAAGGTTCATGGAAATACGACTTTATGAAACCGTAAAATACCATTCACGCTATATAAGTTAAAAAAAAACATTCTTCTCGTACTTTCGCTAGAAAAGTCAAAAAGTACCTTATATGGTAACCAAATGAATGATTAATTCCGTACAATGTGGTAAATATTCAACAAAGAGAAAAAATGGTATTAAACATACATGGAAGAATAGATAAAATTTTATGAAAACATATTTAGAAAACATGGACATGGATGATATACATAACCCAAGTAAATACTTACGTATAATCAATCTCAGATAAAAATGACATTTGAATAATTATCCCATACCGTAGGTCCGATATGCTTCATACATATCCGAACCTCCAGAATAATGATTTAAATATTGTCATTTACTTATTAAATAATCATATTCATTGTTATGATATCATATATGCTTCACTTATGACTTTATATTACCCGTTCTTTTGTAAATTCCATGTTAAAGTAGCGTTTTGGGTAAAATTGTTTTATTTATCGTACGTGTTTGGGATTGTTGTTCTTGACATTATTATTACTTATATAATGATTTACTTACTTCAAAAATGTAAATCATGATTTATATGTCATATATATTCAGTATATATATATAATAGATAGATAAATGAAATGAAATACACAGTTCATGGATACGGTAGGCCGTACGTACGCATGAATGTTGTTTTCATTTCCTTATTGATTTGAATGGAAGTAAGTATATGAAATATATATATATACATAAACACAGAATCTTCATTATTTCATATATTTAATTATTATTCAATATATATACTTTATAATCATTCTTGAATGGTTAACATGGAGAATGAATCTCAATGCGTCGTGGGGACGGTAATTCGTACGTACGCACGAGTGATGATATCATTCCCATAATTATTCTATTGAATTGTAGTGGATGATATAATATCTCAGAATAAGTATGATGTTATAATAACTATATATAGTTATTCTTTACACCATTATACCCATCCAAGTAAGGTGGTGGTGGAAAAACAAATTACACCACAACATGGAGACAATATTCTATATGTATGCACGCGCGATGATTTCATTTTCTGTAGGATGGATAGAAGGTGAAATAGGGTTGTCTCATATTTATAATAACATATCATTATATTGGTGATACTGATATTATTACTTTATAATGAAACAACTAAATAATATGAAGTTGAAGAAGAACAAAACTTGAAAGAATCGGTAGAGGAGATTACCTCTTCTTTGACGAACCTATTTTATGATTCTTTTTAAGGCACTAGATTTTGTCATTTGAGATGACCAGAACCTCTATAATGTTTCTAGGAAAGTTTAGAAGGGAAATGGGTAGGGTTGTTCTGAGCATGAAGGCTATAAAGTTTGTAAAGAGAAGAGGGAGGAGGTGCCCTTTATAAGGGAAGAGAGGGGCACTTTAGGAAAAAACATAAAATATTATTTTATAATAAAGTCATATTAGGTTTATAATGGCTCCAAAGCGACTTATTTCGAAGTTAAAGTGAGGATGGGTCTAAATCCTCTCAACCAATAGGTTTTAGACTAGTTTAGGTTCTTATTTTAACATTATAATCTAGATTTATCTCTAAGTTAAATAGCTTAACTTTTACCGTGCCTTCTTATTTTCTTACACTATACAGTTAATAAACTTACTATAACAAGACAAACGAACCCCAAGTGGTTCATTATTAATATATATAACCTTATATAAGTTATTTGGTCATGATTTAGACTTATAGGAATAGAATAACAATTAATAATATAATATTCTTTTTAAAAAAACTATTTTATGTCAATTTTGACACTATTTGGTAATTGATTTTTGTCAAAATCATAACAAAAATATTATTTAGAAAAAAGTTAATTTAATAAATAATAAAATTTCATATTAACCTTAAAATTTAGTGGAATTTATAAATTTTTTCAAATTACATTTATTTGGGTATTTATAATATCAATTATGTTAATATTTCATTAATACGGTAATTACTACATCATCCTTGTGTCATAAATAAATTACATTTTTTAATGGATAAAAATTATAAATAAAATATCAATATATAGGAAACATTTTTATCTTTCTAAATAATATTTATAGTCTAAATAATCTTATGTATAACCCTATATTAAAAATGTTTTAGTTATTAAACTCTGATTTTAACTATTTTAACTATTCTTGAAATAAAATAATAATAAATGTCCCAATCTAATCCAAATGGACCTAAAGGGTAATATTTTATTCCTAAGGCTGTTTTCGGTCAAATTAAACTTATCTAATGAAATTAGGACATGTGTTAGGGTAATAATAATATCATTTTACCCTTAATAAACCTATTTACTTTTAACCGTGGTAAATAAAAGTAAAAAGTTACTATTCACCAAAAATTATTTTTATCTTATTGAACAAAATTTTACCCCTTTATATTTACCATGTCTCTCGAATTTTCGAAATTCTACTCACAGAAGCGGTAAAATTAAGTTTTATGTACAATTGAAAATGCTCCTAGGAGTTGGGTAAAAGACGGTGAAAAGTTCAATAAAAATTTTATATATCTAAAATTATTATAAAACAACTCCAATGAATTACATTGAACTTATATAGGTATTATGTATCAAGTTTGACCTAAAAGAAATTTATATAATATAACTAATTATTTAAATAAAAAGGCGGGTTTTAAATAGTAACCCAGTGTTATCACTATTCATCAAAAATTGATAGTCTTCAGAAAAATACCAAAAATTCACCCTAGGATAATTTTGATATTTCAAATCAAAAAATGAAGTCCATTTTGAAAGATAAAATTTATAAAATTTCAAAAAGTTGATATTACTATTAATAACAGCCAGTTCATAATAATATTATAATAATATATCATTTAGTGAAACTCAGTACTGCGTACAACACACACTGTCAGAAAATGTCTTGATTGCGTGTAATGCAAGCCAAGTCAGGGTTGAGTGTAGTGAAAGATCTGTTTAGTGTTGCATATAACATAATTAAAATTTATTTCATTAATATATTAAACAAAACCTATACTTAATATTGCGTAGAATAATTTCCACAAAACGAACATGAAATTGTGTGTAACACGAGAAAAGAATACTGTTTCATAGACTGCAAGCTAATACGGTGTTGCGTATAGCGCAAGATAATCTTTGTGTAGTGTACAATATAAAAAATCAATGAAATTAAAATGAATATATCTCATAAAATCACAGTGTGTTACATTCTAACCCCCTTAAAATGAATTTCTGCCTCGAAATTCTTCGGGGTTATAAATCGTTTACTACAAGAAATTTTCATTTTTAGATACCCTCATCATAATAAGGAATACTAAATAATCATTTTAAAAAGGAGTGTCAAAAACATAATAGATACCCAAAGTAACTCATCACTGGGTTTCCAGATATGATAATATGAATGAAAATATGGATATGGAAGAGAAATCTAAAAATCATGTTTAGTTGAAGAGTGGTAGAGAACATGGATATGAAAAATCCAACAATCATAAAGCCATAAATTTGTGATGATATAAGGTCCATCCGATTCATCAGATATGAGGGCACTAGGACAACATTTTTTGTTTACAAGATCATTTCCCTAAAGTTGAAAAAATTGGAATTAGAAGAAATACTTTCTTGATTTTGGTAAAATCTCACCGTTGGTCATTCCTTGACCAATCACCACATCATCTCTTAATGAAATAAAGTTGAATTTTCCATTCGTTTAGTGTTAGATGATCATGCGATAGAATGATGGGCCATTCCATCTGTCTCAAAAAAAGGTTAGAAAAAGTTATCAAATATATATAAGTCCATCTATGGCAAGGTTAATCATATATGATTAAAAAAATTGACTTATACTTCATCTATCAAACCTCTTAATAAAATAAAACTAGTTTCTACTAACCAGGGTCTTCATATAGGCTAGTGGTTGGTGATAAAGGCTTCTCGCACTTTGCTTGTGGGTTCGATTCCCACAGCCTTGTCTGACGCGACAGGTTGTCGCCCATCCTACAGGATGTACTTTTTATAAAACTATAATATTATGACATTCCAGTAATAATATCGAAAAAGTTATATCCTTAAACAATACTATATGATGTCCAAATTTATCCATTCCAATCTTTAGGCTTATCCAAAATACTTCTGCCTAATCTCAGAGTTTAAAGAAAATGATTACTTGAAAGGTCACATAACAAGCACATGAATACCATCATTTATCCCACATATATCATAAGATATATTTTTTTGATCACATTACAATCACGTGAATACCTTAATCATGTATTCTATTGAAAAATGAATACCCATTGAACCTTAGTGATAACATGAATGTTGTCAAAAGTTAACTCTTTCCACATACTAGAACCCCAAAATTACTATATACTCAAACCATGATATCACTTTGTTCTTATATCAGTCATCAGCTCATTAATACTATCAAACATTTCTTTTTCTCCTCATACCTTCATTATGCACATATCATCTTCCTTCCAAAAATATTTCAATCACTTTTCATGGTTACCAGTACCATACAATTATTGAAAAAAATACACAGATATTCCAAAATTCCATGATACTATAAATGAGATTCCATGATAATATTTTTAAATCCCATTACATAAACACTTAATCATTCCACAACATCATTTTCATACTCAACATCACAAATACTGATCGCATGTGACTTCCCATTGTCCTTTTCCTTAAGAGGTTTCTCACATCGATCATTATTAACCCTTGGATTAAGGCATTGGTTAGAATAATTCCCCATTTCCTTGCACTTGAAGCATTGAAGTGTTGGTGTAGCATTCTCTATAATCTTTTCTCTATTCAAATTATTAGCTACCTTTTTTACATTACTTTTACACTCACCTGCTCGATGACCTTTTTTTCTACAATTAAAACATAATCTAGTACCTTTTAGACAATATCCACCATGCTTCTTTCCACACTTTGAGCATAAAGAAACATTCATCTTCTTTTCACCATTGTTCTGAGATTTCTTCTTGAACTCTATCTTTAATTTCTAGTCAAAACCATGAGACAAATATGTAAAACCAACTTCCAGTTCTACCTTGATAGAAAAACTCACAATTTCTTCATAGCTACTGAAATATATTATCTCTAATTCCCTTTAAAGACTTGGTTTTATGCCACTGAAGAATCGTTCAAATTTACTTTCAGGTTGGATGATAAATCCAGATGCATACCTTGCAAGCCTTGTAAATTTTCTTCGTATATACCAAAAGAGTCATCATCCTTTTTCTTAAGCTCATGCTCCTTATCCATCTTTTTTTGAAGGATACGAGGGAAGCACTTATTGAAAAATAAGTTCTTGAACTCATCCCAGTCCATGGATTCAATTTCATATTGGGGCCTTGTATTCTTAATTAGATTCCACCACTAGTCTGCTTCACCTTCTAACCGGTAAACAACAAAAATGAATTTTTCATGTTCTGAACAACGAAGTTTGGAAAATATCATTTCAATGGTTTTGATCCATTGTTCAGCAACAACTGGATCAGAAGACCCATTGAAAGAAGGTGGATGTTGCCTCATGAAGGACTCAATAGAATATTATTCCCTTATCTGGTCATTTAGAAGTCCAGAATGATTCATAGCTTGTGTAGGTATAGAAATAATATTTTCACTCCATCTACCATAACGTTGGGTTGTTCAGGAGGACAATAATTGCATTGTCCATTACATTGATCAACACGGTTCCTTCGGGTTCCAGCCATCGTCTAAAATCCAAAAAGAATAGTGTGAGAGGAAAAATCATGATAGGAAAACAAATTAATAAAGGGGGAGTACTTTCAATATCAAATATCATAGGTTTAATTATAACAACGATACTTTAATTCTAGGACTATAAACTATACTAATACTTAACCTTAGGGACATCCCTAGACATTCCTTAGAAATATCTCACGGGATTTCACAAAATTTTTCGCATCCTAGTTTCCAAAAGATAACTAAACATTTCCTCTGATACCAAATGTAGAGAACCAAAGCATTAAGTAAATGGACATTACATTACATTTGAATAATACTTAATACATAACAAAAATCAACACACAAGGACCGTAATAGTTTAGTGTATTTGGAAACTCGGAAACATAATAAACTAATCATGTTAAAAGATCTTCAACATCTCCCATAAAGATCTTCCCCTTTTGGTTTCCTACCTAAAACCTTTCTTTATATCCTAGGGAAAAGAAAACATACAAAGGGTGAGATCAAATGCTTAGTAAGGGTATGTATGGAGAAAATAAAACAAACCATATACATTTGAACTTAAAAACAGGAACATAATATTTAAACATAAAAATCTTGAGCAATGGCATAAAACATGGCAGTACGTAAGGCACATATCATAATGGAACATAAATCATGAAAAACTAGCATGGGAATAAAACAAGTAGTTGTGGAAATCCATTAATCCCATAAAATGATTTCCATAGTAGCCAAGGCATTACTTCCAAGACCATTTTAGTGGACAAAGTCCCTTACTGAATCGAGTTCACTCCTTGTTCCATTCCTGTATCACAGAACCAGATTAAATTTCCATTCCAGCCACGTCTATCTCATGAGATATATATCATTACCCAATGTATTGGAGTGAGATATAGGTACCACCCATATCATAATGAAATCATTATTTCATGTGCCACAAAATAAACATACATCATTCATAATAATCCAACGAATAAAATGGGTTTCATAAACATCATCCAATCATAACATAATCTATATAAAAGAAATGGATACCATTTCATCATAAGAAATGTCAAGCCGTGTAAATAATAGATACATTATACTTTAAACATAAACATAATAAATAATTTCATCTTATATGGAAAATATTTTTGATAAAACACTTGAAATGAATTCTTAAGGAAAATATACTTTCTTCTTCAAATTCATTTTATTTTCTCAAAATGCAATGAAATTTTAAAAGAAAAGGATTTTGTTGAAAATAATCATGAAATTTGGTAGAGGAACCTTCATTGAAATAAGTCATTATGAAACCTTAATAGACCATTCACTCCATATATGTTAAAAAACATTCTTCTCGTACATTCGCTAGAAAAGTCAAAAAGTACCTTATATGGTGACCAAATGAAAGATTCATTCCGTACAATGTGGTAAAAAGTCAACGAAGGGTAAAAATGACTTTAAAAATACATGGAAGAATAGTAATAATTTTTTAAAAACATTTTTAAAAAACATGGACATGTATGATAAACATAACCCCAGTAAACACTTACGTATAAGCAATCTCGGATAAAAATGAGATTTGCAAAATTATCCCTTACCTTAGGTCTGATATGCTTCGTACATATCCGAAACTCTTGTATAATGATTAAATAATGTCATTTACTTATTAAGGAATCATATCCATTGTTATGGTATCATATATGGTTCACATAAGACTTTATATTACCCGTTCTTTTGGAAATTCCATGTTAAAGCAGCGTTTTGGGTAAAATTATTTTATTTATCGTACGTGTTTGGGATTTTTGTTCTTGATATTATTATTACTTATATCATTATTTACTTACTTATAGAATGTAAATCATGATTTATATATCATATATATTCAATATATATATATATAATAGATAGTTAAATGAAATGAAATACACCGTTCATGGATACGGTAGGGCACACGTACGCATGACCGTTGTTTTCCTTTCCTTATTGACTTGAATAAAAGTAAGTAGATGAAAAAAATATATATATATATACAAAAATAAATCCAGAATCTTAAGTATGTCATATATTTCATTATTATTCATTATATATACTTTATAATCATTCTTTAATAGTTAACATGGAGAATGAATCTCATCGCGTCGTGGAGACGGTAATCCGTACGTACGCACGAGTGATGATATCATTCCCATAATTATTGAATTGAATTGTAGTGGTTGATATAATATCTCAGAATAAGTATGATGTTATAATATATATATATAGTTATTATTTACACCATTATACCGATCCAATTAAGGTGGTGGTGGAAAAACAGATTACACCACAGCGTGGAGATAGTATTCCGTACGTAAGCACGTGCAGTGATTTCATTTCCTATAGGATGGATAGAAGGTGAAATGAGGTTGTTTCATATTTATAATAAAATATAATTATATTAGTGATAATAATATTATTAATTCATAATGAAAATACTAAAGAAGAATAAGTTGAAGAGGAAAGAAACTTGAAAGAATCGGTAGAAGATATTACCTCTTCTTTGACGCACCTCATTTAGGCTTCCTTTTAAGGCACTAGAGTTGGTCTTCTGAGGAGACCAGAACCTCTATAATGTTTCTAGGGAAGTTGATAAGGGAAATAGTAAGGGTTTGGCAGAGCATGAAGGCTAAAAATTGTGTAAAGAGAAGAGGGAGGAGGTGCCCTTCTATAAGGGAGGAGAGGGGAACTTTGGGAAAAAACTTAAAATAGTTTTTATAATAAAGACATATTCGGTTTATAATGGCTCCAAAGTGACTTATTTAGAATCTAATGTGATTATGGTTTGCAACCCTCTCAAACAAAAGGTTTTAGAAATGTTTAGGTTACTATTTTCACCTTATCATTTAGATTTAACACTAAGTTAAATAATTTAACTTTTACCGTGTCTTCTTATTTTCTTACACTATATGGTTAATAAACTTATGATAACAATACAAAATAACCCCAAGTGGTTCATTATTAATATATATAACCTTATCTAAATCATTTTTCCGAACTTTAGATTTATAGGAATAGAATAACAATTAATAATATAATATTTGTTTTAAAAACTATATTATGTCAATTCTGACACTATTTGGTAATTGATTTTTTTGAAAATCATAACAGAATGATTATTCAAAAGAAGTTAATTTAATAAATACTAACATGTCATATTAACCAAAAAATTCAGTGGAATTTTTAAAAAGTCTCAAATTACATTGATTTGCGTATTTATAATATCAATTATGTTAATATTTCATTAATAAGGTAATTAGTGCATCATCATACTGTCATAAATAACATACATTTTTTAATGTCTAAAAATTATAAATAAAATATAATTATATATGAAATACTTTTATCTTTCTAATTAATATTTAGAGTCTATTTTATCTTATGTATAACCCTATATTAATAATGTTTTAGTTATTAATCATTGATTTTAACTATTTTAACTCTTCATTAAATAAAATAATAATTAATGTCCTAATCTAATCCACATGGACCTAAAGGGTAATATTTTATTCCTAAGGCTGTTTTTGGTCGAATTTCACTTATCCAATAGAATTAGTACATGTGTTAGGGTAATAATAATATCATTTTTACCCATAATTACCCTATTTACTTTTAACAGTGGTAAATAAAAGTAGAAAATTATTGTTCACCAAAAATTATTTTTATCTTATTGAACCAAATTTTACTCCTTAATATTAACCATGTCTCTCAGATTTTCGAAATTCAACTCACAGTAGTGGTAAAATTAAGTATTATGTACAATTGCAAATGCTCTTAGGAGGTGGGTAAAAGACGGTGAAAAGTTCAATAAAATATTTATATATCTAATATTATTGTAAAATGACTCCAATGAATTTCATTGAATTATATTGGTATTATGTATCAATTTTTACCTAAAATAAGTTTAAATAATATAAATAATTATTTAAATAAAATGGAGGTTTTTAAATAGTATCCCAGTATTTTCACTATTCATCAAATATTGAAGGTTTTTAGAAAAATACCAAAAATTCACCCTAGGATAATTTTGATATTTTGAATCCAAAAATGAAGTCCATTTTAAAGATAAAATTTATAAAATTTCAAAAAGTGGGTATTAATATTCATAACGGCTAGTTCATAAAAATATTATAATAATATCTTGTTTAATGAAACTCAGTATTGCGTACAACACACGCTATTGGAGAAGGTCTTGATTGCGTGTAATGCAAGCCATGTCAGGGCTTTGTGTAGTGTGACCTCTGTTTGGTGTTGCGTATAACATAATAAAAACTTATTTCATTTATACATTAAACAAAATCTATAGTTGATGTTGCATTGATTATTTTCCACAAAATGAACTTGAAATTGTGTGTTACACGATCCAAGAATTGTCATGACCCGACCTCGGGGCCCGTGCCGTGACTACCCCAATCCCGCCTTCCATAGGCCAGGGGCTGGCGACTAGCACCAAGGCGTAAAATCCCGGTAAACAGGGAAGGCATTGCCTTTATAAGTAACAACCACCACAGAGTCAGCAAGCGGAAAGTAACTACCAAGTGCAGAAAAGTAAAGGGGGCCGGAATACAAGCCCAACTGAAAGTACAACTGAAAAGGTAAAGAACAGTAACTGAAGAAAAGACGGCGGCCTCGTGTCATCCACTGGCAATCCCACCTGAAGGGTGGGTACAGATAGCCTACAGGCTCCCCGGGTCCCACGTCCGCTCCGAGCACGTCCCGCCCAGTGGTCCGCCTCCAGGTACCGTCCTGCTCCACGCCCCAACCGAGATCAGCGCTGTCCGTCGTCTGCATCCAACACAACAAGGTGCGGGCAAAGCCCGTGCAGGGGTGAGTATAAACTACTCAGTAAGGACCCCAAGACCCCCGAAGGTCTCCCGAAATCCACAAAGGATATAGCACAAAAAGGAAGGTGCAATCACGAAGTAACATCTGACTTGACTTAGGTATATGCCCATACATATACCTAAGTCCCCACTTCTAGCTCTGCTCACGAGCTCAAGAACAACTCAATCCACACAGGAAAGCAAGACTCAAATCCACAAAGGAGAGTAAACAGTAAATCCACATAGGATAGTTCAACACATTCCACAAGGAGAGTAACATAAGATTCAGCTCAACCAGGTATACTTTTTCAGATGACGTCAAAGATGATCACTGATCCATCTAAGTCGTCGGACCCACGAAGGATCGATAGGTACTAACCCCCGCAAAAGACCCACACAGGATCGGGCTGACACAGAACCTGTAGGCAGTGGCTCACACAGAACCGGTAGTAAGGACCCACACAGGATCGGTAGTAAGGACCCACACAGGATCGGGCCCACACAGGACCTGTAGCACTGATCCACGTAGGATCGCTGAGTGCAGTAGTCGACGCAGTCCACTGAGGATCTCCGCACAGTCGTCGCCGTAGTCCACGAAGGATCTCTGCTCTGTCGTCGTCGCAGTCCACGGAGGATCTCTGCTCTGTCGTCGAAGTCACAGCCAGCACTAGGGTTCCCGCACACAGCGAGCTCGTTTAGGAGGGTCCGCTCCACGAGCCGAGAGGCTGATACATCAACTGACACGTAGTCTTAAGTTGATGTATCCAAAATTTCCGTATCGACAACAGGATCCCAACACAACAGACGGCGCGTCAATCGGACGCCCGGTCTGAGAGTTATTGGCATTTTCGTCCAAGGGGCCCGGTTAGTTTTTAGGGCAAAACCAACCTGACTGTACTCCGCCTGTGTCCGATCCTCGGGCGGAGTATGCCAAAAGTTCTGTCTCACTTAGAGGAAACTACCACAGCTGACGGTACGTCGATCGGACGTCCGTAGCTCAAGTTATGAGCGTTTCCGCTCCGAGGGCCCGGTTGGTTTCGTGTACGAACCAACCCGGCCAAACCCAAAGTCTTTCGAAACCATGAGTGTAATATAACAAAAAGACCGTCTCGATCCAAGGATCGCGTAGCCACTGACGGTTCGTCAATCGGAGGTCCCAGGCCCAAGATATGGGCAAAAGACCGAAGAGGGCCCGAAAACGGGGGTTCTGGGCGACCCGGCCCGAACCCCCCCTGGGGGTCAGCCGAACCGGGTCGACCTGAACCGGGTCGACCCGACCCGGACCGGCCTGGGCGCGGCCCGGCCGACCGGACCGGCCGGCTGGGCTTCGGCCGAGCGGCCGAAGAAAACCGCCGCGGGTTTGACCCGCGGCTTAGAGGAACGCAGCCCGCGCGGGCCGCGTGCTGGGTGACCGGACCGCGGACGCGGTCCGGGATGTCGCCGCCACCGCGGCTCGGCCGCGGCGGAATTTCTGGCGGCGCGCCGGGCGCTGCCGCGCCGGCGACCCGCGTCGCCGCCGCCTTCCGCGGGCCGCCGGAGTTGCTCCGGTGGCCCGTTTTGCCTCCCGTCTGCGCCACAGCTCCTCCCGGGGGCCGATCTTCACTGCGGGATCAACGGATCGCCCCTGCCGCACGGTTCGTCGTCGCTTTCCAAAACCGAACATAAGAAAGATTGGCGGAGGGTTGCCAGGTCTTGTTTGTAAGACCCGCACCCTCTGCGTTAGTCATAAACAACGGGAGAAAGGGGGCTACAACAATTTTTAATCAAAGATAAAAATTGTTCACTTCTTTTTCTTTGAAACGGAAATTCAATTTTTAACCACTTGAAATTATTCATGCCGGTTCTTTGTTCAAAAAGAAGTAGAATCACCGAAGGATAATCACAAGAAGATAAACCCCTACCTTGTCGTCGTCGTCGGACGAGAGGTCGTCGCAGATTTAGTGATCGTCGCGGAAGAGACGCTCGTCGCACCGCGGGAAGGAGTCGCGCCGACAATCTCCGGATCAAGATCAAACAGATTTAATTAATTTAAATCCGTTGATATCGAATTATAAAAAGGGAGAATTTAGAAGATTCGATTCTCACCTTTAACCGCCGATCTTAGGTTCGCCGCGGAAGAAGAAGCGCCGAAGAAGAAGAAGAAGGTCGCGGAAAAAGTTTGTCGACGTCGCGGATCACGGTGTGTGTCATCGAATTTTGGTTCCGGCGTTCTTCGCGTTCTTCGCGTTCTTCACGGGGAGGGTGGAGGCCCAGAGAAATAAGAGTAATCCTCCAAAATAGACACGTTGGTCTATTTTATTATTTTCCCAACAAACGCAAACGCGTAAGTAACGACCCATTAAATTCGTTGAATTAATTCAACGAATGAAACAGCCCATTTAATTCACGAAATAAACCGCCCAATTAAATGGTCTGTTAAGAATTAAAGAAAACGCGCTGGTTGACTTTTCAGTTACTTTGACGGGTTTTCGCGGGTGCGTTACTTAGCGAAAGAAACGGCGGGGCTCGTGCGGGCCCCACCTCACAAATATCCTAACAAGGGGTAGGATAGTTCCGGATAGCACCCTATCCGCTTTAACTTAGTTCAAGTGGCTTCCAAGTGACTTCCAAGTGGCTTAAGTGAAATAAAATAAAGTTGTCGCACAACCTTTATTTTATATCCGACTTAAAGCCCAAAATTTTAAAAACCACGGTTGAGCAAACGCAACTTCGGAAGAGGCGTTTCTAAGCAAATACCGGCGCTGCGATTTCATCGGTGCCCTCAGAATTCGATTCCGGGCACCGGTTCAGAAGATAGAAAATCCCGCTCGTCCGTTCACTGAACGTACCCGAGCCAAACTTCGGAAATTGATTCCGGGCACACCGGGCCTTGGAATCAGGTGCCGTCTGAAGCTGCGCTCTTGTAAAATTCCAAAGAAAATTAAGAAAAAGATTTCCTTGAAATTTTCGGGTCTTTACATTACTCCCACCTCAGGGCTTTACGTCCCCGTAAAGATAAATAAAAAACTAGGGGAACAAATGGGGGTACTGAGCACGCATCTGAGCCTCCCGCTCCCAAGTGCTCTCCTGGAGGTTCCCGTGCTGCCATCTGACGCGCACAAGAGGAATCGACCGCCCACGTAGGACCCGCTCCTGTCGATCCTCGATCTCCACTGGGACCGCCGCAAAAGTCGCCCCATCGTCCACGTCCAGCTCCCCAAAGTCAATGATGTGTGCCGGGTCGTGCACGTATCTCCTTAGCTGAGACACGTGGAAGAAGTCGTGCACCCGGTGCAACTGAGGTGGTAGAGCCAGGCGATAAGCCACCTCTCCTATCCTGCTGAGGACCTGGAAAGGCCCGATGAAGCGTGGAGACAACTTGCCGCCTCGGCCAAATCTCCGTAAACCACGTCGAGGTGAGACACGCAAAAAGACGTGGTCGCCATCCTCGAACTCTAGTGGCCTCCGCCTCCTGTCAGCATATGACTTCTGCCGGCTCTGAGCTGTCCTCATCCTCTTCTGGATGATCTGGACCTTCTCTGTCGTGGCTCGGACCATCTCTGGTCCCACGAGTTCTGACTCCCCAGGGTCTGTCCAGCACAACAGTGATCTGCAGGGTCTGCCGTACAACGCCTCGTATGGTGCCATCTCGATGGTGGAGTGGTAGCTGTTGTTGTACGCGAACTCCACCAAGGGTAGGTGGTCCTCCCAGCTGCGACCAAAGTCGATAACACATGCACGGAGCATGTCCTCGAGTGTCTGTATGGTCCTCTCCGTCTGACCATCCGTCTGAGGGTGGAAGGCTGTGCTCAGATGGAGCCGCGTCCCGAACGCCTCCTGCAACCCCTTCCAAAGCTAGGAAGTGAAACGAGCATCTTGATCGGAGACGATAGATGATGGCACACCGTGAAGCCGTACGATCTCCTGGACGTAAAGACGTCCCAAGCTCTCCACTGAGCCCTGCTCTCTGATGGGTAAGAAGTGTGCCGACTTGGTGAGTCGGTCGACAATCACCCAAATGGAGTCGTGACCTCTGGAAGTGCGTGGAAGTCCAGTCACGAAGTCCATAGATATGCCGTCCCACTTCCACTCCGGGACCTCCAAGGGCTTTACCAAGCCTGCTGGTACCTAATGCTCTGCCTTCACCTGATGGCAGGTGAGGCATCGTGAAACGAACTCTGCCACAACTTTCTTCATGCCCGACCACCAGTGCTGTCGTCTGAGATCCTGGTACATCTTCGCCACTCCGGGATGCACCGCCAAGGGAGAAGTGTGAAACTCTCTCAGCACCTCCTCTCGTAAAGCGACTGGTACGAAGGTACGTCCTCTGAAAAGGATGTTGTGCTCTGCTCCAAGGGAGAAGCCATCAGGCGCCTGACCTGAGGATATCAGTGCACGCCGGGTCTCACAGTCAGCGTCCCCACGCTGAGCCTCTCTGACCCGCTGTAGAAGTGGAGGAGAGACTGTGAGAGACTGAAGAAAGGCTGCTCCGTCTCTATCCACGAAGGATATCTGTAAGGAGGCTAGCTGCTCCGTCACCTCCTCAAGTAGCTGAATGCCCGTCCTCCCTCTGAGGGCATCGGCTACCACGTTCCCCTTCACAGGAGTATAGACTATCTCAAAGTCATAGTCCTGGAGGAACTCAAGCCATCTCCGCTGTCTCAGGTTCAGGTCCTTCTGAGAGAAGATACACCCGAGACTCTGGTGGTCAGAAAAGACTGTGAAGCGCTTGCCCATCAGATAGTGCCACCAAGCCTTCAGAGCGAAGACCACTGCTGCTAACTCCAGGTCATGAGTGGTGTAGTTATGCACATGCGGCCTCAACTGACGTGATCCGTAGGCGACCACGGCCCGCTCCTGCATCAGGACGCACCCGAGTCCAGTCCCTGATGCGTCGCAGTAAACTACGTATCCAACTCCCTCCTCAGGCAACCTCAAGATAGGTGCGCTGGTCAGTCTTTGTCTCAGCTCCTGGAAGCTATGCTGACATCTGTCTGACCACACAAAGGGTTTCCCCTTCTTTGTCAAGGCTGAGAGTGGTGCCGCAACTCTGGAGAAGTCTGGCACAAATCTCCGATAGTATCCGGCTAGGCCCAAGAAGCTCCGCACCTCCGTCACGCTCCTGGGTGGCTCCCAAGCTAGCACTGCCTCGATCTTCGTGGGATCCACTGCAACTCCCGCCTCAGAGATGACGTGCCCCAGGAAATGGACCTCACGTAACCAGAACTGGCATTTTGAGAGCTTTCCATAAAGCTGGTGCTCTCGGAGTGTGTCTAGCACAACTCGCAGGTGGTAGGCATACTCCTCCTCTGTCGTCGAGTATACCAAAATGTCGTCAATGAAGACCACGACAAATCGGTCGAGGTATGGCTGGAAGATCCTGTTCATGAGGCTCATGAACACTACTGGAGCATTGGTTAAGCCGAACGGCATAACCAAGAACTCATAATGGCCATACCGACACCTGAAGGCCGTCTTCTGCACGTCCTCGTCTCGAACTCTGAGCTGAAGATAGCCTGACCGGAGGTCTATCTTCGAGAACCACCACGCTCCCTTGAGCTGATCGAAGAGGTCATCAATCCGTGGTAGCGGATACTTGTTCCTTACTGTCACCTGGTTCAGGCGACGATAGTCGACACACAGTCGCAAGCTCCCGTCCTCCTTCTTGGCGAACAAAATCGGGGAAGCCCAGGGTGAAACACTGGGTCGGATAAACCCCTTGCTCTGCAAGTCCTCCAACTGTACCTGCAGCTCTCGAAGCTCGGCGGGGGCCATCCGATATGCTGGAGTAGATATCGGGGCTGTCCCGGGGTACAAGTCGATGTAAAAGTCTACCTCTCTACGAGGAGGTAGCCCTGGAACGTCGTCGGGAAAGACGTCCACGTACTGGTCCACCACTGCAGGAAAAACTGGACTCCGCACGTCCACTGCTCCTAGGATGAGGCTAGCCAACTGATGAGAGATGGGCTGCACTCTCCTCCGCGGAAGTCCATCCTGTGCTGCAAAGGTTCCCTTCTCACCGGTGAAGGTAAACCTACTCCCGTCGGTGCGAACACATCGCACCTTGCGCCTAAAACAGTCGATCTGGGCATGAACCGTGGATAGCCAATCCATGCCCAAGATGACGTCGTAAGGCCTCGACGCCGCTACAAGGAGATCCTAGCCGAAGCTCTCGCCTCCTAGAGTAAGCTCACACTGCCGGCACCAGTGCGTAATCATCGAGTCTGCTCCAGTAAGAGTCTCTAGCTGTAAGGATCGAGCCAACGGCTCAGTCATAATCTCCGAGCTCCGAACAAGGGCAGAGGCTATGAAAGAGTGACTCGCTCCTGTGTCTATAAGTACTGCAGCAAGGGTGGAATAGACACAGATCGTACCTCGAATCATCTCTGGCATGTCGGGGTCGTAGGCCTCCACTGCCTGGAGCTGGGCCTGTCCCTGCCCGCCAGCTCCCTGTGGTCGAGGTGGCCCTCCTGGTGGTGGTGGGGGTAGAGCCTGGAAGCGTCGCCCACCACCCGCTGCTCGGCCAGCTCCTCTGCCTCGTCCGCCTCCTCCCTGCGGACCGCCACGGTCGACCCTCTGCCTCTGCCTGGGTGGCCCCTCCACCGTCTGCTTCTCCTCTGGTCGGCGAGTCGGGCAGTCACGAGCCATGTGACCCTGCCCGCCGCAGGAGTAGCACTGCCTGCCTCTCAGAAGGCTGGCACTCCGCTGTGTGCCCCGCACTGCTGAGCCGGTGTCCTGAGGCCGTCTGCGTGGGGGTCTGGTCTGCCTGGACCCGAGAGTCATCCGTCGGCTACCTGCTGCCGAAGACTCTGCTACCTGCCGCCCTGCGCTAGGTCTCGCCGCTGAAGAAGGCTCTGCCAGGAAGCTCTCGATCAGGAGGGCTCGCTCCAGCACTCCCGCCTGGGTCGGAATGCTGAGGGAGATCAGCGACGCCCGAATCTCCTGCCGCAAGCCCTGCTCGAAGGTCCGGGCCCGGAAGAAGGGGTCCCGTACCATGTCGGTCGAGTAGCGAGATAGGTCAGTGAACCTCGCCGCGTACTGAGCGACCGTCATGCTGCCCTGGTGCAGCTGGAGAAGCTCCTGGATGCGCACCGCTCAGAGGGTGGCCGGGACGAACTCAGAGCGGAAGAGGCTCTCGAAGTCCGTCCAGAGTAAGGATGACTCATCGTGAACCTGGAGCATCAAGCTCCACCATCGTCCTGCCGCCGCCTGCAGGAGACTCGCCGCGAGAATCACCATGAGATCCGCTGGTGTCCTCACTAGCCTAAAGATCCGTACCACAGCCTCTAGACAGTCCTCGGCGGCCTGGGGGTCCGCCTCACCGCGAAACCTGGGCGGTCGCTGGCTCTGAAACTCATGCAGTGCCCTGAGGCGACGTGCATCGTCAGCGTCTGGTACTGGTAGCATCGGTGACTCGGCGGGTAAAGCTACCGCCGGTGCCACTGCTGGCAAAGGACCCTGCACCGAGGCCCCGTCGCTCGGTGGGCTGCCGTCGCGCCCTACACTCGGAACCCTAGCTGGCTGTCGTCGCGGGGCCATCCTGAAAAGGAGAACAAGAGCACTGCAGTCAGAACAGTATACCTGGTGAGCTGGCACAAGTAATCACAAGGAAAACTTGAGACTTTCATGAAGCAGATCAGTATACCCGGTGAGCTGACACAAGTAATCACAAAGAAAACTTGGAACACACACGCAATCAATGTTTTCATGCATTAAGTCGGAAATCAGGAGTCAGGGTCCTGGTGTACGGATACGTCGGCCGCCGTACCAACACTGGGCTCCCTGAACTGATAACCACACTCAATACACTAAACACTATTGCTTCATATAGAAAGAAAAGACGATCAGAGTCTGCGGTAGAACCGACTACCTCTGATACCAATTTGTCACGACCCGACCTCGGGGCCCGTGCCGTGACTACCCCAAGCCCGCCTTCCATAGGCCAGGGGCTGGCGACTAGCACCAAGGCGTAAAATCCCGGTAAACAGGGAAGGCATTGCCTTTATAAGTAACAACCACCACAGAGTCAGCAAGCGGAAAGTAACTACCAAGTGCAGAAAAGTAAAGGGGGCCGGAATACAAGCCCAACTGAAAGTAAAACTGAAAAGGTAAAGAACAACAACTGAAGAAAAGACAGCGGCCTCGTGTCGTCCACTGGCAATCCCACCTGAAGGGTGGGTACAGATAGCCTCCAGGCTCCTTGGGTCCCACGTCCGCTCCGAGCACGTCCCGCACAGTGGTCCGCCTCCAGGTACCGTCCTACTCCACGCCCCAACCGAGATCAGCGCTGTCCGTCGTCTGCATCCAACACAACAAGGTGCGGGCAAAGCCCGTGCAGGGGTGAGTATAAACTACTCAGTAAGGACCCCAAGACCCCCGAAGGTCTCCCGAAATCCACAAAGGATATAGCACAAAAAGGAAGGTGCAATCACGAAGTAACATCTGACTCGACTTAGGTATATGCCCATACATATACCTAAGTCCCCACTTCTAGCTCTGCTCACGAGCTCAAGAACAACTCAATCCACACAGGAAAGCAAGACTCAAATCCACAAAGAAGAGTAAACAGTAAATCCACATAGGATAGTTCAACACATTCCACAAGGAGAGTAACATAAGATTCAGCTCAACCAGGTATACTTTTTCAGATGACGTCAAATATGATCACTGATCCATCTAAGTCGTCGGACCCACGAAGGATCGATAGGTACTAACCCCCGCAAAAGACCCACATAGGATCGGGCTCACACAGAACCTGTAGGCAGTGGCTCACACAGAACCGGTAGTAAGGACCCACACAGGATCGGTAGTAAGGACCCACACAGGATCGGGCCCACACAGGACCTGTAGCACTGATCCACGTAGGATCGCTGAGTGCAGTAGTCGACGCAGTCCACTGAGGATCTACGCACAGTCGTCGCCGCAGTCCACGAAGGATCTCTGCTCTGTCCTCGTCGCAGTCCACGGAGGATCTCTGCTCTGTCGTCGAAGTCACAACCAGCACTAGGGTTCCCGCACACAGCGAGCTCATTTAGGAGGGTCCGCTCCACGAGCCGAGAGGCTGATACATCAACTGACACGTAGTCTGAAGTTGATGTATCCAAAAGTTCCGTATCGACAACAGGATCTCAACGCAACAGACGGAGCGTCAATCGGACGCCCGGTCTGAGAGTTATTGGCATTTTCGTCCCAGGGGCCCGGTTCGTTTTTAGGGAAAAACCAACCCGACCGTACTCCGCCTGTGTCCGATCCTCGGGCGGAGTATGCCAAAAGTTCCGTCTCACTTAGAGGAAACTACCACAGCTGACGGTACGTCGATCGGACGTTCGTAGCTCAAGTTATGAGCGTTTCTGCTCCGAGGGCCCGGTTGGTTTCGTGTACGAACCAACCCGGCCGAACCCAAAGTCTTCCGAAACCTTGAGTGTAATATACCGAAAAGACCGTCTCGATCCAAGGATCGCGTAGCCGCTGACGGTTCGTCAATCGGAGGCCCCAGACCCAAGATATGGGAAAAAGATCGAAGAGGGCCCGAAAACGGGGGTTCTGGGCCCGGGGCGACCCGGCCCGAACCCACCCTGGGGGTCGGCCGAACCGGGTCAACCTGAACCGGGTCGACCCGACCCGGCCCGGCCCGGTTGGGCCGGGTCCGGTCCGGCCTGTGCGCGGCCCGGCCGACCGGACCGGCCGGCTCGGCTTCGGCCGAGCGGCCGAAGAAAACCGCCGCGGGTTTGACCCGCGGCTTGGAAGAACGCGGCCCGCGCGGGCCGCGTGCTGGGTGGCCGGACCGCGGACGCGGTCCGGGATGTCGCCGCCACCGCGGCTCGGCCGCCGCGGAATTTCCGGCAGCGCGCCGGGCGCCGCCGCCTCCGGTCGCCGTTGCCGCCGCACCGGCGATACGCGCAGCCGCCGCCTTCCGCGGGCTGCCGGAGTTGCTCCGGTGGCCCGTTTTGCCTCCCGTCTGCGCCATAGCTCCTCCTGGGGGCCGATCTTCACCGCGGGATCAACGGATCGCCCCTGCCGCACGGTTCGTCATCGCTTTCCAAAACCGCACATAAGAAAGATCAGCGGAGGGTTGCCGGGTCTTGTTTGTTAGACCCGCACCCTCCGTGTTAGTCATAAACAACGGGAGAAAGGGGGCTACAACAATTTTTAATCAAAGATAAAAATTGTTGACTTCATTTTCTTTTAAACGGCAATTCAATTTTTAACCACTTGAAATTATTCATGCCGGTTCTTTGTTCAAAAAGTAGTAGAATCACCTAAGGATAATCACAAGAAGATAAACCCCTACCTTGTCGTCGTCGTCGGACGAGAGGTCGTCACGGATTTGGTGATCGTCGCGGAAGAGACGCTCGTCGCACCGCGGGAAGGAGTCACGCCGACGATCTCCGGATCAAGATCAAACGGATTTAATTAATTTAAATCCGTTGATATCGAATTATAAAAAGGTAGAATTTAGAAGATTCGATTCTCACCTTTAACCGCCGATCGTAGGTTCGCCGCGGAAGAAGAAGCGCCGAAGAAGAAGAAGAAGGTCGCGGAAAAAGTTTGTCGACGTTGCGGATCACGGTGTGCGTCGTCGAATTTTGGTTCCGGCATTCTTCGCGTTCTTCGCGGGGAGGGTGGAGGCCCAGAGAAATAAGAGTAATCCTCCAAAATAGACACGTTGGTCTATTTTATTATTTTGCCAACAAACGCAAACGCGTAAGTAACGACCCATTAAATTCGTTGAATTAATTCAACGAATGAAACAGCCCATTTAATTCACGAAATAAACCGCCCAATTAAATGGTCTGTTAAGAATTAAAGAAAACGCGCCGGTTGACTTTTCAGTTACTTTGACGGGTTTTCGCGGGTGCGTTACTTAGCGAAAGAAACGGCGGGGCTCGTGCGGGCCCCACCTCACAAATATCCTAACAAGGGGTAGGATATTTCCGGATATCACCCTATCCGCTTTAACTCAGTTCAAGTGGCTTCCAAGTGACTTCCAAGCGGCTTAAGTGAAATAAAATAAAGTTGTTGCACAACCTTTATTTTATATCCGACTTAAAACCCAAAATTTTAAAAACCACGGTTGAGCAAACGCAACTCCGGAAGAGGAGTTTCTAAGAAAATACCGGCGCTACGATTTCATCGGTGCCCTCAGAATTCGATTCTGGGCACCGGTTCAAAAGATAGAAAAACCTGCTCGTCCGTTCACTGAACGTACCCGAGCCAAACTTCGGAAATTGATTCCGGGCACACCGGGCCTTGGAATCAGGTGCCGTCTGAAGCTGCGCTCTTGTAAAATTTCAAAGAAAATTAAGAAAAAAATTTCCTTGAAATTTGCGGGTCTTTACAAGAATAGTGTTGCGTATAATGAAAGCTACTATGGTGTTGTCTATAGAGCAAGATAATCTTTGTGTGGTGTACAATAGAAGACATCAAAGAAATTAAAAAGAATATATCTCATCAAATCTCAGGGTGTTACAAAAAATTTTATCCAATAATTAAACGATTTTGATCCATTACTTGCATGGTTGGTAACTAGAAACCTAATGTGATATAGAAAGGATTTATAAACGAAAAATAAATCTATAAGGGAGGCTTAGAGTTGGTAATAAATCCCTATAATAGAGGCAGAAGAGGCCAACCTCCCATCATTCTTACAGAAGAACATCATTAAGAATCATTGCTATGAAAACCCATATTATTTCTTCTTCTTCAAAGCAGGTATAAAATTATTGTGATTATCACTGATAATGGAGTCCTTATATATTTTTGGATCCGTAAAAAAATCCCGTTAGGAAGCTAATCATTACAAAAATGGTGGACAAAACCAAAATTCTTAACAACAAAATAAATCAATTGAATATCATCTTAATTTTGATGTTACACTAGAATATGTTCTTTTTTATGTTCTTCATAGGAAAACTCAGATTAGATCACCCTTTAATCCAAATCAATCGAGTCAATCAATGAATTATTAGGCGTCATGACCACTACCCAAGAGAAAGAACCCATTACCAACAAGATTCTCTTTCCCTTGCAACATCTCCATCAATAAATTATGAATATGATTATGAGGGAGTAACTCCCCAATGGGACCATTCCCAATCAAGAGGTTATGTGAAGGAGACTCAAAACAAAAATGAATCGTAGGTCACCTCCCTGAAAGAGGATGTACACAATAAATAAATCTTCAATTATTTCCACTGAAACTACATCAGGAAACTGTAAATGAAGCGAGACAATGAATTCAGATATATTTATAGGGATATGGGTAGGATGTTTTTTTTAAAATAACCACCATATTTTACATGCATAAGAGCGATCATCTAAACTTTCATCATCACCAATTCCACTTGGTTCATACTCCTTTGTAACATGCTGATATTTCTACATTAGAGGTATGAGCTCTGGTAGAAAAAACCTGGAAACCTATCAAGCTACCATAGGTAGATTTCATACACATATCCTTATTTCCATTTAATAATTATCTCAATACACAATGTTGATAACTATTGAGATGTATTATATCCATGCTCAGGATTATCAGTCTTTCTAGCAAACCCTGGAAGCATTAGAATGAAAAATACATCATATCCATCAATCTATCAATGTGTATGATCATATTATTTCTCTCTGATCTTAATATCATAAAAATATACCATTGGTGAATGAAATAATATATTGGATCCATATTCCCACCCTCACCAAAGATGACGTTCACATTCCCATTCCTAACACTCATGGTCAACAACATATTCTGGAAACAATTAAGTGGTAGAACTATTTTCTTCCTCATTCCATAAAGAGATTATAGATGATTCTAGCAAAAAAAAAACAATAAAATAACAGTTATTTCATTCTATTATGGTGTTCAATAGGGTAATGGATTATATTACCACCCTAGATAATGTTAAATATCCTCAATGATATATTTTATGAGCTACCCAAGAGAGTGAACATATTTCTATTCCCAATTATAATGATTCTTGGAAAACATAGATGATGATTAAACATCCTTATTGAACATATATTCTCATTTAAATTAGATTTGGACAATACATTTTTTTAAAAACCTCATCATAGACTTATAGTATTTCCAACAATACTTCATGTCATTGGTATATTATAATTTTTCTTAAAAAAAGGCTCACATCCATCCCCCCTTGGTCCAAGGAGATCCATTGTAATTTTATTACATCATCCTAGAGTCCATCCCACCTACAATAAACACTAAAGAAAAAATCCCCAATGTTCTGATAGCTATAAATTTGGAGGATCATATCCTTTTCTATCACCCATATTTTCATTTATACATTAAAAAAATACAAGAGTCATCTTTGATGTCCCTTGTATTCTATGAACACTATGCATAATTCCTGACCATAATTATCAATAATAGGGTGTCCATGAGGAGATATCACCAAGGTAAACACACAAATCCCGTGCCAGCCAATATTTCGACACAAATTCATAATGATGATCATGAGGCTTTAGGACATATCCCTATAACATCCCTAGAATCTAATTACTCCTAATGAGAAATGAGAAGCTTTGGCAATCATGAAGCTCAATCATAAAATACTACAATGAAAAATTATTGTAGTAATTTTTGTAATGTTTTCCATAATGGTCATCCCATTAATCTATACATATCTTTTATGAAAACACTCATCACGATGTGATTCAGGAACATCCTCATCATGGATGAAATATCAATCAACAAATTAGTCCTCCATTTCCTAGTATAATATGAATTTATTACCATAGAAAACCTACACATGAAAACCATTATGAAAGAGCTCACCATAGTGGAATAATTATTTAATAATAAGGTCAACCCCATGTCGATGATACACTTAAAAACCCTCATATCGAGATATTCTTGATTGGTTAAGACCTTCGACATTTGGTTCATCCACATTAACTAGTTATACAATATCTCAATCAATGGACAGTTCAATGAAACAATCATTATCCATAGTATTTGTAGATCATGTATCCCTCATAGAAATGAGAGATTACTGAATATGTATTTCACCCCTTGATAAGACATCCAAGAAATAAATATTTTTGTTTGACTAGGTAGGGGGATATTTTCTTAATGATGAAAAAATAATAATCTCATGAAGAATGAACTAGAAAATAACAATATATCTTATATCGTATGGTCCATGGCTACTATTGAGTTTGATATTACAAAAGTAATAATAGATCAATATATACACTATCGTTTCCCAAATTTATGGACGAATTATCTCTACTTGAAGGTGACATATCGACCTTACTGATTGTACACAAAACACATCAAGAATGTTGGATTAATATACAATTTGATTGACTTATATGACATTTCATTCACGTGACACCTAAATTTAGAAAGACATTATAGAGATTTCAATCATTACCAACTCAGTTCTATAAAATCTATGTGACCATTAGTCACTAATTATTCTTCTGACATTAAAATATATGGTTCGGCTACGTATAGGGCACTGCATTTCACTCCTCTCCATGAATATTTGAGTTCTCAAAGATGGGATTTGTGAAATTCCATTACCTCAGGATGAGTCCTAGTCCATGTTTCCACATAGGTTGAGTAGTTTTGTTAGAACAAATCTAACCACGTTTAAATCACAACAGTGTAGTACGATATGTGGGAGAAAATTTTTGAAGTTGGTGTGCCATGATTCAAAAACTGTGGCCATTGATTTGCATGTGAGTATGTGAAAACCTAACATTATAGAGTATTTATCAATATCTATAAGATCATATCTAGAACAATGACTCCATTGGAATTATGATCCTAAACAATTCAAGAAGATAAAAATTAAAATTAAAATATCTACCATCGTTGTAATATAGGATCAACTACATCCCCCATTAGTAGGGAAATTTCAATAAATTATCCATCCACCACTACCATTGGGGACATCAAATCTCTATAAGATTGAAGATATAGTGGTGATGGAATCATGGAAACCCAAACCCATAGGCCAGGTGGGGGGGGAGATTTATACTATAACACCATCCTTTACTAATGATGTCGACCATGTATAGGTAGGGAAAATTGCAACCAGAACTTCCCTCACAGTTCCTTCTAATATTTGAAACACTCATACAATCTGATGCACACTAAGTAACGATGTTTTTTCACCCCCTCAGAATCACTATCCATGGGTCACTTCATGGAGAGATCTCAATAAGAAACCCTATACTATATAAAGGATGTAAGAAAAAAGGGTTGTTCAGGAAGGAAAAATCAATGAAATACTAAATCCAATCCTTGTAAAAATGTGTGGAAGATAAAAGATGTCTTCACCCTTCATAAAATATGTTATTCCTGAAAACAAAATTCTTTGGAAAATGTATTTAACAATAACATGGGAATTAATAAGTGTATGAAATTAAAGTAGATAATGAAGATGAGGAAGAAAATAATTGAAATAATATAAACAATGAAATATAGGAATAAGGTTTGTGTACCCAGAACCACGGATAAACATAGAGTCTAAGTCCTATTCCAAATACCCAAATATCACCCACTTTGTAATCCTTAAAACAATAAATGGGAATAGTTATGGCCACATACTAAACACCACATAGGGAGACTAGATACCTCGTTATTGAGGTATGGTCCATAAAATATGAGGAAGTGATGGGGAAACAGAGGAAACTCAACATATAATTACTCATAGTAAATATCCCTACTAGTGAAACTCCTGAGTGTAGGTCAATGTTCCCCCTTTGGTACAAATTCATTATGAGAAATAATCTAATACAAGGCATATATATTATAACCATAATAAATGTTATAGAACATTAAAACAATATCACTCATTCCTAAAATCTATAAATTACCATGAATTCCATTTTTTAAGGATCCCCTACCAAAGAAATGTTAAGTGAAATACTCCTCATCAGTTCATGAAGGGCGTAAACAATAGAAATATCTAGGAAAATAATATTAGAACTCACCTATTTACCCTACTGAAGCATCAAATTATCTAACCTTTCCAACAAATCATCTTTACATTATACAATATCTACCTACTCAATCAGAGGCTTGAAAGAACTTTGAGAACTAGAGTGACTAGAAAAAGACAGATCATGGGTGGGTAGAAACAATTCCTCCCCAAATAAATTCTTAAAATATAACATTTACATACTTTTATAGACGTAGAAACCCCATAAGGATCCACTGAAATATCATGTCCCGATGTGGTCCCCAAATTAGAACTATCGAGAAATAAGAATAAATTCAACTTAGATGTTTTATGAACACACTAGAAATGTACCACCCCATGATTTAATATGTTTTACCCTAGAAATAAACATGATGTATTCTATAACATTGTTTAGATGAAATAAAAATTAATAAACAAAAATTGGTATGGTATATATTTATAACCAAGAAGTTTTATTAATGGGTATGACTATGATTAACCACATTATTATATATATATATTTATAAAAGTTTTACTATATTCAAATGTATTGAATAATTCCTAAAAAATAATAATTATGTTATTTATTTTTATCAAAAAATGTATATTTATCACTACTGAAAAAATATTTTGGTAATTTATATTAATAAATAAATTATCATTTATTTATTAGTTATCGAATAGTTAGTAATGTATATAAATGTATTCAATGGTAAAAAGAGTCATTTTAAGAAAATTTATTTACATGAGAAAGTGTTTTTATACTAATAAATTAAATAATTATTTAATGAGTATATTTTTCTTGAAATATATAGATAATATATTCAGTTAAATATTTTACAATTCACTGGATATTTTCAACTTTTCTCAAAATCAATGTAAATTCATTTAAATTCTAAAAATCGTTTTTCTAAAAATGGGGGTTCGTTTCAATTTTCACACATAATTTATAAATATATTTTAAAATTGTAGAAATTGAATATGATAATATGTATTAAAAATGTGATGAAATAATTTAAGAAATTGGTAATGACTGATGTTTTATTTTTTGTCATAATGAATAGTGATAACTTTAAAAAAATTATTACCATGGTTAGGGTAAATACTATTTTATAGGGGGTTAAACTAAGGGTAAAGGAAAATATTTCAAAATAAACATGTATAATTACTATTTTTTGAAGATATTTAGAACCTATATAATCTTAACATCATGTCCGTGGTTATTTTTTCTACATTCACAGGAATTTGGGCTCATATTATTAAAACATTTCAAATAATTCCATGTGTGTCCTCTCCCTCAGTTAAAAATGGGCACCTTCACTTCTCCCTTATCAACGAATTTAGAGCCTTATATCTTGTAAAATATCATCCCCATAATCATCATATTTTCATCTCCTTCATTCAATAGGCTCTAGTATTCTCATAATACAAATATTTCAAGTCTTAATGTGTAAGGAAATTGAAGACACGCAAGAATTGGTAGAAATATTAACCAATATTTTTGGATATTATTTATTCTAATATATCCAAAACACAAGTTATATTTATTATTTAATTATCTTTAATAAAATGATAAATATTAATGAGGTTGTCAAAATCACTTCGCACCACCCTTCCATCAAATTGGAAATGCTAGTATTACTCTTTTGAACATGTAGACTATTGCATCTAAGTAGAATTGTGATTTTTTTCCTTCTTCATCTCACATTTTTGAGATATTTATGGATATAGTAATTATATATGATATTTATGATAAAGTGATTTTTTTTATAATGATATAATATTACTTATATTTCATTCCATATTTTAAAAAAACAATGCTTATGCATATGTACAAACTACCATATCCATGAATTGTGTAATACATTTTTGAATATCTACCATATAAGAATGATTTTATATATGTTTATAATGAATAAATATGATATTTAAATACTTATTAAAACTATTTAGATAATGTAACCATGATCAATATTCATGGATCTAAACCTCTAAACCATAAATGTTTTGAAAAAACCAGACATTTGACACTTGAAAATGATGATTTAAATAAATAATTATTAAGAAATATGAATTAAAGTGTTATAAAAAGACCATATATGGTATTATAGGTATAGGTATGTTTTTTTATTGAATTTTAATAAAATATAAATCTTTATAAAGGTTATTAGGGGGCATATAATGTAATTTGGACTTTAGAAAAGGGTTATTATTTTAAAATCAAATCTGTTTCAGGATTATTTATACCTTTGATTCCAATGGTGAAAATATATGATATATCACTCCAAAAAATAATTTATTTCACAATCCTATGGTTATTTTTTAAAATTAAAATTATTCGTTTTAGGTTCCTTCATATAAGTACTCAATATTATGAATGAATGTTTATAAGTAAAACCAACATTATTTCAATATTATGTTATGAATATTTTTATTCCAGATCCATATTTTCCATAAAATTATTTTATGAATATTTTATGATTATCATTCTATTATTGTTCAAACACATTATCACCATTTTTTTAAATTTCATTTAAAATATATAAAATGAATTTTCCTTTCAAATTCTATATGAGGTACTTTTTTAACAAAGATGTAAATAAAATATTTGTTTTAACATACACCGCATGAACACCTATTCCTAGCATCATTAATAATATTTGATTTGATGATTCCATTAAAAGTTTACATGGTTCATTTAAAATAATGTTTTTCCATTATACATTTCGATTTTTTATATTTTAAATTAGTAATTTGATTATGAAAAGGGTATTTATCACTAGAAATATTACAATGATATTTTAAATTCATTTTCAAATCTATGATAACAACATTTTTTGATACTTAATCTTTACAGAGGAAATGATATAATGATACCATATTTATTCATTATATATATAGATTATCATTATGATGGGTAAATATTTAAGAAATAATCTTTCTTTTCCCAGGGTTAAGTTATGATGAAGTGATAAATGTTTTCCAAATTATGTGGTATATATTTTAATGGATTATGATTACGTGATGAATAGGTCGATTATATCCCATCAACGATCTTGTTAATCCTTAATGTTTTACGAGCTCTAAGGGTACATGGGTGGTTTTGCCAAGCCAAAAATTGCATACAATAGTGGTCATACGAATCCCAAAATAGGGTACATGAGAGGTTTTCCCATTCCCAAGGAATGCCGATGGGTGGTTATCCGAAACCAAATATTTGATGAATATCTTTTTGGGTATAGTTTACATAAAATTTATATGATTATGAACATTCATAAATTTATTCCTATATTTTATGACATGAACTTAATCAAATGTTATTCTCTCATGGGTTAATTTTTTTGAATCTGTTATGATTAATGTCTTATTAATGGACAAATATTTATTCCATAACTCATGATTATGAATTATACATATTTTGATGTGGTTTTAAAATTTAAATCTCTTATTCTAATACTATTACTCTAATTTTATTCTTAAATCATCATTATTATATCCCATTATTACTCTTGATGAGAATATTATCTCACCCTTTATTATGTTTTCCTATTCATGGGAAATGAAGGAATGTTTTATATATGATAATTCTAATATGGGTTTTAGTTTTCAAGACCATAGTGGTAGATGATGTAAATATTTTATATACAAGTAGTTTATTTATCGATGATTCCAAGGAAAAAATACCATTATTGTTAAGGCATGGGTAAAAATTAATTATAGTTCATATTCATCTAATTATATGTAATATTTATGTATATAATTATAGGATTAACTAAACTTTTTATTAGTGTAAGGTTTAGTTTTTTATGAAAATTTATTTTAATACAATATTTTTTACCCTTAAGATAATCATATATATATATATATATATGTGTTAATATACTATTTTATTTTAAAAAATGGGTGTGTTTTTCTTAGAAAATATATCTATAATTTGATTCCAGAAAGTTGATGTGAATGTGGAATAATTTCTTAAATATGAAATAACTCTTGATGGAGAAGGTTTTGAATTAACTTGATCAACACTGGTACATGATTAGCTATCCTAAGACAATATACCATTCTTAAAAATCATTTAAGACATGTTTGGGTTAATTGCAATATTATTTACGAACCATTATAATGGGTTTTAATATATAATTATTGCGGATTACCTAGATTAAACCTATGTTATCACATAATAAAGAGAAGGTTTCATGATATGGAAATTATATAAATACTCTTTCGGATAATTTAATTTCCCATTATGAATATTTTTTCTCAAATTATCATTTCTTATTTATATTTAACGGATATAACTAGTAGGAATCTTGTTAAGATGAATTTGATTGAAAAGGAAATAATTTTCCTCTATTGAAATAGAATTTTATGGGAGCTATAAGGAAAAGTATCTTTTCTATTATTACTAAAATTTCTTAATCCATGATTCATGCTATTGTGGTAAACAAGAAAAGGATAGAACATATTTCAATTGTGAACTTCATGAAAAAAACACTCATTATTTTTGTGGAATCAGTGATCTACTAATTAATAATAAATGTTCTAATGCTAATGAAAATATACTTTGAATTTACTGGTGTCTGGAGTTTTAAAACATTATTTTTGAAATTTATCATCTATAAGGTGAAGCATCTCAATGGTGGAAAATATTTATGAATATGATATAATAATAACAATGTGAATCTATAGACTGGGATGGTTTTTAAAGGTCATTTTTCAATAATTAACTTCCTTATATTCTCATTATGAAAATTAATAATGAATTCCTTGAACTAAAGTAGAAGGATGGTGAATCCATTGGTATATATGCAACCAACATTAGAAGAATTGTAAGGTATTATTCTGGAATAACCATTAAAGTAAAAAAAGAAATAAAGATTGATTATTTAGTATCTTAAAACCAAGTCTTTAAAATCCATTATAAATTAGATACATTATCATATAAATGTAAGTAGTTTGATTTGTGATCAAGGTGGAAATGGATGTTTAATTCACCCATCATTATAATGATTTTCATAAGAAAACCATGATGAAATTCAAAGAAATTTATAATAAGAAAAACCATAGAGGGAATAATATGAGTATTCTCTAAATAAAATATGTGTTAAGAAAAGTAAAATAAATTATATTCATGGGTACTAAAATATATTTATGTGTAGAAATCATGGTTATCATGTATTAAAATCCCCATGTGATGGGAAGAAGTATGTTAATGAGGATAATGCTCTATAGAATTCACTAACTAAAATATAGTTCATCAAATGCAATGTTTTTGGGAATTATTCCTAGAAGGTCTCAAATAGAATGACAAATGACGATGATCAATGGAAATAAACTATTTTTCTTAGATACAATGGTAAATATCTTCTGATCACTATTTCCAGTGTGAGTTATGAGAATGATGTTGTGAGAGGTAAAATTATCATCCACTCTAGAACTACTAATATCTTATTTTATTTTGGTTCTACCCACTATTTTATATATTAGGAATATGAATAGTGTATCACATAACCACCTTAACCCTTATATATTAAATTATTTGTTAAAAGCACAACGAAATGATAATCACTTCCCAATTTTATGATTCATATCCATTTGATGTTCTTGGGAATATATTTCCATTAAATGAAATTATTATCATACTAGTTAAATTGTATGTTATTTTTGGTATGGATTGGCTATAAATAAAGATCCCATATCAATTGAAACAGAATGAATGTCCCATTTGATATTCATAATCAGCCTACAATTATATATCAATGTGAAGATAAATATGATCTCCCAATTGAAATTGTATTCAATGTTTGGGTCTTGATTCAAATTCAAAGGGAGTATTTATCTTATATTTTTTGGGTGAAAGTAAAAATTTAATATCTTTTATTTTATGAGAGTTATTCGATATATTTTAGGAAGGGATTCCTATTATTCCTCCAAATCAAGAATTTTAGTTTGGAATAAAACTCATAGCTAGTTCTTAATTTTTTTTAATAAATATATATTGAATTTCCCTGATTGTGTTACTAGAATTAATGAAAAAACACATGGAGAATCGTGATAAGGGATTCATTCATACATGTGTGTCACCATGGGGTGTATCAGTTATTTTTATTGAGAAAAAACATTGATCGATGTGACTTTTTATTGATTATATCAAACATGACAATATCATGAATGAAAATAAGTATCCTCTATTCTATATTTATGATTTGTTTGATTAATAATAAATAAATAAATATTTTTCCAAGATGGAAATTTATTTTGGATAGTATAAATTGAGGGTCAAAATTGAATACATAACCAATAAAACATCCCATACTAGGTATGAAAATTATTAACTTATATTGATACCATTTATACTTTCTAATTTGACTTCTATCCTCGTGGGTTTAAGGAATAGTTCTTTTTGAGATTACATTGATTATTTTGTGGTAGTATTTATAGATGATATTAAAATATTTTCCATGTCTATATATGAGTATGAAGATCACATGAGGAATGTATTAAAGACCCTAATAATGGATAATGTTTATGAAAAAATTTCCAATGTGGGAATTTTGGCTATAGAATGTTTCATTTTTCTATCATATAATCAATAAAGACGGTATATCTGTTGATTCATTAAAGAATAGAATTTATTGAACATTGATCTAGAACAAAAATGTGAGTGAGAACAAATGTTTTTTTGGATTTAATGGATATTATTTATTCTTTATTAATAATTTATTGTGACTATATAATCCACACACCAAGTTAACTCGAAAGGTAGTACGTTCTTTTGGATTAATGATTGTGAATAAAATTTTATGGATTGAAACAGAAGGTTGGTTAGTGCACTTATATTCATAGTAACATGAAGTGGATAGGGGTTTGTGATAAATAATGATGTATCAAATCATGGAAAGAGATATGTGTTTATGGAAAAAGATATGGTGATAGATTATTGCTCAATAAAATTGAAGGTTCAGAAGAAAAATTACATGACTCTAGATTTATAATTATCAATGTTAATGATCCCATTAAATATGATTATTAATTATATTTATAGAAAAAGTGTGAAATATACATTGATAATAAAATTTTAAAGAATAAATCCACCTAGAAAATTTTCATTATACCCCAGGGAAGAATGATGGATTTTATTAAAGACAAAGGTTTCTCAATACATTACCACCGTAAGAAAAAAAGTTTCAGATACTACGAGTCAAAAGGATCATTAATGGTAATATATGATGGGGGTAAAATAGATATAATATTATTATATTATAAATGTATTAACCTTGAAATATAGAAGGAAGGGTAGAAATATTATATTTATCAATGGAATGTTCAACCACATATCCAGGTGATTATTAAAGAGGTGCATAAAGATAGTCTAGATCTATAAAAGTCCAAGATAAATGTTCATGAGTTTATCCTTGATTATGATAGCTCGGTATGTTTTAATAATCTACTAATTTCCAATAAATACTTGGCATTGAGAAAGATATATTTGAAGAATATTATATCTCACATTTTTTATTCATCTTGGAAATAAGAAGAGTTGTTGTGATAGGACAAAGTAATTATAGTAAGAAAATATTAAGAGAGAAATTTTAGAGTATTTATGACAGTGATTGGTATGTTGAAAATTAAGCATTTGAGATAGAAGCCTATATGAATATTACCACCATTGTACACAGTAGAATCAAAATTGGAAAAAATCACCACATATTTTGTCATCACATCCCACCAAGACATCTAATATTCAAAATGTATATGGGAATTAGTCTATCTCTTTATATATTCAACCCACTTTATTACCATTAGAGAATATTACTTTATTTATCAAATTTTATGTATATATAATCAATAAGTGGTAAGAATTAAGGGTGTAAAACATTCTATTGTATCCAATCGATATTTGAGGATTACCTCCATGTTCCAGTGAAGTCTTCGTCAAGAACTGGACACAGAGTTGTGTTTCTATACTGATTATCACCCTCAAAGAGATGACCAGATTAATATAACAATTTATAACCTATATGAATTTTAAATATCATTTCTATATATTTCAAAGAGTTTTGGAACCAATAACATCCATCTATCAAATCCACCAATAATATAAACCTTCACTCAAGTATTCAGATAGATCCATATGAAGCCCTCTATTAATGGACGAAAAAACTACTATGAATTTGGATGATATTAGAGAAAGAATGGTATTGGGAACTAATATAGATATGTAATGGTTGAGAAAATGTTATCCAATCATCAAAACATCAATGCATCTTTGATTTAACAAAAAAATAATGCTAACAATCATTAGGGAGATCAGAAAGTATAAGTCAGTGAGATTGCATTCCTTTGATTTTTTAAGTGGAATATGTTAATGTGATTCATAAAAAAGGAAAAGATGATCTATTGTTATATTTAACCCTTATATATTCTTGATTAAGAATGGACAGTATATTATCATTTGGTTATTCCACCAAACTACACACAAGTTCATGATGTGTCCCATGTCTCTATTTAGAGAATGTTCATATTTGATCCTCCACATGTACTGAGATCTTAGCTCATATTGTTGGATAATGATCATTCCATTGATGAATTATTGGTAGATACATGGATCATAGAGATGACGTGATATAGAACAAGACCACTCACCTTATTTATTTTCTCTGGATGAATTAGATATTCGAGTAAGCTACATGAGAATAAAAGGATGTGATCATTCAAATATATCATATTTTTCTATATTTTAGTAGTGTAATTTTTTGGGTGAGATTAATTTTTATGGTAGTATAATACCTCAAAACTATATATTTTTTATGGGTTTCCTTCGAAATAAAAATGTTATGTATGATGAATTTCTTTAAACACAACATAAAGTCAAAATAAACCCTTGATATATCATATCTTTAAAATATAGTAGTTAGATTTATGGGCATTTATTTGACTAAAAATTCATGAATTAAAAATATATAAATTTTACTAAATTTAAACATAATTATTAATGACTAATAAATAATCATTAAATATTAAAATAATTTATTTATTAATTAAGAAGACCTATTTTTTGAAAAAAATATATTTTCTACATGTTATGAATTATTATATAAATAAGTATATTGATCACTATTGAATAGTTATTTTGATAATTTATAATAATATATTAATAATCATTCATACATTATTTAACTAGTTGTTATGAATGGAGATAAAATCATTTAAAAATAAAAGCATTATTTTTAAGATAATTTTATATCTATGCCTAAAGTTTTTATATATTAATGAATTAAATAAATCATTTTTAATGAGTGGTTCTAATGAAATTTATTGATTATATATTGAATAAAATATTTTAAAATTAATATTTTAGTATTTACAAGTTATGTATTGAAATAATATTTTGGTTTATGTTTGAAAATCAATTTCCTTAAAAATAGGGTTTCATTATTTTTTACCTTGTTACATTAATATTACATTATCCCACTTAAAAAAATTAAATATGATAAATGGATTCCATATTTGGAATAATCATTTCAAAATTTTTAAACAAGGAAACTTTCATTACAGGTCCTATTGAATAGTAAAAATAGAAAAAACTTATTACAACTGTTAGGGTTAAATCTTGTTAATCGATTGGGTGGGGGTGGGTGGGGTTATACTAATAGATGGTGGTAATATTTATATATAAACTTATATAATGATTATGGTTGATGATATTTAGAAACTTTTTAAAATCTCTTTTTCCACCTGTGGATGAAAGTATTTAATGTAAATTACATCATATAAATAAATAGGTGAAGAGTACCAAGGAAAATAAAGGATATAAACTAGGCTTACCTATGCACACATAGCCTACCCGCTAAGGGCCTCATGTAGGCCCTTCCTAGACAACCCATAATGGGAAGTCACCCCTACCCGTGGCCCCTTCATATGAACCATTATAGAAATGCATGTGTTTGGAAACCTTCGTCACCTATGGTGTCCTATTTTATTATAAATTGGACTCCAGGGCTCTTCGTTTCACATGTTAAAAAAATATGGAGTGTGTCAAAGCTCTGCTTCCCACACTCAATCGCTTAGGCCCTCGAAAGCACCAAGGTATCACTCCAAAACATTAGATAAGTGGGAATAAATGGGGATAGTGGGATCAATGTCCCTCTATTGTGTAAAAAACACCAACTTAAGGAATAGATTGTCCCTAATCATAGAGACTAGCATCATGGTCCCATCCTATTCTCGAGACCATGTGAGGCCCTTATGGGGAAACCTGATGAAACCTGAAAAGCCTAAATAATTAAATATACATGTTATTCAAAATGTTTCCATCATTCAAAGGTAAATTCTATATCGTTAATGCCTATCTTATGTGAATCACTTATGGTCTTCACAAGATCCCCTATGTTAGACACGCTTCATCTCATCAAGCTTTCATTAGAAGAAGCCTCATTTGAGCCATATTTTACCCACCAATGGTAGGGAACATAATTCTTTAGGAATACAATCTAAGGGAGACAAAATCAATTCCTTAACCAAATCCTTGATACTTGCACAACCTTACATAGGGACACACTAGCATGTATCCAATTTGGTTATGAATTCCTTCAGTCAGAGGTGTCCCACACTTATCCTATTCGATGTGTAGGGTCATAAGGTTGTGTGTGGTCATGAATACCTTTATTCTCAAGGACCCCAATCCTGGGTTAATTTCCAAGGACTTCTCAATCTCATACACAATGTTTTGGACCATTCCCTTTAATCATCATCTCTGAGACAAGGGACCTACCATTTTGTATAGTTAGGTGGGATCATTATTACATATCACTTTTATAGGGATTAGTGTCATACCCTCCTTCCTTTTATCAAATTATGATTAGGTAATACCTTATAGAGTAATGTACTGACCACTATTATGGAACGCAACCAGATGAGTTTTAACACCCCATGATTTCATCATATGTTATCTCTTTTAATATAGTTCAATAGCTTGTGCTACACGCAACACCGAGTTCAAACACATTATGACCTTTCAAACTGACTGTTTGAAAAGATATTATGAATATCATTAACTACATTTTTAATTATATATATATCCTATATAATTTTAACATTCATATTTTTTTCTTAGATATAATATATGGAAAAATTCGAATTTTTAGATAAAAGAAGAATTTTTAAAAAATTGCAGTTTTCCACCTTTTAATAGAGATACCTTTTTGAAATCCAATATTTGACACTTTTATATATTCAATTTAATTAAATTAATTTCTTCTTTTTAATAGGTACATAAAAATTATTTGGGATAAATTTTTGGTACTTTTTTGATAATTTTCATATTTTGATGAATAGTCAAAAATACAAAATATTTATTAAAAACAACTATTTTAATCGACAAAATTTATATTGTTAAATTGTGAATTTGAGTGTTCTTAAAGTATCATTATATTATTTTTTTATAAATAAATGTAATATAGGTCATTGGATGTAATTTCATATTTAAATATCACATAAACATGTGTCAATATTTTGATAGTTTTTATTTCATAAAAACCTACTTTTTGGTTTTGACAACTGAAATTAATTATAAATTAATTAATGAATATTCTATGTATTGAATTTGGTAAAATTGGAATCATTTTTTAATTTTTAATATCAAAATATTCTTGTGGTGAATTTTCGGTATTTTCTTTAAATATTCAATTTTTGGATGAATAGTAAAAAACACTACGTTTTAGATAAAAACCAAAATTTTCATTTAAATTATTACTTTAATTAATAATTCATCTTAAAGTAAATATAGATACATAATACATATATTAGTAAAATTTAATTCATTGGAGTCATTTTATAATAATATTAGAAAAATAAAATGTTATTGAACTTTTTAAACATCTTTTACCCACCATCTAGGGCCATTTGCAAATAAAACATAAATTTACCACTTCTGTGAATTGAATTTCAAAAATCCAACAGACACGATTTTCATAAGTATGTATTGTGTTATTCAATGGGATGAAAATAATTTTTTTGTGAATAGTAACTTTTGATTTTTATTTGCCACGGTTAAAAGTAAATTGGGTAATTAACGATAAAAATGTTATTATAATTACCCCAACACATGTCGAAATTCTATTGGATAAATTTATTTGGAATAAAATCAGCATTAGGATAAAAATACGAATATTTTTTACCCACCTTTATTTGATTAGTACATTTATTATATTTTATATAAAGAAGCCTTAAAAGTGTTAAATCCAGATTTTATTAACTCGACCATTTTTATTATAGTGTTACAAAAAAGATAAATCCAACTATAAATAATTATTATAAAGCTAAAAATAGCTCCAAAATAATGGTATTTTATTTATAACTTTTTGAAATTTAATAAATAAATTTATTTTTGACATAATGATGATGCAATAATTACCTTATCAATGAATGATTTAAATAATCGATTTTATGAATATCCAAATAAATGTAAATTGAGACTTTGGATGCCGTTAAAAAATTTTATAGGTGAATATGAAATTTTAGGGTTGATTAAATTTATTTTTTTCGAATTAATTAAGTTTTATGACATTAATAAAAAACAAATACTAAATAGTGTCAAAATTGACATAAATGAGTTTGAAAACAAGTACTATTTTATTAAATGATATTATATTCTAAAAAATAAAATATTACTCAGAAGTACTTATATAATGATAGATATATAATTAATTAACGACATTAGGTTCTATTGTTATTTTATAGTGTTTTTGTTAACCATGTAATATAAAAATTCAAGAAGACATGGTAAAAGGTAAATTATTTAACTAATAGTTAAATCTAATAGATAAGGTTAATATAGTGACCTAAACTTGTATAAAACCTTTTTTTTGAGATTATTTACACTCATACCAACCTTATACTCGAATAAAATCTATTTGGAGCTATTAGAAACCGAAAATGATTAGATAATAAATTAATATTTCATGCTTTTCATAAAGTACCCCTCACCTCTCTTAAAAAAGGGAACCTCCCCATCTCTAAATTTCACACATCCAAAGCCATTTTTATTGGACAAACCATGCTCATATAATCTCCTAGCTATAGTAACATCATCTTAGAGTCCTTAATTTTATCATAAATCCAACCTATGTATCCCTTCTGTTCAAATAAAAAGGAATCACCTGGAGAAGAGGTAATTATTTCATCACCCATTCCAAAGTTCTTTTCTTCTTCTTCTACCTCCTCTTTATTTGTTATTTCCAAAATAAAATAATAAATCCAGTACATTATACAAAATTAGAGGTTATTATAAATATAGTAAAACCATATTCATTATTCTATCCATCCTATGAATGACAAAGTCACCATACGTGCGTACGTACAACTTACAGTCTCCATGTAGTGGGGTGGTTTGTTATTCAACACTACATTATCTGGATGGGTATAATAATGAGTATAAATAATTTAAATAATGAATATAACATGGAAATTATTCTTTATATATAATATACCGTCCAATTAAACATCATTTTACCCTCTATAGAATAATATTTTTTCTTATGCGTACAAACGACTTACCGTCTCCACGACATGATTAGATTCATCTTCAATGATCACCATTCAAGATCTCTTATAAAAATATATATATTGAATAAGTTTTAGATATATGAAACAATATTGATTTTTTTAATAATATATATTTATGAAGATAAATATATTTCTTTACTTACTTCCATACTTTACAATAAGAAAACAGAAACAACATTCATGCGTAGATATGGACTACCGTCTCCATGAACGGTGTTTCCATTTCATATATCTATCTATTATAAATTTATATATAATTAATATATATGATATATAAATCATGTTTTATATTCTGGATGTTTGTAAATCATGATCTAAGTGATACTATCAAGAATAACAATTTAAAACATTTACGATAAAGATTGTGATTATTACCCGAATTGTTACTTTAACAATGATATTATTTTTAAACAAGTAGTATAATGTAATAAATGAATAATATATTATATCTTAAAAACTAATATGGTTCTGGTATAATTTAATAACATACTATGGCCATTATACAAGAGGTTAAACATACCCTCGACTTAAGAAAAGTATGAGGTAAGGGTTAATTCATCAATATCATTATTATCTGAGATTGTTTATGTGTTAGTATTTACTAGGAAACATTTATCATCCATGTCCATGTTTCATAAAAATGTTTTCAAAATGAATCTTCTTTGGGTTTTTAAGGTACTCTTGAACTATGTCATCATTTTAAATTTTTTAAAGTTTCATTTTTCTAAATCTATATAATTAATATCCGTGTTTTCAAAATGATTTTAAACATTTATTTATATGGACATGATTGTTTTAAAATTTTAATTCCTTTCAAAAGATTAAAATTGTTATTGGAAACTTTTATTAAAAAATCTATTTTAAATTAATCCATTTATAAATGTGTGACATTTAAATGATTTCACAAAAAAGGATATTTCCATCAAAGAGTTTTATATATTTTTTTCAACTATGTCAACATCCATTATGGGATATTATTCTTGATTGTGGTTGATTTATTATTATTCAATCTTCTATATTGTATTGAATGAGTTATGATTTGTCTGACTGTGGATGTAATAATTTTATACCATTCATGGTTTATGGTTAAAGTATTTACAATTCATATTTTTGTTTTAATAAGAATTTTTATTCTATGTTTCAATATTTTCATATAAATAAGGAATTAGACATAGTATGTGATGGGCAGAGCCCTCTATAGGCCCTCGATTCATTGATAGATATCATGAGACAAAGTAGTGTCTTGGGAGAAGGCCTTGACAAAATTATTATTTGTAGTCTTGTCATAAGGTCTGGACTATGGGGTTAGGATTTCTAACATTATTAATTTCCTCATTATGCAATTAGTTATTACATGTGATTATTAAACTTGTATAATTTACATGTGAATAAGTTAATGGAATTATTTTATTTACCATTTCCATATTATGCTAAAGTTTTTTTAAAGGGATAGTTTTTCATTTTTATACCATTCCATAAATGTTTATAATTATTTATGATATCTTATTCTATATTGTTTTCCCTTACTGAGAAAACGAGCTAACCCCTTTCTTATGTTTTATTTTCCAAGGATTCTAGGAAGAATATATTGATTCATATGGAGGTTTAAGCTAAATAAACAACGGCGTTATCAATATAATTGTATAATGTGTTTTATGTTAGAAATTATAGTGTAAAGTCCATGTATATAATCTATTTTCCAAGACTGCTAAACTGATAGGTCCTTCGGGAAATGATTCCTTGTAATCATGAAAATGTATTAAAATAATGCATTGGATCTGAGCTTCTAGGGTCGGGGCATTACATGAGTAGTCATATTTTACTATCCTGGTATGAAAATTGTAGATATGATGGGAAAATAAAATCCATTTCTAACTCTCCCACATCACCGACCTCTTCAACCAGTGGGTGAAGGACGGCGTGCTTTTTCATATATTCTAATTACTCTAGTTTCTCAGAAGAAGCATTAAACATGAGTGAAAAAAGGATAGTTATGATCATTACATCCTCATGATTAGATTCATGTCTCAGTGTAAAATCCTTGTTGACATCTTCCTCTCACCTTCTTTTACATGAAATTTATATGAATTGGTCCTAAAATCTATGTATAAATGTCAAAGGTCAAAAGCCCTAAAATATAATCCTTAGAGGAGCTCCATATGCATTGGTCCTCAACCTATTTTGAACCATGTGGTCTTTTTTTTCCATTCTACGTGGGATACGTAGGAAGAATCCTTGAAGTCCAAATCCAAAACCTAAAAATCAACCCTAATTTTCTGCGGGTCACATTCCATATAGGTTCATACTAAACCTAGGATCCCACATAAATTACAGGTTCTTTGGGTTTATTCATAAAATTATAAAACCAAACACTGACTGGGAACCATTTTCCTAGGTTTCCATTCCACATGATTTCAAACTGCATGGTTTGGTCCTCATCAAATGACCTAATTATGTAATTTCTAACTCCCTCCAAATATATATCCATCGACGGGGAACACTAGATACATATAAATGATTATAATTCTTATACATGATAATAATTTATTATTAACCCAAGGGATATCAATTTTATACTTGTGAATTAATAAAGGATTCCATAAGTCTTTAAGACAGTATTGGAGTTGGAACCCCCCCCCCCCCAAAGGTTGTGATTTTCCCAAAATCCCATCCTCTTACACAATTGGATTCCCTACTAATTTTTCGAAAAATTCATAATGACCACATTCATTTAGATTGTGGATTCAACAAAAAGTTGAAAGATGTGAACCATTTGGTGTTTCAAGATCTATAAATAAAACTAATTTGATGATGTTTGAAAATGGTTAACCTGACATGAATGATTAATAAACATTCAAATCACCACAATCATATTTTCATGAATTAAATTAATTCCACATTTCCATTTAAAAAAACTAGTGGACACAACGTGATTACTTAACTAATATAACTATGCAACCTAAATGTTACGCCCTATTCTAACCCAAAATGATAGAAGGAAAAAAAATCAATTATGCATTCGTTCATTTATTGAGATTATTCATTGATAGGGATTTCATGTTTATATATATATATATGAACCAAAAACTGAATTTCCCTTAAATTAAAATGTTTTCATACCAATTCACATAAACAAGTGATTTAGACAATACAAAAGCTCGGTACTCAACTGAATATAGGACACCATCCTTGACCCCGCAACATCAATTTCTGGTTTCAAATGCACTGGTTTATGAGTGAAACCATAATGTTACCATCCTAACCATACAATCATATTGAGAGGACCTCTAGATTTTGTAGCTTATGCAACCACCCACTCAATGTGAGATAGAATCCCAGAATAAAATTCCACCAATTATTATCTCCAACCATTTTGAGATCCTATCCAAATATTGAAAAAATTATCTCCCCATTGTCATAGGGAGGGTGATAAAGAGGCCACTTAAACCCTCACAACGAAATAATAGGATTATTTGAAAAGGGATACGATAAGAACATTCAACCAAGAACATACTACAGTAATGATCCCTTAACATGAAGGGGGTGTTTACCTTCGATTTTCATCCCATTTCATTCAAACTAGGGCATGAAAGATAGCCCTATGAGAGAAAAATTAGAAAATAAGGAGAAGGTTATATCCTATTTTACACCCAAATCCCACCAGTCAAATTCGGTAAAAAACTATGAATATGAACACACAACAACCCACACCAGCTATGCTTGCCGACATAGTTCAACAGTATATTGGGAATCCCACCAATAAAATTTAAGGGAAGCATGAATTCCTTTACAAACACCCATATGTATCAATAAAGCATGATAGCCAAATTCAGTGGATAAATGTGTGAAATCACCCAAAACTACCCGCATATATAATGTATGTCATCCTAACATGGAATATTTTTGAGAAACCAATCATAATTTCCGAGAAAAAAACAAGGAGTAGTCCCATATATCCTACCCAAACCTATGAAGTGGTAGTAAACACTGATAGGAAATAAAAGAAAGGATTAGTAAGAAACCACTTAACCGGACATGGAATGATGATATATCACTGTTTCACTCATCGAAATTACATAAAACACCATGAAATTGTGAAAGGGTAGAAAAAACTTTCTACACACATATTAAAAAACTTCCATTTAAAAATTACGATAGAAGTAATGGTAGAGGGATGAACACATAACTCCATCCCCATAGTTGGGGTGGGTCGTCAACAAAAAAGTGTGGGTTTCTCGGAAGAAGACACTCGCCTATTATCCAATCCCGGGGGGTTATGGGAAAAATTATCCCATTATATTTAGACAATCATATTGGGACCATACCCAATGTCAATTGGTGGTAATCATTATATTATAGTGGTCACTCCATGGTATGTGAAAATTCCTAGATTTTTTTTGAAACATGCGGCAAAATTCATACAGCCACTCATGATCCCATTATAAAATCTTCCACATATGAAAACTACATTCCCCAGTAGGCGAACCTAGCCACTGATAAGAATCCAATAAAAAATAATCATTACCAATGGCATCTAAAAAATTAAGAGACGATCTACAATCAACCTTTTTTTAATAGTGGTGTCCAAGAATCCAATAGATGATTAACTCAACATCCTAATTTTATATTACTAAATCATGGTGGTAGTATAAATAGTTTCAGAGAACCTCTCCATACATCTTACAATAACATATTATATAATAAAAAAAAGGTTAATCTAGAGATCTCATCTCTGGATGAGAGCCATAAAAGCTTTGGTGTGTCTATAAGATCAAGAAGTATGGATGTCATCCACTTACTACGATTCTCCATAACGTCTCTCCATATGGTATATAACATAGGATCTCTCCTCACAGTTGAACATAATGCTGTTATGGTAGTCCTCCCCATAAGAAAAGTTCACTTTTTCAGGGTTTTCTCTCCCTTAGTGATTTAGAAATTAGAAATTCCTCCTATCATGATGAAATTAAGAAAATAAGGCCAATCATCCCTGATTACTCATCATTGAAAAGTGACATAATTTATTATCTAGAAGAAATCCCATGGAATTGATCATTATATAAACTAACCTTGCATCACTTATGTTCAAATATGTTAGAGGATGACACTACCAATCTTGTGTTATATAATAAAGTAACCAGGAATCGTCCACTTTGGTCAGATCGAGTTGTGGAGCCTCTAGACAATGAAGGAGAATACCAGTCGAACATGATGAATGGTTAGCATAAATACTACATAAGTTTCATGTATTTGCCCTTATCTACTCCATAATATAATATTTCAGAGTTTTTTTAAAAAAATTACATGCATGAAATCTGCCTCAATATTTAGAACAATGATCATCATTTGAGAAAAAAAGTTCTACCATATGATGAGTACACGAGCCCCGTCTTGGAAATTAAATGGATACTACTATAAATTTACATGGAAACCATCATATTATCATTAAATCACATATTGGGAAAATAGAAATGATTCCATCAAGATTAAACTCATTATGTGTCAAAATAATTGTGTCAGATGATCATAGATTCTCTAGCTGGTCTTCATATCAATGGATGGGGTGAGCACCAAGAATTACAATTTAACAGACTCCCCAATAATGAAAAACCTCGAAAAGTGACATTTTGAAATTTAATATCCTCATGTAGGATTCAAAAAATTGAATATAATCACAAAAAATGGTACTCTATAATAATAAAAACCATTCATAACCAACTCTCACAAATTCTGGTCTAAAAGAGATTGTTCCATAAAAACACTCTTGAATTATGATTTTTAAAAAATGGAGTAGGCCACTTTATAAATCCATGTCAATCATCATATTTTTAAATTTTTTCAAATTTCATAAGTTTCCTCATAAGTAGTCCATTCAGGTGAAAACCATATAAATCATCCAGCCCATGTTCTATCATAGCTCCACAGAGTGAAAAACAATAGCCACAATAGTAGAAATCAGAGTAGCCAAGGAATAAACCCATCCCAAAGGACTAGGGGATTTTAAAACAGCCATCAAGGTTGGTAAAAAATTATTGATTGGTTATGAAAAGGAAGAAGGAATTGTCCCACCTTACAGGTCTGGGGACATTTTTTACCTCAAATCCTACTCCAAAGAGGAAGTCAGTCTTCCCCTGACTAGGGGGGAACCCCACAGAAAAAATCCACAAAGGTCATCTCATCCCATGACCTAATGACCTCTCTCATAATACACATGAACAAATTATCTAGATATTCCCCTCATATAATAGTTTGTAAAATAATTCTTGGAGGACTCGTGAAGGAGAGGAAGAGGTGGTATGGTGGAAAAAAGCAGTCTCTCAATGAGACAGAAGAAATTCCTACAATGCATTACACATCGGTGAACAATGTTAATGACACCACTACAAATTCTATAGAACACAAAGATTATATAACGGAGTATGAGGATGAAGTTTTAGTCTTTAAGGTTGTCCACATTGAAATGATTGAAAGAGGTGTGTGTACCCAAAAAAAGGGGCTTGTTATAAATGTGAGGATTCCCTCAACAACATTATTACTACCTCCTCAAGGAGAATTCTGTAGAAAAGGGTAATTATAATAAGAGACCTAACTCAAACTCTCAACCCGAATACCTCAACCAGGAGGTTTCACCGTAGAAACTGAAGTGGAAGCATAAAAACAAATCAACGTGCATAATTGATGAAAAATATAGTAGGAACCCATGGTAGAAATATATCACAAGTTCATTTCATCTGTAATAGAACCAAGGTTGGGTCAATAAATTTCTCATGGACCAAACCTAACAGGTTACTCACCAGGAGTACCAATGGAGCCACCACCAATGGATCTACCTATTTCTCCCCATTATAAATCCCAAATACAACAAGACATCCCTCATGGTATCCTCAATACTATTTAGTCATTAATAGGTCAATTAGAATGCATGTAAGAACAACATGCAGCAGTGTATCTTGAATATATGCCTTACCCTGAATGCGTGGATTCGTCCCCTCATCCTCCAAATTTTGGGAACCCTACATTTCTGATTTTTAATAGGTTAGGAGATAAGGAGTGTTATTTGATGCATTTCACGACCCGATGTGACACCATTATTTGGATCCCTTCATAATAATAGGATGAAAAATATATGCTTATTACAAACACTAAAAGGGTCATCCTTTATATGGTGGACCGTTTTATAGCACAATAAATAATGGGATGGGATGATCACCGTCGATAGTTTCTCTTTCAGTTCAGTTCCAAACTATAGAATATAATAGTCCAAAAACTCTAAAATATAAATGAAATGGAGATTGAGAGGTTTTCATATGTCATTACTCAATGGAATGGTTTGACATACTCCTTTAAACTATAGCTTCCCCAAGAGAAATTGTCTTCCATCTGTATAGACAATCTCTGTGATGAGTTTCAAACACCTATCATCCCTATGAAATACATAAGAGGGTTCTTTGATATCGCAATAGTGTATAAAAATGGAATTCTCCTTATTATAGTCCAAGGATAAGGATGTAGTAATTCCGTATACTTAATTTATGAGAGCATGGAAAGTGGAGGACTCTTCTATCAGACTTAAGATGGTTCCTACCCCATCTCAAATCGGAGAGACTATTCTATATCACAAGGAACCTCCATCTGAGCACCAGCAGTAGTGCCCACTGTGTCAAGATGGGAGAAGGGAAGAGAGGAAGAACTTGTTTGAGGAGTTAAATAGTATGTTTTTTTCGTTCTAATTTGACCAATTCATTGGATACTTCATCAGGCCATGGAAAACACATTTCTCAAGTTGTAACCGACGAATATGTTTGATATGACGGTATCAAAGATCAAAAATAATATTTCCCCTTCTAATGAAAATTTGGACACACTATGTAATAATGATTTTTTCAAAGTCACCCTACAAAGAATGGTGTTCTATGAAAAGGTAAATAAGGGAAACCCACCACAATTGGTAGAATTTATTACTACTACTGATATAGAGGAAGAGGGTGATTATGGAAGGTACTAAAAACTTTACATATATGTTCAATGATTGGATGGTCATAATGAAAACAATCTTGACTCAAGATATCATCTTAGAACATTTGAAATATCCAAATATTCCCCCATCAGATTCTGATATGACACAAGTGACTCCATCAATGTTGTATTTCTCAATAATATATCCATCCAAAAGATAGCATGGCTAGAAGGGTGGGATGAAAACACAATAAGATAATGTTTCATCAAGGATGACTTAGGATTTAGCTCAATTTTACGTCATTCATTAGGTACTAAAAGCACGACCGCTACCCTAAAAATGGTAAAATAAGAGTTTACCCATGAGATGTAGTCCTCATCAAATGAGGAATTGATATTTGAGTGCATTTCTTTCATTCACTTAATCGATACCTTCTTTAATGTTGAATATAAATATGAAGGTGAGTTCCCTAAATTCGACTAGGTAATCTAGGGTTGGGGCAACAACAACTATGGATATAGGGAAAGACATAGTTAAAAAAGAAATCAATACACTGGCCATATCCCCGTATGGACTGTGTATATAACCAAAACTCACGGGAGATCCCTAAAATGGGCCCAAAAGAAGTAGGAAATATACCACACATATTATATGGTCATTCCTAACATAATCATCCTAGAATATCTACTAGAGGCAACTCCACCATAGAATCATGACTGGCACATAGACATACCTAGTCAACCTAACCCACCATAGAAATAAGTGTCTTCAACTCATGTTCTAATGGAAAATTCCCCTACATAAAGTAAATAAGTTATTAAAGTGTCTTCCAAATAAAATCCCCATTTTGGGAAGTGAATACCATTATCCCGTAAGTACAAAATTGTAATTTTTTTCCCTCATTCCAGCCATGTTTTCAATCATATATTTTCTATGTCTGTCAAATTCCACTGTGGATCACTCATAGAGGATTTGTAAATCCCTAAAGAATTTAATGTCAAAGTCATCAGGGAAAAATTTTATCATGTAGATTTTGATCCAATAAAATTATAAAAGATCATTTCTTTCAACAAGAACGATAAATATTTCATTATATAGAGACACATCTGATCATTTTATATTTCACATAGGATAAATGTTGTTGATATCTAAATGTATTTCATTGGAAATGAATCACGAGTCCACCTCATTACTGTCCGAACGATTCACAAACTATGTTACAATGAGAACCACATTACCCCTTATACATTAACATTATAGGGTTATGGAAAATTTTACTAAAAACATCTTGAAGCATTAATATTAATGAATTTTTTTGCGACCTTGTATCAGACTCAAAATTTCTCTTTTTTAGAAATACATGGCTCTAAACGTTATGCTAGGAAGGTGTTGGTTACATCAGCCTACTGATATTCCCTCATCGATCCATCAATTCCTTATATAATGCATTATTTTTTCAATTATGACATTTAATAGTGATAAATCTTCATTCAAATCCTACAAAACATAGTGCATTGTTGCAGGATTCTTCCAAAAAAAGGGAGATAACTCATTGAAAATGGTATTACATTAATCATGGCTCATAATGGCATAGAAGTGTCCCAATAAAATTATTTCAAGAATATAAATGATGAATATGGGCTTCATATCCATCATATTTCAGGAATTATCCCACATACAGGTGTATTTTCAACAACTGACATGCTATCAATCCTAAAAATAGGGTATGGTAGTGTTTAAAAGGTCTCCGAATCTCTAAATAATTGCACAATCATTGATGAAAATATAGTCATTTTGTCCACAGATCTCGAATGGATCTATACATCATCATCTGAGTCAAAATAGTATCGAGCCACTCATTGATTATCCCTAAACATGTCCCCTTCATAACCTCAAAGATACCCCACAAAATTTTCCAGGTAAAAGGAAATAATTTCATATTCAAAATTTCCAAATGTAAACTCCTCTCTAAACACTAGAGGGATTACTCTATTACTTACTTCCCATCATATTAAGGAATAAGAGGAAGAGTATGTGGAATACGAAGAGGAGGATAACATCAATGATTCTCCTCCATAATTTTAGAGAGGTGTTTCTACCATGATTTATGAACTCATAGAAATAAATACTGTTATATAAGAGGACCCACATACCACATTGATCATTATATCCATGTTTTATGAATAAAAACTGAGATATAAGTCATTTCTAAAGAAACATTAGGATGTGTTCACATATAATTACACATAGATTCTAGGCCTGAATCCTGAGATGTCCAATCACCACCTAGGACTCCCAAAAATTATCAGGGTATAGAAATAAGAAACCAGAAGGAGACACAAAACAAAAAACACAAAAAATGATGCTAAAGTTGATAATATTATGAAGGTCAATTTAATTTATGTATTCCAACATCAAAAATAGATATCCAATATCTTCATGATATTGAAGAAGGATAGGACAATCATGATATGTATCAACTTCAGAGATCATAAATGGAATTTTCCCAAACATTAATTTATAGTCTCGATCATAGAGTTACATATTGATGATATAACTAGAATGTAGGAACTTTATTTCATGAATGATTATTCATGGCATATTCATGTCTAAATGGCCAAATAAAATGAATACTAAACTACTTTGAGGTCCCCACACTATGTATTTTTCTATCAGGAAATTCCCTTTGTCTTTAGGAATGTTGGTTCCACATATCAGCATGTCATGCATCACATCTTCAAACCCATCTTGGTAAGGATTTTTTTAATTCTATGTTGATGACCCGGTGGTTAATTCACGAAAATTTTCTAACAACTTAGATAATAATGATACCATACTAAAAAACCTACAACAACATATCCTGAGGATAAACCCCTTAAAATGGGCATTCGAGGATAGTGAGGTAAATTTCATGGCATCATCATATACCATCATGGAATTAAGTGGAACCTATGAAGATATATTCCCTCATATATATTTCACTATCTAAAAACCTCAATTTTTAATGGGATTTCTAGGATACCTTTCTACTATTTGTTGCTTTATAGAAAACCTCGAAGGCTTTTGTTTTACATTCACAAATTTGATGAAGGAAAAGATCATATATAGGTGGACCAATGATTATCAAGAAGAATTAATTGGCCAGATGATATATCTCTGGATTCCACAATTTTAGATTCCACATTTTTTTGGGATACCACTCATTATATATATGGAAACATTGCAATGATCACTAGGTTCCTTCCATGAAAAAAATAATTATCTAAGGAATGAAAAAACCTTTATTATATCATTCAAACCATGCTTGACATTGAGAAATGTTTTTTAGATATAAAGAAGAGATACCTGATGTCAATATTCATGTTTTAAAATATGATACACTACTTATTGCATGACAAGTTTTATTTGATATCTCACAAAAAACCACACAAATTCATCTTCATTCTTGCTATGTTAACTATCTATTAGGAATGGGGTGCGGTTATCCAATAGTTTTTTTAAATTCAGGTCATGCCTCATAAAGTGATGTATTCTAGGTTCTGTCCAACTTTCTCTCATAACATCAATATTCAGAGACATGGTCATTGAATACAATATATCCCAATTAAGAGATATTATTTATTCAGGAGGGACCAGAAATGTGTAAAATTTGTTTCAATTGAACATCCAGAACCCCAATTGGGAAGGGAATGGATGACCCAAAGCTCAATTAAGTTTCATTGCGAGCTGTGTTCAACTATCTAATAATGTGAGTATTTCTCTACTCAATCCTATTATAAGACAGTTTTACAAACAACAAGGATGAATTTTTTTCCCTCATTGCCAGGTTGGAACTAGAGCTTCCAATGCTAGTAGATCACTTCATCCTTACGGGTGATTTATAGTTGGTAATCAAGAATATCAAGTTTTATTATTTCACCTGAAATAAATAGATAATCCATGTTCTTGACTATGTCTGGTGACTAATGGATAAATTCCCATCGATGCCAACACTAAGTCAAATCCCATAGTCATATAATTCTTACGCCGATGAGTTCAAAAATACAGATACAAATCTAGAAGATCAAGATCAGGATGAAAGAATCATTATCACTATATAACACTGAATGGTGCCACTATTTTTGCATGTCATCTTAGAAGATGTCAATGAAGTTAGTCTTATCCCTAAACAAGACATTCCTAGGACCATTTGGATGATACCCACAATATAATACTTCTAAAATTCATTGTAAAAAATTCAGAATAGAAAACCTGATAGAAGGAATCAACAATAAACTTTATAAAAGTCAAAATATCGTAATAGTCCAATACAAATGGAGTTTTGATTGAGTCATTATCAAATTAATTTATAGGGAACAAAATTTCGTTGTTAAGAACGAATATATTAGAGGTTGTGGTTTCTAACAATCCTGATTCATGATTTTCCATAAAATTTGAAGGCTGAGACACATTTGGTCTTTAATGATGAATGATTGAAAAAAATTTGACCATTATGTTTAATTCCTACCAAGTTTATGATAATTTAACCTTCTATACCCCACATTACTATACACAAAAAAATACCCTTAGCCATCTTCCAAATGTGTAATGAATGTTGTAAGTATATATCTTGTAGCTAGGGCCAAGTAGTGAAAATACATATTATATAAAACTAAATTATTCTCCAAATGGGCAGAGAAAATACACCTAAATGATGTTTGAGACAAAAGTGTTGTCAGCATTGTGAAATCCAACTACATCATTACTAGATTTGGTATCTCGTATTAAATACTTATGGATACTGGGACCAATCTATTTTATACTAAGTTTGAAATTCCATATGAAGGGTTGAATATAAAATCCAACCATTCATTCCACTATAATGTAGTGCCCAATGGATAAATAGGGGAATTCAACAAGACTCAATAAAATATATTCTAGAAGATAGTGGATAAGGATAAAAATTATTATCTATACAACATCATTAACTTCGTGTGAGACTACCAGAATACAACACATAACACCATATGGGAAAAAACGTATTCACTTACGTACAAGACATATGTAGGCCAATACATTAAGGTCTAATTTACCTCACTATGAGTTTCCATATGCGATCAACTATTTGTAGATGAGAAATACGAGAAAATTATTCAATGAATATAAAAGACAAAATGAGAAAATATTTCAAAGTTAATATCATATAGAGATCCATAAATATTTGAAAACACGTACTTATAATAAGAAATTCCACCCCTACTCATTCCTCCAAGGAGAACTGGTGATATCCCTCACAACCCCGATGATACCATGGAAGAATCATCTAAATATTTAGCTAAAGTGGGAGGGATCATATCCCATTAACAACGTCTACTCTAATAGTGCATATTCCCTAATCTGGATGGATGGAGAGCTCATTACGGCCACTACTAATAAAACATTTCCCACTATATACCTCATATGATAAAGAAAATATCATCCTTCAAACATGTTGGAGAACATGAAGACACAAATTTCATTTTCCTATGATGTTAAATTACAGAGAAACATGGTCTTTTATGAAATAAATTAAAAGAAACACCCTGTGGTAATAGTTGTATGAACTAAATGTACCAAAATCATAGTCCAATATGTTAGTTTTTAAACTATATAAAATAACATCCTGGTCATACTATGTTAAACTATAGTACAACTTCTAATTACATGAAAAGGAACTACATGGTTCATGCTATTACTGTACAATGCAAAACTGCATTACACTTAGGATCGTGCTTGAGAGAATAAAAAACATTGATGTTGGTCTCCCACCAAACCTCCATTTTACAGACTATGTGTGGATTTATTCCTTCCATCCATGAATATTTAGTGATAGTCGTATCTTTAATATTGGGACCATTTGCAACATTAAAATACCCCCACCCAGTTTGTTGGTTGGAACTACATAGAGATCCATATAAGAACAACATGTTTCATGATTATAATTCCCATGAGATTCATAGCGATGTTGGGATCTAGTGTCTTGGACCTAGACACATCCATGAAATTTTAATCCCTCCTACAAACAAACAAAATCCAAGAAAGCATCCTCAATTTAGGTTCACTCATTTAGGATCCCATTATGGATACAAAAATATCACTCTACCACATATAAAAAAAACTCTATAGGATATTCCACACTCTATGTCCAATTATAATCTAATTTCGTCCATCCAGCATGGGAAAATTCCTTCCACACATTGTACTCCCCATTCAATGAAATTTCTAACCTCCATAAGATTTATTCATCTGTCCATAGTGTAATTTCATATTCATGAAGACAAGGTTGTCTGACTACGCAGTACCACACTCCTACTGGCTTTGAATATGTCACCCACCAAAATTTAATGCTAGAAAGAATATTACATTATTTTTATATGCCATAATATTCCCCAGTTGGATTTTAGTTGGCCTTCCACAAAAGGTATTATCAATCAATGGGACACCTATTCTTAGGTGATACCACTTCTATCTCTATAGTTCCCTACAACATCGATATGAAAACCTTCATTCAATCACTATTAGTAGTTATTCATTAGGTTTCTCCATCTCACTCCTCTTGATCTGAGGAATTCCATGATCATTTATTACAATTTCCTTCCCTGTGTATAATTTATGACATAACATACTTGGTACAATAATCCATATGTCACAAATCATTTCGATGAATTTTTATCCTTGTCTCATGATAATTAACTGCATGACACCCACTCCCTTGTTGTGAGACATTACACTGTATAGAATAACGGTCTTTTATGTATGAAATTAAAAGTCACACCATGTGTTCCTAGCCACTTAAAAAAACTGAAAGCCATCACATCATCCTAGTAGCATGATTTAAAACATTATGACAACATCTTCAATGCATGATGTGAAAATTTAGTCTTACAATACTTACAAAGCATATGATTACCTATTAAACTAGTTCTAGAATTCACATATTAAAAATATGGGATTCCTCCCATAGGGTTATTTCATGAAAAACAAAACATCATTAATAATTACACATGCCTAGTTTACACACCTCATAACCTTTGTCGTTATAACATGTTGTTAAACTACAAGGTTGACGTCCTTGATGTATGAAATTAAACTACATTGTTTTCATGAATTACTTATGGAATGATTTTCATTTACATGAGGCGTGTAGGGATTCCCAAATCGTAAATCCTAGTCCATCCATCACAAAAGTTAATATTCCCATGTCCTTCCATTTAATATCTATTTTATGGTTGAAGAGACCTTTCCATATTCATGTTTCTCACATTAAGGACATTTCACATGGGCATGTTAGTTTTAGAAAATTATTCCCCACATGATATAGGGATATCAATTCATGTTAAGGTCATCATGGTCCTAGATACAAGTCCTTAAAAGGCACATAATACATCCTTACTACATGATGTTAAAATTCATAGTTGATATATCTTATGAGATAAAAGTTCAAGAACTACATATGGATTGATTCTCACTATGAAAATATTTATAATGATGTCTAGATCCTGGGACCTAATCTAGCCATGATATAGAAAATACACCAAATATCTTATCTACATTCCAGATATACATACCAGGTTTGGGTATTGATTATCACCCTGGCCAGGATCCCACATTAAATAATGTCACCCTCGCCACATAATAATTAAATCAGTGTGGGGATTATATCTATGAACTATGTGTCATATATTTCTATCATTGAGGAGATATATAGAAACTATTGGATCCTTTGTCTTAGTCCCTAGTGTAATAAGAAATTTTTTTACCCTTCCAAATATCTGGGTAATTCCTACATAGGAAAATATTTTCCCCCATTCGTGATAATTTTTATATGAAATTCATTTTTAATATTTAGGAAATATCAGTCTATAAAACAAAATCTATATCCAAAAAATCCAAATCTCCATAATGATTATACGACCATCAGTGATAGTACATGAGATTCATGAGGAAGAATATTTATTACTATGTAATAACATGCCCTGATTGAATTTTCATAAGACTCCCACCAAAAGTACCAACCAGTCAAAAGATTCAATTTTTAAACTATGAATTAATAAAAACAAGTTGTGATGGTCAATGTAGATAACTGAAGAGGGGGGGGGGTGAATTGAGTCTCTATAAAATTTTTTGTTAAAGAGTTTCATTACAAAATAATATCCCCCAATAAAATTAAATACACATTCATTTTTTAGTGAATTTATAAAATCCTTTAAGGTTCAAATTGATACTTAGAAGAATGATTAGTTCTCAGTTTTACTAACCTATTGATTAACAAAACATTCGATGTAAACCTAATGATTCAAAACATATCTAAACACTTTCTAAACTAACTATCAAAGATTAGGATATCTTAATGCATGAAATACATATCACATTAGAAATACAAGATAATCAACACAGTGGATAAAATAAGAGGTTTAGTCTCAAGCCGAGACTTAGTCCTCTCCACTTGGTGATCACCTGCCACCAAGATATTTATATTAATAAAATTTTGATCCACACTTGGGATCGGGGTTCACCATAGCACACCCAGCTGTCCTGGTCACACTTGACCTCTACCACAGTTATTCATGGGAAATAAAGATAAATATATCACAAGGAATCTCTTCCAATGTTCTATGTGTGATAAAAGTGCAAAAAGTTATAGAGTATGAAGATAGTTTTATATCCTCCAGTAATTCTTAGGAGACAGTGTGTGTTATACAAAAAAATATACACACTGGTCAATTAGTGAAGATAAAACACAACAGAGTTATGAAAGAGAATAGAGTTAAGAATTCACTGTGTGTTGTGAAGTAATTCTCTAGACTCAATGGATGTTAAGAAAATGGTATTTGAGTCCTCTTCTGGATTTTGTCTTCAGAACAGGGTATCATAGTTTCTGTAATATAGATTTGAGGATTGAAAAGGATCATGTATTAATTGTCTTGATGTACACTATGATTTAGGAGAAATTTTCTTGTTTCAATCTTCTTGTAATCTCAAGCACTTAGTTCCTCTCTTTTCGTGTTCGCACAGTCTGCATCTCAGCGTGTACTTCATTATTTTTTTTAAATAAGAAGATGAGGTCCTTTTATACTATAGGATCTTATGGGAATATAGATATCCACATGTGCATGTACCTTATACAGTCTATGGATAATCCTATAGACAACATTAAATAATGTCAAAAAAATAATTTGTCTAAATATGACCATTAGAAATAAATTTGAAATAATGAATTGTAAATTGTTATTTATGACTATCAGTGAGTCATCTTCAGTCTGTTGTATTCGGTTTGGTAACACTAGTATGTCATCTTCGGTGTGTCATCTTCAGTGTGTCAAACTTCGGTCTGTCATACTTCGGTCTGTCGAACTTCATTGCATCATACATCAACCTGTCGAACATTGGTGTGTCATCTTCAGTGTGTCGACTTTGGTCTGTCAAACTTCGGTCAGTCGACTTCGGTCTATCAACTTCAGTGTGACCAATTTCGGTCTGTCGAACTTCGGTGTGACGAATTCGGTGTGTCAAACTTACCATCAGGGCCAGGGAATCTAGAAATATTGTGATGTATCTATCTTACCAGACAAAGTGTTATACAAAATTTTAAGTGGAAATGAATTTATAAACATATTTATTCATGAATATAATCTATTAAATTATTAAAGTATATGATTATTTATAATATAATTGATTCACATAGAAATATTAAAATTGAATGAAAGAGTAGAATTTGTATATTGAAATTATTTGTGATTATGAAAACTACATTATCATAGAGGGTCCAACAATCTCCCCCTTTCTTAGACATAATGTAAGAACAAATTCATTTTTTTGCACTTTTACCAATTTTAATAGTGAACCCTTTTTAAATCCAATATTTTAAACTGTGATATATTCAATTTGACTAAATAAATTTACTTTTAGGAATGGGGACATCAAAATTTTACAATGAAACATCCCAAGCATCCACGATATGCTTTTCTTTGAATAATACAATAGTGTGGGTTGTACGCAACTTCGAGTTCTAACACACACCACAACCAATCAAACTAGCCTTCATGAATCGTAATATCTACTTTTCAATATTTTACAAATTTTACCTCTCAAAATGGACTTCAATTTTGGATTCAGATTATCGAATTTAGCCTAATGTGAAATTTTGGTATTTTTCGGATAACTTTAATATTTTGATGACTAGTGAAAATTACTAAATTTTTAATTAAAAACAACTTTTTAAATCAAAATAATTAATAGTAATAAATTATGAATTTTAGTGGTTTTAAAGTATATTTAGAATATATTTTTTTCCATTTAATACAATGTTGGTAATTGGACATAATTTCACAATTAAACCGGACATAAACAAGTATCAATCTTTTGATAGTTATTATATCTTAAAAAAATGTTTTTTTTCGATAGTGGGAAATAATTTTAAAATAATTTCTCCCACTTATGTATTTTAAATTTGGAAAAATGGATTCCATATTTTGAATCATTAAGTCCAAATTGTGTAAATAGGTAACTTTTATTTTTAGACATTTTGAATAATTACTTCGGTAAATATTTTACTTACCATGGTTAAAAGGTAAATCCGGTAAATAACGGTTAAAAATTAATATTATAATAATAATAAATTAACCTAAAACATGTCCTAACCTTATTGGCGGATACATGTCCGACCATGGTATTCTTTGGGTCGATTTGGAGACCCCATGGAGCTACTTGTAGGTGATAGGGAGACTTTATTTTAATTAAGTTAAAATAAATACAAAAATGACATAAGCATATATCATTTAGAAAAATAATTTTTACATAGGGTTATATATGTTGGATTTTCGACTATAAATAGTCATTAGAAATCTAAAATGATTTCATATATAATGGTATTTTATTTATAATTTTTAGAAATTATATGATTTAATTTATTTATGAAACAATGGTGATGCAGTAATTACCTAATTAATGAACAATTATATTAATTGATATTATAAATACCATAATAAATGTAATTTGAGACTTTTTATAAATAAAAATAATTTTCTAGGATAATATGACATGTAAGGATTTATTTAATAAACCTTTTTAGAAGTAATAATTCTGTTATGATTTTTACAAAAATCAATTACTGAATAGTTTCAAAATTGACATAAAAGCGTTTTAAAAAAATATTATATTATTAATTGATATTAAATTCCTAAAAATCTAAGGTTCCGAAAAGAGACTTATATCATGATAGGGATATAATTAATTGAACACTTGGGGGTCTCTTGTATGTATATATTAAGTTTATTACCCATATAATATAAAAATTCAAAGAGACATTGTAAAAGTGAAACTAATTAACTAAGAGTTAATACTTAAAGATAAGGTTAGTATAATAACCCAAACCTGTCTAAATTATATTGGTTGCGTGGTCTTAGAACCATCCCCACCTTAACCTTTAAATAATACACTTTTGAGCCACTAGAAACCTAATATGAATTTATTATAAATTATTACCTTAAGTTTTTTCTAAAGATCCCTCCTCCCCCTTATAAAAGGACCCAACTTCTAACCAATTATTCACACATTTAAAGCCTTTTTGTTCGGCCAACCCCGACTAAAACACTCTATAAACTTCCCTCACTTCAACAAAGGGGCCGTAGTTTGATCATAAATCCAACCTAAGGATCCCTTTTCATCAAATCAAAAGGGAGAACCCGAAGAAGAGGTAATGTTTTCACCACCCTCTTTCAAGTTCCATTCATATTCAAATTCTTCTTTCTTTGTTATTTCTATTCTAAAATAATAACTCCAGTATCTCCTATATACTTTGATGTTATTATAAATATGGTACAACCATATTCATTATTCTATCCATCCTTTTAATGACATGTCACCATACGTGTGTACGTATGGCTTAGCGTCTCCACGTCGTGGTGTAAATGTTATTCAATACATTATTATTTGGATGGGTATAATAATGATGTTTATTTTATGTAAATAATAAATATAAAATTATAATGATTCTGTATATATGATATTCCATCCAATTATATATTATTTTAATATCAAAATAATGATATTTTCGCTCGTGCGTACGTACAGATTACCGTCTCCACGATGCGATGAGATTCATTTCCAAGTTCACCATTCATCGACGATTATAAAAATATATATTACTAATAAGTATGTAATATGTGAAATAATAATTCTACTAGAGATATATATATTTATATATATAAGTATTTATGTACTTATATATATTTTATTCATTTACTTTCGTTCAATACTATATGAAAACAGAAACAGCGTTTATGCGTACGTACGGACTACCGTCTCCATAAATGGTGTTTTCCATTTCATTTATATTTATATTATTCATATTTATATTCTAAATATATATGATATATTTATCATGTTTTATATTCTCTAAGTATTTAAATAATGATCTAAGTGATACAACCAAGAGTAACAAGTTAAAACACGTACGATAAAGAAAGTGATTATTACCCGAAATGTTAACATAACATGAAAATTATTATTAAATGGGTAATATAAATGCATAAATGAATCATGTATGATATCAAAAATATTAATATGGTTCTGGTATAATTTAATAACATACTACTATTTTTGTACAGGAGGTTAAACGTACCCTCGACTAAAGGAAAGTGCAGGGTAAGGGGTTTTCAACTCACTCCTTACTCCCATGAGATTCATGCTATATTGCCACTATTACCTTTTGTGTGGTGTATGTACTGCCCATAATTGTATTTTTTGTGTAATATACTTTAATTTATGTTTATTTACATATTCATTGTATGCTACCTCTTTCATGAGTAGTATGTTTCATAAGTTACCAAATTGGTAAGTGTTAATTACTCAATCTCATCATTATCTGAGATTGTTTATGAGTAACTATTTACTGGGAAATTTTTATCATCTATGTCCATTTTTCATAAAAAAGTATTTCAAAATGAATATTTTAAGAATTTTGAAAGGTACTCTTTATAAAGATCATAATTTCAAATGTTTTAAAGATTTATCTTTCTAAATAGTTTTAATTAATGTCCATGTTTTCAAAATGATTTTAAGGATTTGTTTATATGGACATGAATTTTTTGAAATGATAATTATTTTCAAAAGTTTCAAAGTGGTATGGGACACTTTTATTAAAAAATATCTTTTAAATTACTTCCTTTATAAATGTGTTAATTTTAAATGATTTTACAAAAAGGATATTTCTCTCAAAAAATCTTAAACATCATTTTCATCTATGTCAAAATCCTTTGATGGATTTTAAGCTCCTTTGAAGTTGATTTATTATAAAAACATCCATTTAAGGTTTTGTGTTATGTTTGATAGTGGAAGTGTTATTTTTATACCATTCATGGTTTATGGAGAAATCATTTATATCTCGTATGCTAGTTTTAATATGAATGTTTATGTTATGTTTAAACCTATTCATATGAGGAATGCATTGGACTTAGTAAGTGACGAATGGATCCCTCTATATCTCCTCGATGCATCGGTATATCTCATGAGACAAACTAGTGTCTTGGCATGAGGCCTTGACAAAATTTTATTTGTAGTCTTGGCACGAGGCCTTGGCTACGTAGTTATGATAGTATGGCATTATGCATTCCATCATTATGAAAGTGGTTAGTGATATTTCATGTGATTATCCGATTAGTAGAATATCCATGTGAATAAGTAAATGACATTATTTCATTTTATTTCTACCATCTTATGCTGAAGCTCAAGTTTTAAAGGCTTTTAGTTTTGTTTTATACATTTCCTTAAATGTTTATGCATATTTTTGAAATTTTCCGCTGTATTGCTTACCCTTACTGAGCATTTGAGCTCACCCCTTTCTATGTTATATTTTTCCCAGGATTCCAAGAAGTGTAATGTGATTGATATGTAGGGTTAAGTCAAAGGAATAATGGCGTTCATAAAGATTATTTCAGTTGTTTTCAACTTATTAATTTTCAAATGTAACATTCATGTATGTGATCTATTTTTCCAAGACTGCTAAACTGATTGGTCCTTCGGGACTTGATTCTTTGTAATCATGCCAATGTATTAAAATAATGCACCGTCTCTGGGTGACTGGGGTAAGGGCGTTACCGTTGGTATTAGAGGAAGTTTAGCAATAACCTTGGAAACTAGATTTACATAAACTCTGATTAGAGAACATAACCCTAAGATAGACTTTGAGGATTAGTATAGAATAACATCCTAGAATTTTGGTATTGTAGAGATTTTGTGAGTTTTCTGAGAAATACATCCCTATCTAGATACGATCAGGTAGAGGCGACTCTGGCACAGATGTACCTAGGGGTAAAACCCGAAAATACCGCTTTGAGATAGACTCGAATAGGAACTGGTTCACGACAACATGCCTTGCTACACTCTTGGTTACGACACTCCTGGGGGATATGCTTAGGATAATTCTTATTTTATTTACAAACCATTATGAAGGGCTCATGAGTATATACTCACTCAAAGAATTTTTATTATTATTGTGGATTATATCCATAAACTGTTCAATTTGTGTTAGGTATTTTACAAGTTTGGTAATTATTCCTTGCAATTCATAAACTGAACTAGTTTATGCTATTGTAGAGAAATGGCGCCCAGTAGAATGAATGTGAACTCCCATAATACATATGATCCAAAGAGTAAGAAGGATCATATCTTTCATGGTCCTAAGACATAATTTATAAGGGAAATAGTCTCCCATGTATTATCATCCTATGAAGAAATAGTATCATGTGTTGATAAGATGTGTAAAGAATTCTCAGAGTCCTATGGCATTAAAGGGAATCCAGAGAAAAAAAGGATGGTAGAGAGAAGGACAGATAAAGGGAAGATGGTAAAGAAGGGTTTTTCCCATATGTGATAACTGTGGAAGGAATCACCATGGAAAATGAATGAAGGGAGTGGGAAAATGTTATAAGTGTGGAGAAAAAGAACACCATGTACGTGACTGCAAGTGTAAGAAAAAGGTTTCAAATGTACAGTGCTTCATCATCAAGGAGTTTGGACACTACACGAACCAATGTACCAGTCATCAGGCTATTCCGCAAAAGATTCTATTGGATAATAATCATGTTATGATACTACCACATATGAAGAGGAGTGACTAGTGTTCTTATGTTGTTATTTTAGAATTATTTTATTTAAGTGTTGTATCAATGATGTTCTGGAAATAAATAAGGATTGTACTGTAGTACTATTCAATCAAGGATTTGAGATTTTATGGTACTAAGAAAAGTGACTCTACAGTGAGTTAAATTTTTTTGAATTGACATGGTTGAAGGAAAGATAAACCTTAATATGGTCCTAATATTGAGTTAGTGATTTTGGAATAAGAGATGGTTGATTTTAGTATTTCAGGATGTTGCGGTGTTGTAAAAGAATATATGAGGAAAGCGTTCACATGTTATTACCTGTAAAAAAGGATCCTCATTATGTTTAACTTCCTTGTAAATTTTGGACTGTGAGTTTGGATAATAGTATTTTGGATAAGTCTAATGGTTGGAATGGATTAAGTTTGAAAGCTTATTTTTTTTTGATTTTTATAAAAGGACAACACGCAGACTGTGTGAAGACCCGTCATGTCGGACAAAGCTGCAGGTATCAAACCCACAACCATAGTGAAATTGGGATTTATCGCCTACCATTGTGCTACATGATGTTCCTGGACGATATAATGTAGTTTCTTTACATAAATGGTATGATATGTGAATTATAAATTCATTATATTTGGAACCCTATACGATTAGTATAAATAGAGTATTTTTGAGTTGTATTATGTTTTGGGGTGAAAGATGTGTTTGTGGTAGAAATTTATTAATGGATAAAACACTAATTATAAAATAAGTATATATCCTTATGATCTAAGCCAATCCCAAAAATAAATTCCTCAACATTAAGAAAAGTAACATAGAACAAAAATGTTATCCTAGATGGTACCTTAGATCATCACTAATTTATGGCTTTGGGATTGTTGGCCTTTTCATAGCCATGTTCTCTACCACTCTCCATCAAATAATTGATGGTTATATTTATCATCCATATCCATATATTCCTACATGGAACCCTAGTATGTGTTATTTTCGGTAATCTTCATACTTTCCACTGTTTATTTTAAATAGAGGCCTCATTAATTCATTTTTTGATGTGTGATTTCAACAAAGATTTTTTGAAATGTCAAAAAGGTGTTATCCTAATGCCTTAAGTTTTGTTGAACTGATGGTATTTTAAATCATCATAGATTGATGAATTTAAGGCCCTTAATTTTACACTTGTTTGTGATTAATAACCTCAATCACTACCTATAAATATTTAAATTTTTCCTCCAATTATATGTCTCTAATTTACAACAATGTTCTCCGAATAGAGATCATAATTTGGTGGTGACCCCTTTTATTTATCTTTTCCTCTTATTAAGACTAAATTTTATTAACCCAATTTCTGATGTGGGTTTTCCCACAAAGATATTTTCTATATTAAACCTTTTATTTTCAAAGAACAATTTAAAATTTTGAGGACACAATTTATTGATGTAGGGGAAATGTAACAACCCAAGATTTCATAGTGTGTTATTTCATCAAAACAGTTCAATAACTTGCACTACACGCAACACCAAGTTCAAGCACACCATGACTTACCAAACAAGCCGTTCAAAAGAGGTTATGAATAGTATTAACTAAACATTAAACGTTGTATAATATTTATAATTTTAGAATCCATATTATGAGTTTCTTAGACATAATTTAAGAACAAATTCAATTTTTTTCACTTTTACCAATTTTAATAGTGAACCCTTTTTAAATCCAATATTTTAAACTTTTATATATTCAATTTTACTAAATAAATTTACTTTTTAGAATGGGGAAATCAAAAATTTACAATGAAACATCCCAAGATTCCACGGTACGCTTTCCTTTGAATAATACAGTAGTGTGTGTTGTACGCAACTTCGAGTTCTAACACACACCACAACCAATCAAACTAGTAGTTATGAATAGTAATACCTACTTTTTAAAATTTTAGAAATTTTACTTCTCAAAATAGACTTCATTTTTGGATTCAGAGTATCAAATTTAACCTAAGGTGAAATTTTGGTACTTTTCGGATAACTTTAATATTTTGATGAATAGTGAAAATTACTAACTTTTTAAATAAAAACAACTTTTAAAAAAAATAATTAATAGAGATAAATTATGAATTTGAGTTGTTTTAAAGAATATTTAGAATAAATTTTTACCATTTAATACAATGTTGGTCATTGGACATAATTTCACAATTAAACCGGACATAAACAAGTATCAATCTTTTGATAGCTATTATACCTTAAAAACACGCTTTTTATTTCGACAGTGGGAATTAATTTTAAATTAATTTCTCCCACTTCTGTGTTTTGAATTTGGAAAAATGGATTCCAAATTTGGAATCATTATGTCCAAATTGTGTAAATAGGTAACTTTTATTTTTAGACATTTTGAATAATTACTTCGGTAAATATTTTATTTACCATGGTTAAAGGGTAAATCTGGAAAATAAGGGATAAAAAATAATATTATAATAAAACTAAATTACCCTAAAACGTGTATTAAATATATTTGTGGACACATGTCCGACCATGGGCATCTTTGGGTCTATTTTGGGACCCCATGGAGCCAGTTTTACGTGATAGGGACACTTTATTTTAATTATGTTTAAATAAATACATAAATGACATAAGCATATATCTTTTAGAAAAATAATTTTTACATAGAGTTATATATGATGTATTTTGGACTATAAATAGTCATTATAAAGATAAAAATATTTCCTACATAATTGTATTTTATTTATAATTTTTAGACATTATATAAGGCAATTTATTTATGACACAATGGTGATGCAGTAATTACCTAATCAATGACAAATTAGAATAATTGATATTATAAATACCCAAATAAATGTAATTTGAGACTTTTTATAATTAAAAATAATTCTATAGGATAATATTACTTGTTATTATTTATTTAATTAACTTTATTCGAATTAGCCATTCTTTTATGTGTTTTACAAAAATCAATTATTGAATAGTGTCAAAATTGACATAAAAGTGTTTTTAAAACAAATATTATATTATTAATTGATATTATATTTCTAAAAATCTACGGTTCGTGAAAGAGACTTATATCATGATAGTTATATCATTAATGGAGCACTTGGATGTCTCTTGGATGTATATAGTTTGTTTATTAACCATATAATATAAAAATACAAAGAGACATTGTAAAAGTGAAACTAATTAACTAAGAGTCAATACTTAAATATAAGGTTAATATAATAACTCCAACCTGTCTAAATTCTATTGGTTGAGTGGTTTTAGAACCATCCCCACCTTAAAAGTTAAATAATCCACTTTTGAGCCATTAGAAACCGAGTAGGAATTTATTATAAATTAATTCTTTAAGTTTTTCATAAAGAGCCCTCCTCCCCTTTATAAAAGGACCCAACTTCTATCCATTTCTTCACATGTTCAAAGACTTTTGGTTCGGCCAAACCCGGACCAAATACTCTATCAACATCCAAAAATTCAACATAGAGGCCTTAGTTTGATCATAAAGCCAACCTAATTATCCCTTTTGATCAAATCAAAAGGAAGAACCCGAAGAAGAGGTAATGTTTTCACCACCCTCTTTCAAGTTCATTTTTTCTTCAAATTTTTCTTTATTTGTTATTTCTATTCTAAAATAATAAATACAGTATCTCCTATATACTTTGAAGTTATTAGAAATATGGTACAACCATCTTCAATATTCTATCCATCGTTTGAATTACATGTCATCATACGTGCGTGCGTACGACTTACCGTCTCCACGTCGTGGTGTAATTGTTATTCAATACATTATTATTTGGATTGGTATAATAATGATGTGTATTTGATGTAAATAATAAATATAACATTATAAGGATTATTTATATATGATATACCATCCAATTATATATTATTTTAATATCAAAAGAATGATATTTTCGCTCGTGCATACGTACGAATTACCGTCTCCATGACGCGATGAGATTCATTTCCAAGTTCACCATTCATCGACGATTATAAAAATATATATTACTAATAAGTATGTAATATATGAAATAATAATTCTACTGGAGATATTTATATTTATATATATATATATAAGGATTTATGTACTTACATATATCTTATTCACTTACTTCCGTTCAATACTATATGAAAATAGAAACAACGTTTATGCGTACGTACGGACTACCGTCTCCATAAATGGTGTTTTACATTTCATATATATGTATATTATACATATTTATATTATAAATATATATGATATATTTATCATGTTTTATATTCTGGAATTATTTAAATCATGATCTAAGTGATACAACCAAGAGTAACAAGTAAATACACGTACGATAAATAAAGTGATTATCACCCGAATTGTTAACATAACATGGAAATTATTATTAAATGGGTAATATAAAGTCATAAATTAATCATGTATGATATCATAAATATTAATATGGTTATGGTATAATTTAATAACATACTACGATCTTCGTACAAGATGTTAAATGTACCCTCGACTAAAGGAAAGTGCAAGGTAAGGGGTTTTCAACTCACTCCTTATTCCCGTGAGATTCATGCCATATTTCCACTATTACCTTTTGTGTGGTGTATTCACTGCCCATAATTGTATTATTTGTGTAATAAACATTAATTTATGTGTATTTACATATTCATTGTATGATACCTCTTTCATGGGTTGTATGTTTCGTAAGTTACCAAATTGGTAACGGTTAATTCCTCATTCTCATCATTATCCGAGATTGTTTATGTGTAAGTATTTACTGGGACATTTTTTCATCTAAGTCAATTTTTCATAAAATTTATTTCCAAATGAAGATTGTATGAATTTTGAAAGGTACTCTTTATGAAGATCATAATTTTAAATGTTTTAATGATATATCTTTCTAAATATTTTTAATTAATGTCCATGTTTTCAAAATGATTGTAAGGATTTATTTATATGGACATGAATGTTTTGAAATGATAATTCTATTCAAAAGTGACAAAGTGGTATGGGACACTTTGATTCAAAAATCTCTTTTAAAATTACTTCCATTATAAATGTGTGACTTTTAAATGATTTTACAAAAAGGATATTTCTCTCAAAAATTTTTTACTCATCATTTTCATCTATGTCAACATACTTTGATGGATTTTAAGCTCATTTGAAGTTGATTTACTATAAAAAAAACATCCATTGAAGGTTTTGTGATATGTTTGACTGTGGATGTGTTATTTTTATACCATTCATGGTTTATGGAGAAATTATTGACATTTCATATGCTAGTTTTAATATGAATGTTTATGTTATGTTTAAACCTATTCATATGAGGAATGCATTGGACTTAGTAAGTGACGGGTGGAGCCCGATATAGCTCCTCGATGCATCGGTAGGTCTCATGAGACAAACTAGTGTCTTGGCACGAGGCCTTGAAAAAATCTTATTTTTAGTCTTGGTACGAGGCCTTGGATATGTTGTTATAATAGTATGGAATTATGCATTCCATCATTATGAAAGTGGTTAGTGATATTTCATGTGATTATTCTATTAGTAGAATTTCCATGTGAATAAGTAAATTCCATTATTTAATTTTATTTTTTCCATCTTATGCTGAAGTTTAAGTTTAAAAGGATTTTGTTTTAGTTTTATACATTGCCTTAAATGTTTATTCTTATTTTTGAAATTTTCCGATGTATTTCTTACCCTTATTGAGCATTTGAGCTCACCCATTACTATGTTTTATTTTTCTAGGATTCTAAGAAGTGTAATGTGATTGATATGCACGGTTAAGACAACGGAATAATGGCATTCATAAAGATTATTTATGTTGTTTTGTATTTATTATAGTGAAAATGTAACATTCATGTAAGTGATCTATTTTTCCAAGACTGCTAAACTGATCGGTCTTTCGGGACATGATTCCCTGTAATCATGCCAATGCATTAAAATAATGCACCGACTCTGGGTAACTGGGGTCGGGGCATTAGAGAAAGTAAGTGAATAAGATATATGTAATTATATATATATATATATAGTAGAATTATTATTTCATATATTACATAATTATTAATAATATATATTTTTATAATCATCATTGAATGGTGAACAAGGAAATGAATCTCATCGTGTCCTGGAGACGGTAATCCGTACGTACGCACGAGCAACAATATCATTATATTTATGGTGAAATTGTATGTAATTATATGGTATATAATATATAAAAAATCATTAAAATTTTATATTTATTATTTAAATCATTTATACTCATTATTATACCCATCCAAATAATGAAGTGTTTGAATTACAAACTACACCATGTCGGGGAGACAGTAAGCCATACGTACACACGTATGGTGACTTTTTCATTTATAGGATGGGTAGAATAACGAATATGTTTGTACCATATTTATAATAAAATCATAGTTTTTAGGAGGTACTTGATTTAATATTTTGGTATAGAAACAATAAAGAATGAGGAAGTGGAAGAAGAAAAGAACTTGAAAGAGGGTGGTGAAATTATTATATCTTCTTCGGGTGTTTCCTCTGAGGTTGGTCAAAAGGGCACAATAGTATGGTATTATGATCAAATTAAGGAATCTATGTTGATGTGACGGAAGTTGGTAGGATATGTTTTCTAGGTTTGTTCGATTCAAATGGATTTGGAGGTGTGATTTTGAGAGAAGGGGAAGTGCCTTTTTATAATAGGGGTGAGGGCCACTTAAGGAAAAATTTTAAATATTAATTTATTATACAATAATATTCGGTTTATAATGGTTTACAATTAATTTAGTTATATCCTTAGGTGGTTATGGGTTTAAATATGCTCAACCAATAGGTTTTATACATGTTTAAGATACCATTTTAACATTATCTTTTAGATTTAACTCTTAGTTAAACAGTTTATCTTTTATCGTGTCTTCCTATATTCTTAGACTATATGGTTAACAAATATACTCTAAAATTTCTAGATAAACTCTAGTGATTCATTAATGACGTATATAACAATATTTAATCCCTTTGGCCGAAACTTATATTTTTAGGAATATTATATCAACAAATAATATAGTATATGTTTTAAAAATTAATTTATGTCAATTTTGACACTATTTGGTATTTTGTTTTTATGAAAGTCATGAAAACCTTATCACAGAGAAAATAATTTATCTAATCAACCCTAACATGTCATATTAACCTAAAAAATTTGTGTAATTTATCAAAAGGATCAAATTATATTTTTTGGATATTTATAATATCAATTATTTAAAAATTTAATTAAGAAGTTAATTACTGCATCATCGTTGTGTCTAAAATAAATTTTATTATTCAATATATAAAAATTATAAATAAAATAAAATTAAATATAAAATATTTTTATCTTTCTAATGAATATTTATAGTAAAATTTATCTTTTGTATAACCCTATATTAAAAATGGTTTTGTTAATAAACATTGAATTCAACAGTTTTAACTCTTCTGGAAATAAAATAATACTAAATGTCCTAATCTATTCCATATCGACCAAAAGGCTCATATTTTATTCCTAATGTTGTTTTTGGTCTAATTAAACTTATCAAATAGAATTATTACATGAGTTAGATAATTATAATATCATTTTTACTTTTAATTACCCTATTTACTTTTAACCGTGGTAAATAAAAGTCAAAAGTTACTATTCATAAAAAATTATATTTATCTTATTGAATCACATTATACTTACTGAATTAAACCATATATCTAATTTTTTGGATATTCAACTCACAGAATTGTTAAAATTAAGTTTTATGCAAATTTGCTAATACTCATAGAAGGTGGGTAAAAGACGGTAAAAAGTTCAATAAAAAATTTTACATCAAATTTTATTATAAATTGACTCAAATTAATTACCTAGAAAAAATATATTATATATCAATTTTTAGTTAAAATAAATTTAATTAAAATAAATAATTATTTAAAAAAAAGTCTGTTTTAAACAATAATGCAGTGTTTTTAACTATTCATTAAAAATTGAATGTTTTCAGAAAAATACCAAAAAATCATCCTAAGTTAATTTTGACATTCAGAATTCAAAAATGAATTCTATTTTACCAAATTAAAAACATATAATTTGCATTAATTAATTTAAAATTATTTCCTGTTGTCAAAACCAAATAGTGGGTTTTCTAAAAAGTAAAAACTATGAAAAGATTGACATTTGTTTATGTCAAATTTAAATTTAAAATTACTTATAATGACATAAATTGTATTAAATTATAAAAATATATTCTAATAATACTTATAAACCATTCAAATGTATAATTGAACACTAAATTATTTTGATTAAAAAATTTGTTTTCAATTAAAATTTTGTATTTTTCACTATTCACCCAAATATTCAAGTTATCAGAAAAACAACTAAAAGTTTTATTGAAACAAAATTTTAGGTCCCAATTATTAATAAGAAGTTTGTTTTGGAAAATTTAATATATAAAATTGTCAAATATTATATTCAAATATGGTTCTCCATTAAAAGGCAGTAAAATTTTATTTTCGAAAAACATTTCCTTTATGTGAAAAATTGATTTTGTTCTCATATTATGTATAAGAAACACATAAAATGGGTGTTAAAATTATATACAGTATATATGATTCAAAATGATGTTAATACTATTCAAAAACTCTTTTTAAAGGACTAGTTTGGTATGTTTTGGTGTGCTCAAACTCGATGTTACATGTAGCGCAAGCTATTAAATTATTTGAATGAGATAATGTACTATGAAATCATAGGGTGTTACAAGGAAACATCAAATTATATTTTACATACCATTCACCTTCATTCATGAATATAATGGAACAATTTTGGATCGGTTACCATGAGATATAAAATTATTAATCTATCAGTCAATGATAAATGACCTTAAACCATATCCTCATATATCCTTTCCATAAGATGTTATAGTGCACAGTCCCTATCCGGGTCACCCATCATTAAATTGCGTGATACTTCATTCTTTTTCTGGGAGGGTCCTTTCTCCAAAATTTTTGTCATCTAATAGAATGTACCTTCTTTTACACAATAAAAAGTTGTGTATGAGAATTTTCTCATTCCTGGCTGGTACTAATACAAATGTCTACTTCATTCTCAATCACATTCCATTTTTAAACCACAATTCATGGACCGGTGGAATCTGGGCCATTAAAAATTACCCATACATAAGTAATGAAATATTATATTTATAAGGTATCATTTTCACAAATATGATGTAACATTCAACAATTGTTTTTGCATAAAACTCCCACTAAAAATGGACTTTAAAATAGAGAGACATCCATCTAATGAAGATAAATATTTTATTCTCTATAATCTCAAATGAAGACATCATGGTAGAAACCACTGTTCAGAATTTTTAAATGGTATTACGTTTTATATTTGTCTCATATCATGTTTCATATCTATAAATCAAATAATCATGACTCAAAATCCCCCTTTAGGTATTTGAATAATATAGGGGAATTCTTGGCCAGCAATACGTAGTTCGATTTCAATTCCATAACTTAGGGTCAATGTTTTTATTCCTAAAACACTAGTCATATTTTTATAGCATTTAAGACACTACAATTCCCCCAAATGTGAAAAAAATAATTTCTCAGTGTAAAAAATTGAAACAGAAATGAAGGGAAATTTTTTTGTCACATCTCACTAGTGATACACTCTTTGCGGTGTAGAAAAACATCACGTAATAAAATAAAATGGAAGAAAAATTTTCAGGTTGAGAACCTGTAAATTCAATCCTATGAAAAATCCATGTCTCTCCCTATAATTCATATTTGTTTTGAATTAGGAAAAAATAAGGGCAATGACACAAAATATAAAAAGTTCTTACACTATGTCATGTGACCATTGGAATATGAAAACCATTCTCTCTATGTCAAGAAAATGTCTTAGGGGAACAAATTAGAGCACTCTCATATTTTTCATTGTAATTGTAGCACTTTCACAAAATGGAACTCAATCAAATGAGTTATTTTCATTGTATTATTATTATTATAATGAGTATGGATTCAAATAAATGAACTATAAATTAATAAAACAATCAATTTCATTTATGTTTTATAAATTACTAAGAACATCCAAAGGATGGAGTCTCTCCAATAAATTTTACTGATTTTCCTCAACATAGTTATTGAGATGCTGAACTATTTCTTGAGAATTCATTGATACTTTCTAAAACCTATCCATTTGTGTGGTGAAAGACTCCTCAAAATGACATAGTTGATCATTTTTTACATGAACACATTAATCACCTTTTGTCAATACACTCTTTTAGGAATGTTAGATTTCGACAACCATATCCTTTATGGAACTTAGTTCCCCGTGAAGGTGTAAAATTTAACAAGGTTTCTCATTTGGATAGCACTGAGCCTCCCTCAACTCCTAGGAATGAATGAGAAATTCATATGAAAAAAAATCTTTGAGATCTTAAAACTAGCTTGCAAACTACGCCGTAGCCTAATATAACTTTTGGTGCATTTACCTTTTCCAAATGATCGATTTAATGACATGGTGGATCATAATGTTGTCATACCCACCCTAACCCATAGAGGAAAATTGGATTTAGCATCTATAAATTCAAAATACAAGGTCTTTAAAAGGGGCAGCGAAGTCTATCATCAATATGTCTCACCAAATGATACAATGTGTGGATCATATAGAATATACTATCTCCAATTCTAGCTCCAAATCAATTTTATTGGGAGAGATCTATTCTAGGATTAACACACTCAAAGAGGCACCCTGATCCACTCCCTCTAATATTGTATCAACCTCTTTTAATTTTTTCGGTATATATGGAATGGTTGTTTTTTCCTCAAAACTAGATTTTCAAGTTAATGAATAAGATTACAGATGGAACCCCTCATTAACATTAAGGGGATAATAGTTAGTAAAGGCAATGACACAATGGGAGCTATTAAAAACACTCACCAATTGGGAGATTATAATCATTAATTGATCCCCCTTTGACAACCCATGTATTAGTTGTTTGAGAATGGATTTTTAGTAAAGGATAGTCCCCCCATGGTTTTTGAAAAATTTGGAAATATTGATCTTGTGAACCTATAATGTTTTTTTAATCATCTATTACTATCTTCACCATAGGATTATGATAGACTTGTATTCCTTGGTCATGAATTTCCTCAAAGATTTTTCATGTGTAAAAATATGCATAAATCAATCCCTGGTGTAAAGAATAAAATTATAGGAGGTTGATTATGTTTTAAATTAAAATAACAGAAAAAGGGAATCCATATAATTCCCTACCAATTCCCCATAACACCACAAAGAGAATACAATATTAATAATTTTTTTACCAATCCTCATGTTATTTTATCTGACTAAACTTTTTGTCAACTCTCACAATATCTTCACAAGTAGGGGTATATGACATGTGTGGATTATGAGCCAAATTGGATCCTCTATAGATTCTATCTATAGACTTATTGATAAGGATAACTTCATGAAACCCGAAAAAGTCAATATCAAAAATGGAACCTTCATCTATCCACTTAAGTTCTCTGTCATCCCTTTTTGGGAAGATGATAGGTCCGGTGGGGGTTGTTGTAGGTTCCTATAATGTATTTTACAGATATGAAATACCACAAAGAGGAAAAATAGTGACAAATACATGACACCTTATTATATTCATTTAAAATAAGCAGGACCCTATAATCTATCTATTGTAACCGGATAATACATGACTTCATCACTTGGATCTTCTCCTTTCAATTACAGGGATTCATCTACATGAGTCTATACCCCATCCAGTATATACCCATCAAAACCTAATGAATTATAATTGGACCCTTTAATATAGGATAGTGAAAAAGACCCTATAAAAGGATAGTAAAATACAATTGGTACGTCAGAAAAATCATAAGTTCAAATGAGAGTGAAAGGACTTACTATGGTTCACACATCCGGATAACGTCATTTCTGACCTCCTTTTCATCCATTGAGACAATGAGGGCCCTGTTTCAGTCATCCCAATCATAGGAACCAAAGGTGGAGGTTGATAATAACCTCCTACCATCTCCTCGACCATCATCTTCTAACATGTGGATATCTACGAAGGATTTGGATACATGACCCCACTCTGATAGGAGTTCCCATCAGCCCATATTTATTTGATTAATGTGCTAACCTTGATTCCCTTTCTACCACAATGAACATAAAAATTATTTCCATGAAAATTAATTATGGTGGATGAGGGAGGGAAAAGAGATGTAGGAAGTGGGCTATACATCACTAGTGTCAATAGATTCATCAAATTAATTTCTAAATCAGCCATATATTCCCTCAAAATCATATTAGTTCAGCCTGTTGCTTACTCTCTTTGTAAATGAGATTTGATCATTGGTGGCATTTATTGACATGTACATCCCACAACTATATTTCCCCACAATATAAAAATATCTATCGAGATGAAGTCCATATCCCTGTTATATATCCCCATGCTCTTGGATGTCTATTCTAGCATAGAGAAACACCAATAGAATTGTGATGTTCAGGGTTATGCCCTACCAAATGTTGGTTGCAGAAGGATAATGATACTTCGATGCTAATTTTGATGTCTAAGAGGAATACCCAACATCTTTTGAATTTTATGAACATTCAATCCACTCTACTCTAATTGGATACTGAATAGTCATGAATTGGGTCTCATAATAGTGGTGACCACTAGACCGCATCATCCTAGAAGATGAGGACTTTTCCTCCATGACATGATCTATGTATCATGTTTGAGTCTACATTGATGACTTTAGATCATTGGAATCATCCCCCTCTAGAAAACCCTTCCATAAACTATTTCCATTCATTGTTTTCCTCATATAAAATACTCAAGTGATTATTATTATCAATACCCAATGGGTGATTAAATAAATACATGCGCTGGTGTAACAAGATTCTAACTTGATTGATGTACCTAAAAATGGTAGTTTGACGGATGTATGGGAAGAATTCCAATCCCTAAGGACCCCAATCTAGTGGGAGACCATTAGATGCCCTCTAAAAATAAATTTGCATGGGGGGAGAGACATTTGGCTATTGAAGACACATGAACTTTTGGTAAAATAAATTGGTAGATTATTACTCACATAAAATTTCACTATCAATACAAACTTCATGAACACTTTCTTGAAATTAAATCATGTATGACATGAGATAATCATTATATATTATTTTGATGAAAATGAACATCCCAGTGTGAGGATCAACATAAGGGATGTTGAACTGTTCCAATATGTTAGGAGTATTATGTGATTCATCATGATATGTAGATAAATGATTCATTATTGTAATAGCTTAAAATAAGGTTGAAACTGGACTTCAGGGACTTGAACTCCACTCATTATAGAAAAAAAGATGAATTTTTCAAAAATTCACCCCAAAACACATGAAATAGACCTAAAATCAAATATGGAACCTTCTCAATGAACACATGACAAAAATACAAGTAGATCATTGATACAATAGTGGAAGACAATCGTATGTAGTGCCCTTATGCTACCATGTATAGTATGAAATTTTCCCCATACTCTCACCACCGTTAGATTGAAAGAATGATAATAGGTATGTAATCAACCATATAAGATGAAATAATTCTATATATATCATCTTAGGTATATTAGAATGGTAATTAGTTCCACAATGGTTATAATGGATTTTCTCTAATGTGGGGCAGAATTTTCCAGGGTTCCATAGTTCTCTGATGAAGGGAATATGGTTGGTTGTAGTATGGTTGGCCATTTTTTATGAGACTATATAATGACCGTTATGCATGCCTATTAATGGATATTTTCCATCAGATGGAGGTTCTTCTTCTAAGACTTCAGAGCCAACATGAACAACTCATTGGCTGAAGTCAGCATCCATTTAACATCATAAAAAATGAACTTCTGTGGAATGAACTCATAATACATACCCCGATGGATATGAGCTCTATAAAACATAATGAAATTCAATTCGATAATTCTAATGTATGCATGAACTAAATATTTTTTTTTGAGAAAATTCATCTACTCAACTACTTAGGGAAGATGTCTGGGTTGTTGTAATCTTATGTCCATGACAACCAAACATTAGTGTTATTGTCGTCACTCCTCATTTTCATCCTAAATAATTTGCAATTATGGAATACACAACATTAATACATATACTTCACTTAAATATCTCTTCATAGTGTAATCACCATTCATCTTTTCATCCTTATTATTTCTCTATTTTAGAGTAATGGGAGATTTATGGGTTGAAATAAGGTTTATATTTTTGGGTGTGAGGCTTCATGTTCATGGAATAGAAGCTATGGTGCCAGGTGGAAGTAGTAGGAAATATGACATCCATTATGAATACTCCAATGAATGAGATATTAGAAGTGTGGAAATTGGTATATTTAATGTACTAAGATATCAACATGTAAATCTATATGTTTGATAGGAATATGTCTCTCAGTAGCCCATGACCCTATAGTGGATGATAATCACTTGGAGGGTACTCATATTTATAGTTATCAATGAGTTTTTCAATGTTTTTCTCGGTGTACACTCCATTATCATAGTAATTAGGTTCCTCAGTTATAATCATCTCCAAAACTTGTGTAACAACTTGTTCATGAGAATCTACCTCAGCCGCCAATGGAAACCCACAATAAAAAATTAATATTTTCATTAAGGATAAAATATTTATTATTTATAATTTCACAAATTTTGGAAAAGGAAGATCCTTAAACAGGCTTCTTAACTGTTCACCTTGTACATGATACTCAATGACGTGCCTCATGTAGCCAATTGACTAGGTGCCTCCCATAGACCCCTTGACCAAGTTCCTTGTGTTTGATACTCAACAACGTTCAACATGTATGCCCCACAACAATGTGTCCTGCATTTTCAAATAACCCTATTAGATTTACCATGCACTTTAATGAGATAAATCCTCATAACGTAGCATGAATGGACTATGGGTTGTGAGAAGAATAATGACATGAAGGGAGGAATGAACCACTTGTTGGTCCACCATTTTTGTATAGATGAATTATCTATGAGAAAAACCTCTATGTACAGTCTGCATGGGCTAATGCAACGTAAACTTTTGTTGATGAACTATGTAGAGAGCATATGCGGCCCTCCGAATCTTTTCATTCATTTACCATAGCTATAATACCACTTCTTCTTAGATCCAATCCTTATTGGGGGGAGATTTTATTGGCACCCCCATTTGTTTCATGGGGCTGAAATGATTTAATGTAATTTACCTTAAAGAAATAATTATGTATATATCACCAAGGAGAATAAATGCCATCACCTTGGACGACCTATGCATAGATATCCAGACACCTTGAAGCCCACAAAATCCATGCTCGTGCATCCTAAAAGGGGTAGTCACCCCTGAGCATTACCTCTACACATGTCCCATGCACACAACCCATATGCACAAAAACCTCATATTCTAGGGGTTCAATGTTGGCCTATAAATAATACTATGTTGCTCATCATATTACATGATGAAAAATCCTAGTAAAGCCTCAAATCTCTACTCACCCTAGTTATTCATGCTGGACCTCAAAACCATAAAGGCATCCCTACAAATCCTGAGAGAATAGGGAATAAAGTGGGATTGTGGGATCAAATTCCCTCCAAGGTGAAAATCACAAAACACTCGTGTGTGGAGATACACTATCCTTAATCGATAGAGACTTGTGTAAAGGTCCCCTCATAATCCATAGAAATATACGAGAACATATATGGAAACAAGACGAAACCCTTGGATCCTAATGTCAGACCCCACCCAATACTATTTTGACTAGGTTTTCCATCACCCAAAAGATATTTCCAGAACACAGATGCTTACCCTGCTAGAAAAACATATAGTATGAAAAATATCACTTGTATAAGACCCCCTTCAGCTCACCCAGACTACACCTACATGGATCTCCTTTAGCCCCGCTTCATTCTGCCAATGGAAGGGAAACTCCTTCCTTGGGACACCAATCTGAGGGAGACCAATCAATGCCTCCACCAAATTATCTTAAATTTAATTACCACAGCGATAGATAGACCAATGTGTATCTAATTTAGTTATACTTTCCTTTATTCATATCTGTCCCTTAAATTTCCTATCTTCTAGTTAGGGTCCTCATGGTGTATATAGTTAAGAATCCTTTTGGTTTAGAGGACCCCAAACCTAGGGGATGTTCAGGGGAATTACCAATCTCAAACATAAAGGTTATGACATGGTCCTTAAGGCATTATCACTGAGACCAATGACCTCCCATTTATGATAGTGAGGGGGGATGAAAATTATTCTTCCATTTGATAGGTATTAGTGTCTTATCGTCCATTATTCTCTAGAATAGGTGTTAGGGAATCCCTCATGGGGTAATACATTAGACTTTTTATGAGACATAGACAAATGTGTCATCATATGTGACAATACTATTTAGTAATATAGTTAAGGATATTAGAGGATTAAGGCCTTTTATTCTTCACATGTTTCCCAATCTCTTCTCCCAAAAGATGACAGATTTTCATGTTTTCAAGTTATTATACTTCCTCCAGTTTCTCTCCCCAAGAATGACAGACGTTGGATTAGAGGGTAGCTACGATCTTGAAATTCACATGATTAGATGGATATCTTGGTAGACAATACCCTTTTCAATCTTCCACTAAACTTTATTCAGAGGGCCTCCATAATTATAATTCCTCAAATCAAGGAATCCATATCAATGGGAAACTCCCACTCTGAGATAAATGTTTATATAACCTCTAAAGGCATTGGTCTTGAACCTATTCTGAACTACATGGGTTTTGATTCCCAGCCAAATAGCATAAGCTGAAATCCTCTATGAGGTCCAATCCCAACACCACAATATCTAACCTAAATATCTCATAAACACATTCTTTGTTGGGTTTTACCCATACTAGGACCCCACATCTCTTCTAGGATCCTTGGGATACTTCATCAAATGTACCACAGCAAATATGGACTATGAAACTTTCACCTAGCCAACCTTTTCACATGATGTTAAACTGAAAAGTTTAGTCCTCAGCACATGAACATACAAGGTATGATATGTCCTGTTACATGGAACCAAACTATAAAGTTTCTTATACCATTCACAAGGATTTTTTGGAACCCATGTCATTGGCCTGATATTGTTATCATAAAAACATCTAGTACCAATATGATGATAAATTCTAGAGTGCCCCAATTTGTGTCTTGAAACCATCATCGAGATAATACATGACTAAAAAATATCAAATCCATTCAAAAAAGGGTACTATATAAGGAAAACATTGGATATATATATATATATATATCACCATCGATTAAGAAAGTCATATACATATAGATGATTCCAATATTTACCCATGATAATGATTTATTGTTAATCAAATGTGTGACCACTTTATTCTTTGTAATTAATAATGGATTCATGAATATGTCTTAAATCATTAAAAGATCCCCAGGGTATGACAAAATTCCCCCAAAAGGGTATGATGAGCCTAACATCCCACCCTATAGACAATTGTGATTACCTTAGGGTAGTTAAAAAAAATTAAAAATATCCCCCTTCCATTAGAAAGAAGGTTCTTAAAACATCTCATATTATGGATCCTTAGGGTGCCTTTAGCTGCATGAACAAAACCCACTGCAATTCATTCAAAAATGATGGACCCAACATGAATGATTATAAAACATTCAAACCCACATAATCAAGCCATTGATCATAATTTCAGTTCCACGTTTTAAGCAGAATAGAACCTATCTTATTTTAACATTAAATAATTTTTCATTTGGTGTCACTTTTATAGGAATGTGACCACATGTTATTTAAATAATTTTGGTAATTCCGTGTGTTTCCTATAACCCACTTATATAAGAGAACATCCAATGATACAATATTGATAAATTTAATTCCATAAAACTCTAACAATATGTAACTTTAATGTTTGAAATATACACTCCCTTCTACCTTTATCCCCTAGTATTCTCTTAAGAACAATTATTTATTAATTATTGTGTAAGCCTTTGGAGGTCCCTCAAGAATATGTATAAAAATTAAAAGAGATCATTCACTTTTATTTATTATCATATATCCTATAAACAAACTATACCCACAATAAAATGTAAAATATAGTATTATCACTATATTGATATGTTATTTGGATTATAGAACAACCATTTCCCCCTATTACACTAAATGAGAAATGAATTTATCAGTCTTGAGTACGTGTGAACTACATCCAACACAAAGCGATGTGATACATTTTAGATAACCACCACACATTGATGGATATAATAATATATTTAATAAATATATTTTATATTTATGATATAATTATTATTCTACAATGATAAAAAACTATTTATTTTTCTCTCCTTATTTCAAATGAAAATAAAAATAGTGTGCATCAGTACGTACGTACTACATTTCCATGAACGGTGTGATTACTTTTCATATCTCTAAATAATATTGATGGTTAAAAAGATTTTTGTAATGAATATATATGATATTAATATATTGCATAAAATATTATATATTTTGAGTCCATGATTAAGGTGAAATGATCATAACTTTTGAATATAAGCATTCATGAAAAATTAACAGGTTAACACCCCGTGATGGTGGTTTTAAAAAAACAGTATTATTAAATGATTATTAAAATTTTATAAGTGTAAAATATATTGCATTATAGGGTTAAATATAGTCATTTTATAGAATTATTATCAAATATAATTTATTATATAGTTTTCTATATCTCTTATAATTCCAGTCATACTTGAGGCAAGTGTTTATAGGTTTCAATCACATTTTTACTAGGTTTGTTTGAGATTATTCTTTAGATGATGAAAAGATATTATCTATATCTCAAAAATTAAATTAAAATTTATTATAATTAGGATTTTATTTTTTAAACAATATGTTTTTATTTCATTTTTATCACTATATGTACTCAAAATTAAAAAATAACTTTTTAAGGAAAACCTGTATTTTTTTCCATTCAATTGGGAATCATTATATTCTATATAAATATTTAATTAAAATAATTTTTCATAATGTATTTATTATTATACTATTATTGTTTCAATTAATTTTTACCCCTTATTGACTTCCTATAATATTTAAAATGTAATATTCTTTTCATTTTTTGAAGAATATAATTTTTACCAAAGGTGAAAACAAAATCATTATTTTGGCATACACACCACTTATGTATTTTGACACCTTGTCTACTATATTCATTGAATTATCCATAAAAATTTTACTTGTTTCTTTAAAAATTTAATTTCATACATTAATCTTTAGGAATTTTTTATTTTTAAAATGGGAGATATCAAAATGAAAATTATATTTTACTTATGAAAAATTATAATGTTCCTTTATAAGAATGTTTCCTATATTATAACATATTTTGATGTTATGTATCTTTATTAAATATATAAACCTATTATTACATCATTAATATATCTCTTTAAGGTATATAATTATAATGATGAAATAATTATGAATTCCTATTTATTTTAGATGTGTTATGTTATAATGAAATAACAAATGTTTTCATTAAATTCATGAATAAATATGAATAGATTTTGATTATTTGATAGATTGTTCTATTATTTCCCTCCAATTTATTTTGAAAGGACTATTTTTAAATGTTCCCATAGGGTTTATGGGTGGTTATACCATTCCTAAAATAGGGTACATGGGAGTTTATCCCAATCTTAATAGAGGGTAGATATGAAGGTATCCCAATCCCGAATCATATACATGGTCGGTTACCCTAGGCCTAACAAGTAATGAATGTCTCTGTTAGTATCCTTGGCATAATAAATTGATGATAATTACTTTTACCCATATTATAATATTATTATTTTTCATGATCAAATGCTAATTATATTCTCTAGGGGATTTTATTAATTCATTACAACAATTCATGTCTTCTAAACTATGGTGATTGTTTCGATGACTCATGATTATGATCAAATAATTACTATGTATGGTTGCAAAATGTTAATCACATGTTCTATTAAAATTATTATCATGTTATTATTAAATTATCAATGATATAACCCATTTTAACCTTGCTATAAATCATTTTCACCACTTATTATGTTACAATATTTTTAGGGTATAAAGAAACGTTTTAAGTATTTTTTTTGTATAAGATGGGAGATAATTTTCAGGGACATAGTGGGAGATTATATAGATTTTTTATGTAGTATATTTTTTTATATAATTGTTTCCAAAGACAAAAAACCTTTATAATTTGTTCATTATTCACAGTGAAATTTAATAAATATTTATATAATAAGATGTAAAATTTATTTATGAAATGATTGTGTTGACCTCACCTGTTTTGATAATCCCAATTATGCCTTCACATTCTTTGATAATCCTAATTAATGTTTATCTATATTCAAATTCTCTCAATATTTGATATTCTATTATCAAGTTGATAATAATGCTAAAATAATCCTTGAGATATGTTAATCAATGTTTATATATGTTTATATAAGTTATAAATTAATTATAACCCAATCAGATATGTTTTGTATAAAACAGATAATGGTTTGTGACTGATCTGGATATAGCTAGTGATAACAAAATTATCGGTACTTAGTCTACCGATAGATAGAGTCACTGATAAGCTAAGGCTGCCGATATGTACAGAGCTACTGACAGAAACCAAGCTACCGATAGAACAAGTCTACCGGTATGATTATGTCATCTACGATAGATTTGATCGCTGATATGTATAGAGCTAACGATATGAATAAGTCTACTGATAGAACCAGTTCACAGATAGTTACTGATAGAAGTCTGCCGATAGAGTAAGTCTACCAATACGAACTACCGACCAGACTATTGATACACATACTATCTACAGAGTCACTGATACATTGAGGTATCGATAGCCCAAGAGCTACTGATGGATTAAGATCTTCAGATAATAAGAGCTACCAATAGAATGAATTCAGCGATATATATAGCTACCGATACAAGTTCAAAAGAGCTACCGATGGAAGGTCCTACACAATGTTCACTGAACACGTCTACCAACAGAAGGATAATTATGATTGACCAACCAGTCAAACTCTATTCTCTCAATACTATATATTTATTAAGCAAATGGTTACATTTGTTGTTTTTAATGCAGTTAATGTCATTTAATGATATCTGTTTACATGTCAGGGAATCATACCTAGTACCCATGCAAAAAGTAATCATTCCTTCTTTCCGGAGCTGAATGGTATAAAATGGAAGATAAAGACCTGGCCGAAAAACACACAGAGATAGAAAGTGAAGTGATTGCATACAGAGAGGACAATAAACGAAGAGGGATCAACACCATTCAAACGTGGTGCATTCACACAAGGCTTCAACCATACTCCATGAATCCTAGATATATATAAAGACACTCTTCTGAAGGAAACCACAAGCTCCATCTTGAGTGAAGAACTAAAACAAAAACTTCATGCACTCAAGCTGATAAGCTGTACCTAGAACAAGGAAGAAAACGACACTCTGTTTTTCAGAGAAAAACCAAAGAAGGAATTAGAATCTTTTCTGACCAACCAAATGAGTCTAGAGCTGCCCTGACAATCACTAAATCTCTTATAAACTCATTATCACTCTCTTTATTGATTCTTTCATTTACATTTCGAGTAGTGTGTGTATCCTGTTTACTTTACACACTCAATGTCTCCTGAGTTAAGCTGGAGGATTATTAAATCCTCACTCAAACTGCATAACTCTTTATTTCCCACTATGGATAGTAGTAGAGGTCGATTAAGACCTGGATAGCTGTGAGCTATTTTTTGTTTTCCCACGTAGAACTGAGGTAGAGGTCTTTGTACCTGGACAACATGTTCACTGTTTTTTACCCCGATCCAGGGTGTGGATCAATTTATATAAATTGTTCAGAGGACTAAGTATTAGCTTGAGACTGATCCTCTTGGTTACCTCTGCTGTGCTTTTTAGTTTATGTCTTAAACCTACAATATATATACATATATATTTCATATTCGGCTGCTATTACTTTGAAATACAAAACTATTTTAAAGCTACTTTGGTAGTAAAAATTAGCATGTGTTTATACTTATTGTAAACCAGTATGTTAGTTTCAAAAGTTAATTTCATCTTATGATTAAATTAACTGATACTTAATCAATCTTTGAGAAACTAATTGAACATTTACACTCTCTATAAATTCACTATAGTTTAACTTTTTTTTAAATAGGGGGATTTTAAGAGAAATATTTTTAACTGAAATTTTAATTGGAACTCAATTCACCCCCTCTTTATTATCCACTCCGACCAACAGATTGGATTTCTTCAGTCGATATTAGAGTGAGGTTTAGTAAATTTTTAATCTATGATGAGATTTTTTTGATAACCCATAGGATTATACTATTTATAGGTTCGCATCCAAAGTTATGTTTAAAAAAATTATGGTTTTCCTAGAAAATACATCACTGTCTATATACTAGAATGTGGATGAGGCTACGATATAGATGCACCAAGTCGTAACCATTCTAAATAGAGAAGACTGTGTATTAAATCAATTATCACTAGGTAATTATAAATTTCCTTATAAATGAAAACCCCTAATGAACATCATGAAAGGTATTGTTAAGTTAATTCAAATTTTATTTATGAACCATAATAATATATTTTAATAGATTATAACCATTGATGACCCTAGTTAAACCAATTGTGTCATGTTTGAAAAATAAGGGTTCATGATTTAGACATCTTATAAAGGATATTCATGATTTGGTGACTTCTCACACATAATATTATAACTATTATTTTGCATCATGGTTGATTCTAGTGGATAGATGAATAAGGAATATTATTAATGATGAATTTTATAGGAAATGCAATGATTTTTCTCTTAAGAAGCTGAATTCTATATGACTTAGAATAAAAATATCATTTCTATTATAACACAAATACTTCAAGATGTGATTAATGATGAGATTACAAATTAGAAAATAATGGAAATACTTTCTATTGAGTCCTTCAATAGGCAACAAAAACCTTATTTTAGTGGGTCCCTTGATCAACTAAATGATGAGATGGGGATTTATAAAAAAAAATTATTTCCCATTCCCTAGTGTTTAGAGCCTGCATCAATTTTTTGGATATTTTTCCTTTTGATGAAGAACCAGATCAATGGTTTAACCTTATAAAAAACATGAGATAACACTAATAATTTAGATCTATGGGGTGGGATGTGTTAAGAATGTTATTTTTAATTAAGTAATTTATTTAAATTATTCATTTGATAATAGGGAAGGAATTAATTGAGTTAAAGAATAAGGATGATGAATCCATTAGTAATATGAAGAAAATGTTACATGTTTTATGATGTACAGTTATGGTATTATCATTGAAGCTAAAAGAAATATTTGTTAAGTCTATATTGTCTTAAAACAAAGGAACCAAATGGTCTTATCCTTAAGGGACATAGTGGAAATGTGGAAATAATTTTCCATGCTATCAAGGTGGATATATAGATTGGATTCACTCATGAATAGCACGATTTTGAGGTGAAAAGAAAGATTGAAATAGAAAGAATATAATAATAAAAACCATGAGGGAATAAGACGAATCTTACTTTATATAGGTTGTATAGAAAGAATCATAAAATATATTACATAAATGGGACTAGTAAATGATTTTTATTTTGGAATTTTGGTCATTTTTCAAAATAATGATGAAGTGATTGGAATATTTTCTTTAATGATGACAAACATGTGTAGAATTCTATAGAAACAGTATAATCATTTAAATTAAGGGAGTTTTAAAATTATGCTAACTAGTGCTTGAATCAATGGGTTAATGATGATGATAGACATAAAAAAACTTCATAAAAATATAGATAAATGGAAATATTATATGATAACTATTGTCAATGTGGTTTATGAGAATAAATTTGTGAGATGTACTCTTACCATCCACATTAGAACTTCTAATGTCCTATTTCATTCTAGTTCTATGCACACTATTATATTTTAAGAACTCTATATGGGTATCACATTAATAGCTCAATAATTAGATGTAAAAATATATATTAATACTCCTAATGGTATGATTATCAATTATCATGTTTCCAAATCCTATCTGATTAAATTTTATGGTAAGAAGATTCCTCAAACACATGTTATTATCCCTCTAATTTAATTTGAGGTGGTTTTAGACATGGATTGTATCTATATGTATATATATTATGTATCATGTAACACCCGAGACTTTTATGTTATATAAATCATCAAAGGAATCTTTTTCTACACAACACTTTCTTGGCTTGTTTTACATGAAATCGCGACCTTCCTCGATAGCTTGCATCGTACGCAATACCGTGTTTCACTAAACAACGATATGCTATTAAAATATTATTAAAACTAGCCGTTATGAATAGTAATAACCACTTTATGAAATTTTATAAATTTTATTTTTCAAAATGGACTTCATTTTTGGATTCGGAATATCAAAATTACCCTAGGGTGAAATTTTGGTATTTTTCTGAAAACTTTCAATTTTTGATGAATAGTGAAACCACTGAGTGGTAGGTTAAAAACTGAATTTTGCATAAAACATAATTTTACCGCTTCTGTGAATGGAATTTCGAAAATCCGACAGACACAGTTGATATCAGTAAGTAAAATGTGGTTCAATGAGATAAAAACAATTTTTTGGTGAATAGTAACTTTTTACTTTTTTTACCGCGGTTAATAGTAAATAGGGTAACTAAGGGTAAATATGATATTACTATAACCCTAACACAGGTCCTAATTCTATTCGATATGTGTAATTCGACCAAAACCAACCTTATGAATATAATATGACCATTTAGGTCCACTTGGATTAGATTATGACATTTAATATTATTTTATTTAATGAATAGTTAAAATAGTTAAAATCAATGTTTAATAACTAAAACATTTTTAATATGGGGTTATACATAAGATAAATTCGACTATAAATATTAATTAGAAAGCTAAAAAGATTTCCTACATAATGATATTTTATGTATAATTTTTATACTTTAAATAAATTAATTAATTTATGACACAACGATGATGCAGTAATTACCCTTTTAAGGAAATGTTAACATAATTGATGTTATAAATGTTCAAATAAATGTAATTTGAGCCTTTTTATGAATTCCACTAATTTTCTAGGTTACTATGATATATTAGTTTTGAGTTAATAAACTTGGTTAGAACATATAATTCTGTTATGACTTTCACAAAAATCATATATCAAATAGTGTCAAAATTGACACAAAATAGTTCTTAAATCAAATATTATATTATTAATTGTTATTTTATTCCTAAAAATCTAAAGTTCGGCCAAATGACTTATATAAGGATTTATATATTAATAATAAACAACTTGGGGTTCATTTGGAATGTTATAGTAAGTGTATTAACCATATAGTGTAAGAAAACAAAAAGTCGCAGTAAAAGTTAAATTATTTAACATAGAGTTAAATCTAATTGATAAGGATAAAATAATAATCTAAACTTGTCTAAATCCTATTGGTGGAGAGAATTTCGACCCATCCCCACTTTACCTTCGAAATAAGACCCTTTGGAACAATTATAAACCGATTTTGACTTTAATATAAAATAATATTTTGAGATATTCCTAAGGTGCCCCTCTCCTCCCTTATAAAAGAGCACCACCTCCCCCTCATCCTAACACCAATTTGAGCACTCAAGCTCGGAAAAACCCTGCCAAAATCCCTTATCCACTTCCCTAGAATAATCCTAGAGGTCCTGGTCTTCTTCAAAGACCAATCTTAGTTCCCTAAGTGGAGGATTCAAAGAGGCGTTTCAAAGAAGAGGTAATATCCATTACCGATCTTTTCAATTTCTTTTTCTTCAACTTCTGTTTCATTAGTTGTTTCATGATAAAGTAATAACATAAGTATTACTTACATACTTATATGTTATTATAAATATGAAACAACCCTAATTCACCTTCTATCCATCCTATGGAAAAATGGAATCACCGCGTGTGCGTACGTACTGAATACCGTCTCCACGCCGTGGTGTAATCTATTTTCCACCATCACCTTACAAGGATGGGTATAATGGTGTAATGAGTAACTATATATGATTATTATAAAGTGATATTGATACTTAAATAGTATAAATACACTTAAATACAATTCCACGATCATGGGAACAATATCATCGCTCGTGCGTACGTACGGAATACCGTCTCCACGATGCGATGCGACTCGTTCTACATGATCATCATTAAATAGTAATTATATAAATGAATTGAATGAATAAATATGATATATTTTACACTAATACTGTTCTGGATATAAGGTATCTATAACCTTAAAATAAGAATAAGAATTTATTCGGAAAAACTCACATAAGAACAAAAGGCAATAAAGACCCGAGTAACAAGTAACAATGAAATATTACTAATAAGAAGCTAAGAATATGACCATATATGATATCATATCAATATTTATGATTCTGGAATAAGTCAATAACATTATTTAAACCATTATACAGGAGCTTCGAACACATACAAAGAAAATCGGACCTAAGGTAAGGGGAAATATCACAATCTCATTTTTATTCGAGATTGTTTATACTTTGGTATTTACTGGGGTGTATTTTATCATCCACATCCATGTTCCATCAATATGTAATATTGTTTCCATCCACTTACAATATTTTAAATCCAATTTTACCCTTCGGTGAGTTTTTAGTAATGAATATGAAAGGAATCTTTTGTCATTTTTTCGTACGAATTACTTTTTTGAATTTTCCGACAAAAGTACGAAGAATGTTTTTTTTAACTTATACAGCATGAATGGATTTTTAAAACATTATTTCCAAGAAGCTTCCTTTACATGTTTTCATGTTTTTTTAATCAACTTCTTTTATTTTAAATTTTTATGACATGTTAAGAAAGGAAAAATGTTTTTGGAGAAGAAAGGATATTTTCCTCAAGAATGGAGTTCAAGTGTTTTATCAAAAGTATTTTCCATCTAAGATAATAAAGGGTTCTGTTTTTATCCCTATTATTACATTGATTTGATTATGTTTTGAGGGAATTATTTTTATGAAGTCATTTACCTTATATGATTTGTTTTATGATGTCATGATGTTTCAAGAATCCCATTTTTGTTACATGTGTTATGAGATGATGTATGATTTATGATTATGTGGCACACATAAGAAAGTATTCATTATAAGATGGGTGGGACCTATATCTACCTCCAATGCATTGGGTAAATATTTATATCTCATGAGATAGGCATGGCTGGAACGGAAGGTTATTTCGGTTCAGTGATACAGGACTGAAACGAGGAGTGAACTCGGTTCAGAAATGGACTTTGTCCGCTAAGATAGTCTTGGAAATGAGTCATGACTAACAAGAAATGATTTTACATGATTATGTGTGCATGCCAAAAAGTTTCAAGTTTTATGTTATGATTAAGGGGATCTCATTTTCACTTCTATGATTTATTCCATGTTAAGATATTATGATCTCTTTTGCAGGTTATGATTTTCAAAAAGATATGATATGATTTTTATTTCCTTTATTTTCCATTGCTGAGCATTTGAGCTCACCCTTTTTTGTATGTTTTATTTTCCCCAGGTCAGGAAGATGGATATTAAGTAGAATATGCTAAAAGGGACCCTAGATATGATGAAATAAATGGGAGACACTGTAGAAGATTTATGAACCAGTTGTTTATGTTTCCCAGTTTCTAAAGACACTATACCTATACGGTCCTTTGTGGTTTTGTCATATGTTGTAATAAGTGTGCTTCAATTGAAGTATTAACAATGTATGTAAAGTATGGGTCGTTATAGTTGGTATCAGAGGAGAGGTATAGTCAACCTTTGGAAACTAGGATGTGAAAGACTTAGTAAGATCCCTAAGGATAAGTCTACGCATAAAACACAATCATAGTGTTTTAGAAATGGACATGAATAACCTAGGATAAGACCTTAAGCGTGAAAATTCTATTCTTGAATTATGTGGGTTTCCTATTCTAATTAGTGTTTCTCACACTATTCTTCTTGGTTTTAGTCAATGGTTGGAACCCGAAGGAACCGTCTTAATGCGGAATGCGATGGGCAATGCAATGATTGTCCCCCCGAGCAACCAAACAATATGGGAGCTGGAATAAAAAATCATGTAGCCATGCTCACACAACATTCTCAAGCTATGAATCATGCATGACTTCCAAACGAGCAAAGGAAGGAGAAACATTCTGTTGAATCCTTCATGAGGCAGCCTCCACATTCTTTCAGCAGGTCTACTGATCCATTAGTTTCTGAACAATGGATTAGTACTACTGAAAAGATATTTTCAGTTAATCAATGTTCTGAACATGATAAAGTCATCCTAGAACTATATCGTTTGGAAGGAGATGCTGATCAATGGTGGAATCTTATTAAGAATACGAGGCAAAGGGATGAAATTGAGTCCATGGAATGGTACGAGTTCAAGAACGTATTTTTCAATAAGTACTTCCCTCGTATTCTCCGAACAAAGATGGAGAAAGAGTTTCTTCAACTGAAGCAAAGGGATGATGAATCTGTTGGTACCTATGATGAAAATTTTACAAGACTTTCAAGGTATGCTTCTGGTATTATTATCCAACCTGAGAGTAAGATCGATCGATTCTTTAGTGGCTTAAAACCAAGTCTTCGAAGGGCGTTAGCCATAAGGGACTTAAATAGTTACAAGGAAATTGTTCGATGTGCTCTCAAAGTCAAGATGGAGATTGGAGTAACCCATCAGTCATATGGGTTTGATAAGAAGAGGAAAATGGAATTCAAAGGAAAATATATAGAGCACACTGAAAAGAAGATGAGCTTTCCCTTATGCTCAAAGTGTGGAAAGAAACATGGAGGGAGTTTTCTTAAAGGGATAAGTAAATGTTTCAAATGTGTAAAGGAAGGTCATCGGGCATTTGAATGCCGCGATAATGGGAATAAGATGTATAATGATGCAAACAAAGGAAGGGATACACAGAATGAACCTACTACACTTCAATGTTTCAAGTGCAAGGAGATGGGACATTATTCCAATCAATGCACAAATCCAAGGGTTGATGATGATGGTCGACGTCAACAAACTCTTAATTCTAAAGACAAAGGAAAGTCACATGCAATTTCTATCAGCGATGTGGAGTATGATAACGAAGTGGTGAAAGGTACACTTACCATTCAATCTAAAGTAGAAAATGTTTTATTTGATTCTGGATCCACCCACTCTTTTATTTTTGAAGAATTTTCTAAGGGTATCACCATATTACCTCAATAATTAGATGTTGAGTTAGCTGTGACAACACCCAATGGCACATCAATCGCATCAAAAGTTTATAATTCTTCTCCAATTGACGTTTTTGGGAAAGTGCTTCCTGCAAATCTTGTGATCCTTCCTTTAGTGGAATTTGATGTGATTCTTGGCATGGATTGGCTTTCTTTATATGGATCTCATATCAATTTCCAAAGAAGGGAAGTCACATTTCATATTCCAGATCAATCTATGATCATCTATCAATGCAAGGATGAACATAACCTTCCAGTGGAAATTTCTTCCATTTTATGGGTATTGATTCCACTAAATGAAGGTTATTTATCTCAAATGGTTGGTGAGAAACTCGCGATTAATAATATGCCCATCGTACGGGAGTTTGATGATGTCTTTCCGGAGGAATTACAGGGTGTTCCACCAAATCGTGAAGTTGAGTTTTCAATAGAACTCGTACCGGGTGCTTTGCATATTTCAAAGACAACTTATAGAATGGACCCAATTGAGTTGCAGGAATTGAAGAAGCAACTCCAAGAGAATCTTGATAAGGGATTCATACGCCCTAGTGCGTCACCTTGGGGAGAACCTGTTCTATTTGTTAAGAAGAAAGATGGATCAATGAGACTCTGTATTGATTATCGAGAACTTAACAAGATCACTATCAAGAACAAATATCCTCTCCCACGCATTGATGACTTATTTGACCAAGTACGCGGAGCTCAATACTTTTCCAAGATTGATCTTCATTCAGGGTATCATCAATTAAGGGTCAAAAGGGAGGATATACCAAAGACGACTTTCCGTACAAGGTATGGACACTATGAATTTATAGTGATGCCATTTGGTCTTACTAATGCCCCTGCTATCTTCATGGATCTAATGAATAGAGTCTTTAGAGACTATCTTGATCAATTTGTGGTAGTCTTTATAGATGATATTCTTGTTTATTCAAAGACCAAGGAAGAACATGAAGATCACTTGAGAATTATATTGAAGACCTGAGAAAGGAGAAGCTTTATTCCAAATTTACTAAGTGTGAATTTTGGCTTCACAAAGTTGCATTTTTGGGTCACATAATCTCAAAAGAGGGGATATCTGTGGATCCAGAAAAAATATAGGTTATCGAAAGATGGTCGAGACCAACAGCAGTAACTGAGATCCGAAGTTTTCTTTGTTTGGCTGGATATTATCGACGTTTTGTGAAATATTTTTCATGATTATCTAATCCACTCACCAATTTGACTCAGAAAGGAGTTAAGTTTGTTTGGACAGAGGAATGTGAAGAGAATTTCAAGGAGTTTAAAAGAAGGTTATCCAGTGCACCTGTGCTCACACTGCCTTGTAGTGGAGAAAGGTTTGTGATCTACAGTGATGCATCCAAGAAGGGATTGGGGTGTGTTCTTATGCAAAATGATATGGTGATTGCTTATGCCTCACGACAGTTGAAAATCCATGAGCAGAATTACCCAACACATGATTTGGAGTTAGCTGCGGTAATATTTGGATTAAATATTTGGAGGTATTACCTTTATGGTGAAAGGTGTGATATTTATACTGATCATAAAAGTTTAAAGTATATTTTCACACAAAAGGAGATGAATATGCGTCAAATAAGATGGTTGGAGATGATTAAGGATTATGACTGCTCAATCCATTACCACCCTGGGAAAGCAAACAAGGTGGCAGATGCATTAAGTCGACAAGACCATGCCAGTTTATCAATGATGTGGATCACAAAAGATCCAATATTTATGGATTTACAAAGAATGGATCTTGGAATTATAATTGGGGAAAAATCTTATCTTTTTCAAATGAATGTTCAACCATCTATACATGTGAAGATTAAAGAGGCACAAAAAGAAGATGTCGAGTTATAAAAGAAGGTGAGAAATGTTCCTGAATTCAACCTTGATTGTGATGGGATAATAAAGTTCAGGAATCGGGTTTGTGTTCCTCCCATCCCCGAATTAAAGAAGGAACTGCTGGATGAAGCTCATAGTTCTTCGTTCTCTGTTCATCCTGGAAGCACGAAGATGTATAGGGACCTGAAAGAGTACTTCTGGTTGGATGGCACGAAAAGAGATGTTGCAGACTATGTCTCTCGATGCTTGGTTTGTCAACAAGTTAAAGCTAAGAGACAGAAGTATAAGGGGATGTTACAACCATTACCCATACCCGAATGGAAATGGGAAAACATCACTAAGGACTTTGTCACAGGACTTCCTAAAACATCCAAAGGCAATAATGCTATCTGGGTCATAGTTGATCGTCTTACAAAGTCTGCACATTTCATTGCTATTAGAGAGGATTTCTCTCTGGATCAGCTTCCCAGGATATATGTAAAGGAAGTGGTAAGATTGCGTGGAGTACCACTTTCTATTATCTCTGATCGGGATCCGAGATTTACCTCGAAGTTCTGGCGAAGTCTTCAGCATACTCTGGATACAGAGTTGAGTTTCAGCAGTGCTTATCATCCTCAGACAGACAGTCAGTCTGAGAGAACAATTCAAACTCTAGAAGATATGTTGAGAGCTTGCTCTATGGATTTCAAAGGTGGTTGGGATCAACACCTACCTTTGGTGGAATTTTCTTATAATAATAGCTTTCACTCCAGTATTCAGATGTCTCCTTATGAAGCTCTCTATGGAAAGAAATGCCGGACTCCATCTTGCTGGGATGAAGTTGGGGAAAGAAAGCTATTAGGACCTGATCTTGTTGATGAAATGGCAGAAAAGGTCAGATCTATTCAACAACACATAAGAGCAGCTCATAGTCGACAGAAAAGTTACGCCGACAACCTAAGAAAAGACCTAGAGTTTGAAGTGGGTGATAAAGTGTTATTACGAATATCTCCCTGGAAGAGGGTTATGAGATTTCGAAAGAAGGGGATGTTGAGCGCTAGATATATCGGTCATTTCAAAATACAGGATCGTGTTGGGAAGGTAGCTTACCGATTGGCGCTTCCACCGAATCTCTCTCAAGTTCACGATGTGTTCCATGTATCTCTCCTGAGAAAGTACATACCTGATCCTTCACATGTACTCAGCTCAGAAGTTGTACCGCTGGAGCAAGATGTTTCTTATAAAGAACAGCCGATAGAGATTCCGGATCTTTGCGAAAAAGTCCTACGAAACAAGACCACTCTCTTGGTGAAATTTTTATGGAGGAACCACTAATTATAAGAAGCTACTTGGGAGCTTGAGGATATGATGAGGGAGAGGTATCCTCATCTGTTTGTTACAAAGTGACGAATTTCGAGGGCGGAATTCATTTTAAGGGGGGTAGAATGTAACACCCGAGACTTTTATGTTATATAAAATATCAAAGAATCTTTTTCTACACAACACTTTCTTGGCTTTTTTTACACGAAATCACGACGTTCCTCGATAGCTTGCGTCGTACGCAATACCGAGTTTCACTAAACAACGATATGCTATTAAAATATTATTAAAACTAGCCGTTATGAATAGTAATAACCACTTTATGAAATTTTATAAATTTTATTTTTCAAAACGGACTTCATTTTTGGATTCGGAATATCGAAATTAGCCTAGGGTGAAATTTTGGTATTTTCTGAAAACATTCAATTTATGATGAATAGTGAAACCACTAAGTGGTAGGTTAAAAACTGAATTTTGCATAAAACTTAATTTTACCGCTTCTGTGAATGGAATTTCAAAAATCTGATAGACACGATTGGTATCAGTAAGTAAAATTTGGTTCAATGAGATAAATTGTTTTTTTGGTGAATAGTAACTTTTTACTTTTTTTACCGCGGTTAATAGTAAATGGGTAACTAAGTGTAAATATGATATTACTATTACCCTAAAACATGTCTTAATTCTATTGGATAAGTGTAATTCGACCAAAAACAACCTTATGAATATAATATGACCATTTAGGTCCACTTGGATTAGGTTATGACATTTAATATTATTTTATTTAATGAATTGTTAAAATAGTTAAAATCAATCTTTAATAACTAAATATTTATTAATATGGGGTTATACAAAAGAAAAATTAGACTATAAATTATCATTAGAAAGGTAAAACGATTTCCTACATAATGATATTTTATTTATAATTTTTTTACTTTAAATAAATTTATTTATTTATGACACAACGATGATTCAGTAATTACCCTTTTAAGGAAATGTTAACATAATTGATGTTATAAATGATCAAATAAATGTAATTTGAGACTTTTTATGAATTCCACTAATTTTATCGGTTACTATGATATATTAGTGTTGATTTAATCAACTTGGTTCGAAAATAAAATTCTGTTATGACTTTCACAAAAATCATCTGTCAAATAGTGTCAAAATTGACACAAAATAGTTTTTAAATCAAATATTATATTATTAATTGTTATTTTATTCCTAAAAATCTAAGGATCGGTAAAATGACTTATATAAGGATATATATATTATTAATAAACAACTTGGGGTTCGTTTGGCATGTTATAGTAAGATTATTAACCATATAGTGTAAGAAAACAAAAAGTCGCGGTAAAAGTTAAATTATTTAACTTAGAGTTAAATCTAATTGATAAGGTTACAATAATAACCTAAACTTGTCTAAATCCTATTGGTTGATAGGATTTTGACCCATACCCACTTTAACTTCAAAATAAGACCCTTTGGAACCATTATAAACCGATTTTGACTTTAATATAAAATAATATTTTGAGATATTTCTAAGGTGCCCCTCTCCTCCCTTATAAAAGGGCACCTCCTCCCCCTCCTCCTCACACATATTTGAGCACTCAAGCTCGGACAACCCCTGCCAAAATCCCTTCTACACTTTCCTAGATTAATCCTAGAGGTCCTGGGTTTCCTCAAAGACCAATCTTAGTTCCCTAAGTGGAGGATTCAAAGAGGCGTTTCAAAGAAGAGGTAATATCCATTACCGATCTTTTCAATTTATTTCTTCTTCAACTTCTTATTCTTTAGTTGTTTCATGATAAAGTAATAACATCCGTATTACTTACATACTGATATGTTATTATAAATATGAAACAAACCTAATTCACCTTCTATCCATCCTACGGAAAAATGAAATCACCGCGCGTGCGTACGTACGGAATACCGTCTCCACGCCGTGGTGTAATCTATTTTCCACCATCACCTTACAAGGATGGGTATAATGGTATAATGAGTAACTATATATGATTATTATAAAGTTATATTGATACTGAAATAGTATAAATACACTTAAATACAATTCCAAGATCATGGGAACAATATCATCGCTCGTGCGTACGTACGGAATACCGTCTCCACGATGTGATGCGACTCGTTCTACATGATCATCATTACATAGTAATTATATAAATGAATTGAATGAATAAATCTGATATATGTTACACTAATACCATTCTGGATATAAGGTATCTATAACCTTAAATGAAGAATAAGAATTTATTCGGCAAAACTCGCATAAGAACAAAAGGCAATAAAGACCCGAGTAACAAGTAACAATGAAATATTACTAATAAGAAGCTAAGAATATGACCATATATGATATCATATCAATATGTATGATTCTGGAATAAGTCAATAGCATTATTTAAACCATTATACAGGAGCTTCGGACACGTACAAAGCAAATCGGACCTAAGGTAAGGGAAAATATCACAATTTCATTTTTATCCGAGATTGTTTATACTTTGGTATTTACTGGGGTGTATTTTATCATCCACATCCATGTTCCCTCAATATGTAATATTGTTTCCATCTACTTACAATATTTTAAATCCAATTTTTCCCTTTCGGTGAGTTTTTAGTAAAGAATATGAAAGGAATCTTTTGTCGTTTTTTCGTACGAGGTACTTTTTTGACTTTTCTGACAAAAGTACGAAAAATGTTTTTTTAACTTATACGACATGAATGGATTTATAAAACATTATTTACAAGAAGCTTCCTTTATAAGTTTTCAAGTTTATTTTTAATCAACTTCTTTTAGTTTAAATTTGTATGACATGTTAATAAAGGAAAAATGTTTTTGAAGAAGAAAGGATATTTTCCTCAAGAATGGAGTTCAAGTGTTTTATCAAAATTATTTTCCATCTAAGATAATAAGGGGTTCTGTTTTTATCCCTATTATTACATTGATTTTATTATGTTTTGAGGGAATTATTTTTATGAAGTCATTTACCTTATATGATTTGTTTTATGATGTCATGATGTTTCAAGAATCCCATTTTTGTTACATGTGTTATGCGATGATGTATGATTTATGATTATGTGGAACACATAAGAAAGGATTCATTATAAGATGGGTGGGACCTATATCTCCCTCCAATGCATTGGGTAAAGATTTATATCTCATAAGATAGACATGGCTAGAACGGAAGGTTATTTCGGTTCAGTGATATAGGACTGAAACGAGGAGTGAACTCGGTTCTGAAATGGACATTGTCTGCTAAGATAGTCTTGGAAATGAGTCATGACTAACAAGAAATGATTTTCCATGATTATGTGTGCATTACACAAAGTTTCAAGTTTTATGTTATGATTATGGGGATTTCATTTTCACTTCTATGATTTATTCCATGTTAAGATATTATGATCTCTTTTGCAGGTTATGATTTTCAAAAAGATATGATATGATTTTTATTTCCTTTATTTGCCCTTGCTGAGCATTTGAGCTCACCCTTTTTTGTATGTTTTCTTTTCCCCAAGTCAGGAAGATGGATATTAAGTAGAATATGCTAAAAGGGACCCTAGATATGATGAAACAAATGTGAGACACTGTAGAAGATTTATGAACCAGTTGTTTTTGTTTCCCAGTTTCTAATGACACTATACCTATACGGTCCTTTGTGGTTTTGTCATATGTTGTAATAAGTGTGCTTCAATTGAAGTATTAACAATGTATGTAATGTATGGCTCATTATATATCATTTGGTCAGTATTTAAAGTCACAGTTAATATTCCAAATCATCCTATGATCATTCAATGAGAGGATAAATATAAACCTCAAATTTAAATTACAACCAATTTATGGGTATTCATTTATAATCAAAAGTGATATTTTTCTCATAAGGTTAATGAGAAAGTCAAAATTAAATATATTCATATTTTATGGCTGTCTATTAATGTATTTATTGAAGAGTTCCCAAGTAATCCTATAAATATTGATGTTATGTATTCAAAATAACTCATAAATTTTTCTACACATATTTTGTAAAGTCCCAGAAATTCCATGTAAATTTTTAATTAATATAAGGGAATTTTACGAGTCTGCAAAAATTGACGGCATGTGATTCTGAGGCCCGGAGTGCAGGGAATTAATTTATAAACATTATTTTTTGTAAGTTCAGTAAACGTGCGAGCATGATTGTTTATCTTTTGGACCAGTGATTGGAATTGAAATCTGAGGGCACCGTTGAACTCGTAGTGCCAGTATTCGCTTAAGGAAACCTTCACCTCGACAGCTGGAGGGTGAGTGTGGAAGTTATCTTTTCACATATTCATGAAAGAATAAACTAAAAAGAAAATTGTGTAACATTTATTTTTATTTTTATTTGAAACTCATTGTGGATGTTGAGAGGTGGGGACCACCAGAATTAAACCTTCCCTTGAGGTTATAGAGTTGGGGAAAACCGAACCTAAAACCTCACATGAGAGGTTAAGTTGGTTGGGACCACCTGAGATTTAAACCCCTTTGATCCTCCCACTTAAATGACGGGTAGTCTCTTGCACTTCCCCTTGATTAATTATGCCACCACACTTTTTAATTAATACACCAACTCAATTAATTAATTATTCCAATTTTAAATTATGCAAACATATTTTATTATATTGTCTACCTTCTATTTTTGGTAGGTTGGGGGAAATTAATCATTGGAAAAGGAAAGAGCCTTAGCAGAAAGCTCTCCAATGGAGAACGCCAATGAAAAATTCCGACTTCGACTCCAACTTCTTCCATGGGACATTGATTGATGGGGAACGTCTTCAACATCATTGAACCGATGATCAAAAAAATGATGACGTCACCGACGTCCGTCAATTCCCAACGACATTGTCTCTTTCCCCATGGAAAATCTTCAACGAATCAAATGAACGTGGTAGGGTTGTTGTTTGAAATTATTCCCATTTTTGTTCTCGATGACTCTTTTTATTTCCAAGAGATATTATAGCCGCTTAATACTGCTCTAATGCAGAGAGTGTCGGCCAAACAAACATGGCATGTCCTCTCCGCAATTATTGTGATGATTTGTGGTGTTCTTCAAGATGGAGGAGGTCAGCAACCAACCATGAAGGAGAACAAGAACAGCTGATGACACCACCGCCAGCCGCGATGAAGGAGACAGTGAAACAGCACCGCTCCGCAGCCCCCGTCGTCTGCTGCCGCTACCACCTGCAGCCTCTACCCCCTCGGCCTCGCTGCGCCGCCTCATGCCCACTGTAGCCCGCGGCCTCGCAGCGCCACCCCGTGGCTGTCCGTGCTGACCCAGGGCCTCGCTGGGCAGCCCTGCGACCAACGTCTCCCTGCGACCTCACCACGCCACCCCACGACCTTGTCGTGCATCCCCGCGGCATTGCGCTCCCCACATGACCCCCGCATACTTCTCGTTGCCATTGCGGAACCTGAGGACTCATGCTCCCCTTGTGGCCCCTGCGGCCTAACACTGCCCTCCCGGCCCTTGCAGCATCACGCAGCCCTCTGCGGCCCGGAGGACCGCCCTGCGGGCCGGGCCCCCCAGTGGAGTTTGGGCCAGACCCAGCAGGTTGGGCTGCCTAACGGTCCGGGCCAGACCTATTGGGTCGAACATGGATGACCCAAACTGGGTTGTGTCGTGTCAGCCGACCGGGTCGGACGGGACCCGGACCCAATATGACCCGTTTACGCACTTTTGGCCATAACGTTGGCATCAGACGTCCGTTTGAAGAACCGTCAGTGGTGCTGGAAACCTTTCTGTTAGACATTCCATTTTAGTATACTCCCACTAGAGATTTGGGAAAAGATGGAGTATGGTTAGGTTGGATCAATCATGAATCGAACTGGGCCCTCGGGACAAAAAGGATAATAATGTACATACCTGGTGTCTGATTGACACACCATCTGTTGTGTTGAGACCCTATAACATGGTGGACCTTTGGGATATGTCTTCATGATACTTCCTGGTAGTTTGAAAATCAACCAGCTTCTTGTGGGGGGGACTCTTCAAGAGACATGTGAGCATTGTTTGGGAACCCAGTAGCTAGTTGTGACTTGAAGAATGAAGAGTGGTCTTGTGTGGGTTAGCACCGATAAATCCAATGTGGTTCAGCACCTAGTGAAACTTTGTGGGTGAGCAGCAATTGATCCTGTGTGGGTCAGCACCGTGCGATCCTGTGTGGGTCATCACCCAGTGATCCTATGTGGGTTAGCACCTAGCGATCCTATGCGGGTCTGCCTCTTAACAGAGTATAATGATTCAGTGGTTACATAAAATCATCTCAACTACTGAACTTATGATATACCTAGTGTGAGATGAGACTTTACTGTGTGGTATTTTCCATCGTGGTAATACCTTGGTGGTATTCTTCTGTGTGGCATACTTGTGTGGTATTTGCCTTCGTGGTATTCCTTCCTTTGTGGAACAGTTGAGCTTTGGGGTTTTGAGTTGGACTCTGTGATTCCTCATGATTGAGATGGGTATACATGAAAATTTAGGTATATGTATGGGAATATACCTAAGTAGGATTTTTAGTTGATTTCATGCTTTTTCGATTATCCTTTTTGGATATTGTTAGACATTGAGGGTATTAGGGTCCCTACTGAGTATCGTTATACTCACCCCTGCATGGGCTATGCCCGCACCTCATTTTGTTTGGTGTAGACGATGGAAAACGTTGACTGAGTATGTGAGTACCAGGATTAGAGGTAGCTCAGAGGTGGATCTTAGAAAAGGTGTACTCCAGAGACAACCGATCGAGAGATGTACCTACCTTACAGATAGTATCATTGGCGGGTGTTCACAGGAACTGTTCAAGTTTACTTGTTCTTTCAGTTTCTTGTACATTATAGTTGGGCTTGTATTATGGCCCATTTTTCTTAATGTATTCACTCTTTTTTCTATTATATTTACTTGAGTTCGTATCATGATGTATTCTTGGATGTGTATGCTTACATGTTAAAAGGAAATGCCTTCCCAGTTTTTGGGAATATGCCTTCGGTGCTAGTCTCCAGCCCCTAGTCTATGGAAGGCGGGTTTGGGGTAGTCACGGCACGGGCCCTAGGGGACGGGTCATGAAAAATTGGTATCAGAGTAGTCAGTTCTACCATAGAACATATGAATTCGATATTTCTTTTTAATAGTAATATTTTTAAGTGTAGTGAGTGTGGTTATCAGTTTAGGGAATCTAGTGTTGGTCCGGCCGCCGATGTATCCATACACCAGGACCCTGACATCTGATTTCCTTCTCAGTACATGAAAAAACTGATTGTGTGTGTGTTTTCAAGTGTATTCTTTGTAAAATATTTGATTCAACTCACCAGGTATAACTTATTGACGGTGGCGCACCTGTTTCTTTTCAACAGGACTATACCCAGATAGCTAGCTAGGGTTCTGGGATTTGTACGCACAAATAGCCCAATGAGGGATGAGGCCTTGGTGCAGGGCCCTCTTCCAGTAGAGGCACTAGTGGAGGCATAGGTTGTACGATTACCCATGTGGCCACCAATTCCACCAGCCCCAATAACCTAGGGTGGAAACCACTTGAGCGTGTTGCACGAGTTCCAGCGCCATAGGCCACCCTGGTTCAGGGGAGAGACGGACCCACAAGTGGCTGAGGATTGGCTAGAGGTCATAGTGAGAGTATTCTGACTGGTAGGGACACTAGCTGATCTCATGGTGATCCTTGCCTCCAGTCTTTTTTAGCAGGAAACAAACAGATGACACAAAGGTCTAAAAGTAATCGACCTTTAGGTGGATGACAGTAGGATTCAAGGTTTGTTGTGCGGGGCACACAAGGTAGTGACAGTCACGACAGGAGAGGGCAGTGTTACGCATGTGGATGGCAGGGAATTATGGCTCGTGACTGTCTGACCAACCAAATGGATGATTAACAGACGGTCGAGGGACTGCCTAGGCATAGACATAGATCGACCGAGGATGTCCGCATGGATTAGGAGGACGAGGCAGAGGAGATGGACGTGTAGCTCGCGGTGGGAAACAAATCATGATGTTACCACCACCACTACTAGAAGTTCCACCCTGGTCATAGGGAGCAGGTGGATAGGGAAGATCCCAGCTCTAGGCAGCTGAGGCCTAAGATCATGGGGCTCTAGAGATGATACGAGATATGATCTGTGTCTACACCACCTTAGTGTAGTACCTATAGACATAGGTTCCAGTCATTAATTTATTTCCACTACCTTCGTTTAGAGCTCGGAAATTCCGATGGAGCCGTTGCCTCGATCCATATGGTTAGAGGCTACTACAGGAGTGGATTCGATGATTATGCACTTGTGATGGTAGTGCGAGCTTACTCTAGGAGGCGAGAGCTTAGGCTGAGATCTCCTAGTAGCTTCGTCGAGGTCGTACAAAGTCATCTTGGGTATGGACTGGTTATCTACAGTCCATGCTCATATTGACTGTATTAGGTGCAAAGTGCAGTGTGTCCACACTAATAGGACCAGATTTACCTTCGCCGATAAGAAGGGATCCTTTCAGCACATGATGGACTTACTTGGAAGAGAGTGCAGTTGATCACTCATCATTTGGCTAGCCTAACCCTTGGAGTAGTTGATGTAAAGAGATTGAGTTATCAAACAGTGGTGGAACAATATGTGGATGTATTCCCTGATGATGTTCCAGGTCTAACTCTTCACAGAGAGGAAGAATCTTACATTGACTTGTATCCCGAGATGGAACCGATATCTACACCAGCATATCAGATGGCTCCCGTGAAGCTTCTTGAGATTCAGGTACAGCTGGAGGACTTACAGTGGAAAGGATTCATTCGGCCTAGTGGATCTCCTAGAGAAGACCCGATTTTGTTCCCCAAGAAGGTGGATGGGAGCTTGAGACTTTGTGTCATCTATCGGCGCTTGAACCTGGTGACTGTGAAGAACAAGTACCCACTTCTGAGGATTGATAACCGCTTCGATAAGCTGAGGAGATCATGATGGTTCTCAAAGTTAGACATCATATCAGGCGATCACCAACTCAGAGTGCAAGACGAGGATGGGAAGAATATGACCTTTAGATGTCACTATGGCCATTACATGTTCTTAGACATTCCATTCGGAATAACCAATGCTTTGGTAGTGTTCACGGGACTCATGAACATAATCTTTCAGCCATACCATGATCGATTTATCATAGTCTTCATTGATGACATTCTGATCTACTCGGCTACTGAGGAGGAGCATGCCTATCATTTGCCGGTAGTACTGGACATACTCTGAGAGCACCATCCTTATGGTATACTCTTGATGTGCCAGCTCTAGATATGAGAGGTTCACTTTTTGGGACATGTCATATCGGAGGAGGATGTTGTAGTCGATCCAGTGATGATTGAGGCGGTACATTCTTGGGATCCATGCAAGAGTGTGATGGAGGTACGGAGTTTCCTTGGTTTGGCTGGATACTACCAGAGGTTTGTGCAAGATTTCTCCAGAGTTGCATCACCCTTATCATTGTTGAAAAACAAGGGGCAACCCTTCGTGTGGTCAGAGAGATGCCAACATATTTTTTAGGATATGAGGAAGAGGCTGACTAGTTCCCCCATCTTGAGGATTATAGAGCTAGGCGTAGGGTATATAGTCTACTGTGACCCATCAGGGATAAGGCTCGAATGTGTTCGGATGCAGGAGTGAGTAGTGATCACATATGGTTCTCAATAGCTGAGACAAAACGCGCAGAACTACGCTACCCATGACCTAGTGTTAGTAGCTATATTCTTTCCCTTGAAGATGTGGCGACATTACTTGAAGGGAGATCTCTTTACAGTCCACTTGTATCACAAGAGTCTCAGGTATATCTTCTCTAATATGGACCAGAACCTGAGATAGTGACATTGGCTTGAGTTATGCCAGGACAATGACTTTGAGATAGTCTATAGTTCTGGTAAGGGGAATTTTAATGCAGATGCACTCAGTAGGAGATCTGGTATACAACTGCTAGGCGAGGCGACGAAGCAGCTTTCCGCTTTGCAGATATCCTTTGTGGATAGAGATGGATCATATTTTCTTTAGTCTCTTACAGTCACTCCCCCACTTCTTCAGCGAGTCAGGGAGGTGTAGCATGGGGACACTAATAGCGAGATGTGACGTGCTCAAATATCCACATATCTGATACCTGATAGATTTTTTGAAGGTGTGGAGCACGTCATCCTCTTTAGAGGACGCACCATGGTACTAGTGTCACTTCAAGAGAATGTTTTGAGGGAGTTCCACACATCCCCTCTAGCGGTATATACAAGAGTGGAGAATATGTACCAGGATCTCTGACGACAGCATTGGTGGCTGAGAATGAATAAAGTAGTTGCAGTGTTTGTCTCTCAGTGCCTCACTTGTCAGCCAGTGAAGGCAGATAATCAGGTCCCAGCAGGTTTGATTTAGCCTTTGGAGGTCCCAGAGTGGCAGTGGGATGGGATATCCATGAACTTCGTTATAGGACATCGATGCACATCTAGGGGACATGACTCGATTTGGGTGATCATCGGCCGACACAACATGTCGGCCCACTTCTTACCGATCAGAGAGCAGGGTTCAGTAAAGAGCATGGGATGATTCTATGTCCATGAGATTTTGCGTCTACATGGTTTTCCCTCTACGATTGAATCCAATAGTGATGAATGTTTTACATTACGACTTTGGAAGGGGTTTCCGGAGGCTTTTAGGACACAACTTCATTTGAGCACCACCTTCCATCCTCAGACGGGTGTTCAGACTGAGCGGACCCTTCAAACCCTCGAGGACATGCTGTGTGCTTGCGTCCTCGACTTCAGTCACATATGGGAGGATCCTTTGCCTTTGGTGGAGCATCCATACAATAATATCTATCACTCCAACATTGGGATGGCACCTTCGGAGGCGTGTTACGGGCGACCTTGCAGATCACCTTTGTGATGGACTGACCCAGGGGAGTCAGCACTAGTGGGCCCAGAGTTGGTACATGATACCATAGTGAAGGTACATATCATTCAGGAGAGAATAAAGACTTAACATAGTAGGAAGACTTTGTATGCTGATGGGAGACAGAGACCTCTGGAGTTCGAGGATGGCGACCATGTCTTTCTACGGGTCTCACCATGATGAGGTTAACAAATATTTGGCTGAGGAGGCAAGTCATATCCGATATTCATCACACTTTTTCAGGTCCTCAAAAGAGTCGGCGAGGTGGCATACCTCTTAGACCTTCCACCTCATTTGCACCGGGTGCATAGTGTCTTCCATGTATCCCAGCTGAGGTGATATGTGAATGACCTTTCTCACATCATCGACCATAATGAGCTCGAAGTCAACAATGGGGCGACCTTTACCGAATATCTAGTCGAGAATGAAGATCAACAGGAGTGGGTCCTTTGTGGGTGGTAAATACCTCTGGTGCACATTGTTTGGAAGCACATGAACTTCCAGGAGAGAACATGGGATAGGGAGGCTCGGATACGTGCTCAGTACCACAACTTGATTACCCAGTTTGTGATGTGGCTTATGTGTATGTAATGCCCTGAGGTGGGGATAATGTAAAGACCTAGAAATTTCATGTAATTTTTTTAATATATAGTAATTTTTCAAGTCTTTGAATATTGACAGCACGTGATTCTGAGGCCCAGAGTGACCAGAATGAATTTCTGAACTTTATTTCGGGTACGTTCAGTAAACGTGTGAGTGGAAATTTTTAACTTTTGAACAGTTGCTCGGAATTGAAATCCCAGGGCACCGTTGAATTCACAATTCCTATATTCACTTAAGGAGACCTTCCCCTAGACCGCAGTAGGTCGAGGGTGGATGTTACCATTTCACATATTCATTAATGAATAAAATAAAAATAAAATTGTGTAACATTTATTTTTTTTATTTGAAACTCCTTGTGGATGTTGAGAGGGGGGTCCACCAGAATTAAACCTTCCCTTGAGGTTATGTAGGTGGGGACCACTGATCCTAAAACCTCCCATGAGAGGTTATGGTGGTGGTGACCACCTGAGATTAAATCCCCTTTGAACCTCCCACTTAAATGAGGGGAAGTCTCTTGAACTTCCCCTTTATTAATTATACCACCCTTTTTTTAATTAATACACAAACTTAATTAATTAATTATTCCAATTAGAAACTATTCCAACATATTTTATTATTTTGGATACCATTTGTTTTTGGTAGTTTGGGGGATATTAATCGCCGCCAATGGATGAAGCCTTGGGAGAATGCTTTCCAATGAAGAACGCCAATGAAGAACATAGTATTCAACTCCGAATTCTTCCTCGGGACATTCGTTGATGACGAACTTCTTCTACATTAAATAACCGATGATCATGAAATTGTCGACGTCACCGACGTCCAGCTTTTCCCAATGACAACGCCTCATTCCCCGCAAACAATCATCAATGAATCAAACGAACGAGGTAGGGTGGTTGTTTGAAATTATTCCATTTTTTGTTCATGACGACTCTTCATAATTCAATGATAGATTATAGACGCTTGTTACCGCTCTAATGTGTAGAGTGCGGGGTAAACAAATAAGTCTCGTCCTCTCTGCAATTATTGTGATGAAATTTGGTGTTCGTGATGGAGGTGGCCGGCGAAAAACCATGATGGGGCACGAGAACGGAGGCTGACACCACCGCCAGCCTCGATGAAGGTACCGACACAATGCGGTCACTCCGCGGCGTCTGCTGTCCCTGGCCACCGCCGTCTGCGACCACCACCACCCACGACCTCTACTGCCCAGGACCACCGCTGCACGCGGCCTCACCGTGCCACCCCACGGCCAACGCCACCCCCATCCCCACCGTACTGCCCTGCGGCCAATGCCGCCGCATGGCCTCCCACGCCGCCTCGTGGCCACGCAGCCCCTACGACCTTCGTGTAGCCCTCACGGCCCACATGGCCTCAGGTTGTCCTCATGGCCCCCACGGCATCACGCCACCCTCCGCGACCCCTCACGGCCTGCTGGACCACCTAGTGGGCGGGGCCGGACCCAGCGGGCTGGGCCAAACCCAGTGGGTTGGATCTGGTCGACCCAAACTGGGTCGGCCCAGGCCGGGTCAGGCCAGGATGGACCGGCCGGGTCGGACCAGAACCGAACCCACTATGACCCATTTAGGCTCTTTTGTTCATAACTTTGGTATCAGATGTCCGTTTGAAGAACCTTCATTGACCCTGGAAACCTTGGAGTGATACGGTCCCATTGAGTATACGCCACAAGATATTTGGGTAAATTAGGTGTACGGTCTGGTTGGATCGAGCATGAATCCAACTGGGACCTGAGGACAAAAAGGCTAATATCTTACAGACCGGGTGTCCGATTGACGCACCGTATATTTCATTGAGACCCCTATGATCTGGCAGTCCTTTGGGATACCTCTTCGAGAGACATCGTGGTAGTTGGAGTATCGACCAGTGGCTTGTGGAGTAGACCCTCCAACAGAAAAGCGAGCATAATGCGAGAACCCAGTAGCTGGCTGTGACGTGATGAATGAAGAGTGATCCTGTGTGGGTCAGTAGCAAGCGATCCTGTGTGGGTCAACACCTAGAGATCCTATGCGGGTCAGCACAGAGTGATCCTATGTGGCTCAGCACCTAGCGATCCAGTGTGGGTCAACACTGAGCGATCCTATGTGGGTTAGCACCTAATGATCCTGGGTGGGTCAGCACCAAGCGATCATGTGTGGTTCTGCCTCTTAACAGAGTAAGATGATTCAGTCGTTACAATAAATCATCTCTACTACTATACTTAAGTTATACCTGGTGTCAGCTGAGTCTGTACCTTGTGGTATTTTTCCTTCATGGTAATACATTGGTGGTATTCTTCTCTGTTGCGTATCAGTGTGGTACTTGCCTTCGTGGTATTCCTTCCTTTGTGGAACTGTTGAGCTTTGGTCTTTTGAGTTGGACTCTGTGATTCCTCGTGATTGAGATGGGTATACATTATAACATAGGTATATGTATGGGAAAATACCAAAGCGGGGTTTTCAGTTGATTTCATTCTTTGTGGATTATACTTTGTGGATTCTTTGATACATTAATTGTCTCAGGGTCCCTACTGAGTATCGTTATACTCACCCTTGGATGGGCTATGCCTGCACCTCATTGTGTTTGGAGCACACGACGAACAATGTTGATTGAGCACGTGAGTACCAGGACTCGAGGTAGTTCGGAGGTGGACATTAGATGAGGCGTACCACATAGACAACTGACTGAGAGCTGTACCTACCCTTCCGGTAGGATCCTTGGCATTTGTTCACAGGAGCTATTCCAGTTTACTTGAGGTTTTAGATTCTTGTACATTTGAGTTGGGATTGTATTATGGACCATTTTTCTTATATTACTCACTATGTTTTCTATTCAGTTTACTTTATTTTGTATCTTGATATGTGCTTGGATGCATGTACTAACATGTTATAAAGTCAATGCCTTCCCAGTTTTTGGGAATATGCCTTCTGTGCTAGTCTCCAGCCCCTATCTTATAGAAGGAAGGCTTGGGGTAGTCACGACATGGGCCTTGGGGGACGGGTCATGCCAAATTGATATCAGAGGAGTCAATTCTACAATTGAACATAAGATTCTGTTATTTATTTTTAATGGTAATAGTGATATGTGTAGTGAGTGTGGTTATCAGTTTAGGGAATCCAGTGTTGGTGTGGCAGCCAAAGTATCCATACATCAGGACCCTGACTTCTGATTTCCATCTCAGTGCATGAAAACACTGATTGTGTATGTGTTTTCAAGTGTCTTTTTTTGTGAACTCTTTGAGTCAGCTCAACAGGTATAACTTATTGATCGTGGTGCACCTGTTTCTTTTCTTGATTCCTCTATGAAGACAGTCTGTTAAGGTTCTGAGATTTGTATGCACTGATATCCCACCGAGTTATCCCATCGAGTGACGAGGCCTCGATGTAGGGCCCACTTACAGTAGAGGCACTAGTGGAGGCACCAGAGGTACCATTACCAATTGGGCCACTGATTCCACCATCCCCAGAAGCTGAGGGTGCACTCCACATGAGTGCATTGCATGAGTTCTAGCGCCAGAGGCCACCTGAGTTTAGGGGAGAGATGGACCTACATGCGGCTGTGGATTGGATGGAGGCCATGGTGAGAGTCTTTTGACTGGTAGGGACACCAGCTAATCCCATGGTGATCCTTTCCGCCAATCTTTTATAGCTGGAAACAGATATATTACACAGAGGTCCAAAAGGACCAGACCTTCAGGTAGATGACCGTAGGATTCTGGGTCATTTTTGTGGGGCACACGAGGTAGAGACAGTCATTCCACGATCAGGCAGTGTTACACATGCGACAGGTTGGGTCACATGGCTTGTGACTTTCTGACCGGCCGTACGGATGATAAATAGATGGTCGAAGGACTGTCTAGGAAGAGACAGAGATTCGACTGGGGTGGTTCGTTGGGAGAAGGCGGATGTGGCAGAGAAGATGGCCTTGTAGCTGGTGGTGGGAAATGATTCGAGATGTTACCGCCACCACCACCAGGAGGTCCACCCTGACTGAAGGGAGAAGCTGGACATGGGAGATCCCATCACCTAGTAGCTAAGGCCTAAAATCACAGTGCTCTAGAGATGATACGAGGTATGATCAGTGTCTACTCCACCTTAGCTGCAGTACTTATAAACATTGGTGTCAGTCATTCTTTTATTGCCACTGCACTCATTCAGAGATCAGAGAGTATAACAGAGCTGTTGGCTATATCCTTACAGCTAGAGACTTATGCGAGAGTGGATTCGATGATTATGCATAGCTTCTAGTAGTGTGAGCTTACTCTATGAGGCGAGAGCTTCAACTGATATCTCCTAGTAGCTGCGTTGAGGCCAAACGACATCATCTTGGGTATGGAATGGTTATCTATAGTACATGCTTAGATTGACTGTATTAGGCACTAAGTGATGTGTTTCTGCACTGATGGGACCAGGTTTTCCTTCATCGGTGAGAAGGGAGCCTTTGCGGTACACGATGGAATTACCCGTAGGAGTGTGCAGCTGATCACTCATCAGTTGTATAGCCTTACCCTTTTAGCAATTGATGTAGAGAGTCTGAGTTATCCTATAGTGGTGGACCAGTACACAGATGTATTCCCTGATGATGTTCCAGATCTACATCCTCATAGAGAGGTGGAATTTTACATTGACTTGTATCCCAAGACGACACTGATATATACACCGGCATATCAGATGGCTCCTGCGGAGCTTCGTGAGCTATGGGTACAGCTGGTGGACTTTCAGGGGAAATGATTCATTCAGTCTAATGTATCTCCTGAGGCAGTCCATAATTTTTCTCCAAGAAGGAGAATGGGAGCTTGTGACTTTGTGTTGACTATCGGCACCTGAACCAGGTGACCATGAAGAACAAGTACCCACTTACTAGGATTGATGGCCTCTTTGATTAGGGGAAGGGAGTAAGATGGTTCTTGAAGATAGACCTCAGATCAGGCTATCACCAGCTTAGAGTGCGAGACAAGGATGTGGGGAAGACAACCTTCCAATGTCGGTACGACCATTACGAGTTCTTGGTTATTCCATTCGGTGTAACCAATGCTCCAACAGTGTTCATGGGACTCATGAACATGATCATTCAGCCACACCTTGATCACTCTGTAGTAGTCTTCATTGATGACATTATGATCTACTCGGCTACTGAGGAGGAGCATGCCTATCATTTTCAGGTAGTACTGGACACACTTTGAGAGCACCATCATTATGGTAATTTATTGAAGTGCCAGTTCTGGATCTGAGAAGATCACTTTCTCAGACATGTCATATAGGAGGCCAGAGTTGCAGTGGATCCAGCGAAGTGCGAGGTGGTACTTGCTTGGGAGCCACCCCGGAGTGTGACAGAGGTACGAAATTTCCTGGGTTTGGTCAGATAATACCGGAGGTATGTGGTATATTTCTCTAGAGTTGCAGCACCTTTATCAGCATTGACGAATAAGGGTAAACCCTTCGTGTGGTCAGAGAGATGCCATCAGAGTTTTCATGAGTTGAGGTAGAGGTTGACTAGTTCACCAATCTTGAGGTTTCCATAGGATGGTGTAGGGTACGCAGTCTACTACGACACATCAGGGACATGGATCAGATGTGTCCTGATGAAGGAGAGAGCAGTGATCGCATATGGTTCTCAATAGTCGAGTCATCATGAGCTGAACTACTCTACCCATGACCTGAAGTTAGCAGCAGTAGTCTTCTCCTTGATGATGTAGCAAAATTACTTAATGGGAGAGTGCTTTACAGCCTACTTGGATCACAAGAGTCTCAGGTATATATTATCTCAGAAGGACATGAACCTAAGACATCGACATTGGCTTGAGTTCCGCCAGGACTATGACTTCGAGATAGTCTATACTCCGGGGAAGGGGAATGTTGTAGCATATGCACTCAACATGAGATCTTGTATTCAAATGATAGGCGAGTTGATAGAGTAGATGACCAATTTACAGATAACCTATGTGGGTAGAGATAGATTAGCTTTTGTTCAGTCTCTTACAGTCACTCCCGATATTCTTCAGCGAGTCAAGGAGGCACAGTGTGGAGATGCTGACAGTGGGATGCGACGTGCTCAGATATCCACAGAACAGGCACCTGATGGATTTTCTGAAGGTGGGGAGAATGTCATCCTATTTATAGGACATACCATGGTACCAGTGTCACCTCAGGAAGAAGTTATGAGGGAGTTACACACATCCCCTCTAGCGGTACATCCAAGAGTGGTGAAGATGTACCAAGATCTCTAACAACATCACTGGTGTCCGAGAATGAAGAAAGTAGTTGTAGAGTTTTTCTATTGGTGCCTCACATGTCACCAAGTGAAGGTGTAGAATCAGGTACTAGCATGCTTGGTTCAGATTTTGGTGGTCCTAGAGTGGAAGTGGGATTGGATATCCATGGTCTTCGTGACAGGACTTCCACATACATCTGGGGTACATGACTTGATTTTGGTGATCGTCGCCCGACACACCGGGTTGGCCCACTTCCTACCAATCAGAGAGAAGGGTTCAGTAAAGAGAATGGGATGCCTCAATGTGAAGGAGATTCTGTAGCTACATGGAGTGCCCTCGATTATTGTCTTTGATCATGACCCACGTTTTACTTCCCGACTATAGAAGGGGTTGCGGGAGGCTTTCGGGAAGCAGATTCATTTGAGAACCCCCTTCCATCCATAGACGGTTGGTCAGATTGAGTGGACCATTTAGATCCTCAAGGACATGTTGCATGCTTTCATCCTCACCATTGGACACAGTAGAGAGGACCCCTTGCCTTTTGTGGAGCTTCCATACAACAATTGCTATCACTCCACCATTGGGATGGCACCTTTTGTGGAATTGTATGAGCGACCTTGAAGATCATTTTAGTGATGGAATGGCCTATGGGAGTCAGCACTAGTGGGACTAGAGATGGTATAAGCTACCACATAGAAGGTTCATATCATCCAGGAGTGGATACAGAAGGCATAGATTAAGCATAAATTGTATTCTGATGGGAGACAGAGACCTCTAGAGTTCGAGGATGGCGACCATGTCTTTCTACGGGTCTCACCTTGATGAGGCTTACAGATATTTTTCTGAGGAGGAAAGTTATCTCAAAGATTCATTGGACCTTTTCAGGTCCTCAGCAGAGTTGTCGAGGTGGCATTCCACTTATCCCTTCCACCTCAGTTGCATCGGGTGCACGACGTCTTCCATGTATCCCAGCTGAGGAGATATGTGAATGTCCCTTCCCACATAATTGACCACGGTGAGATGGATGTCGACGATGGTGTGAATTTTATGGAGGATCCAATCGAGATTGAGGATCGACAGGAGAGGGTCCTTTATGGGTGGTGGATACCTTGGGTGCGTGTTGGATGGGAGCATGGAAACCTCCATTAGAGAACATGGTAGTAGGAGGCTCAAATAGGTTCTCAGTACCCCCATTTGATTACCTATTTTGTGATGTAGCTTACGGGGACGTAAATCCCTAAGATGGGGAGAATGTAAAGACCTGGAAATTCAATGTAATTGTTTTTAATATATGGGAATTTTAAGAGTCCATGAAAATTTATGGAACATGATTCCATGGATCAGAGATCCTAGAATGACTTTCTGAACATTATTTTGGGTATTTTTAGTAAAAAACCAAGTGAGATTTCCTAACATTTGAACCATTGCTCAGAATTGAAATCTGAGGGCACCGTTGAACTTGCTGTGCTCGTATTTCTTTAAGGAGACCTTCACCTCGACATCAGTAGGTTGATGGTGGAAATTAGATTTTCACATATTCATGAATGAAAAAAATAGTGTAACATTTATTTTTATTTTTATTTGATACTCCTTGTGGATTTTCAGAGGTGGGGAATACAAGAATTAAACCTTCCCTTGTGGTTATGGAGGTGGGGACCACCAATCCTAAAACCTCTCATGAGTGGTTATGTTGGTGGGGACCACCCGAGAATAAAACCCCTTTGAACCTCCCACTTAAATGAGGGGAATTCTCCTGAACATCCCCTTGATTAATTATGCCACCCTCCTTTTTCATTAATACACCAACTCAATTAAATAATTATTCCAATTTGAAATTATGATAACATATTTTTTTATATTGGCTACCTTTTATTTTGGGTGGGTTGGGAGAAGTTAATCGTTGGCAATGGAAGGAGCCTTGGGAGAAATATATCCAATAAAGAATACCAACAAAAAACGTAGACTTCGACTCAGAATTTTTCCTCGGGACATTTGTTGATTAGGAACGTCTTCAACGTCAACGAACTGATGATTGAGGAAATGCTGACGTCACTAACATCTGTCTATTCCCAATGAAATTTTCTCTTTACCCATGAACAATCTTCAATGAATCAAACAAACGAGTTGGGGTGGTTCTTTGAAATTATTCCATTTTTTCATGAAGACTCTTCATAATTCAAAGTGAGATTATAGTCGCTTACTACATCACTAATGCAGAGAGTGTGGGCCAAACAAACATGGCCCATCCTCTCTGCAGTTCTTGAGATGATTTGTGGTGTTCTTCATGATGGAGGAGGTCATAGAATAACCATCATGGGGCATGAGAACGGTGGCCGGCTCCATCGCCGGCCGCGACGAAGGCGACGGTGCGATGTCGTCGCTCTAAAGCCACCTCCACCAAGGGCCCCTGCCATCCACAGCCACCACCACCCACGAACTCTGTCGCATGCACCCACCGCCACTCGTGGCCTCGCCGCATCGCCCTGTGGACTACGCCCCACCCGGCCTCGCCACGCTTCCCCGCGGCCTCGCTGCACCGCCCTAAAGCCTCACAACCCCGCATCATCGCACTTCCCACATGGCCCCTGAGACCTTTGTGTAGCCCTCGCGACCCTTGCAGCCTCGCACTGCCCTCACGGCCCCCGCGGCATCGTGCCACCCTCTGCGACCCATACGGCCTCACGCCGCCCTCACGGCCCCAAAAACATCGTCCATCTCTCTGTGGCCCCTCACGGCCCTCGTGACCTCCTGGATAGCCCAGCGGGTGGGGCCAGACCCAGCGGCCTAGGCCAGACCTATTGGGTTTGGACCAGGTTGACCCAAATGGGGTCGGCCCAGGCTGGGTTGGGCCGGGTCGGGCCAATGGGGTCGGACCAGACCCAGACCCACTATGACCCATTTCTGCTCTTTTGGCCATAACATTGGAATCGGATGTCTGTTTCACGAACCATCAATGACTCTGGAAACCTTGGAGTTAGACGGTCCCTCTGAGCATACCTCACTAGAGATTTGGGTAATGTTGGAGTACAGTTAGGTTGGATCGAGCATGAATCCAACTGGTTCCCCGGGACAAAAAAGCTAATAACTTACAAACCGGGCTTCCTATTGACGTACCTTCTATTGTGTTGAGACCCCAATGACGTGGCGGTCATTTGGGATACCTCTTCGTGAGACATCCTGGTAGTTGAAGTATTGACCAATGGCTTGTGGAGCATACCCTCCAGGAGACAGGCAATGGTAGTGCGAGAACCTAGTAGCTTGTTATGGCGTGAGGAATGAAGAGTGATCTTGTCTGTGTCAGCACCGAGCGATCCTGTCTGGGTCAGCACCAAGCGATCCTATGCGGGTCTGCCTCATAACAGAGTAAGATAATTCAGTTGTTACATCTAATCATCTCTACTACTGTACTTAAGTTATACCTGGTGTGAGATGAGTTTGTACCTTATGATATTTTTCCATTGTGGTAATACCTTGGTGGTATTCTTATGTGTGGTGTACATGTGGGTACATGCCTTCATGGTATTCTTTCCTTTGTGGAACAGTTGAGTGTTGGGCTTGTGAGTTGGACTCTATGATTCCTCATGATTGAGATGGGTATACTTGATAACTTAGTTAAATGTATGGGCATATTCCTATGTAGTATTTTCAGTTCATTTCCTACTTTGTGGATTATCATTTGTAGATTTTGTGAGACCTTGAGGGTCTTGGGGTCCCTATTGAGTACATTATACTCACCCATCCACAGGCTATGCCCACACATTGTTGTGATTAGTGCAGATGATGGGAAACGCTGACTGTTGATGTGAGTACTAGGATTGGAGGTAGCTCAGAGGTGGACCTTAGATGAGGCTTACCACAGAGATGATAGATCAAGAGCAGTACCTACCATTCAGGTAGGATCCTTGGCAGGTGTTCACAGGAGTTGTTCCAGTTAACATTTACTTTCAGTTTCTTGAACTTTCCTATTGGGCTTGTATTTTGTCCACTTTTTGTTACTGTATGAACATTGTTTTCTATTCAGTTTATTTCAGTTCATATCTTGTTGTGTGCTTGGTTGTGTGTGCTTATAGGTTATAAAGACAATTCCATCCCAGTTTTAGTGAGTACGCCTTCGGTTCTAGTCACCAGCCTCGAGCCTATGGAAGGCGGGCTTGGGGTAGTCACAACACGGGCCCTGGGGGATGGGTCGTGACATATTTTAATGACTCCATATCTTATATCACATAATGATTTGAAGGAATTAAGGAATAGAAACCAAGGAATATTAATAAGGTTTTAATTTTGAAAAGTGTTTCACATTGGGTTACACATGTTCTTTTATGTTAAGAAAAAAGAAGGATTAATATGAATCTTCATTGATTTTTAGTAACATAGAAGTATCATGATCAAGAAAAAGTGTCCTCTTCTCTATATTGATGATTTTTTTGATCAATTACAATGTGCCAATATTTGTTTTCAAGATTGAAATTTATTATAAATACTATAAAATGAGGGTCAAAAGAAAAGAAATACCCAATATAGATTTTCATACGAGATATAAACATTGTGAATTTATTATGAATCCATTTGGTCAGACGAATTTTCCATCTATATTCATGTATTCAATAAATAGAGTCATTATCGATTACCTCGACACATTTTGGTAATATTTGTAGTTACTATTCTTATATATTCCAAGATCATAGAATATCATGATGATCACATGAGTATTGTACTAAAGACCACGAGGAATGACAAGTTGTATGAAAAATTTACCACATATGTTTTTTGGGTAAAAAAGATTCTCTTTTAGGTTATATAATCCCAATTATGGGTATATCAGTGGATCCATTAAAAAATTATTTAATATTGGAAATGAAGAACCATGGTGACTGGGATTTTCAGTTTTCACAGATTTGATGAATATTATCAATGATTTATGAATAGTTTATTATGTTTATTTAATATTTGATCCAATTTAACATATAATGGTGTTATGATACTTTGGACTGATTATTTTGATGAATATATCATGGAATTGAAGAGAAGTTAGTGAATGCACATGCACACAAGATACCATGTAATAGAGATGAATTTATGATATGTAGTGCATCATATAAGATGGTTTTGGGTTGTGTTATAATATATAATTATATTTTTATGGTTTATACCTCATGAAAATTTAAGGATCATGTAAAAAATAACTCAACTCATGATTTAGAGTTAGTAGTAAAAATAATTACACTAAATATATGGAGAAAATATCTATTTGGAGAAAGGTGATGCATATATAGAGATCATGATGGTTTAAAGAAAATTATTACCTAGAAAGAGATGAATATTTTATATATAAGATTGATACATTTGATTAAATATTATGATGGTTTATTCAATTTACACCCACTAAAAGTGAGCAATGTGGTTAATGTTATGATTCAAATCAATAATGGTATATTATCTTTAATGAGGGTAAAATAAAATATTATATATTTGGATTTTCAAAGGATGATCCCTAAAATATTGATGGAAGAGGAGAAATAATATATATATATATATATATATCAAATGTTTGTTCAGCCATCTATCCATTTTATGGTTACAGAGGAGTAGAAGGAAAATGTGCAGAAAAGAAATATTTTATGAAAGGTTCCTGAGTTTCACCTTGTTTGAGATGCAATTATATAGTTCCAAAACCAATTATGTGGCTAAACAATACCAGAAATGAAGAAAGATATATTGGAAGAATCTCATATCTTATCATTCTTTATTCATTATAGATGTGAGAATATATTTTGAGACCTCAAATAGTATTTATTATGGGAAAACATGAAGAGAGATATTACATATTATTTATATCGGTGCTTGGTATGTAGGAAAGTTAATAATGGGACATACATTTCTACGGTGATGTTAGTACCATTACCCATACCGAAATGAAAATTGGAAAACATCCCATGGATTTTTTATGGGACTCACTGATACATCAGAATTACATTTTTAATTAGTTTTTATTATATTTCAATGTGATGTTAACACACATAATCTCTATTTGAAAATATTAATATCTTGAAAAAATTTAAAAGCTATATGTTAAGTAAGTGGTAAGGTAACATAGAGTAAAATATTTTATTTTCTATGTTCAAGATCTGAGCTTTATTGAAATTTTCAAGAGAAGTATTCTGTATTCTCTTGATATAGAGTTGATTTTAAGTACATTTTTATAATCCATATATTGATGGTCTACATAAGAGAACAACCCAGTCCTAGGAGGATATGATAATTTTTTGGGTCTCTATTTTTCAATGGTATCTGGGACCAACACCTTCCATTATCAAGTTATACTATAAAAATAGCTTTCAATAAAACATTTATATATATCCTTATCCATAATTATATAGAAGGAAGTTTATAACTCTAAAATGTTGGTATATAGTTAGAGAAAGAAATATATTTTGAATTATCTATAATAATAAATACAAGATAATGTTAAATCCATTCATAAAGACACCAAGACAACTTAGAGTTGGTAGAAAAGTTTTCTAATAAATTTTAACTGAGAATGGAAATTCAATGCTATTGAGATGGTTTTAATATGAATTTATAGATGGAAAAATGTTAGGGATTTTGATATAATGGAAATCTATAACCAAGTTATATTATTCCTTACAAGATTCTTGATCATGTAGGGGTGGTAGCTTATCCCTTGGTGATTCCACCAGACCTCTCTCAATTTCATGATTTCATCCTTATTTCTATTTTGAGGAAGTACATACCATATCATTCACATTTCCCGAACTATAAGATTTCACTACTAGATCATGATATTTCCTATGAATTAAAACCTATAAAATATTTTATCATAGAGATAATTTTCTATGACACAAGAATACTCACATGGTTAATGTTTTATAGTGGAATTAGAAAACCAAGAAAGAAACATGGTAACCTAGGTATGTTATGAAGAAGAGATATCCTCATTTATTTTTATCAATGTGTTGGAAATTATAGGAAAAATAGAATTTATGGGGGTATATTGTACCACCGTAGTATTTTATTTTTTCCTTCGAATCATACTTTAATAAGTTTATTATCCTTAAATTCATGATATGGATGAAAAAGAGACAAAGGGAAATAGATTAGTGAAACGAGAAAAAAGGAAATGAAGAAGGCCAAGGATTGAAAAAACCCTAATGGTCCATTATCCTGAAGTAACCCAAAACACCATCCTCGTTAAGGGTTCCTACATGTCAGCATGCATGATCTCCCTCTGCAATAGCTTGCATGGTTGGCCTAACAGAGATACCTGATCTAGAAGAAAATTTATCCCAAGGTCCTATATCTGCTTATAAATAAGACCCTATAGTATTAGTTTATGTGGATGAAATTTGTGATGGCCAACTGATTGTGTTTTATCCCTAGTGATTTGTTGATTCCCTCTATAACCATCCTTGTAGCATTCTAAAACCTAAAGGAGAGGGAATTAAAGGGGGATAGTGACACCAAATTCCTCCCATGGTTCAAAATAAATAATACCCATGTGAGGAACTCTCTCAACCAATGATTAAAAAATATTAGCTTGAGGTACCCTTCCTCAACCAGGGACATGTGAAATTCACATTCGGAAACCCCTATCATGACCCTTGAATGCGTGAGAAAGGTCTTTCCCATGTTTATTCATCTAGGTGGTACATCGCAAAGCTGCTGCCTGATTTTTTAGTCCTACAAACAGAAATCACCCCATACACGAGCCCTATTAGTTCTCAATACCCTTCAGCCAACAAAATACACCTATCTGGAATTCTTCAATGCTATACATGGTAGGTACTCGCTTCCTTTGGATTCCTTGTCTGAGAGAGAACACCTTGAAACCTCCAAAAAATCCCCCTAACATTACCCAACCATGGAATGTTTCACACCCGTATGTCCCACACCTGGGTTTTTATTCCTACAGTCATAGGTTTCCCATGTTTTCCTAGTTGGTCAGTTGGGGTCCTCAAGGTGCATGTAGCTATGTATCCCTATGGTCAAGAGGACCCTTACCCCAATGGAATTTTCAGGACAATCTTGGTATTGGGATCTTGGGTTAGGGCCACATACTACCCTTCTTGTATCTAAGACATGGATCCTCTAATTTCATGAAGGTTGGGTGAGTATTAATCATTATTTTCAATTCAATATGTAATTATATCCTCCCCCCTCTCTAAAAAACCGATTTTAGGGAACCCATCATGGAGTAATGCCCTTGCCTTAGTTTAAGGATGATTTAATCATGTTACTCTCTACCTTCTCCCCATTGGTCCATAGAGGGGATGAGCAGTTGCACCCTCTCCCATCTCTCTTACTGCCATCCCACCTTAGTCTCCATACCCTATACAGATTCTAGGGTGATGTGAAGAGAGGGATGTTTCACACCTTTAGTCTCTTCAAACATTGTCCCTGGGGGAGTGGAAGAGGGAACACTAAATGACACATACCTCTCACATTGGACATGGAAACCATGTCTACATACGGATGAAAGAAGTGTTCATAGTTCTTCAGATCAAACGCTTCATCTTTATTCTCACACCAATAATTAATCATGTGGGATTATAGGTAAATGGGGATGATGATATTCTCACGATCAATGATATCTATTAATCTATGAGAACTATGATTACAAATATAATCAGGATACATAGGATTCCTATCTAGGTCCTAACCTCTGTTGGAATCCCCTCAAGAGTAAGCCCCAATCATATTACCAATCTATTGAAATACAAGAACTTGGATTCCTGCTACATTCAAGATACATCGGTTTCCTATCTAGGAATGAGTTTAATGGACATCCCCTTTAAGAGTAAGCCCCAATATTATTCCCAATCAGTTGAACTATGAGAAGTCTGATTCCTATACCAATATGGACACATAATATTTCCACTTAGGGCATGATCTCAATGGGAATCGTCCTCAAGAATAAGCCCCAATATTATTTCCCTTAATATAGGAATCCTCCTTTGGAATAAACCGAGACAAGATCCCCCAATCCACCTTGAGTTGAGACATCCCTCAAGGTATGTTTCGTGGGAATATTTTTTATGAATAAACCGCAAATTAATCATCTAAGTGGGTCGTACTCACCTTTGAGATATACCTATAGGGCCTCTATAGGCATTGGTACTCATAACTGAACTATGTGAGATTTTATTCCAATCTTAATAGGATATGTAGGAAGCCTCCCTAAAGTTAAAACACAATTATACAAAATCAACCATTTTCATTCTAGGTCGTATTCCCAGCATGTTTTAATTAAACCTGAGAATATATGTAACTCTTTTGTTACCTAGGCTACTTCAGCATAAGTCCCACACTAAACTTTGATTCAGAGCCTTCCACCATGACTTTCTTGCAACACAATGTAAAAATTTATGGTTAGATCCTCATCATATAAACATAAAATGTATAATGTCCCACCATAAAGTATCACTAGACAATGTGGGTTCTAATTACGTTCATAAGGATATGTAGGAAGCCCATTTAGGGGTTTGATCACAACATCAAGAAAACTCATGTCTCCCTGGGTGAAGATACAATCCTGAGTGCCCGAATGAGTGCCTGGGAAACCAAAATCATTGTAATAATGACAAAAAAATATCCAAATATCACATAATAGAATTCCATCATGGTAGAATTTCATATACATATAGATATCTCCATTGACGAAGAACCTTAGATTCATACAGATGATTCTAAGATCAATAAAATCAAATAATTGATTGTACACTCTATGATGACCCATATCATACTTGATAATAAATAATGGATTCATGAATATTTCATTAATCTACAATAGAGTCTTGAAGTATGATATAATTTCCCCCAAAAGTGTATGATGTGCCCAAACTCCCATCATCTCGACTAATGTGAGTTCGTAAACCTCATCTGAAAAAATACCTAAAGAGTGCCAACCTTTGGTAGGAAGTTTCCATTGGATACTGAACCATTGGATGTTTTTAGTTCCATTAAAAACCCTGTTGTATACTGTTCAAAAATAGAAAATCATCATGAGGTGTCAGTTCTGAGGGGAAACAAAATTTGGTAAATGTGATTTGAATCCATTACCAGGATGATAGCGTTAGCCATCTGTCAATCCCCTTCAACTTTACAACATAGGGATAGACAAAGAAAACAACTATGTATGTGTTCATAAAAATGAGATGCATATTTGATAGTATTTTATTATTTCATTGTCATGTATTAGTTAGAACATACTATCAGGGATCCATTCAATCTAGTGACTTTATTCTAGGAATCATCAATAAATTCAAAGTCTACTACTCTGGTTGGGTCTTCATCTGCATGGAGGACACCATCAAAAACCTAGCATCTTCACCACTGAGTATCAAACTTGATTGTGTAAGAATACCATCAATAGGATAAAATAATAACCCTAGAGGCTTCCAAACAATAACTTTAATCTGGGAGGCCCCACAGATTATTTGGTCAATGATGACGGGTGGTCCGAACACTGACGGAATCAACCATCATCTTGAATATTTTATGGATTCTATTCCCTAAATGAGATAACTGGCCCCTCCTATATCTCAGGGCCTAGATCATGGGTATACATACTACCTCAACCAGAAGAAAAAAATGTCCATCTCATAGCTTCCTACCAGGAATCACCATCACCAACTCCGTATAGTAGTGAACCATAAACATGATTAGGGTATTTCCCTTGGTTTTACGACATATGAACTTCAAAACCAGGCATGCAAGATGACCCCTAGGGAGGGAATCCATCCAATAGGGTGAAAGGACACACCTCTATCCCCTCTAGATAATCCCACTAACTCAATTTAGTGAAAAATCATGGATGGCCACACATACCCATCAACCTTCAATCAGCTGGAAAAAACATGATTTCTAATGAACATAATCAAGACTGTCAAGAATTTTTGGCAGAAACCATGTTGAAAGAAAACAAACTTATCTGAAACAACCATGCATACTAGTAGCATCATATGGCATCACCCAAAGAAGTCAGTCAAAAATTCCTAAAGACAAGTAGAGTGTAGACTTAAATCTATTCACCCACAGATGATTAATGTCAGTATCCACAGGTAGGAAAGGGAAAATAGGGGTAGGAACATCCACCTAATCTAGATACAGAATGAGAATATATCACCATTCTATTTTCTAATCTCAGTAATCATATATTGGGAATGATGAAAAGGAAAATTAAAACCCATACCGATATCTTACAGATATACCAAGACATTATAATGGTGAAGAAAGTAGTTCCCAAGTTAAGGACACATTACTCTCTCCCCACATGTGGGGTGGCTCACCAATATATCATCCCCAATAATAAATATACCACTTCTCCCATCTAGATGGTTCATGGGGAAAACTCCCCCATATTATATGGAAAACAGAATCGAGAATATACACCATCTCCAAATTGAGTAAATTGGCATATCCCAATGACCACTAAAATAGAATAAGAAACACCTACACCTAAAAAAAATTCCCCTAGCATGTGGCCCCAATAACTCAAATGAAGTAATCCAAGAAGAACCCTCATCAAACATGATTGGAGATTCATGAACCGATCTATGATCCTAGTCTTCTTAATCATGTAGTTCATGAAGCTCTAGGATTCTTATATGTGGTTGATCAAGATCCTACCCTCTTATTACCGTATTATAGGTTAAGTTTTAGTAATTCCAAAGGACCTCATCAGGGCATTACTATAATGAATTTATTAATGTCTATAATCTGATCGATCTTGAGGGCCAATATTCTGATGATAGAAATTGAAACACTCCTTGTGGCTAGAAGATCAATGAGAAAGTGGTTCTTCCCATTTTTAATCTACCACAGTGGTCCTCCCCATAATGGTGTTCATTGAAAAAGTTCTATCCATAGTAGTGTTTCACATTTCTAATAGAGTTATCCAATTTTAAATGTAGGGATGAGAATGTCCCCTTATCATGAGGCACTTTGGAAAATAGGTCCAATCATATCTGATGTACTATCATTGGTTAGTGAAATACTTTTCCAACTGGAAGATTCCCATGGTGAATATAAATATCTGAACCACCCTTAGGTCACATACCCATTTGTACAACAAAAAAATGTACCTAATGATAACACCATTTATGATTAAGTTGCTCAGATACATCCTCTCTAGTCAGACCAGGTAGAGGAACCACTAGTGAAAGAAGAAGAAAACATGTTAAACTTGAGGAAACAACCGGCTAAAGATAATGAACCATTCATGTTTTGGAAATTTCCCACCCCTCAATACATCATTCCATAGGTTTTGTTGGATTATTTTATACATGAAATATTACTCAACATATTTAAAACAACATTTTACTTAATAAAAAATGTATTACCCTATATTGAGTAACAAAATCATGTCATTGTAATAGAAGGGTTACAGTGCCAAATTAAATTGGAATCTCTACTATCTTAATGAAATTCAGAGATAAAAAAATAATAAGGATCCATTTAATTTTCATGCATCGACACATTAATGTGGTTGTGATGGATGATCATAGATACCTCACCTGATGTTCATATCAAAAGATGGGGTGTTCAGGGAGAATTACATTTCTTTGTGCTCACCAAGAAGTGAAGCCTTCTAAAAGTGGTATCATGCAATATCCTAGCCCTAGGACGACGGAAAAAAATGAGATCTATTCATAACTAATTGCATTCTCAAACACGAAATACCCAACTAATTTTCATCCAAATTGGCCTAGAAGAGAGAGGGATTTTTAAATACTCCTACATCAAGCATATTAAAATATTGATAAAGCCTCCAATTGGGAGGAAATTCATCATCAGACAACAATTATGTTAGAGATAACATAATAGAATTTGGGAATATCTAATTCATGTGTGTGGTGAATGATTCACCTAGGCCACATCAAATAAAACTATGTAGAATCTAAAGTGAATCCATTATAGTATAATACATTATATTTTTGGATTATCCCCATCCCACAAGCTTGGGGATTTTTTTTATCAAAACCCTCTACGTGCAAAAACCAGACTTGATGGGTTTTGAAAGCTGAACTACAACAACCCCAGCCCTTATGACTAGAGTATTTCCCCCCCTAAAAATTTCCTACATAGAAATCAATCTTTATCGACTAGGTAAGATACCACAAAATGAATCCTATTAGTTAGGACCATCCTCTGATCTATTGATTTCACATTGAAAATTAATGACATAACTCTATGGAGATTCCCTTTGGGTTATTGTCCATCAAATAGATCCTAGAGAATCACAAAAGGAGAATAATAAACCTCATGGATGTCACAGAAGAAGGTAGTCTCAGAATTTCAAATATAGAATGCACGATATGAAGTTTGGATCGATTAACATCATTAAATCCATCCTTAATGAACATTAATAACTTGATATGCATTCAAGAGAGTCAAAAGAGGATGTTTCAGTGCATGACACAGTCATTATTAAAAAAATTTAAGGAGGTCTGCAAAACTGAAACTTGAGGCTTGCCCTACATTGGGGTACTCCCTCGAAAAATCCATCACTACCTCCCAGAAAGGAACCCAACATGGTAAAAGGTAAGGGTAAAATAAGGTCTCACCTCTGTCTTAGGGGGGCTAATACACTTTCAATGGAGGAAATATATTCTCAGATATATGAAGAGCTGAAATAATTGAGGAGAATCAATGAATAAATACTCTAAGGAAGCCTTCTAGTAAGGTATGTTCTACATGTAGATCCTAAACCTATACATCTAGTTAGATTACCTCAACACAATGAGTTTTTTCATGACAACTATAGAATACATTGAAACTATTCTCTATACAAGATACTAATCACCAATTAATTTGTTTTGCATAGTAACAGATCGTGAATTCCATCTGCTTCGTGTGAAACTAGATTAGGGTTAGTCATATTCTTATAGGCCTTCTCCTATTGGATACCCATGTAAGGTACATGTAGTGCCACCACTTGTGATCATACTGGTCGCCACAACTATTCACGCTCTGGCCGCTACAACTGTTTAAGATTTGGGTTGGTCAGATATTCCATGAATCCTAATGAATATTATCTATTCACTAACAGCTTTATTAGACTCTATGGAATAATGAAATTAGTCGATACATAATTAAACGATGACTTAGTCTGAATGGGAAGATCATAATTTTCCCCCTCCAAACATAGGACCCCTATATTTAAAATATTTAAAGTCTTTGGAGACCCAAAGAGTCACTTGATGCATTTGGTTTCTCACTACGGTCCAGTTATGGTTACCCCTAAACAAGAAGAGGTGGTGAAACTCATGTGATTCATGAAATCAAAAAAGGATCCATCTTTCAGGTGGTACAAAGTTTTCAAAATTGTTCAATCACTTAATTGGAAGATCTCTGAGAGAATTGCCTTTTTCTTTTTCCATACAAAATTTTATAAGGCATCAATTATTGATCATAGGAATTAAAAATATTTAGAGAATAAAAGGGCCTCAAATTTCATGGCTCATTGGAAAGTATTCACATAATCTTTAAACCTACCACTCCCTCAAGTAGAGATGTTTATAATCTATATAGAGAATCATTCCAATGAGTTTTTATGCCATTAATCCCTATGAAATACATAGAAGGGCTTCAAGACCATTCCTCAATTTCACAATACGTGAAAAACTCCATCGTGGGGACCAAAGATAATTCCTGAGTTACATTGTCATCACTGGGAAAGAGAATGGAAAAAGAAGAGTCTACCACTATTATATTTAAGTAGGCCCTTGTACCCTCTCCTACTTTAAATCTCACACCGTATCATATGAAACAACCTCATGATTATCACCCGCAAGAACTACCTCACCAATAAGATAAAATATATTTAAGTAGAAAAAAATATGATAATATGAAAAAACAAGTTCTATTATTTTTGAAATGAACATTCCCCCATTGACTTCATCTCATCATTACAAAATAACTTAGTAAATTTTCTAAATCCCAAGTATCCCAGCAAAGAATGTCACAAAAATCTCACAAACTATAGACCCTTCCATTAGATGATGGTGTGACACAACCAAGATTGATTCATTTTTAATTATATCCTAAAAAAGATGGTGTAATCTAGGAAAGTTAATCTAAAACATTCACCAACTCAGAGGGGATATATTTCTTTAATTAATCCATAAAAATAAATTCAACTAAAAAACGTTAATGAAAACAGTTAACATATTTTTTGTGGACGAATGGTTATTAAAACGACCAATTAGACTCATTAAAACCTCAGAGAATAGATAAAACAACCAACTATAGCCTTTAATGATCTATTTCAATATAACCAGCCTCTTTGAAAACTCATTCCATTGAATGTAGGTCCTCTAAAAATAACGATTTTCAGAAGAGAAAAAATAAAAAACAATAAGATGATACTTTTTTGAACCCAAATTCATCTTTACCTTTATAAATCTTCATGACTACAATCCCAAAAGCACGGGCAATGCAATACCAAATAGTACATCAAGATTCAATCCATTCGGAATAATCATCATCAGGAGAAGAGTTAATAATCTATTCCAATAATGAAATTCTCTTAATGTAACCCTTATCAATAGATGAAAATGATTATGATATTTAATTCCCCACACATGACTAGGTAACTGTGTGAAGAGGCTGTAAGAGTTGAGGAAATAGGTTTAGACATGGTTGTTCTAGGATTCATTACTTTAACCCTACCCCTGATAGAACTGTCTATGCAAATAAAACTCAATTGAATGATCAAAAGTGAGCTCATAAAAAATAAAGTGATTCCTCAACAAATGACAGGGTATTACCTCACATGATTATCAATGAATATTTACTAGAGGATACACCACTGCCACCTTAGTGGGTACGTAGAACTTGCTAAAATAATCCATTGAGATAAAAATAACTTCAATCTATTATCCCAAGGGATGATCCATCCATAGCACAAACATTGGATCCATAAGTGACTAGGAATGAAAATCCCCTTGCATGGAAGCACATACCATATGACTCTCTGTATGTTTTCATGTATCAATTTTCCCATGGTCTAGCTAATTTATCAATCCTGGATTCTTAGATTATATCAAAGGACCTCCAAAACATAGTTATTAAGGTATTACCAAGAACTAAAGACTTTGAAATTGAGGTTTATTCTTCAATGGTACATCATGGAGATAATAGTCGTGAAAAATTCCATACAACCATCTCTTCCACAGACTAGGATGAGGATTCTATCATATAAGGACATGTCATTCCACTGTATATATCTATTAATATAAATGACATTGATATCCATTGAGCCTTCATTAATAATGACTTAGTAGTCAAACACATCTCAATCCGAATGATATTCCAGATGGGTTTCAATGAATCTCGCATGTCCTCTCCACCCTAATGTAATAGTATTATGAAATGACTGAAAATATCCCTTCAATTAAATTGAAAACATGGCTGGGTTTGGTGATTTGGTATCTAATTAAGAATTCCTAGTTGTTAGAAAGGATACATCCTTCAACGTTCTATTGAGAAGACCAGGCCTACATCATCATCCATCTATTCCATCAACATACAAAAAATTCCTCAAATACTATGTCGATGGACAAATTATGAAATTATATGGTAATAAAGACCCATTAAAATCCTATGAGAAATAGTACATTGAATCAAGAATATATTTCATGTATGAGAAATAATCCAAATTAATAATGTTACTCAGATTATATAACAACCCAAACTATTGAATAATATATTGTTTCCTAAAAAATGTATCTTTTACTATGTCATAATCAATAAAAATATTTATTTATAAATGAAATTTCACCATTATGTTTTGATGATTATTTGATCGTTGGTTAATATGATAATTGGAAACAATAATAATTTTAACATTATAATTACTATTTATAAATTGAAATGATAATGGATAATTAATGTGGAAATAAGAGGTGATGGCCTCATCTAGTAGACTCGAGCCATAAAAATCCTATTTATTGGAGCTCGGAAAGGAAGTAGTGTCACTAGGATTTACTCTGGACCAATATAAAAATGAGATTCTATATGTTATGCAAAAAAATTTGTACAATAGAAGTTCATGTTAGTAGAGATTACCACTAAGGTGATGTTATCCGAGCCGCCTGAAGAATCCATCACCATCGTACATGATACCCTTAGGTTGTATGGAAATGTTTTAATGGGTTAGGTTTGAATGACCACATTTCTAAAAATTTAATTGAATTTTTCATAAAAAACTTTTTATTATATAATTTTAATTTATATAATAGTTTTTCTAAAAATTGGAGATTGAATTTGATAAATTGATTTTCGGGTAAAAATAATAATTTTTAGAAATATATCAATTTTTATATGACATAATGATTTATTAATAATTTTTATTATAATAATTTTATAAAAACAATTCTTTTTTAATTATAAATAATAAAATAATTAAGTTTTTTTCATTTGTCAAAAATATTATGATACATGTCATAATGGATTTTCTTTCCGAAACTATTTTTAATAAAAAATTATTTTTATCGTTAAAATTTAAAATCATAATATATAGAAATTTTTTAAGGTAAAATAAATTTCATTTTTGATTTCCGAATGTTAATATTATGTTATAGGGAATTTATGATATTTTTATAATTTTTTTTGTTTTTCGATGAATAGTACAAACAAACTTTTGAGTTTTCAGTATGGTTAATGACATAATTAATGATGTAACCATTATTTAATGATTATGGTCGAATCTTGGGTAATAAAATATGATATGATGTGTACCAAGTGTTCAATAAAATTATAAAATACCATAGAAAAGTCCTTGGTTTCATAAATACCCCTAATGAGGTGTCCTTTGAAATATATGAAAAACCCAATATCTTCTACTGTAAATACCCACCAATTACTCTGTTTCCATTAGTAAAAAATCTATATCCATGATTTAATGATATAATTACCCCCAAAGAGGTATCCCAAGGTGCCCTTAAGCTGCCAAGGTTTCTATAATTTTGTTTTATAAGATACTGATCAACGTAAGGGAATTCACAACTTATCTTTTCGTTGCAAGTTCTCTTTTATGTTGTATATCTTAAAACATTCCATACCATGTTCTTATTTACAATAAAATATTTCTTTATAATGTATTATTATCTTTTTAGGGAAGGGTGGACCCTTTTTTATCTGTTTATAATGTTTTAAAAAACCATGTTTTACACCTTTTATGTTGTATAATTTTCATCTCAAAATATCACCCTTTTTCTAAAAAAATATTTAATTTTCTTTAAATGAATACCCTAAACTCTTTAATTTTTAGGGGTATTCATGTTGAATTTAATATTATGTATTTAGTTTTGGAATTTATATACATAAAACCCTCTTTCCCTTTTCATGTGTTATAAATGACATAAAGATCCTGTTTTTAAGCATTTTTTATAGAATGTGATGATTTTGATATGAAACCAATTTCATTTATTCTCTATTAGTTATTATAAAATGATTGATTATAATATATGGGGCTCACATGAAAATAAATACATAGTATGGGTGCACCCTGAAAACAATCCAATGCATTGGGTAAAGAATTTAATCACTAGAGATGATAAGTTTTACGATACCTTGGTGAATAACCTTGTAATGTTTATGACACCTTCAGGGTGGACCTTGGTTATATTCTTATGCATGTATAAATTAATGTTTTTAGCCACATTTTCAAGTTATTAGTCTAGATGTTCTTATTATGGTATGCCTTTTTATCCTCCCATTATCATATTCTTCATTTTCTTATTGATATTTCTCAAGTTCACAAGTAAATTGTTTCACTTGTTTACCCTTACTGGAACTTACAATCTCCCTTTCCATTGAGGTATGTCCCTAGGTTATGGGATGCAATAAATATACTTAGGATGAATCTTGAGGATTCATTTCATGTGGAATTGAATAATTCTTTTTGTTTTCATCTATTATGTAGCTTATTTTCCAATACCCTAAACATTAAATTATTATCTTTCTATAAAATGTCATGTAATTTAATGTAATAAAAGTTAAGATGCCATATATTAATGCCCAAAATGTTCAATATCTGATTTTGGAAAATTCTTTAAAATAGGTTAGTTTAGAATAAATTCTCCCCATAAACCAAAAATAATAATTGATTTCAAATTTAGGCACACATTTGTTTTCTTGAGTGATGTCAACTACAACAACTGAGACCGATGATGTTGATGAAGTAATCAGCCCTCATGTTGGTAATGAATTATTGAATGAAAATGCCTTCATCTTATCCCATGGGCTCTAGAAAAGCCAATTTCCATTATCTTTGATGGAAGAAGTTTTCATGGATAGAGGAGAATGTGAATTGGATCATTATAAATCCATTATTTCCCCTTCAGTATATGAATATGGATTCCTAGAATCCAGTAAGCCCAAAATGATTTCCACATCTCCGGGGTGTTCAAATAGTGACTCTCACCTTCCCTCTATGATCCATGCTACATTACCTAAAACTACGGTGGAGGTGAAATAAGTAAAACTGGAGGGAGAAGATAAAGAGGGAGACCTCAAGGATGACACTCCATCCTTTAAAAAAGGTTTCTCCAAGATTTTGGATGAACCTAGAAAAATAATTCAGCATATAGAAGTTGATCAACAATGCAATCTAATTAGTGTGGCCAGGAATTCTGAAGAACATGAGGTATATACTTAATTTATTGAGAAAAATCGTGATGGATTATCCTAGAACTACACATAGATTGTAGGTATTGATGTTTAGGTGGCCACCTATCACATGCGTTTTATAGAAGACCATTATGGAAACAAACATGCATCCAGTTGGGAACATGAAAATCAAGAATCCAATATTGAGGCTAAAGTGGAAAAGATCCTCAAGGACGAATTCATCCAATAATTATGATATCTGAATTTTCTAGAAAATAACATCTTTATGATTAATAATAACGGGGAAATCATATTTTCATTGATTTTTGAGTTCTCAACCAGCATTACCCAAAAGATGACTCTATGGTTCAAAACACAAAAATATTGATTGATGCACACCCAGTTATCAATACCTATCTTTCATGGATAGATATTCAGGGTAAAAACAATAGTAAATGTTCTAAGGAGATAAAGAAGTTATATCCTTTCAATCCTCCCAAGGGATATTTGGATATCAGGCAGTGCCCTTCATCTTGAAGAACGTTGATGTGACATACCAATGTTTAATGCATCACATCTTCGAACCCTTCGTGATGATGTTTTTTGAATTCTATATTTAGGATCTAGTGGTAATTTCCCAACAATATTTTGACAACTTGGATGAACTAGAAATCTTCTTTAGCAACTTGACATCTTATCTCTAAGATGAACAACTTAAAATGAACTTTCAGTGTATCCTCGAGGAAATATTCCAACTTTTTTTTATGCCATCATGACATCGAAGTTGATCCTGAGAAACCTATAGCCACACATAGAATGTTTCGACACAAAAATCTGAAATATTTTGTAGGATATAGAGGAAACATGAAATATATTTGGCATTTAATAGATAAGCTAATGGGAAAGTATTTTCATTTCACCAAACTGATGGATAAAGAGGGCACCTATCAGTGGACTGATGACTATAAGGAGGATTATTATTAAAACAAGTAATATATCTTGATTCAACCAATTTTAATTCCTCCAATATAAAGGAACCCACTAATTTTATTTGTGTTGTCCTTGGATTGATCATTGTATACCTTCCTAGTGAAAAATAATGATGCAGGGATAGGAAACAACCATTATTATCTTAGTATAATGTTGCTTCGCTCTGAGACATTCTATTCAGATATTTAGAAGAGATGTATCCCATTAATATTCATAGTTCCGAAATTGAGACACTCCCTAGATCAACATGAGGTCCACTTGATTTCTCAAAATAACCCAGTCAAAATATTCCTCAGTTGTCCTATGATGATAAGACGTATGGCACAGGGGGAAGTTATTCTACAGTAGTTCAATATATTTTTTGTGCCTAAAAATTATGTGGAAGTCTAGAGCTGAGAATATATCCTTGTAGAACACCCATATACAGAAGGAGTTTCATTAAATACACAATTTCCAAATGAAGATATATTTTCTATTCACGAATCCCCAAAACATGGGAAATGTATTTCGACAGTGCATCTAATGTCTAATGGGGAATAGAATTGAAGACCCTAGGATCAACAAAATGGGGATATGGATTGTTATAATCACCCTTAAGAATGTGGTGTTTACATAAAACTTTCTATTATTAGAAGTTTGGAAAAATAATGAAGAATAATAATAGGCTCTAATTGTAGGTCTAGAATTGGCACTCCCAATATAGATTAACCACTTGGGGGTGAAAGATGAATTTGTGTTGGTAATAAAATAGATCAGTGGAGATTATTCCATCAAAAATGCAGAGATAATCCCCTATGTGATTATGTTTGAGGGTTAATGGAATAGTTCCCCTAAAAGGAAACATTGACTCAAATCCCATGGTCATATAATTCCCAGGCTGATGTGTCGCAAAACTGAGCTACAACACCTGAAGATCCAATTGGAGATAAAAACACCACCAAAATTTCCCATTACCACTTGGTTTCATGGTTAACTAAACTCTTAATATTGGATATTAATGAAGTCATCCCCATCCCTATCCCATTTGGCCCTACAACAATATTCCAGATTCTAATCATGGACAACATTCAAGATGATGTACTTACACTATAAAAAATTAATAAGGAGAAAATCCAGCGATGAGTACTCATGTTTACTCATTATGATGGCCCAATTCACCAGAAAAACATCCATAGACAATGCATTATTTTAATTCTTATTATATGAATTGATGGATAAGTGACTATATCTATCATTGAAAAAGTGTATTCATGTTCTTGTGGTGCACACCAATCCAGATATAAACTTTCTTCACAAATCCAAAGAATTTGACACTTCTTGCCTTCATTAGCATAGGATTACATAGAATTCACCATTAAATGTCATTCTTGTTAGGTTCATGTCAGCTTCATCCATAAAACCTCAGAGTTTCTATATACAACTAATGGAAATTTTCCACATGGGGAATGGATGTAGTGGGACCGTACCCCTCAGCTATAGACAAGTAATATAAATACTACTAAACCGCTTCCAATTTCTTCTCCAAATGATTTGAGGTAATAAATCTCAAGGAATTTGTCTCCCTGATCATTTTCAGATTCATAAAATCAAATATCATTATCAAATAATTTTTCCCTTATTCCATAGTAATGGAAAATGGCACTAATTTCTATTCCATTTATGTTGAAAGGTTTTACATGTAATATAATATCAAATCCAGCCATTTTTCCTACTATCATATAGAGGCTAATGGATAGTTAGAGGCTTTTAACAAGACCATATTGAAGATAATCTTGAAGATGGTGGATAAAGATAAGATTTCATGGTATGAAAACATCTTTTATAACTTATGGGATTTCCAAACTACAACCCGTACTATATCATAGGAAACCCTATATTCACTGATATATGTGAATTAAATAGTCTTGCCTATTGATGTTAATTTTTTATCACTTCGTGTTTCAATTTTTGATCAACCATCTCTAAATGAACAATCCTTGAAACAACTGGATGAATTAGAGAAACTGAATGTAAAACAAATACAAAACTTAAATCAGTTGGAAGGAAATAAAAACTAGATAGAGTAAACTTTTTAGAAAAAGGTCTCCCTCCATTTATTTCTCAAAGGAAAAATGTTATTGGTTATTACGAGCCCAATGGCATTAGGAAAGTAGCTTCCAAAACATGAGACAAAGTGGGAGGTTCCTTACTCCATAAATAATGTCCACTCAAATGGAGCTTATTGATTAATATTAATGGATGGAGAAATCATTAAGAACCCAACTAATGTAAGGTTCTTGGGGAAATATTTTGTATAAATTACATGAAAATTGACATATGTTCATTATGTTAAACTATATACAACCATATTAATCCCAGTTTTAGGATGCTAAATTGCATAGCACCATAAACATCCAAGCATCATGATGTGAAAATGTATAGATGGTCTTTGTTGCATGACCATAAAAGAGATGAATTAACGTTCATGCCACACGATGTTAAACTATGGGGAATCATACTTTTTTCTATATAATGATAAAGATCACAACATATGGTGTATTTTATATGACCTAATACTATGATACAAAATTCTTACTCACTTAGTGAAATAAAAATTCATAGATAAATTCCCCATAATCTGGTGGTAAAACACCCCCAAAGTTATATGAGTTGAGATATTTCTTATGGAACCATATATATGGGGCTCCATTTCATGTTTAAGTGTTAATCATATCCCTCAAACCCCCTTGTGGGTTGAGATGCCCTCTTGGACAAAAATGAGTAAGGGAAGTCCTGAAGCCCGCATGAATAAGACCATATAACATCATTTCAACTCATTAATGGAATTTGGGCCTCATTTCCATGTATAACACCCAATATTTCCATGTCCATACCACAAGAAAATAAATTGTATGACTAATATCCTCACAATATGATGATAAACTGCATGAACTATTCATGAACTATGTGTGGATTTATTCTCATTTCTAATGGGATATATAGTGACACCCCAATTTCCATCATCAGGCTCATCCATGAAGAAAAGTATATAAACCTTATTTTCCCAAATTACAAACTAGATCTGTATAGGAAATTTATCTAGAATATATAACATATTTCTCATTACAACGAGATGCATGGTGACACCTAGAACTAATTATTTAGGCCCTACCATCAGTATAGGGAATATCAATGCCCCTTTTCCCACAACAATGTCTTATTGGTGTAAGGAACATTTTCAAAAAATATGTGTGTCTTGATTATTTCTCCAGTGTGAATTATAGTGGAACCCATATCTCTTATCTAATTTCCATCCCCAATAAATGAAAACCCCACAATCCATGTGTACAGATTGAACATTCACAGAGAACCTTTTCAATAACTACATTTGTCTTCATTCCTGGTTTAAAAAGATACATAGTAATGACCATATCTCTAATCATGGGTCTAGTGGAAATTAAATTATTATATCCCCATCACTCCTTGTGTAAAAATTTGATCCTCCTTTTGGAAACCATTTTTAAGAACTCTTTGTGACTAGATTCTTTCCCCATGAAAGATATATACTGACACTACGGTCCTATAACCTGGTCCAACTACATCATTTTTTCCCTTTCCCTTTGGTTCATATTCATCCTTACCAAATGACATTAAATGACATGTGATTTCAAGAACTATATACAGATTGATTGTCATTTTGATGAGATGCGTATTGATTACTTTATCATATCTCTTATCCCATCCACCATAAAATCCAACATCCCCTATCCTCCACTTATGTTACCCATGCATTGTATAAGAAACATATAGGACACATTACCTCTCACACTGAGCATAGATCACATGAACATAGTAGTTTGGCAATGTATTTCCCCACATGTGTAAGGTATATCTATTCACATTGGGGGTATCCTGGTCTTTGCTAGAAGACCCTAAAAGGAACGCCAGAAGTACTCATTAGATAACAATAAACTTCATGATCTAATTATGAACTACGTGTGTCCTGATTCTTACCCCATAATGATATGTAGTTTTTCATGGATCCAATATTCTAGTCTAGGCAAAATATTCCATTTCACATTAGAATCACACACGACCTTTCCATATGTCGATAAATTGAATGGTTTATCCAAAACTATGTGTGGTTTGATTCTCATCCCATTTAGATACCTAGATTCACCTAGGACGTAGGTCCTAGGCACAACCATAAAGTATAGAAAAATTCCACCTCTCCTGCATACAAACAATGTTATGTTTATGATATTTTAATACAATTCCCATCATAAAATGGGTCCCATCAAGGAAACAGAGATGCTCACCTTCTATATATGAGTCATTCCTATACAAGCGACTTCCAACTCAATGACAATATCGATCCAAGGGATTCCATTATGCTCAGACATATAATTGTTTCACATCATACTCATAATCTAGAACTCTTTGAAATATTCATAATCATTCCCCAGCTTATGGTGGTATAAATATCTAATACCTCAGAGCCATTTTTCCTAACATTGCAATAATACTCCCCAATTGGATTCTCATAAAATAACCCAGAAAACAGGTTGGTCAGCCAAAGGATTACACTATTTGACTATGACATACATTCACTAATTTGACATGCATAAAACATCCCAAAAAATAAGTTTATTAAATAGAGGTAACTTTTCCCTTAGGAGATACTTCTTATATCCCTATATGCATTAATGGAAATATGTTGGAACCCTCAATTCCAAGTCAGTGGTCATCCCTTTCATATTTTTCATGTGTCCTCTCTCCCTATCTGAAATCGTCCAAGTACTTGTTTTATATTTCCCACCTCATGTACAAAGTATGCAGGAACGATCATGGTATAATAGTTCACATATAATATGTCATTTCCATGGTATTGTGATCCATGTTATTGGACAAAAAATTACTGTCACCATACTTCTTGTGCTTTGGTCAAAACAAAAAAGAAAACATTTTTCCTTATTTTTTGGAAATATTGGATTTAAATTTCCCTTCCATATTAATATACATACATTCATTATGGAAAATGATGCCTATGTGGAAATTAGAATCTCCATAAACATTCAATCAAATTTAAGAAAAGGCAATGTCTAAACTATTTTGAACATCACTGTCTAAATATGATGTAATATCACCAATTTGTATTGGAATAAGTTGCTGATAAATTTCAGAGCTAGTCATCCAAAGGATAACACTATTGACTATGTAGTACATGCCCTAGTTTTCCATGTATAAAATATTCTAAAAAACTAGTTTTTCAATCATTGGTAACTTTTTCCACGAGATATAACTCCCCTAACAGCAAATCCATTTTCTATACCAAAATTCGGACCTAGAGGTTCCCAAATCATACCGTAACACTTTATCGTCTCAATCCTAAATATGACATCATATTTCAAGATAGATTTCAATGAAATAGAGAATGATCAACCTTTCAGTCAACACTATTAAAATTAAAATATATCCCCTTAATGACCTTTCTGTTCGATATTAAACAACATATCCTAATGTCCATGCGGTATGACATTAAACTATATAGAAAAATGTTTTCATTGTATAAATTCAAACTACATAGCCTAATGTCCATATAATAAGACATTAAAAAACATGGTTTATGTATTGATCGCATTAAATTAAACTTATAAAAACCATCATCCTTATCAAAAAGGGCCGTCCCTATGAACATAAACCATATAAAAAAACATATCCTCCACCACACAATCCAAATACATGTAGGAGTGTTTTACCATTCGTGGAAAGTACAGTATATATATATATATATATATTCTCTTCATTCTCTGATACTTCCATTTGAAATATGAACCTATCATATTATTAAGAAATCTAAATGGTAATCTTTTTTCATAAGAAATAAAAAATCAAAATTCCTAAAAACATCATTGCTTGAAGATGCTGTAATTTGAAAGAAATAGATTTTCATTTATTTCTAATGTTTTATGAACTTGTTAACTAGTGGATGCCACTATTGACCATGCAGTATGTGCACTAGTTGACAATGTATAAAACAACCAACAAAATGGTCCAGTTAATTGGTGATAACTTCAAACTCAATAAGGAAATCATCTATTACCTAATATAATGTTCTGAATCCCAGAAGCAAAATTCATGGTTCAAGAGTTCACATTGAATTTCTATGGATTGCCTGAACATTTTTCCCACATGCCTTGTTTGGGCCATCATTTCAAATTCACAAACAAAGATATTCGACCTCAAACTCCAATCTCATTAGTCTAACATTCATGACATTAAAATGCCCATGAAAAGAGACAAAATACTCTTCATATTGAAAATCCATAAATGAAACTATGGAAAAATCTGAGTCGCAACTTGCTAGACCTGTGCTCTGAATGGATTATGAAAAATATTGAGCGGTGAAAAGATAAAAGGCACAACAATTGTTAGGGTAAAAACCCCAAAAGTAAGAGGCTATTAAAAATCCAAGTCACACCTTCTAAGGATCCTTTATATTAAAATTTGGATTATTTATCAGTGATGGAATCAAAATTCAAAAATCATGTAGTGTTGTTCATACGACCATTGAAACCATCAAACTACTCTCTCTAGGCCCCATGGCTTATGAAAAAATAGATATTTTCTCCATCCCATCACTATGGTTATAACTAGTTGATGAATAAAATAAAATGTTTTTTTTTGAAAATTAGTTTCAATTTTATTTTATGATCACATAAATAAGACAGGGATGACATCATTGATGAATGGAAATAAAATACTTTTCATTTATGGGAAAAAAATAAGAGTGAAGGAGCATCCACAAAAATGATTCTCTCCATCACATTTTACTAGAGACCATCAATATAACTCTTAATCTATTAAACAGAATCCCCAAAACCATCATCCTCTTATGAGAGCCTCATGTAACAAACATTCTCAGTCTCTTTGACCTGGCAAAATGCTTCGGCTATAGCCTCAATGGTAGTTTACCCTTCATTTTTTCCTTCTTCTAATGATTGGAAGAGTTTAACAAGATACCCTTGAGAAACATACAATTGTTTTTGAATATTTCATAATTGATTAGTTTTATCATTAATATATTGTCTACATTCCACCAAATATTTGGTATGGTTGGTCTCCTCTTGGGATAATAAATCTTCGAGATCATCAGCATTGATGAGAAGATTCCACTTTATGATGTCATATTCAAGCTCATGCTCGCACTCCAGTTTGAAAATGATCTTATTCAAAGAAAAATGGATTATATAGTACTCAAATATTATATATCCCAGTATTAAAAATTAAAATAAATTTAAATGGATTTGATAACGTAGGACATCAGGAGGTTTATCATATTTTCCCCTCTATATATCCGGCCGAGCCTTATGTTGTGTGATGAAAGAGAAATAAAAATATTCTAATCTAACTCAGATATAATTTTAAAAGGAGAAACGTACTGTATTATCATTCCACACATTGAGGCACACTACCATGTTCCTTTAAAATCAATAATGTATTCTTGTTTGGGTACTGACTAACTTGGCACCAATGATTCTCCCTTATACCCAACCACATAAGCTGATATAACTGAACAATGAGAATGAGTCATCATTATATTAAAAAATTATAATTTATAGAATAAATAGTGAAGATTTAGTAGACAGTGATAGTCACAAAGTGATAGGTCAACAAATGAGGTTGATTTCTCCCATGCATCCCTGAATTCAATAGTTTGAACTAGGACCACCTGATGAGGGGAACTCTCCTGGGTTTTCGCAGGGATCACCAAATATGGATCAGAATTATTTCCCTTTTCAAGATCCTACTAACCTTCACCCCACTTAATATTGGGAATGAGAATGATTTCAATTTCTTGTTCCTAAATCATCCCTGCAACTTCTACTGTGGCAGGTGTTGAACATTCCAATTAGTTGCAATCAGAAAATCAATAATAAAAGGATCTATTTTACAATAAATATAGACTCACATCCATTCAATAACCAATTAAGTACCTAAATATCTACTAATGTAGAGGGAGGTTTATAATGTTTCAATATTTCATCAAAGTTAATGCCATGATTTCTCAAGGAAATTATTGATATCCCAAGCCCCATTGTTATCCCACCCGTAGAGATTCATGAAATATTTAGTTTATGACCAAGAACATCCACCTCGTATGAGGACTCGATACCCCCAACAGATTCCGTTGTGATAGCCACATGGCTTCCATTAGTCATCATAGGGTCATTTGGAGATAGAGATAATCCAAAAATGTTTTTGAGAGGGAAGTTAGCCATCTATATATATAATATATTGATGTTCCTTTGACATTACTAGATTCCTCTTCCATTTTATAACAGTAACATGATTACTGATAGGAGCTGATGAGGCAACATTAGTTCTTGACACATCATCTGTCGAGGGAGACGATTAATCAAAAGGGGTCTTCACTTGGTCCAAAACTCCCTCCTTAGACCATGGAGAATCATATTGATGTCCCTTAAGAGTAGAAATGGAATGGGTTCATACTATCAAATGAGGATTAAACACTTTTTCTAGATAAAGAAGTGATTGATGGTTCCATGAGTACTTACCACTATTGGCGTGTGATTTTCACAATTATATCACCGTTCGATGATCCTTATAATTTTTTAGCTTTCAAAAGTGGGGAACTAGCATCAAAATACTAAAAGACTAGTATCGGAGGGGGAGAAATATTTTATCCCTTTCATGTTAGCCTCCATTTCTTAATAAAATGGGGATTGATATCCTGATTTATAGAGTGATGTATTAGCCCCAATATGGGTTCCATTTCGGCCATACATTGGCGAAGGATCTTCAGTTTATATCCCCAAATGCTGCTGTAAATTTAAATGACCTTCTGGTCAAAAAAGGTTATATGTAAAATAAGGGAATACCGAAAATAATATATAAAAATTAGAACTTTTTATTTGGGAATGATTTCCAAAAAACCATTCTTTAGAATATGGGTAGTGAACCCCTTAACTAGAACCTAATTTCCCCTTATCCTCCACCCATATCATTATATTAATTTACTAATGTGATGCAAAAATGAGAATCCATAGCTCCAGAATATAATACTTTTCCGTCGAAGGATTATCCTCAAAATAACTATCAGGTGGGGATCTGGTATCTCCTATCCCTGGAATCCACAATCCAGCGTGAAGATGTGGCCATATGATTTCAGCATCATAGGACAAGTCCATCAAACATTGAACTACCTCTGGTTGTGAAAATTATGAAAACACCCTGAAATGTCATGAAGATGAATCACCAACTATTTATTTCATGATTTTACTAACTCTCTCCATAATAGATGAATGAAGAGAATGTGGGAAACAAGTCTCTTCATAGAGGAGATGTTTTGAACTTCCATGGTGTAATTATAAATAGTCTATCCCTTTTTACCATAGTAGTGAAGTGAACCTTGAATGAAGTCATTTGGATGAACTTGGGATCTCATCAATAGAATCCTATAAAGAGTATGAAGTATCCCTTAGGGGAGAAGAATCACTTTTTCTTGGGGTGGAAGACTTTTCCCCTCATTGTCTATTCATAGTGAATGGTCCAACCCTAAATCGAGGAAAAACTCTCACTTACACCCCCTTCAGGGTATGACTCAATCCATTCCTCAACTTTCCTAGAGTACAATCCTCTAGTCTCTCCCTTTGTGGGTAGTTTCATCATCGATTGAGTCAAACTGTAGGGCAGTTAGCATCCACAGCTATCGAGAAAGCCTCATATGGTTTTATGATCAGACATGCACTAGAGAAGATACTATTATTTGATGCAAGAACCTGAATTGATGGCTAAACGTGTGTTGTGAATTGGCCTTACATATAACCTATCCATTGGGAAAGAGTTTCTAGAACATAACCCCTGAATGAAATTATATATGATCTTAGCTCATCGCTATCCATATATTAGTTAGTGATTCCCCAAGTGGGTATCTCCCCACACGAGAAGAGATTGAACTCCTAGAATAGGATTAGACCCTATAGAGTCCCACTGGGTTTCAGGGAAGTGGAGGAATATGAGAAACAACCTACGAATTTGGTATAATTGATATCCTAGGGATCTTGACCATGCTCAACACAATATAGGTTCTATAGTGGGTGGCGACCCATCTACACAACACCTGAAATGGTCTTACATTTAAAAATAGATTCATCACTATATGAACATGCAGTATGATTTGGTAGACTTTCTCTAGGTCAGGTGTTTCCAACACCCAAATCATCTTCATCTCCGACTTGGCCTCCATAAAAAATGTCTCTGGAATTATTTTACCTTAGGAATTTTCAATGGGATGTAGGTAAGTGCTTAGACACATGTCAAGAAATAATGTGCGAAGTTTCTTCATATGAACACTGGACTCTGGATTATACACCCATTTTTCATAATCCCCCTTTTTCCAAAATTGTCCAAAATGTACTAGGAGACCATCCCTTTTACATCATGGGGAATGTAGTTGGATGTTTTCAAGTGTGGCCTCCCCCCCACATTCTAGAAAGTTCTCATCCACACATCACGGTGGATTTCCTCCCTCAATTGAGGATCTTCATTCATAAATTCACAAGCCAACTTCTATTGCTCACATGCCAGAGGTGGAATCCTTTAAGCACCATTCCACATTTCCTTCATAGGGTTGAATGGATCATACATATCTTAATGAATTTGAACTAGAATGATCTTTTAGATGACTCAGAAGATAATAATAACTTCTCCATGAACTGAGTTGAATGATTTTGTATTTTGGGTTTGATGTCTTATCATCTCTAGAATTAATTCATCTTTCATGCACACATAAGTCCAAAGTACACACATGGTCTCATAAATTATAGTATCTTTCTGCTCCTTATTAAACTCCACATAATTTTGGTGCCCTAAACACAACCACATCTGCGTAGGCCTGACACCCCCACCCATGTAGGAGTCCCAATAATTTTCTAGACCATTCACTAGTCAGTTTGGGATTCATGAATGATGATTTAATAGGACTGTGGAATCAATTATGGTGTTTGGGGACTCATATATAGATCACATAAGATATGGTTCATGAAATAAGATATGAATGATGTCCCATCATTAATATATGCACCCATTCTGGAAAAAATAGGTGCTGTGAAATTCGTATTGTATTGAAATGAGGAGAGAAATGTATAATTCATTGAGGAGGATTTATGGACATCCATCAAAATGTTCATGGACATAATGTTGTAGATTGATACTATTAAGAAAATCATGATGATATTTCTTTAGATGACTCATCAATTCGGTTAGATCTGTATCACAAGAATCATAATAGTCATGCCTTATTGTTTTCACTGTCTCCTCATGGAAATTTATATATTGTTCAATATAAACTATAGTCTTTTTGTTGTACATTGAACAAGAAAAGAGTTACTATGTTTTTATTGAAAATAAAATCATTTTTTGAGAAAGAGTACAGAAATAGAGAAAATTTGTAAAAGGCATGATCTTTCTCATGTGCATTACTGAGGTTCCTCACACAAGTTTCAAAAACAAAGAAATAAATCAGGGTCCCCACACATGTCAATCACCTTTATTTACACATCACATAGATAGGTACATATTGTGTCTACGTGAATGAGTACTTCATCAAAAAGTGATTTAGTAGAGGTTCTGCATGTGAGACTAGCACGTATAGACCTAAAAGTATGGAGTCGTGAGAGTTGTCCACTAAAATGGAGAACCAATTTAAAGATAAGGAAGAACTCGATGCATGGACTGTATATTATCTCCAAATATGAAACTGTTCTAAGAGGACTACTAGCTTGGAAGACCAGCACATATTACCAATGTGAACAACCCATACTTTAAATACCTCTACCTCAAGACCATAACCTCTTCTATTGATCTGTTCCAATCATGAGGGGGTTTATTTTTCTGAAAATTATTTGCATCACATGGATGAAGAGGAAAAAATGGTAAATACCATAGTAAAAATAGAAGAAGGTAAATGTATATGTCCATGTATCGCAAAATTCCAGAAGTCCATTCATCCTTTTTATCCAAAACACTATCATCACACTCGGTACTTGTGTATCACCTTTCTAGATCAGCCTACATGATAGCTTGCATGGAAGCCTATGTGACCAGCCTAAGTGAGATACTTGAGAAATATTGACACTTCATCTTGGAATCTATATATACCTTTAATTAGGAACATGTGGTCTTCATTTGAATGGATGATAATTCATGAAGGCCAACTGATGATCTTTTTCCCAAAAGATTCTTTCAAATTTCACTATAATCTTCTAGGTAGCTTTTAAAAACATAGAAAAGAGGGAATTATATATGGATAGTCAAAATAATGTCCTCTCATGGTTTAATATAAACCATTCCAATTTAAGGAACTCAACCACCTCATAATTAATCAATACTAGCAGGAGGAACAATTCCTCAATGAATGACCATTGCAATTCACATTCAATAACACATGTGGAGACCCTTGAAGGCTTGAGAATGGTCTTTCCCATGTGTAGTATCTTAGGTGTACTATTTCACAATGTTCCATCAGGTCACCCAGGACTACCTACCCAGAGCACCTCCCCAGTACAAGGCCTCATCGTTCTCCCTACCCTTTATAATATGTGCGCTAGTTATGAAACCTTCATCAAATACATCCATGGAAGGGCCTCTATTCATTTAGATTATTTTTCTAAGAGGTACCATGTTCTAACCTCCAACAAATCATTGATACTAAAAAACCATGGAATATATGACACATGCATGTCCACTATTTGGGTGTGTACTCCTACATTCATAGGTTTCCCTCGCATGTTCGGTTGGCCGGTCGGGGTCCTCAAGGTGCATGGTGCTATGTATCCTTATGGTCATGAGGACCCCTACCCAAGGACAGAGTCGAAGAGTTCCAGGTCATGGGATCTAGGGTAATGAGCTTGTCATACTTTTCTCGTGTCTATGAAATAGAGCCTCCATTTCCAACCATGGAGGGTGTGGATTATGTTTCGTTTTCTATTAAATATGGAATGAGGTCCTCCTTAATTATTATAGAACTAATATACGGGAATCCATCATGGAGTATGCCCCATTATTTTCTTGTTGGAGGTTTCACTCCATCTCCTATCATCCTCTTTGACCCAAGGTCAAAGAGGGAAAGGGAACAAAATCCCTCTCCCCCTATCACTTACATCCTTCCCTGCTTAGTTTCTATACTTTGGATCCATTCCATGCTAAATTTAAGAGAGGGAATTACCATAGCCTCGACCTCTTACACGTTTTTCTATAGGGAATAGGAAGTCGACACAATCAACACCCCATTCCTCTCTCTTTTTTTCTTTCCTACATGTCCACCTGAGGGAAAAACTGAGTGTCTGGTTCTCCAGATCTCCCGCTTCCTCAATTGTTTTAAGATTGAGAATGACTCAAATTGGATTAGAGGTTAATGGTGAACACGACATTCACACAATCCATGTAATATATTTAACTAGGAGATGTCTTATTCCTTCTATAATTAGGATATGTAGGACTCCCATCTAGGGCCCAAGATAAATGGGAATGCTCCTTAGGAGTAAGCCCTAATCATATTCCCAATCTATTGAATAAAGAGAACTATGTTTCTTTATAAAAACAAGATATGTAGGATATCCAACTAGGTCATGTGCTCAATGGTCACCCCTCATGAATAATGCACAATCATATTCATAATTAATTGAACTACGATAACTTTTATTCATGTTATAATCAGGACATATAGGATGCCCACTCAAGGGATGATATCATTATAAATCTTCCTTAGAAGTTAGACCCAATCATAATTACATTAATTTGGGAATCCAACAAAGGATTAAGATTAGAAAAAATCATTCAAACCACCATAAATTGAGACATCCCTCATGGTCACTTCCAGGGACTTATTTTCTAGAATAATACCCAACATTATCATATCAAAGGGTTTTACTATTATGTGAGATAAAACTGTAGGGCCTCTATAACTGTAGGTGCACATAACTGAACTATATAGGCTTTAATTACCTGCCAAATGGGATTTATATGAATTCTCTAAGAGGTAAAATCCCAATTATCCAAAATCAACTCTATTTTTTACTGTCCATATTTCTAGAAGAGTCTAATTTATCCTAAGTATATGTTTCGCTCTCCAGTTCCCCGAGAAACTTCAACATATGTCCCACAACAATCTCTGACTAAGAACCCTCTCACTTGAATGTTCATTCCCCATGATTTTAAACTACACTGTTAAGTCCTCAAAAAAACATAAATTGTATGATGCTCTGCCTTATGTTGAACCAAACTACTTTGGTTCAGATTACTTTCACCAAGATACGTAGGAATCCCATTTATGGGTTTGATACCAATATAAAAACAACACTTGTATCTCTGGATGATGATACACTTCAGAGTTCCCCACTAAGTGGCTAGGAAACCTCTATTATCAAAAGAAATATAGTATAATCTCTTAGTATTACATAAGATGATACCATCAGTGGAGAACCTCAAATACATTCAGATATCTTCTTTGATGAAGAACCTCAGATGCATATAGATGATTTTAGGATTCATACATGCTAATAAATGATTTCTACTCCACGAATACCAATATCATACATGGTAATAAATTATGGATTCATGAACATTTCATAAATCTATAATACAGGCTTGATGTAGGCAATAATTCCCCCTGAAAAGGGTATGATGAGACCGACCCACATCCTCTCAACTAATGTGTGTTATTATGCATCAATTTCCAAAATACCTAAAAAGATACTATCTTTGGAATTTACTTAAATTTATACACAAAACCATTGGGTGTTTTTGGTGACATGAACAAACCCACTAGAAACCTTTCAGAAATAGAAAATCATCATGATACCCGAGTTTCGAGGGAAACATTATTTCATAACTTTATTTATATGCAACCCTATATCTGAAAGAACCTAAGATATAACATACCATTATAAACAATCTGTTATATTGGTAGGTAGTAATTTGGATAACCAAATTATGATATATATATATATATATATGTATATAATATAAATTCAAATGTAATGATTAATTCCTAAGAAATAATAATTATATTTTTAATGGAATCATTTAATGGTTAAATGACAAATTTTTTGAGGAAGTATATTTGTCTACATGTTATGTATTATTATCTAAAAAGTTTAATTGTCATTGTTGAAAATATTTTTTGAAAATATATATGAATAAGTGAATAATTATGCATACATTAGATATCAAATGTCTAGGAATGAAGAAACAATAATTTAAAGGAAAACATATTAATTTTTAAGAAACTAGTTTTTATATGTGATTTGTTATTTTATCTTAATAAATTATAAAAATAAATATAGATTGATGTATTTAAAGAAATTTGTATATCATACATTCACAAAAAATTTAAAAATCATTTTATAGTATTTATTATACATATAATGTATGTAAATTCAATTTTATATTTAAAAGTGTATTTTTACAATTGGTTTTTGACGTTTTCTATAATTTAATAATAATATAAGAAACATATAGAAATTATATTTCACAAAATGATTTCTATGTTAGAAAAAATTATTTTGGATTTTTTTATATGATTCCTATTTAATTTTTATAGATAATAATTAGTAAAAATAGCAATCATTTGTTAACAAAATTAGGGATAGAATGGGTTTATCAGGGGGTTAGTATAAGATATTAATGTAATATCTCTATATAAACAAATCTAATTATTATTGGTTAACGATATTCAGACTATATATTTGATATAATTGTTGTATTTGGAAATATATTTACATGAAAGTATCTTTATTTTATTTAAATATTTTTTGTAAATCCATATTTATCCTCTCACTCAAATATAAAAGGACCCCAAATATCCTCAAATATCCATGAATTTTGAGAAACAAAGATGTAACAACATCACCAAAAAACCTTCCTAGATTTCTTCACATCACCCTAGAGTCTCTGGTCATCTCTAAAGTCCAATATTTTATGGATTAAGGGTAAACCATAGGAGGTCTCCCAATAAGAGGTATATATCATAATAGAGCTCGTTGAATTTTTTTTCTTCCATATATAAAAACAATTGTATCCCTAAAAGATACTGAATAAAATGCCATCAATATATTGATATATTTTTATAAGGTCTGCATAACCATTTTCCACCATGTTTCTATCAAATGGGAAATTAAAATTTCACTTTTTCATATGTGTGGACAAACGCCTCTACATAGCAATATGATTTATTTTCCATTACCTCCACACATTGATTGATTTAATTATGGATTTAATAAATATATATGATATGTTTGATATAATTTTTATTCAAAAATAATAAAATACTATTTATATTTATTTTCATAGTTTTGTTAGAAAATGAAAACAACAATCATGTGTAAGTACGAACTACCATTACATTAAAAGTGTAATTAATTTTTATATCTATAAAATTTCGGAATGTTTAGAAATATGTATATAATTAATATAAATGGTTATTATATCTAGATTAAAATTATTTAGACGAATTAACCTTGATTAAAGTTGATTTAATGAAACATTTGAAGGGAAAATCTCATGAAAAATGAAACAGTTAACACCACGAAGGGATGTTTTTTTAAATAATTTTTATTAAATGGTTTTGAAATGTTTAATTTGAACCTTATATGGTATTAGAGTAATTAATATAGTACCTTTTAAGGTTAAAATAATTTTTTAAATATTATATAAGAGTTAGAGTGATTAAAAAATTGAATACTTAAGTTAAGGGTTTAATGATACAATAAAATTTTTATAGGGATTTTTTATGATTATGTTTGAAATGATTAAAATATAACATCTATCTCGAATTTTTTTTTATTAATTGGTTTTTTTGAGAAATTATAATTTTTAATTCCATTTTTATCACTCTTTGCACTCATATTCAGATAGAATGTTCTTATGGAAAACCATTTTTTTATATTTGATCAAGAAATTTTTATTATATATCGGATTGGATTTATAATATTCTCATGAATAATTTTACTACTATAATATGAATATTTAATTTCAATTTTACCCATTTTAACATTCTATAATTTTTTTAAATGTAACATTATTATACTTTTTCCATTAATGTACATTTAATGGAAGGTGTGAATAGAATATTTGTTTAATATATCACACATGTACACTTTTTCTCATTATTTTTACTAATATTTCATTTGATGAAAGATTTACATGATTCAATGGTTCTGTTTATAGATTATTAATTCCTTTACATTTTTTAGTTTTTTTATATTTATTTGATTTAAAAATAAAAAATTTATTATCCTCAAGAAATATTCCTATGATATTTTAAATGTATTTTTCACCTATGAAAACATCCTTTGTTGATTCTTATAATTAACATGGTATAGGATCCAATGACACCATCATTATTATATCTATTGATGGTTTATGAATATTATTATGAAATATTTATGAAACCATCTTTCTTTTCCTTGGGATATGTTATAATGAAACAATATAGATTTTCATAGTATTATGGAATACATATAATGAATAATGATTATGTTACAGGTGGAAAATTTATATCTCTCTAATGTAATGCATAATTTCTATTATTTTATGAGCCCAATGAATACATATGATGTTATCTGAAGCCCAAAATATGGTAAATGGGAGGTTATTCTAATACCACAAGTGGAAACATGTGATGTAATCCAAATCATGGAGAAGGTACATATAACGACCAATAATTAACATACATTGTTATTACATAACAATTTAAGCACACTTATTACAACATATAAAAAAACTAGGAAATGAACGTATAGGTATAGAGTCTTTAGATATTGGGAAACATAAAGCACTGGTTTCTAAAGCATCTACATTGTCTCCAATTTATTTCATCATATCTCGAGTCCTTTTGGAATATCCTACTTAATAACCTTATTCCTGACATGGGGAAAGAAAACATACAAAAAGGTGAGCTCAAATGCTCAGTAAGGGTAAACAAAATAAATATCAATCACATCATATTCATAAGAACATAACATTTTGGAAATCTTAACATGCAAAAGAGATAATAAATTCATAACATGGGATAAATCATAGTAGTGAAATTTAATCCCAATAATCATAACATAAAACATGACACTTTTTGGCATGCACACATAATCATAGAGAATCATTTCTTAGTAGTCAAGACTCATAGCCAAGACTATCTTAGCGGACAAAGTCCATTTATGAACCGAGTTCACTCCTCGTTTCAGTCCTGTTTCACTGAACCAGATTAACCTGATGTTCTAGCCATATCTATCTCATGAGATATAAATCTTTACCCAATGCATTGGAGGGAGATATAGGTCCCACCCATCTCATAATGATACCATTCTTATGTGTGCCACAAAATCATAAACCATATATCAGAGCATAACCCATGTAATAAAAATGGGAATCTTATACATCATGCCATCATAACATAATAAATATAATATAAAAGGAAATCATAAAAATAATTGCATTATAACATAATCAAATGAATGTAAAATATAGGGATGGAAATAGAACCCTATATTATCTTAGATGGAAAATAATTTTGATAAAATACTTGAACTCCATTCTTGAGGAAAATATCCTTTCTACTTGAAAAACATTTTTCTTTCATAACATGTCATACAATTTTAAACTAAAAGAAGTTGATTAAAAATAAACTTGAAAACTTTTAAAGGAAACTTCTTGGAAATAATGTTTTAAAAACCCATTCATGCCATATAAGTTAAAAAAACATTCTTCTCGTACTTATGTCAGAAAAGTCAAAAAGTACCTCGTATGAAAAATGAAAAAATATTCCATTAATATCTTTTAATAAAAACTCACCGAAGGGTAAAATTGGATTTAAACAATTGTATAAGGATATAAATATTACATATTGAGGAAACATGGATGTGGATTATAAATATTCCCCAGTAAATTCTGAAGTATAAACAATCGGGGATAAAAATGTGATTGCGAGATTTTCCCATACCTTAGGTTAGATTTGCTTCGTAAGTGTCCGAACCTCCTGTATAATGATTTAAATAATGTCACTGAATTATTCCAGAATCATTCTCGTTGTTTTGATATTATATATTGCCATATTCTTAGATTCTTATTAGTAATATTTCATTGCTACTTGTTATTCGGGCGTTTATTACTTTTTTTTCTTATCCGTGTTTTGTCAAATAAATCCTCATTATTTTTTTTAGGTTATAGATACCTCATTTATAGAATGGTATTAGTGTAATATATATCATATTTATTCATTCAATTCATTGATATAATCATTATGCAATAAAGATCATGTAGAATGAGTCGTATCACATCGTGGAGACGGTATTCTGTACGTACACACGAGCGATGATATCATTCCCATGATCGTGGAATTGTATTGGAGTGTATGTATACTATTTTAGAATAAATATAAATTTAAAATAATCATATATAGTAATTATTTACACCATTATACCCATCCAAGTAAGGTGGTGGTTGAAAATAGATTACACCACATCGTGGAGACGGTATTCTGTACGTACGCATGCGCGGTGATTTCTTTTTCCGTAGGATGGATAGATGGTGAAATAGGGTTTTTTCATACATATAATAACATATCAGTATATGAATGATACTTATGTTATTACTTAATAATGAAACAACTAAATAAGAATAAGTGGAAGAGGAAATAAAGTTGAAGGAATCGGTAACAGACATTACCTCTTCTTTGAAGCGCCTCTTCGAGACCTCCTTTTAGGGAACTAAAATTGGTCTTTGAAGAAAACCAGGACCACTAGGATGTTTCTAGGGAAGTGTAGAAGAGAATTTTCCAGGGTTTGGCCGAGATTTTAGGCTCAAAGTGGTGTGAGGAAGAGAGAGATGAGGTGCCATTTTATAAGGGAGGAGAGGGGAATCTTTGGAAAAGCAAAAACTATTATTTTATTATAAAGCCATATTTGGTTTTCTATAGCTCAAAATTGATTTATTTAGAATATAAGGTGGGGATGGGTCGAAATACTCTCATAAAATAGAATTTAGACAAGTTTAGGAATCTATTTGAACCTTATCATTTAGATTTAACTTTATGTTAAGTAATTTAACTTTTACCGTGTCTTCTTGTTTTCTTACACTATAAGGTTAATAAACATACTATAACAAGCCAAACGAACCCCAAGTAGATTATTATTAATATATATAACCTTATATAAGTCATTGGGACGAACCTTAGATTTTTAGGAATAAAATAAAAAATAATAATATAATATTTGTTTTAAAAACTATTTTATGTCAATTTTGACACTATTTGGTAATTGATTTTTGTGAAAATCATAAAAGAAATATTAGTTCTCAAAACGTTAATTAAATCACTAATAACATGTCATATTAACCTAGAAAATTATTTTAATTTATAAAAAGTCTAAAATTACATTTATTTGGGTATTTATAACATCAATTATGTCAATATTTCATTAATAAGATAATTACTACATCATTATTGTGTCATAAATTAATTTATTTATATAATGTCTAAAAATTACAAATAATATACCATTATGTAGAAAAGATTTTTATCTTTCTAATTAATATCTATAGTAGAATTTATCTTATGTATAACCATATATTAAAAATGAATTAGTTATTAAACATTGATTTTAACAAATTTAACCCTTCTTTAAATAAATTAATAATAAATGTCCAAATCCTAACCAAGTGGGTGTAAATGGTCATATTTTATTCCTAAGGTTGTTTTTGGTCGAATTACACTTATCCAATAGAATTAGGACATGTGTTAGGGTGATAATAATATCATTTTTACCCTTAATTACCCTATTTAGTTTTAACCGTGGTAAAAAAAAGTAAAAAATTACTATTCACCAAAAATTATTTTCATCTCATTGAACCAAATTTTAGTCCTTAATATTAACCGTGTCTCTCGGATATTCGAAATTCCACTCACAGAAGTGGTAAAATTATGTTTATGTAAATTTGCAACTTCTCCTAGTAGGTGGGTAAAAGACGGTGAAAAGTTCAATAAAATTTTTATATATCTAAAATTATTATAAAATGACTCCAATGAATTGAATTGAACTTATAGAGGTATTATGTATCAATTTTGACTTTAATAAATTTAAATAAAATAAATAATTATTTAAATAAAAAGTCAATTTTTAAATAGTAACCTCGTGTTTTCACTATTCATCAAAAATTGAATGTTTTCAGAAAAATACCAAATTTTCACCCTAGGCTAATTTCGATATTCCGAATCCAAAAATGAAGTCCATTTTGAAAGATTAAATTTACAAAATTGCAACAAGTGGTTATTACTATTCATAATGGCTAGTTTTAATAATATTTTAATAGCATATCGTTGTTTACTGAAACTCGGTATTGCGTATGACGGAAGCTATCGAGGAAGGCCGCGGTTCCGTTTAAAGCAATCCAAGCTAGTGTTGTGTGTAGTGAATGATTCCTTTGATGATTTATAGAACATAAAAACAAAATATTTCCCAAAAAAGTCTCGGGTGTTACATTCTACCCCCCTTAAAATGAATTGTTCCCTCGAAATTCGTCACTTTGTAACCAAAAGATGAGGATACCTCTCCCTCATAATATCCTCAAGCTCGCATGTAGCTTCTTCTAATTGGTGGTTCCTCTATAAAAAATTTCACAAAGCGAGTGGTCGTGTTCCGTAGGACTTTTTTGCTACGATCCAGAATCTCTATCGGATGTTCTTCATAAGAAATATCTTGCTCCAGCGGTACAACTTTTGAGCTGAGTACATTTGAAGGATCATGTATGTACTTTCTCAGGAGAGATACATGGAACACATCGTGAACTTGATAGAGATTCGGTGGAAGCGCCAATCGGTAAGCTACCTCCCTAACACGATCCATTATTTTGAAAGGACCGATATACCTAGGGCTCAGCTTTCCCTTCTTGCCAAATCTCATTACTATCTTCCAAGGAGATATTTGTAAGAAAACTTTATCACCCACATCAAACTCTAGGTCTTTTCTTCGGTTGTCTTCATAATTTTTTTTCGACTATGAGCTTCTCTTATGTGTTGTTGAACAGATCGGATCTTTTCTGCCATCTCATCAACAACATCAGGTCCTAATAGCTTTCTTTCCCCAACTTCATCCCAGCAAGTTGGAGTCCTCCATTTCTTTCCATAGAGAGCTTCAGAAGGAGCCATACGACTACTGGAGTGAAAGCTGTTATTATAAAAAAAATTGTACTAAAGGGAGGTATTGATCCCAACCACCTTTGAAATCCATAGAGCAAGCTCTAAACATATCTTCTAGAGTTTGAATTTTCCACTCAGACTGACCATCTATCTGAGGATGATAAGCAGTGATGAAACTCAGCTCTGTATCCAGATTACGCTGAAGACTTCGCCAGAACTTCGAGGTAAATCTCGGATCCCGATCAGATATAATGGAATGTGGTACTCCATGAAATCTTACTATTTCCTTTACATATATCCTGGCAAGCAGATCTAGAGAGAAATCCTCTCTAATAGCAATGAAGTGTGCAGACTTTGTAAGATGATCAACTATGACCCAAATAGCATTATTGCCTTTGGATGTTTTAGGAAGTCTAGTGACAATGTCCATAGTGATGTTTTCCCATTTCCATTCGGGTATGGGTAATGGTTGTAACATCCCCTTAGACATATGTCTCTCATCATTAACTTGCTAACAAACCATGCATCGAGAGACATATTCAACAACATCTCTTTTCATGCCATCCCACCAGAAGTACTCTTTCAGGTCCCTATACATCTTCGTGCTTCTAGGGTTAATGGATAATGAAGAACTGTGAGCCTCATCCAGTAGCTCCTTCTTTATTTCTGGGATGGGAGCAACACAAACCCGATTCCTGAACTTTATTATCCCATCACAATCAAGGTTGAATTTGGGAATATTTGTCACCTTCTTTTGTTACTCTACATCTTCTTTTTGTGCCTCTTTAATCTTCACATGTATAGATGGTTGAACATTCATTTGATAAATATAAGATTTCTCCACTTCCATTATAATTCCAAGATCCATCCTTTGTAAATCCATAAATATTGGATCTTTTATGATCCTCATCATGGATAAGCTAGCATGGTCTTGTCGACTTAATGCATCTTCCACCTTGTTTTCTTTCCCTGGGTAGTAATGAATTGAGCAGTCGTAATCCTTAATCAGATCTAACCATCTCTTTTGGCACATTTTTATCTCCTTTTGTGTGAAAATATACTTTAAACTTTTATGATTAGTATAAATATCACACCTTTCTCCATAAAGATAATGCCTCCAAATCATTAATCCAAAGATTACCACAGCTAACTCCAAATCATGAGTTGGGTAATTTTTCTCATGGATTTTCAACTGTCGTGAGGCATAACCTATCACCATATCGTTTTGCATGAGAACACACCCCAATCCCTTGTTGGATGCATCACTATAGATGAAAAACCATTCTACACTACAAAGAAGTGTGAGTACAGGTGCACTGGATAACCTTCTTTTCAACACCTTGAAATTATATTCACATTCCTCCATCCACACGAACATAACTCCTTTTTGAGTAAACCTAGTGAGTGGATTAGATAATCGTGAAAAATCATTCACAATACATCGATAATAACCAGCCAAACCAAGAAAACTTTGGATCTCGGTTACTGTTGGTAGTCTCGACCTTCTTTCGATAACCTCTGTTTTTGCTGGATCCATAGATATCCTCTCTTTTGAGATTATGTGACACAAAAATGAAACTTTTTGAATCCAAAATTCACACTTGGTAAATTTTTCATAAAGCATCCCCTTTCTCAGGGTCTTCAATATAATTCTCAAGTGATCTTCGTGTTCTTCCTTTATCTTTGAATAGACAAGAATATCGTCTATAAAGAATACCACAAACTGATCAAGATAGTATCTAAAGACTCTATTCATCAGATCCATTAAGATAGAAGGGGAATTAATAAGACCAAATGGAATCACTATAAATTCATAGTGTCCATACCTTGTACGGAATGTCGTCATTGGTATATCCTCCCTTTTGACCATTAATTGATGATACCCTAAACGAAGATAAATCTTGGAAAAGTATTGAGCTCCGCCTAGTTGGTCAAATAAGTCATCAATGCGCTGGAGAGGATATTTGTTCTTGATTGTGATCTTGTTAAGTTCGCGATAATCAATGCAGAGTCTCATTGATCCATATTTCTTCTTAACAAATAGAACAGGTGCTCCCCAAGGTGACGCACTAGGGAGAATGAATCCTTTATCAAGATTCTCTTGGAGTTGATTCTACAATTCCTGTAACTCAATTGGGGAAAATCTATATAGTGTCTTTGAAATAGGCAAAGAACCCGGTACGAGTTCGATTGAAAACTCGACTTCACAATTTGGTGGATGACTCAGAAATTCCTTTGGAAATACATCATCAAACTCCCATACAATGGGCATATTCTTAATCGTTAGTTTCTCACAAACCATTTTAGATAAATAACCTTCATTTAGTGGAATCAAGACCCATAAGATGGTAGAAATTTCCACTGGAAGGTTATGTTCATCCTCGCATCGATAGACGATCATAGATTGATCTGGAATATGAAATGTGACATCCCTTCTTTGGAAATTGATATGAGATCCATATATAGAAAGCCAATCCATGCCACGAATCGCATAAAATTCCACTATAGGAAGGGTCACTAGATTTGAAGGAAGTACTTTACCTCAAACTTCAATAGGAGAAGAATTATAAACTTTTGATGTGACTGTTGTGCCATTAGGGGTTGTCACAACTAACTCAACATCTAATTATTGAGGTAATATGACGATACCCTTATAAAATTATTCAAAAATAAAATAGTGGGTGGATCCAGAATCGAATAAAACATTTGTTACTTTAGAGTGGATGGTAAGTGTACCTTTCACCACTTCGTTATCGTACTCCACATCGCTGATAGAAATTTCATGCGAATTTCCTTTGTATTTATCCTTAAGAGTTTGTTGACATCGATCATCATCAACAACCCTTGAATTAGGGCATTGATTGGAATACTGCCCCATTTCCATGCACTTGTAACATTTAAGTGTAGGAGGTGCACTCTGTGTATCTTTTTCTTTGTTCGCATCACTAGACATCTTCTTCCCATCATTGCGGAATTCAAATGCCTAATGACTATCCTTTTAACATTTGAAACATTTACTTGTCCCTTTAAGACAACTCCCTCCATGTTTCTTTCCACACATTGAGCATAAGGGAAAACTCATCTTCTTTTCAGTGTGCTCTTTAGTTTTTCCATTGAATTCAATTTTCCTCTTATTATCAAACCCATATGACTGATGGGTTATTCCAATATCCATCTCAACATTGAGAGCACATCGAATGATTTCCTCGTAGCTATTGAAGTCCCTTATGGATAACACCCATCGAAGACTTGGTTTTAAGCCACTAAAAAATCGATCGATCTTACTCTCAGGTTGGATGATAATACCAGAAGTGTACCATGAAAGTCTTGTAAAATTTGCTTCATAGGTACCAACAGATTCATCATCCTTTTTCTTCAGTTCAATAAACTCCTTCTACATCTTTGTTCAAAGAATACGAGGGAAGTACTTACTGAAAAATAAGTTCTTGAACTCGTCCCATTCCATGGACTCAATTTCATCTCTTGGCATCGTATTTTTGATAAGATTCCACCATTGATCATCTTATCCTTCCAAACGATACACTTCTATGATAACTTTATCATGTTCATAACATTGAAGAACTGAAAATATCTTTTCAGTGGTTCTGATCCATTGTTCAGCCAATAATGGATTAGTAGACCCGCTGAATGAGGGTGGACGCTGCCTCATGAAGGATTCAACATAATGTTGCTCCTTTGCTCGTTTGGAAGTCCTGCATGATTTATAGCTTGAGAATGTTGTGTGAGCAAGGCTACAAGATTTAGCATTCCAGCTCCCATAACGTTTGGTTGCTCAGGAGGACAATCATTGCATTGCCCATCGCAATCCGCATTAACACGGTTCCTTTAGGTTCCAAACATTGACTAAAACCAAGAAGAATAGTGTGAGAAACACTAATTATAATAGGAAAACCACATGATCAATAATAAAAATTCACACTTAAGGTCTTATCAAAGGTTGTTCATGGCCATTTTTAAAAAACTATGATTGTGTTCTATGCTTATACTTATCCTTAGGGTTCTTACTAATACTTTCACAGCCTAGTTTCCAAAGGTTGACTATACCTTTCCTCTAATACCAACTATAAAAATCCATACTTTACATACATTGTTATTACGTCAGAATTGAAGCACACTTATTACAACATATAACAAAACCAGGAAAGGACCGTATAGGTATAGAGTCTTTAGAAACTGGGAACCATAAACAACAGGTTCATAAAGCATCTACATTGTCTCCCATTTATTTCATCATATCTATAGTCCATTTTGGAATATCCTACTTAATAACCTTCTTCCTGACCTGGGGAAAGAAAACATACAAAAGGGTGAGCTCAAATGCTCAGTAAGGGTAACCAAAAGAAATATCAATCACATCATATTCATAAGAACATAACATTTTGGAAATCTTAACCTGAAAAATAGATCATAATTTCATAACATGAGATAAATCATAGTAGTGAAATGTAATCCCAATAATCATAACATAAAACATGAAACTTTGTGACATACACACATAATCATAGAGAATAATTTCTTAGTAGTCAAGACTCATATCCAAGACTATCTTAGCGGACAAAGTCCATTTCTGAACCGAGTTCACTCCTCGTTTCAGTCCTATTTCACTAAACCGAATTAACATGCCATTCCAGCCGTGTCTATCTCATGAGATATAAATCTTTACCCAATGCATTTGAGGGAGATATAGGTCCCACGAATCTCATAATGATACCATTCTTATGTGTGCCACAAAATTATAAACCATACATCATAGCACAACCCATTTAATAAAAATGGAAATCTTAAACATCATGTCATCATAACATAATATATATAAGATAAAAGGACATCATAAAAATAATTACATCATAATTTAATCAAATCAATGTAAAAAAATAGGGATAGAAACAGAACCCTATATTATCATAGATGGAAAATAATGTTGATAAAACACTTGAACTCCATTCTTGAGGAAAATATCCTTTCTACTTCAAAAACATTTTTCCTTTATTAACATGTCATACAATTTTTAAAAAAAAGAATTTGATTAAAAATAAACTTGAAAACTTTTAAAGGAAGCTTCTTGGAAATAAGGTTTAAAAAATCCATTCATTCCATATAAGTTAAAAAAACATTGTTCTCGTACTTATGTCGGAAAAGTCAAAAAGTACCTCGTACGAAAAACGACAAAAAATTCCTTTCATATATTTTACTAAAAACTCACCAAAGGATAAAATTGGATTTCAACAATTGTAGAAGGATATAAATAATACATATTGAGGAAACATGTATGTGGATGATAAATATTCCCCAGTAAATTCTGAAGTATAAACAATCTCGGATAAAAATGAGATTGTGAGATTTTCCCTTACCTTATGTTCGATTTGCTTCGTATGTGTCCGAACCTCCAGTGAAATGTTTTAAATAATGTCATTGACTTATTCCAGAATCATAATAATTGTTATGATATCATATATGTTCACATTCTTAGCTTCTTATTAGTAATATTTCATTACTACTTGTTATTTGGGTGTTTATTACTTTTTGTTCTTATGCGTGTTTTGTCGAATAAATTCTCATTCTTAATTTTAGGTTATAGATACCTCATTTACAGAATGGAATTAGTTTAATATATATCATATTTATTCATTCAATTGATTTATATAATCATTATGAAATAAACATCATGTAGAACGAGTCGCATCACATCATGGAGACGGTATTCTATACGTACGCACAAGTGATGATATCGTTCCCATGATCATGGAATTGTATTGGAGTGTATGCATATCTTTTTCAGAATCAATATCAATTTACAATAATCATATATACTCATTATTTACGCCATTATACCCATCCATGTAAGGTGGTGGTGGAAAATAGATTACACCACGGCGTGGAGACAGTATTCCGTACGTACGCACGCACAGTGATTTCGTTTTCCGTAGGATGGATAGATGGTGAAATAGGGATGTTTAATAATTATAATAAAATATCAGTATATGATTGATACTGATGTTATTACTTCATAATGAAAAAACTAAAGAAGAATAAGTGTACGAAGAAATAAAGTTTAAAGAATTGGTAACAGACATTACCTCTTCTTTGAAGCGCCTCTTTGAGACCTCCTTTTAGGGCACTAAAATTGGTCTTTGAAAAATACCAGGACCTCTAGGTTGTTTCTATGGAATTGGAGAAGAGAATTTGATAGGGTTTAGATGATCTTGAAGGCTCAATGTTGTGTGAGGAAGAGAGGGAGGTGGTTCCCTTTTATAAGGTACTAGAGGGGCACCTTTGAAAAAACTAAAACTATTATTTTATTATAAAGCCATATTCGGTTATTAATAGCTCCAAATTGATTTATTTCTAAGATAAGGTAAGTCTGGGTTGAAATCCTCTCATCCAATAAATTTATACATGTTTAGGTATCTATTTTAACCTTATAATATAGATTTAACTTTAAGTTAGATAATTTAGCTTTTATTGTGTCTTCTTGTTTCCTTACACTATAAGGTTAATAGACATACTATAACAAGCCAAACGAACCCCCAATTTATTTATTATTAATATATATAACCTTATCTATGTAATTTGGTGGAAACATAGATTTTGAGGAATAAAATAACAATTAATATTATAATATTTGTTTTAAGAACTATTTTATGTCAATTTTGACACTATTTGGTAATTGATTTTTGTAAATATTATAATAGAATAATTAGCTCGAACAAAGTTAGTTAAATCAATACTAACATGTAATATTAACCAATAAAATTATTGTAATTCATAAAAAGTCTCATATTACATTTATTTGGGTATTTATAACATCAATTATGTCAATATTTCATTAATAAGATAATTACTGCATCATCATTGTGTCATAGATAAATTAAATTATTTAATGTCTAAAAATTAAAAATTAAATACCATTGTGTATAACATCTTTTTAGATTTCTAATTAATATATATAGTCGAATTTATCTTATGTATAACCCCATATTAAAAATGAATTAGTTATTAAACATTGATTTTAACTATTTTAACCCTTCTTTAAATAAATTAATAATAAATTTCCTAATCTAATCCAAGTGGGCCTAAATGGTCATATTTTTTTCCTAAGGTTGTTTTTGTTCGAATTACGCTTATCCAATAGAATTAGGACATGTTTTAGGGTAATAATAATATCATTTATACCCTTAATTACCCTATTTACTTTTAACCGTGGTAAAAAAAGTAAAAAGTTACTATTCACAAAAATTTATTTTCATCTCATTGAACCACATTTTAGTCCTTGATATTAACCGTGTCTCTCTGATTTTCGAAATTCCACTCACAGAAGCGGAAAAATTAAGTTTTATGTAAATTTGAAAATTCTCCTAGTAGGTGGGTAAAAGACGGTGAAAAGTTCAATAAAATTTTTATATACCTAAAATAATTATAAAATGACTCCAATGAATTGCATTGAACTTATATAGGTATTATGTATCAATTTTGACCAAAAATAAATTTAAATAAAGTAAATAATTATTTAAATAAAAACTCTGTTTTTAAATAGTAACCTAGTGTTTTCACTATTCATCAAAATTGAATGTTTTGAGAAAAATACCAAAATTTCACCCTAGGAAAATTTTGATATTCAGAATCCAAAAAATGAAGTCCATTTTGAAAGATTAAATTTAATAAATTTCAAAAAGTGGTTATTACTATTCATAACGGCTAGTTTTAATAATATTTTAATAGCATATCATTGTTTAGTGAAACTCGATATTGCGTACGACACAAGCTATCGAGGAAGACCGCAGTTGCGTGTAAAGCAAGCCAAGATTGTGTTATGTGTAGTGAAAGATTCCTTTGATGATTTATATAACATAAAAACAAAATATTTCTCATAAAAGTCTCGGGTGTTACAGTACATGGGTGGTTAAAATAATCCTAATACGTGATGAATCTCTTTTTGGGTATCATTGGAATTAAATTTATATGATTATGACTATGTAATAAGTTATTATAATCAATAGTGGAATGATCTTATAAAAATTTTATTATCACATGTATTATATTCTCTGATTCTATTATGACTCATGTCTTCTGAACTGCCAGGATTTATGACACAACTAATGATTATATTCATTGAATTATTGTGTATGGTTTCCAACTTTTATGATCATGTTCTACAATCCTTATAGAAAATTGTTCATGAATTATTACTGAAAATATCATCTTTTTCTATTCTAAGAATCCAATCTCACCCTTTATTATGTTCCCTTTTCCCCCAAAATATGATGAAATGTTTTATGTTTAATATTTTTAATATGAAATATAGTTTTCCAGAACATAGTGTGAGAAGATGATATTTTTTGAAATAATTATTTATGTATTAATGTTTCCAAAAAAAGCTAAATCTCTATAATTTATTCCTTTATCATAATTATATTTAATGAATTATCTTCTAATAAGATGTTATATTTCTGTATGAAATTTTTAAGTCACATCTAGAAGGGATAAAATTCAACTAGTATAGTAGTTTTCCAACTAATTAAATCATATATATAGAATAAATTGGTCAACAAATAATCTATCAATTTCATTCAAATATAATATGGACTATGGTAATCGAATTTTAAAAATTATATAGTTTGAGAATGGAATGGCCTCTGACATAATATCCATATGGAAAACGTTTAATTAATCACTCAATATGTAGCTCCCAGAGAAGAACCTACTGTATATTTATAAATATAATATTGAGGATGGGTTTCAAATGCCGATGATCCTACTGCAATATTCTATATAATTTCTAGATCTAAGAGCTATTTTTTAAAGGATTGCTGATGATATTTGATACATAAATGATATTATTATGATGATTCCATGAACTATATAAAATGGAATTGGTAAAGAAGAAAGGATGAAAATATACCTCATGCCAACAATAAAAATGGTACCATTATTAATGAAAGTGAAATATATATGGCACCTCCATATAATGGTAGTGATATCCATACACACTTCAAGAAGAGAACAAAGAAAAATGAAATCCATTATCTAAAAACTAGAAGATAACGATATATTCCTTCCAAAAATTGAATGTCCTAGATTATATTATTTCAATTCTTTCAAAAAATTTATCATGTTAAAGATCCTAGAAAACCCTTCATGGTCAATCTCACTAACCATCCATACTACTCCCCCTCAACCTGATGTTTGGACATAACATATAGGCATACTTTTTCCTCAAATATATAAACAATAATATTGTTAATTGTACGAAATTAAAATTTGACGAACCCTCAATGTATCCACATCTTGTTAGTTCAATTTCACTAGATGATGAAGGAGAATATAAGTAATTTACAAGTAAAAATATTTAAAATTTCAATGACAAGATAATTAGAGAAAAATTTGATTGATCACATGGAATCTTCACGGTCCATCTAAAAAACTATTTGGGGGAATAATTCCCCTACAATAGCTAAATCATCCCCATAAATATCATAGTCATTTATTATTTATCGTAGATGTTGTAAGGAATGCGATAAAAATATTAGATCAATGTCCAAGTATTCCATATTCTCCAAGATAGTTATCGTTTGACATTTCATTCATGGGATCCACCCCAAAAAATGTAACCCTTATCAGATAAAGAGTATTTATATGGATCATTAAATATTATCCACATTTTAGAACCATTTTATGATGAGGAACATACATATGAACATGAAGTCCTTAACCAAAATTGCGAGTACTGAGAAAGAAGTTGTAGAGAATGAGGTGGATGATGATGAAGTGGTTTCCATGAATCTCAATAAGAATTTATATATTCAATTATCTTCTCATAAAAATGCAAATATAATATAGAAACCCAAATATGGGTTCTTGTAATATATCAATAGAATAATTTATCCACTCATAAGCCATCAATAAACTAGTAAAATCGAATTATTTTATAAGACTGATTAGAAAATGTACCACAATTTTATCATCACTAGAATTTAAAAATATCAACATAGAGTAATCTAGAATTTATTTGATATGACTTCAAATATTTCTCATCAAAAGGGGGGAACTAATATCCATCAATACCACATTGATAAAAACTACAATACCTAACAAATACATTTCTTAACTCTCTGATGATAGGGTTATAGCGAGGTGAACATTCCTTCCCCCATTTAACAATCCACGTATATGATAAAAGAAAGTTCAAAACCATTGGTAAAACTAATACATTATCCCAGTTTAGTTATAAAATCTATAACTTTTAATTCATGGGTTTTTATCAAGATAAAACATTCATTTGTTTAGGAATTATATTGCTTCATATTCACCAAATCATTCATTTCTAATACCATCAATGCTTCATTTACATTATTGATGGATAGCTCGAAGTAATGTATAATGATAATTCCAACATAAAATATCATTAATCAAACTATATAGATTATAGAAACTACAAAATGTATGATAAGTAGTCAATTATGGAAAATTAAACTTGGATTACTCACCCTAATAGTTTGAAAATGTCTCATATTAACCCATTAAATCAGCTTGGCAAGGAGTATGTAATTCCCTTTAATTATGTCAATATAATCATTCTAGATTGGTATAACTGTCATGATTCCTAATTTATCATAGTCCCCACTATATCATATCATCTAGAAAAACATGTCAAGACAAAAAGGGGGTGAAATTTTAAAAAGAATGAAAATGCACCTGATAAAAGTATCCACCGAATGTTGTAAGATTCTAGAAATTCCAACAAATCAAGATGTGTGGTCCAAAAAAATGTTATCCATAATTTCATAGATCTAGTAAATTCTTTAAATAAAATTTATGGTGTTAGTTTAACCATTACACCAGATGATTGTTAAATAGAGGGAAAATTTATTCATCATTCTTTAAGTGAGGAGGTCATTACCCATGGCTCTCCAGAACCAAAAGAAATCCCTATATAAGTCTCAAGAAAGGAATCTACCCTTCCTCATAATTTTTTTGAAACTGAGAAGAAACATGTGAATAATAATGGTATTAGTAACACCAATTCCTTAGTTTAGGAGGATTATAGTAACCTTATATCATATATTATTTTTTTCTTTACAAACTTGAGGTATTCAATAGCTTTTTTCACATGCAACACGAAATGAAAAAGAACGAAAAATAAATATTTTTCTGTTTAAATGAAGCCATATAAATGATGGGTAAAAATAAATGTGACATAATTATGAAATATTTATAAAAATAAGAATAATTATCATTATTTATTCAAAGGCATTATTAAATATCCAATTAGTATAGAAAAATAAATAATAAGGCTGATTAATTTTTAAAAAGTAATAAAATTAACCAATATCTTTTATATGCTTTATGTGAATATAAATATATAATGGATACAATTTATTACTGTTTTTAATAATATATTTACCAAAATTTTATTTTTAATATATATTAAACATGAATAAGAATTGTTAATATTTTGTAAAAATTATTTTCCTCTAAAAAAAATTTATATATTTTTATGTTTTTATTTAAATTCTAAAATTACCAAATTTTATAATTTTAATTTGAAAAAATATAATTAATTTTTAGATTAGTTATTTCATTGTTATATTAATTTGATTTTTTGGGTGTTTTCTAAAATAATTATTTTTAGGTGAATAGTGATAAATATTAATACTGTGATTTTTATAAAATAAATAATAACATAATATTGGATAAATTTTTTGAAAAATTATTCTATTAAAGATATATATTTTAAAGTAAGTTAAAATATATAATAATACTTTTTTTATTTTTAAATTCCATGTTTATCATTTAAGAATAATAAGTTCCATTTTACTCGTAAAACCATTTTTTTACTTATATTAAAAGTTATTTTTCATCACTTGTAGAAATGAAATCAATAAATGAGATTTCATATATTATATCAAATCTTTCATATTATTTAATAAGGATAATTTAATTTTTGGGAAAAAATATAATTACTATGATTAAGGTTATTGGACATGATAAAGGTACAACATTTAATTGAATTGAATTTCTTTATTAGTATTATGAAATTTTAAGTCTATTAAATAAATTAATAATATTCTAAAAATTTTAATTTAATATAGTTTTTAATCCTATAATAAAATAAATTATCTCTTCTTAAATTGGTAATCAGAACTAAATAAAATTAACAATTCTAAATTATGAAAACAACATTTATCTAAAAATTAGTTTTACATATATACAATTTGAAAATTCAAAAAAGAAATTTATTTTTAATAAAAAATAAATTTTATTAAATTGAAATTATATTTTAGCCCGTAAATGTTTTTTTGTAATAATCCATATTTATATATTTTGTAAAACATATGTTAGTTATTTATACACTACATACGATAATAAAAAAGTAAAAATGAAAAAGTAAAAATATAAAAAAATGACATCGAAAATGTTTGAAATATGTGTAAAAATAATATTTTAATGATTTATCTCAATCATTATCACAATTCATTTATCTCAATTATTTATCCTAAGAGCTTAATTTCTAAGGATACATTCAATATAATGCCCAAGGTACCAAAGTGTAAAGACCCAGAAATTTGAAGGAATTTTTTTTCTTAAATACTTTGGAATTTTACGAGTCTGCGGTGTCTAACGGCACATGATTCTGAGGTCCGGTGTACCGGGAATCAATTTATGAAGTTTTGTTCATGTACGTTCAATAAATGCACATGCGTGTTTTTCTATCTTTTGAACCAGTGCTCGGAATTGAAATCCAAGGACACCGATGAACTCGCAGCGTCGATATTCACTTAAGGGGACCTTTACTGCAGTTGCATTTTATCCGGGCTGAAGAATATTTTTTTGGGGTTTAATCTTAAATTAAATAAAATTATGTTGTGCAAAATTTTATTTTGAGAGTTGGTTATTTCTTCAAATGGGAAAGTTATTGGTGGGGCCCACACCCACATAACATCCCATGTGTGGATATTTGAGAGGTGGGTCCCACACGAGCATTAACTCTTCATCTCCCCATATCACCCCTTAAACCACTTGTTTAATTCCTGACAACTCCCCCTCATTAATTGGGTGGAGCCTCTCCACATTCCACCTCCCTCACTCCATTTAATTTTTTCCAAACCATTTCAATTAATTAATTAATGAGTTTGAATTTATTTGAAATGGAAAGGGAAGTTTGTTAAAATGGGGAAAGCCTCATTTTAAAATTAGCAGGGAAAATATTGTGTGGGGAATCCTTGGAGAATTAAATGATATCTTTAACCTTCCGTGAAGAACGACATATTCTTCGATGAAGAACTCTGGTTCCACAAAGAACGACAACACGCCTTCCTTTCTCTTCTCTGCGACAAGTGAGAAGACTCCGCTTCCTCCTCGAAAGAACCCTGACGTCGTCTACAAATCCTCTTTCCATGACTCCGCTCTTGAAACCAAGGTTGGGGTTTGTTTTAATTTTATTTGAATAAAATTTTTCTTCATCCGTCGTTGAAAACATGTTTTACCCTTGGAAATTTTATATTGTCTAACGTGAAGGGCGTGGGCTAAACAAACAAGGCCCGACAACCCTTCGATTGTTCTTCGATTCATTGGTAGTGGAAACAAGAGTTGGTGGTGACAAACGGATGTGGCGGCCGTGCGCCGGCCGCGTGCGGAAGAACCGCAACCCAGAACTGTGGGCCGCTTGGCTGACGAAGAACCGTCCGGCTAAAGCCGGTCGGGCCGAAGGAGGACCGCGACGAAACAAGGGGTGTCGCGCTACGGAAGACAGGGGCCCACATTCTACGGGCTGCTCGGTGGGAGAACCGACTGGCAGGCGGGCGAACGGGATGAGGAGAACCATGATGCGAGGAGGGCGCCACGCTGGACGAACCGTGGCCCGTCCAAGTGGGCCACTTGTGCGGAGAAGGTCGTCCGGCTTCGGCCAGCCATTTTGGGATGATGGCGCTGCTTGGAGCCACCGGTTCGGGGAGCCGGGGGGGGGGGGGGGGCTCCCGGACAGCTCGACCCTTTCGGGCCGGGCCGCGCCCTGCCCCGCCGAGCTGGGCCACGCCCCCTCGGGACGGGTCACGCCATATAGGATGGGCCACACCCTTCGGGTTGAGCCCAGTGTTTCTTCAGGCTGGGCCGACACCCCATGTTGGGTTGGACCCGCCGAACAGGGTCGGACCGACCCACCAAACCACTGGGCTTAACGGACCGGGCCCGTTTTCACTTAAATGTGAATATATTTAAGACCATGTGTCTGATCGACGCGCCGTCTGTGGCACTAGGACCCATACAACGAGGCGGTCCTTTTGAGAAACTCTAAGTGAGTTTTGGACAACATTGGAAAATGGCTGGGTTTGGAACGAGCATATTCCCAACAGGGCCCCCGAAGCAAAAATGCTAATAACTCTTAGAATGAGCGTGCGATTGACGTGACATCTGTGGAATTGGGTTACTTTTGATGAGGAATAACTTCACGATACATCAGCTCTGGATTTCATGACAGTTGTTGTATTGACCCCTTGGCTTGAGGAGCAGACCCTCCCGGAATCGCGCATGCTGTGGGCGGAAACCGTAGAGCTGGCTGAAACTGCAACGTCTTCCGTACTGGAATCCTCCATGGGTTCGACGAGGATGGAAAATGTACTGGAATACTCTGTGGGTTCAACGATTAAGACAACTATACTGGAATCCTCCATGGGTTCGATAGTGATGACTACCTTACTTGAATCCAAAGTGGGTCTAATAGTCTGACTTCTGTTCTAGTATCCTACGTGGGTCTGACAGAGTAACTGGTCTAGAATCCTACGTGGGTCTGAGAACATAGATTGTCTTGTATCCTACGTGGGTCTGATAGCATAGATGAATCAGTGACTACATCTGATCATCTTTATCCCTTTATCAAAGATTTATATCTATGCGAGCTGAGTATTGACTTTCAATCATTATCATTGATGTGACTGAACTTTTTTCCTGTGAGGACTGGGTTGTACTTGGGCTCGAGAGTTGGAGGCGAACTGGGATTTATGACTTAGGTATATGTATGGGCATATACCTAAGTAGTGTCGGTTGATACTTCGTGATTGTATATTTCCTTTTGTGGATTATCCTTAGTGGATTCTAGGAGACATTCGGGGGTCTCAGGGTGCCTATTGTGTATCGTTATACTCACCCCTGCACGGGCTATGCCTGCACTACGTTGTGTTGGATGCAGATGACGGACAACACTGATCGTGGTGGAGACTTGTTGAGCTGGACAGTACCCGGAGGTGGAACACTTGGCGAGATGTACACAGAGTGGATAGACAGATCTATGGTGATGAGGAGACCATCTATACCCACCCTTCAGGTGGGATTCCCGGAGGATGACTTGGTGGTTGCTGTTTTCCTTTACTACTGTTGTTATAGCTTTTTAGTTGTACTGTACTTTCAGATGGATTTGTATTCTCACCCATTTACCTTTCAACACTTACTTTTGTATTCAGTATCACTATGTGCATACATCTGTTGCATACTCTGTTGTGTTTTTTAATTTTATGAAGGCAATGCCTTCCCTTTTGTTGGGATTTACGACATTGGTGCTAGTCGCCAGCCCCTGGCCTATGGAAGGCAGGCTTGCAGTAGTCACGACACATGCCTCGAGGGCAGGTCGTGACAAATTGGTGTTAGAGGAGTCGGTTCCAACGCAGAACATAGGACACTAATCATTCCTTTATGTGAAGAAATAGTGTTAAGAATATTGAGTGTGGTTTTAATTCCAGGGATTCCAGTGTTGGTGCGGCGACCAACGTATCCATACACCAGGACCCTTACCCCCGATTTCTGACTCAGTGCACGAAAACAATGATTTCATGTGTGTTTCAAAAGTTTTCATTGTGATTACTTTGTGACAGCTCACCAGGTATACGGTTTTAACCATGGCACACCCGTTTCTTTCCAGAATGCCACACGAAGGCAGCCAACTAGGGTTCCGAGTCATGTACGAGGAGGCAGCCCACCGAGTGACGAGGCCTCGGTGCAGTGCCCCAACACAGCGGAGGCTTCATCGGTACCACTACCCATTGAGCCACCGATGCCAGCAGCCCCAGCATCAGAGAGTGCACGCTACTTGAGTGTGTTGTATGAGTTTTAGAGACAGAGGCTGGCCAGGTTCTGTGGAGAGATAGACCCTTAGGCAGACGAGGATGGGCTAGAGGCTATCATCAGAGTCTTCAGATTGTTAGGGACACCAGCCGACCTTATGGTGATCCCTGCTGCGAGTCTCCTACACGCAGCAACAGGTAGATGGTGGAGCTTGATACTTCAGGTGCACGACGAGGCATCTCTACTTTGGACAGACTTCGAGAGTCTCTTCTTCTTGGAGTTTGTTCCTGCCACCCTTCATGCGGTGCAGATCCAAGAGTTACTTCATCTGTGGCAGGGCAGCATAACAGTAACTCAGTACTCAGCGAGGTTTACTGACCTCATGCACTACTCCACATACATGGTACGAGATCCATTCTTTAGGGCCCAAACCTTTGATCAGGGACTCAGACATGAGATCAGGGCTTCAATGATCTTTATCAGCATTTCGACACAGGCGGGAGTTCTGGAGTGATCCCTTCTTGTGGAGAGCTTTCTCACTGAGCCGACACCAGCAGTGAGACCCACCGCAGGGCAACACGTAGTAGATTCTTCTGCAGCTGGCAATAGATAGTTGATGCAGAGGTCCAAGGGGACTAGACCATTAGGAGAGAAAACTCAGAATACAGGTTTTGTTGTGTGGGGAACCCGAAACAGAGCCAACTATACGAGGAGCATGATGTGCTATGAATACAGCGGGCAGGGTCACATGGCTCGGAACTGACCTACGCATCATGCAGTTGAGAAGCAGACAATGGAGGAACCTCCCAGGCAGAGGCAGAGGTTCGACCATGGCAGTCCACAGGGAGCAGGCAGACGAGGAAGAGGAGCTGGCTGAGCAGTGGGTGGTGGGTGACGTTTCGAGGCTCTACCACAACCACCACCCGGAGGTCCTCCCCGGCCACATGGAGCTGGCAGACAGAGGCATGCTCAACTCTAGGAAGTCGAGGCTTATGACCACAGCGCACCTGAGATGATTCGAGGTACTATTTGTGTCTACTCCACTCTTTATGTAGTAATTATAGACACATGAGTGAGTCATTATTTTATTGTCGCTGCCCTTGTTCGGAGCTCGGAGATTCCGATGGTGCCGTTGGCTCGATCCTTATGATTAGAGACTCTTACGGGAGCAGACTCGACGATCACACACTGTTTCCGGCTGTGTGATCTTACTCTAGGTAGAGAGTGCTTCGACTGTGATCTTATTTTAGTGGCGTCGAGGCCTTACGACGTCATCATGGGTATAGATTGGTTGTCTACGGTCCATGCACAGATTGACTTCATTAGGCACAAAGTGCGGTGTATCCGCACAGATGGGAGCATGTTCACCTTCACTGTCGACAAGTAAGCCTTTGCAGCACAAGATATACTTTCGCAGAGGAGAGGGCAGCCTATAAGACATCAGTTGGCTAGTCTCATCCTCGGAGCGGTAGATGTGCGGAGTCCGAGTTTTCCAGTTGTCTTGAAGCAGTATGAGGGCGTTTTTCCTGATGACGTCCCAGGACTACCTCCTCAGAGAGAGGTGGACTTTTATGTTGACCTGGACCCCGGGATAGTTTCGATATCTACTCTAGCATATCGGATGGCTCTCGCAAAACTTCTTGAGCTGCAGGTATAGCTGGAGGACTTTCAGGGGAAGGGATTCATCCAACCCAGTGTTTCACCCTAGGTTTCTCCGATTCTATTCGCCAAGAAGGCTAATGGGATCTTGTGACTGTGTGTCGACTATCGTCGCCTGAATCAAGTGACTATGAAGAACAATTACCCACTCCAAATGATTACCGACCTCTTTGATCAGCTCAAGGGAGAATGATGGTTCTCGAAGATAGACCTCAGGTCAGGCTATCACCAACATAGAGGTCAAGACGAGGATGTGTAGAAGACGACCTTCAGGTGTCGGTATGGCCACTACGAGTTCTTTTTTGTTCCATTTGGCATAACCAATGCTCCAATAGTGTTCATGAGTCTCATTAACAGGATCTCCCAGCTTTACCTCGATCGTTTATTCATGGTCTTCATCGATGAAAAACTAATTTACTCTACTGCTGAGGATGAGCATTCCTACCACTTGCGTGTTGTAATGGATACACCCCAAGAGCACCGGATTTATGGTATGCTCTCCAAGTGTCAGTTATGGATTTGAGAGGTACATTTCTTAGGACACGTCATCTTGGAGGCAGGAGTATCAGTGGATCCAGTGAAGATTGAGGCAGTACTTGCTTCGGAGCCACCCAGGAGCATGAAGGAGGTGCGGAGTTTCCTAGGTCTGGCTGGGTACTATTGGAGATTTTTTCTAGACTTCTCTAGAGTTGTTGCACCGCTTTTAGCCTTGAAAAATAAGGGGAAAACCTTCGTGTGGTCAGATAGATGTCACCAGAGCTTTAAGAAGCTGAGACAGAGATTGACTAGTGCTCCCATTTTGAGGCTACTGAAGGAGGGCGTAGGGTACACAGTTTACTAAGATGCATCAGGGACCAGACTCGGGTGTTTCCTGATGCAGGAGCGAGCAGTGATCGCCTGCGGTTCATGGCAGTTGAGGGATAATGAGAAGAACTACACTACCCATGACCTGGAGTTGGCAGATATGGTTTTCGCCTTGAATATGTGACAGCACTATCTGATGGGTGAGCACTTTACAGTCTACTCTGACCACCAAAGTCTCAGGTACATCTTCTCGTAGAAGGACCTGAACATGAGACATTTGTGATGGCTCGAGTTCCTCCAGGACTATGACTTTGAGATAGTCTATACTCCTGGGAAGGGGAACGTTGTTGCTGGTTCTCTCATCAGAAGATCAGTAATTCAATTACTAGGAGAGGCAACAGAGCATCTAGCCGCGTTGCAGATATCATTTGTGGATAGAGATTGGGAAGCCTTTCTTCAGTCACTCACTGTCACTCCTCTACTCCTTCAGCGAGTCAGAGAGGCACAACATGGGGACGTTGACTATGAGATGTGACGTGCTCTGATATCCACAGGGTAGGCACCTAATGGATTTTCTGAAGGAGTGGAGCACATCATTCTCTTCAGGGGATGTACGATGGTAACGGTTGCACTGTAGGAGGAGGTTCTAAGGGAGTTCCACACTTCCCCTCTAGCAGTACATCCAGGAGTGGCAAAGATTTACCCGGACATCAGACAAAGAAATAGTGGATGGGTATGAAGAAGGTTGTAGTAGAGTTCATTTCACGATTCCTCACTTTTCAGAAAGTGAAGGCGAAGCACCAGGTATCAACAGCCTTGGTACAACCATTAGAGTCCCCTGAGTGGAAGTGGGACATGATATTCCTGGATTTCCTGATGGGGATTCTACGTACATCCAGAGGACACGACTCTATCTACGTGTGCCATGGAAAATGAAAAAACATCAAAGAAGAATCAGAAGTCTGGTGGTATCCCTCCCTGTAGAAGTGTTTATGGAAAAAATATGATTCAACTGAAAGAAACAAACAGCTTATTGAAGTAATGGCTCGATGAATCTGATAGGGAAAAGATTGATTCACTGCATCATGATGCATGAATGAGTGAATTACTTGAACTTCAATGTGATATAGAAACAACTAATGATGAAGAAGTTTCAATAAGGAGGACGCTAGTAGATGTTGTCAATATAACAATGACATTGGATCAGAAATTGGATGAAGAAGTTAAATCTAAATATATCTGGATCCAAGCATTAGACATTCAGGTCAAAAAACTAAGAGTCTTAAATCAAATTCTTATTTATGTGGCTACGAACCTAAGGGAGAAGAATGATTCTCAAGGTGAAGAACTACAAAAGATGGCTAGAATGAAAGGTAAAATGGCTGATGAATATGAAGAGAATCTGAAGTACTTCAGCAGGCTTGGGACGCCTCTACATTCAAGAGATCGTACGGCTTCACGGTGTCCCATCATCTATCATTTCCGATCGTGATGCTCATTTCACTTCCCGTCTATAGAAGGGGTTACAAGAGGCTTTTGGGATGCAGATACGTCTGAGAACCGCCTTACATCCTCATATGGACGACCAGACCGGGAGGACCATTCATACTCTTGAGGACATGCTCCGTGCATGTGTCCTTGACTTTGGTCGTAGCTTGGAGGATCACATACCCTTGGTGGAGTTTGGGTACAACAACAGTTACCACTCCACCATCGGGATGGAACCATATGAGGCATTGTACGAACGACCTTTCAGATCACCTCTGTGCTGGACTGACCTTAGGGAGTCGGCACTTGTAGGACCATAGATGGTTCAGGATACGATGGAGAATGTGATGATCATCTAGGAGCAGATGAAGACTTCACAGAGTAGATAGAAGTCCTATGAAGATATGAGGTGGAGACCACTGGAGTTCGAGGATGGCGACCATGTCTTCTTACGGGTCTCACCTCGAAGGGGTCTACGGATATTTGGCTGGGGTGGCAAGTTATCTCCGTGTTTCATTGAACCATTCCAGGTCCTTAGTAGAGTAGGCGAGGTGTCTTTCCTCCAGGCCATTCCTCCTTAGCTGCCCCGGGTCCATGATGTCTTCCACGTATCTCAGTTAAGGAGATACGTGCACGAACCGTCCCACATCATTGACCATGGGGAGCTGGACATCGATGACGGGGAGACATTCTAAGAGGTCCCAGTGGAGATCAAGGATCGGCAGGAGCGGGTCCTTCGTGGACAGTTGATTCCTCTGGTGCGCATTCTCTGGATGCACGGGAACCTCCATGAGAGCACATGAGATTGGAAGGCTCGGATGTGTGTACAATACCCCATTTTGTTTCCCTAGTGTATGTCATAGCTTTATAGGGATGTAAAGTCATGAGGTGGGAGTAATTTAATGACCCCGAAATTTCCTAGAAATTTTTTTTCTTAAATAATTATGAATTTTATGAGTATGTGGTTTCTGAAGACACCTGATTCCGAGGCCCGGTGTTCCCAAAATCAATTTCTGATGTTTTTTTCAGGTATGTTTAGTAAACTTATGTGCGGGTTCTTCTAACTTTTGAACCAGAGCTCAGAATTGAAATCCAAGGACACTGATAATCTCGCAGTGTTGGTATTCACTTAAGGGGACCTTTACCACAGTTGTGTTTTACATGGGTTGAAAGTCATTTTTTGTGGTTTAATCTTAAATTAAACAAAATTGGGTGGTACACAATTTTATTTTGAGAGTTGTTTATTTCCTCCCATTGGGATGTTTTTGGTGGGCCCACATCTACAAAACTTCCCCAGTGTGGATATTTGTGAGGTGGGGCCCACACGAGCCTTAACTCTTCATCTCCGCATAACTCCCCTTAAACCCCTTGTGTTGTACGCTACACCAAAAGGAGCTTGCACAACATGCTTCCTCGACTTTCCATGCAATCGCGGCCTTCCTCGATAGCTTGCGTCGTACAGAATACCGAGTTTCACTAAACAATGATATGCTATTAAAATATTATTAAAACTAGCCGTTATGAATAGTAATAAAAACTTTTTGAAATTTTGTAAATTTTATTTTTCAAAATGGACTTCATTTTTGGATTTGGAATATCGAAATTATCTTAGGGTTAAATTTTGGCATGTTTCGGATAACTTTCATATTCTGATGAATAGTGAAAATTACTAAATTTTAATTAAAACAACTTTTTTAATCAAAATAATTAATAGTGATAAATTATTAATTTGATTTGTTTTAAAGTATATTTAGAATATATTTTTACAATTTAATACAATGTTGGTCATTGGATGTAATTTCACATTTAAACCAGATATAAACAAGTGTCAATATTTTGATAGTTATTATCTCTTAAAAACACGCTATTTGTTTTGACGACGGGAATTAATTTTTAAATTAGTAAATGTAACAGATATGTTTTGAATTTGATAAAATAGACATCATTTCTGAATTCATAATATCAAATATAGCTTAGGCCTCATTTTTGGTATTTTTCTGGAAACTTTCATTTTTTGATTAATAGTGAAACCACTAAGCGGTAGTTAAAAAACTGAATTTTTCATAAAACATAATTTTACCGCTTCTGTGAATGGAATTTCAAAAATCCGAGAGAAATGGTTGATATCAGTAAGTAAAATGCGGTTCATTGAGATGAAAATAATTTTTGGCGAATAGTAACTTTTAACTTTTTTTACCACGGTTAAAAGTAAATAGGGTAATTAAGGGTAAAAATGTTATTATTATTACCATAACAAATGTCCTAATTCTATTGGATAAGTGTAAATAGACCAAAAACAACCTTAGTAATAAAATATGTCCATTTAGGCCCACTTGGATTATATTAGGACATTTAGTATTAATTTATTTAAAGAAGGGTTAAAATAGTTAAAATCAAAGTTTAATAAGTATATCATTTTTAATATAGGGATATACATAATATAAATTCGACTATAAATATTCATTATAAAGTTAAAAAGATATCATACATAATGGTATTTTATTTTTAATATTTAGATATTAAATAATTTAATTTATTTAGGACACAAAGATGATGTAGTAATTATATTATTAATGAAATATTGACATAATTGATGTTATAAATACCAAAATAAATGTAATTTGAGACTTTTAATGAATTACACTAATTTTATAGGTTAATATGACATGTTAATATTTATTCAATTAACTTTTTTTGAACTAATCATTCTGTTATGATTTTTACAAAAATCAATTACCAAATAGTTTCAAAATTGACATAAAATAGTTATTAAAACAAATATTATATTATTAATTGTTATTATATTCCTAAAAATCAAAGGATCAGCCAAATGACTTATATAAGGTTATATATATTAATAATAAACAACTTGGGGTTCGTTTGTCTTTTTATAGTAAGTTTATTAACCTTATAGTGTAAGAACACAAAAAGACACGGTAAAAGTAAAATTATCTAACTTAAAGTTAAAACTAAATGATAAGGTTAAAATAGTAAACTAAACTTGTAAAAATTATATTGGATGATAGTATTTAGACCCATTCCCACCTTATCTTCGAAATAAATCAATTTGGAGCTATTAAAAACCGAATTTGACTTCGTAATAAAATAATATTTTTAGTTATTTCAAAGGTGCCCCTCTCCTCCCTTATAAAAGGGAACTTCCTCCCTCTCTTCCTCACACCACATTGAGCGTTCATGCTTGGACAACCCCTGAAAATTTCTTCTCTCCACTTCCCTAGAGACATCCTTGAGGTCCTGGTATTCTTCAAAGACCAATTTCGGTGCCCTAAGAGGAGGTATCAAAGAGGCGCTTCAAATAATAGGTAATGTCCGTTACCGATTCTTTCACCTTTATTTCTTCTTCCACTTCTTCTTCTTAGGTTGTATCATTATGAAGTAATAAAATAAGTATAACTAATATACTGATATGTTATTATGAGTATGAAACAACCCTATTTCACCATCTATCCATCCTACGGAAAATGAAATCACCGCACGTGCGTACGTACGGAATACCGTCTCCACGCCGTGGTGTAATCTATTTTCCACCACCACCTTACTTGGATGAGTATAATGGTGTAAATAATGACTATATATGATTATTATAAAGTGATATTGATTCTGAAATAGTATATATATACTCCAATACAATTCCACAATCATGGGAACAATATCATCGCTCGTACGTACGTACGGAATACCGTCTCCACGATGTGATGCGACTCGTTCTACATGATCTTCATTGCATAATGATTATTTAAATGAATTGAATAAATTAATATGATATATATGACCCTAATACCATTCTGTAAATGAGGTATCTATAACCTAAAAAAACAATTTATTGGACAAAACACGCATAAGAACAAAAAGTAATGAACACTCGAATAACAAGTAATAATGAAATATTACCAATAAATAGCTAAGAATATGACCATATATGATATCATAAAAATAAGTATGATTCTGGAATAAGTCAATAACATTATTTAAATCATTATACAGGAGGTTCGGACACTTACGAAGCAAATTGGACCTAAGGTAAGGGATAATTTTGCAAATCTCATTTTTATCTGAGATTTCTTATTCGTAAGTATTTACGGGGGTTATTTCTATCATCCATGTCCATATTTTATAAAAGTGTTTTCATGTATGTTTAATGTCCTTTTTACCCATTTTTGACTTTGACTACATGGTATTTAAGGAATCTTTCTTTTGTTTATGTTACGAGGTACTTTTTGACTTTTCCGGCAAAAGTACGAAAAGAATGTTTTTTTAACTTATACAGCATGAAAATATGTTTACGGTTTTATAAATACATATCTTCGTGAATCTTCCTCCAAAATATTTCATGACTATTTTCAAAAAAAATCCTTTTCATTGAAAATTTCATGACATTTTGTGAAAAGAAAATGATTTTTATGAAAAAAGGATATTTTCCTCAAGAATTCATTTCAAGTGTTTTATCAAAACCATTTTATATCTAAGATGAAATTATTTTCATATGTGTATGTTTCCAGTATAATGTCTCTATGATTTACAAGGTTTCGCTTTTCTTATTATGAAATGATATCCATTTCTTTTATATGGATTATGTGATGATGGGATGATGTTTATGAAACCCATTTCATTTTTTGGGTTATTATGAATGATGTAAGTTTATTTCGTGGAACAAGTAAGAATGATATCATTATGAGATGGTTGGGACCTATATCTCCCTCCAATGCATTGGGTGATTATTTTATATCTCATGAGATAGACATGGCTGGAACGGTAGGTTATACCGGTTCAGTGAAACAGGACTGAAACGAGGAGTCAACTCGGTTCAGAAAGGGACTTTGTCCACTAAGATAGTCTTGGCATTGAGTCTTGACTAACAAGAAATGATTCTCTATGATTATGTGTGTATGACACAAAGTTTCATATTTTAAGTTATGATTATTGGGATTACATTTCACTACTATGATTTATCCCTTGTTATGAAATTATGATTTCTTTTGCAGGTTAAGATTTCCAAAATCTATGTTCTTATGTATATGATGTGATTGATATTTCTTTTGTTTACCCTTACTGAGCATTTGAGATCACCCTTTTGTGTTTTCTTTTCCCCAGGATATAAAGAATGGTTTTAGGTAAAAAAGGAAGATCTTTTTGGGAGATGTTGAAGATCTTTCACCACGATTAGAAGATTATATTCTAAGTTTCCAAAGACACTAAACTATTACGGTCCTTGTGTGTGTGTCTTTGTTATGTACTAAGTATTCCGCAAATGTAATGTAATGTCCATGTACGTCAAACTTCGGGTCTCTACAGTTGGTATCAAAGGAAAGGTTTAGTCAACCATTGGAAACTAGGATGTGAGAACATTAGTGAGATCCCTAGAGATATTTCTAAGGTATGTCTAGGGATGTCCCTAAGGTTAAGTATATGTTATAGTACTAGAATTGCGCTAACCATCTTAGAATAAAACCTAAGAAATTAGATATTGAAGGTACTCCCCCTTTATTATATTGTTTTCCCTAGTGTTATTTTTACCTCTCAGACTATTCTTTTTGGGTTTTAGATGATGGATGGAACCCGAAGGAACCGTGTTGATCAATGTAATGTACAATGCAATGATTGTCCTCCTGAACAAACAAATGTTATGGGAGATGGAGTAAAAAATCTTATTGCTATACTTACACAAGCTATGAATCATTCTGGACTTCCAAATGAGCAGAGAAGGGAACAATATTCTATTGATTCCTTCATGAGGCAACGTCCACCTTCTTTCAGTGGGTCTTCTAATCCACTTGTTGCTGAACAATGGATCAGTACTACTGAAAAGATATTTTCAGTTCTTCAATGTTCTGATCATGATAAAGTTATCTTAGCAGTGTATCGTTTGGAAGGTGATGCTGATCAATGGTGGAATCTTATCAAGAATATGAGGCCAAGATATGAAATTGAGTCCATGGAATGGGACGAGTTCAAGAACTTATTTTTCAATAAGTACTTCCCTCATATTCTTCGAACAAATATGGGGAAGGAGTTTCTTGAACTAAAGAAAAAGGATGATGAATCTGTTGGTGTATACAAGCGAATTTTACAAGGCTTGCAAGGTATGCATCTGGCTTTATCATCCAAACTGAAAGTAAAGTTGATCAATTATTCAGTGGCTTAAAACCAAATCTTCTAAGGGCATTAGCTATAAGAGACTTCAGTAGCTATGATGAAATTGTGTTTTGTGCTATCAAGGTAGAAATGGAAGTTGGTGTTAATTATCCATTTAATAGTTTTGACAAGAAACGAAAGATGGAGTTCAAGGAGAAATCTCAGAATAATGGTGAAAAGAAGATGAATGTTTCCTTATGCTCAAAGTGTGGAAAGAATCATGGTGGAGATTGTCTTAAAGGGACTAGAAAATGTTTTAAGTGTTGAAAAGAAGGTCATCGAGCAGATGAGTGTCAAAGTAATGGAAAAAGGGTTTCTAATGATGGGAATAAAGAAAAGACTCCAGAGAGTGCACCACCAACACTTCAATGCTTCAAGTGCAAGGAAATGAGGCATTATGCTAATAAATTCCCTAATCCAAGGGTTAGTGATGATCGACATGAGCAACCACTTAAGGAAAAGGACAAAGGGAAGTCACATGCGATCACTATTGGAGATATTAAATATGACAACAATGTGGTGGAATGATTAAGTGTTTATGTAATGGGATTCCAAAATAATGTTGTATATAGTATCGTGGAATATTGGAATATTTATGTATTGGTTTATTGTGGTTTTCAATGGTATCGGTAACCATAGAATGTGATTGAGATATTTTTGGAAAAAAAGATGATATGCACATAATGAAAGGAAAATGAGAAAATGAAATGTTTGACCATATTCATGAGCTCATGACTGATATAAGGAGAAGGTTATATCATGGTTTGAGTATATAGAATTTTTGGATTTTGATATGTGGAAAGAGTTAACTTTTGACAACATTCATGTTTTCACAAAGGTTTAATGGGTATTTATTTTTCAAGAGAATACACGATTAAGGTATTCACATGATTGGAATGTGACCAACAAGATATATGGGGGAAAATGATGGTATTCACATGTTTGGATGATGACATTTCAAGTAATCATTTTCTTTATACTATGAGCTTGGACCAAAATATTTTAGATAAGCCTAATTATTGGAATGGATTATGTTGGACATAAGTTAGGATAAATTTTTTTTTGATATTATTGATGGGATGTTATAGTAATATAGCTTTCGAAAAAGGACAACCTGCAGGACGGGCGACATCCCATCGCGTCGGACAGGGCTATTGGAATCAAACCCACAACCAAAGTGCGACTAGCCTTTATCGCCTACCACTGGACTACAGGAAGTCCCTGGTTAGTAGAAACTAGTTTTATTTTATTACGCGGTATGATATATGAAGTATAAGTTCATTTTTGGAATCGTATACGAATAACCTCACCATAGATGGACTTATGTATATTCGATAACTTTTGCTAACCTTTTGTTTGAAACAGATGGAATGTCTCATCATTCTATAACATGATCTATTAACACTTCATGAATAACAAATTCAACTGCATTTCTTTAAGAGATAAAGTGGAAATTGTCCAAAGCACGAACAAAAGTGAGATTGTACCAAAATAAAGTAAGTATTTATTCTAATTAAAAATCATCAACTTTAGGGAAATGATCTTGAAAACCAAAAATGTAGTCCTAGTACTCTTATATCTGATGAATCAGATGGTACCTTAGATCGTCACAAATTTATGGCTTTGTGATTGCTGGATTTTCCATAGCCATGTTCTCTACCACTCTCCATCAGAACATGGTGGTTAGATTTCTCTTCCATATCTATATTTTCACCTATGTGGAAACCCAGTGATCAGTTTATTTGGGTAACCGTTACGTTTCATAATTTTGTTTTTAAAGATTGGTTTTTGTATTCTTTTTTACGATGTGGGTTTCTATTAAAGAAATATTCGAGTAGTAAACCATTTATAACCCTGAAGAATTTTGAGGGAGAAATTCATTTTAAGGGGGGTATAATGTAACACCCTGAGATTTTATGAAAAATATTCTTTTTAATTTCATTAATGACTTGTGTTGTACGATACACCAAAAAGAGCTTGTTCAACACGCATCCGTGACTTTCCTTGCAATCGCGGCCTTCCTCGATAGCTTAAGTCGTACACAATACCGAGTTTCACTAAACAATGATATGCTATTAAAATATTATTAAAACTAGCCGTTATGAATAGTAATAACAACTTTTTGAAATTTTTTAAATTTTATTTTTCAAAATGGACTTCATTTTTGGATTCAGAATATCGAAATTAGCTTAGGTTGAAATTTTGGTACGTTTCGGATAACTTTCATATTATGATGAATAGTGAAAATTACTAAATTTTAATTAAAAACCACTTTTTTAATCAAAATAATTAATAGTGATAAATTATTAATTTGATTGGTTTTAAAGTATATTTATAATATAGTTTTACAATTTAATACAATGTTGGTCATTGGATGTAATTTCACATTTAAACCAAATATAAACAAGTGTCAATATTTTGATAGTTATTATTTCTTAAAAACACGCTTTTAGTTTTGACGACGGGAATTAATTTTTAAATTTGTAAATTTAATTGATATGTTTTGAATTTGATAAAATATACATCATTTTTGAATTCATAATATCAAATATATCTTAGGCCTAATTTTTGGAATTTTTCTGGAAACATTCATTTTTTGATGAATAGTGAAACCACTAAGTGGTAGTTAAAAAACTGAATTTTTCATAAAACTTAATTTTACCGCTTCTGTGAATGGAATTTTAAAAATCCGAGAGACATGGTTGATTTAAATAAGTAAAATTTGGTTCAACGAGATGAAAATAATTTTTGGTGAATAGTAATTTTTTACTTTTTTTTCACGGTTAAAAGTAAATAAGGTAATTAAGTGTAACATTTTTATTATTATTACCCTAAAACATGTCCTAATTCTATTGGATATGTGTAATTCGACCAAAAACAACCTTTGGAATAAAATATGACCATTTAGGCCCACTTGGATTAGATTAGGACACTTATTATTAATTTATTTAAAGAAGGGTTAAAATAGTTAAAATCAAAGTATAATAAGTATATGATTTTTAATATAGGGTTATCCATAAGATAAGTTCAACTATAAATATTCATTAGAAAGATAAAAAGCTTTCCTACATAATGGTAGTTTATTTGTAATTTTTAGACATTAAATAATTTAATTTATTTATGACACAATGATGATGTAGTAATTATCTTATTAATGAAATATTGACATAATTGATGTTATAAATACCAAAATAAATGTAATTTGAGACTTTTTATGAATTCAACTAATTTTTCAGGTTAATATGACATGTTAGTATTTATTTAATTAACTTTTTTAGAACTAATAATTCTGTTATGAGTTTATAAAAATCAATTACCAAATAGTGTCAAAATTGACATAAAATAGTTTTTAAAACAAATATTATATTAATAATTGTTATTTTATTCCTAAAAATCTAAGGTTCAGACAAATGACTTATTTAAGGTTATATATATTAATAATATACAACTTGGGATTCGTTTGACTTGTTATAGTAAGTTTATTAACCTTATAGTGTAAGAACACAAAAAGACACGGTAAAAGTAAAATTATCTAACTTAAAGTTAAAACTAAATGATAAGGTTAAAATAGTAAACTAAACGTGTCCAAATTCTATAGTATGATAATATTTAGACACATCCCCACCTTAGCTTCGAAATAACTCAATTTGGAGCTATTAAAAACCGAATTTCAGTTTGTTATAAAATAATATTTTTAGTTATTCCAAAGGTGCCCCTCTCCTCCCTTATAAAAGGGAACTTGCTCCCTCTCTTCCTCACACCACATTGAGCCTTAATGCTCGGACAACCCCTGAAAATTTATTCTCTCCACTTACCTAGAGACATCCCAGAGGTCCTGGTCTTCTTCAAAGACCACTTTTACTGCCCTAAGAGGAGATATCAAAGAGGCGCTTCAAAGAAGAGGTAATGTCCGTTACCGATTCTTTCACCTTTATTTCTTCTTCCACTTCTTCATCATAGGTTGTTTCATTATGAAGTAATAACATCAGTATCACTCATATACGGATATGTTATTATAAGTATGAAACAACCCTATTTCACCATTTATCCATCCTACAGAAAATGAAATCACCGCGCGTGCGTACGTACAGAATACCGTCTCCACGCCGTGGTGTAATCTATTTTCCACCACCACCTTACTTGGATGGGTATAATGGTGTAAATAATGTCTATAAATGATTATTGTAAAGTGATATTGATTCTGAAATAGTATATATATACTCCAATACAATTCCACAATCATGGGAACGATATCATCGCTCGTGCGTACGTACGGAATACCGTCTCCACGATGTGATGTGACTCGTTCTACATGATCTTCATTGCATAATGATTATATAAATGAATTAAATAAATTAATATGATATATATTACCCTAATACCACACTGGAAATGAGGTATCTATAACCTAAAAAGAAAAATAATAATTTATTCGACAAAACACGCATAAGAACAAAAAGTAATAAACACCCGAAGAACAAGTAATAATGAAATGTTACCAATAAGAAGCTAAGAATATGACCATATATGATATCATAAAAATAAGTATGATTCTGGAATAAGTCAATAACATTATTTAAATCATTATACAGGAGGTTCGGACACTTACGAAGGAAATTGGACCTACGGTAATTGATAATTTTGCCAATCTCAATTTTATCCGAGATTGCTTATTCGTAAGTATTTACAGGGGTTATTTCTATCATCCATGTCCATGTTTTATAGAAGGGTTTTCATGTATGTTTAATGTCTTTTTTTACCCATTTTTGACTTTTACTACATGGTATCTAAGGAATCTTTCTTTTGTTTACGTTACAAGGTACTTTTTGACTTTTCCGGCAAAAGTTAGAAAAGAATGTTTTTTTAACTTATACAGCATGAAAAGATGCTTAAGGTTTTATAAATCCATATTTTCATGAATATTACTCCAAAATATTTCATAACTATTTTCAACAAAATCCTTTTCTTTTAAAATATCATGACATTTTGTGAAAAGAAAATGATTTTTAATAAAAAATGATATTTTGCCCAAGAATTCATTTCAAGTGTTTTATCAAAACCATTTTCTATATAAGATGACATTATTTTCATATGTGTATGTTTCTAGTATAATGTCTCTATGATTTACATGGTTTCACTTTTCTTATTATGAAATGATATCCATTTCTTTTATATGGATTATGTGATGATGGGATGATGTTTATGAAACCCATTTCATTTGTTTTGTTATTATGGATGATGTATGTTTATTTTGTGGCACAAGTAAGAATGGTATCATTATGAGATGGGTGGGACCTATATCTCCCTCCAATGCATTGGGTAAAGATTTTATATCTCATGAGATAGACATGGCTGGAACGGTAGGTTATACCGGTTCAGTGAAACAGGACTGAAACAAGGAGTCAACTCGATTCAGAAAGGGACTTTGTCCACTAAGATAGTCTTGGCATTGAGTCTTGACTAACAAGAAATTATTATCTATGATTATGTGTGTATTCCACAGAGTTTCATGTTTTATGTTATGATTATTGGGATTACATTTAACTACTATGATTTATCCCATGTTATGAAATTATGATTTCTTTTGCAGGTTAAGATTTCGAAAAGCTATGTTTTTGTGTATATGATGTGATTGATATTTCTTTTGTTTACCCTTACTGAGAATTTGAGCTCACCCTTCTATGTTTTCTTTTCCCCAGGATATTAAGAAAGGTTTTAGGTAACAAAAGGAAGATCTTTTTGGGAGATGTTGAAGAACTTTCACCACGATTAGAAGACTATATTCTATGTTTTCAAAGACACTAAACTATTACGGTCCTTGTGTGTGTGTTTTTGTTATGTACTAAGTATTCCGCAAAAGTAATGTAATGTCCATGTTTTTCAAACTCCGAGTCTCTACACAGCCTGTCCACATTCCACCTCCCTCACTCCATTTAATTTTTACCAAACCATTTCAATTAATTAAATAAAGAGTTTTAATTAATATGAAATGGCATGGAAAGTTTGATAAAATGGGGGAAAGCATAATTTTAATATTTGATGGAAAAATATTGTGTGGGGAATCCTTGTATAATTCAAAGAAAGCTTTAACCTTCTGCGAAGAATGGCGTCTTATTTGATGAAGAACGCCAGTTCAATGAAGAAAGAGGACGCGACTTCTATTCTCTTCTCCGCGACAAGTGAGGAGAAGCTACTTCCTCCTCGGATGCACCCTGAAGTCGTCAAAAAATAATCTTTCCACGAATCCGCTCCTGAAACTGATGTTGGGATTTGTTTGAATTTTATTTGAATAAAAGTGTTTTTTGTTCGTTGTTGAAAACATGTTTTATCTTTGGCCATTTGATACTGCATAACACGGAGGGCGCGGGCCAAACGAACACGGCCCAAAAACCCTTATTTGTTCTTAGATTCTTTGGCGGAGGCAAAAAGAGGTGGTGGAGACAAACTGAAGCGGCGTCCTTGCGCCGAACGCATGTGGAAGAACCGTGGCCCACAAACACGGGCCGCATGGCCGATGAAGAACCGGCAGGCTAAATCCTGCTGGGCCTAAGGATGACAACGACACCATAAGGGGCGCTGCGCTGCAGAAGACCGCGGCCCGCATTCCGCGGGCCACTCACCGGGGGAACCGGCCGGCAGGCTGCCGGCCGTGCTGAGGAGAACCGCGAACCCTGGTGGGAACCGCCCTGGGTGAACCGTGGCCCGCCCGAGCAGGCCGCTTGTGCTGAGAAGCCCCGTCGGCTTCAGCAGGCCGGTTTGGGAGGTCGGCGATGCTTGGGGCCGCTAGTTCGAGGAGCCGGGGGACCGCGCCCCACCCCCTTGGACCGCTCGGCACCATCGCACCGATCTGCAGCTGGACGGGCCACACCGGGCTGGACTGTGTTGTGCCCTGCTAGGCAGGGCCCCACCCCCTCAGGCTAGGATGCACCCTACAGGTCGGGCCACGCCCTTCGGGCCGAGCCCTACGATTCTTGAGACCAGGACGACAACTCATGATGGGTCGGACCTGTAAATACCCGTAAATTTGAAGAATTTTTTCCCTTAATTTTTTTGGTATTTTACGAGTACACAGTATCTGACGGCACCAAGATTCCAAGGCCCAGTGTTTCAAGAATAAATTTCCAAAGATTAGCTCAGGTACGTTCAGTGAACGAACGAGCGGGTTTTTCTATCTTTTGAACCGGTGCACGGAATCAAAATCTGAGGGCACTAATGAAATTGCATCGCCGGTAATTTCTAATGAAGATCTTTACTGGAGGTGCGTTTTCTCAGGAGGAGTTGTTAAAATTTGAGGATTCAATGTGAAGAAAATAAAATTTAGGTACAATTTTATTTTCTTCTTCTAAGTGGTTTAATCCAATGTGTGGGAGTTGGGGTGGTATGTAGAGACCCAAAGATTGACATACATGGACATTACATTACTTTTTTCAGAATACTTAATACATAACAAAAACAGACTCACAAGGATCATAATAGTATAGTGTCTTTGGAAACTCAGAATATAATCTTCTAATCATGGTGAAAGTTCTTCAACATATCCATTAATGATCTTCCAAATTTTTTTTCTTACCTAAAACCTTTCTTTAAATTCTGGGAAAAAGAAAACATATAAAGGGTGAGCTCAAATTCTCAGTAAGGGTAAGCATAGAGAACATAAAATAATCCTTTGATATTTGAATGTAAAAACATGAGCATAAAATCTAAACATCAAAATCTTGAGCAATGACATAAAACATGGTAGTATGTAAGGAATAGATCATGAAGAAATAGTAATCATAATAAATTATCATGGGAATAAAACATGTAATTGTGGAAACCATTAAGCACGTGAAATGATTTCCATATTACCCAATGCATTACTTCCATGACCATATTAGTGGACAAAGTCGCTTTCTGAATCGAGTTCACTCCTCGTTTTAGTCATGTAACACTGAACCAGATTAACTTACCATTCCATACATGTCTATCTCAAAAGATATCAATCTTTACCCAAAGCATTGGAGTGAGATATAGGTCCCACCCATCTCATAATGAAATCATTTTTACTTGTGCCACAAAATAAACATACATCATTCATAATAACCCAACGAATAAAATGGGGTTTATAAACATCATCTCGTTATAACATAATCCACAAAAAACAAATGGATATCACTTCATAATAAGAAAATTGAATCCATGTAAATCATAGAGTTATTATACTTGAATCATACACATATGAAATAATGTCATCTTAGATGGAAAATGTTTTTGATAAAACACTTGAGATGAATTCTTGTGGAAAATATCCCTTTTTCTTCAAAATCAATTTCTTTTCACAAAACATCATGAAATTTTAAAAGAAAAATATATTGTTGAAAATTAGTCATGAAATCATTTGGAGGAAGCATCATGAAAATAAGGCGTTATAAAACCATAAAAATCCTTTCATGTTGTATAAGTTAAAAAAACATTCTTCTCTTACTTTTGCTGGAAAAGTCAAAAAGTACCTCGTAAAAGAAAGATTCTTTACATACCATGTAGTAAAAGTCAAAATGGGTAAAAAGGACCTTAAACATACATAAAAAAACTTTTAGAAAACTTGTACATGGATGATAACAATAACCCCAGTAAATACTTATGTATAAACAATATCGGATAATAACGAGATTGGAAAAGTTATCCCTTACCTTATGTCTGATATGCTTCGTATGTATCCAAACATCCTGTATAATGATTTAAATAATGTGATTGACTTAGTACAGAATCATATTAATTTTTATGATATCATATATGGTTCACTTATGACTTTATATTACTTGTTCTTTTGTAAATTCCATGTTAAAGCAGCGTTTTGGGTAAAATCGTTTCATTTATCGTACGTGTTTCGACTTGTTGTTCTTGATTTAATTAATTATATCCTGGTTTAAATAATTTAAGAATGTAAAAATGATATATATAATTAATATTCAGCATATAAATATATATGATATATTGATAAATGGAATGAAATACACCATTCATAGAGATGGTAGGCCGTACGTACGCATGAACGCTGTTTTCGTTTCCTTATTGAATTGAATGGAATTAAGTAGATGACATAAATATATATATACATAAATCCAGTATCATTTTTATGTCATATATCTCATTAATATTCATTATATATAGTTTATAATCATTCATGAATGGTTAACATGGAGAATGAATCTCATCGCGTCGTGGAGACGGTATTCTGTACGTACGCACGAGCGATGATATCAATCCCATGATCATGGAATTGTATTGAATCATATGTATAATATTTAAAAATAAATATAACGTTACAATAATAATATTTGGTTATTTATTTACACCATTATACCCATCCATGTAAGGTGGTGGTCGAAAACAGATTACACCACGGTGTGGAGACGGTATTCCGTACGTACGCACGCTCGGTGATTTCATTTTCTGTAGGATGGATAGAAGGTGAAATAGGGTTGTTTCATATTTGTAATAACATATCAGTATATATATAATACTGATGTTATTACTTTATAATGAGAAAGCTAAAGAAGAATAATTATAAGAAGAATGAAACTTGAGAGAATCGGAAGAAGAGATTACCTCTTCTTCGACGCACCTCATTTAAGCTTTCTCTTAAGGAAGTAGAGTAGGTATTTTGAGAATAACAGAACCTCCAGAATATTTCTAAGGAAGTGGAGATGAGAAATGGGCTGGGGTTGGCCGAGCTTCAATGCTCAACAGGGTGTGAAGAGAAGTGGGATGGGGCTCCCTTTTTATAAGGGAGGAGAGGGGCACCTTTGGAAATCTTAAAAATATTAATTTATAATAAACCTAGCACCACTTAAAAACCTACAAAAATGAATCATATTCTAATATTAGATGAGATAGGGTTGTAATATCATCAACAAATAAAATTTACACATGTAGGGAATTTATTTTAAACATTATCAACTTGATTTATCCTTATTTAACCTATTAAATTTTATTTTTGAAAATAAGATTCTAAATTTTAGATTGTTATAAATAATTACTTATGTGCTGTGATTTATCCAAAAATAGATAATGTATGACATTTTAGACTATATAAATTTCAATTTATAATTTTTAAATATTTTTGTGATTTTTAAAAAATTTAATAATATGTTATTTTTATAAAATAACGATAGAGTCAATTTTGAAACTATTCATTTATTTGAATATTAATAAACTACAGAAAGAGGATATATTCAAACTAAAATATTTAATAGGTTCCTAACATGTCATAGTAATATATAAAATTAGTGGAACACATCAAATAGTTCATATAATATTTATTTTACTATGTGTACCACCATTTATTTGATATTTCTCTTCATAAAATAATTACTACAACATTTTTGTATAATTATTAAATATACCTATTTGTTGTATAAAAATTAAAAATACAATACTAGGATGAAGAAACATCTTATATATTTCATAATAATACATTTACTAGGATTTATTTTCTAAAACACCCAACTTGTAAAATGTTATATTTATAAAATTATGAAGGTGAAAAATTTGAAAATATTTAAAATTAAATAATATAACTGTCATAATCACTTTTATAAGACTCCTAACGGTTATATATTTTGTCATTGGATGTTTATTGTGTAGATATACACTACGAATAAGTTTTTCCATGTTTTTGGGCCTTTTAATGGGTATTATTATTTCATTAAAAACTATATTACTGATTTTTCACTTAATAAATAATTTCTTCATCATTAATGTATCAACATTAATGAAAATTATTTAATCCCTAAAAATTTTAAATAAATTATCATGATGTTGATAAATTTATTATATTTCTGGAGAGTATTCCTGTTTGACGTTTTATAAATTTTATCACTAAATTAAAAGTATTATACTTATAAGATTTAAGATAGTGACATGTTGTCACTGTCTTTTGTTTTAATAATAATTAAATGTTTTTTATTGTCAAAAGTCCATAAAATGAATTTAATCTGACCCTTAGGTGATATGGGTCTACTTTTATCCATCCAATAGAATTTTGACATGTGTTAGGGTAATTTTATAATATTATATTTACCATTAATTACACGATTTACCTTTTACTCTGGTAAATAAAATTTACCGTAGTTACTATTCATAATTCCCAAAAAATAAAAAGTAGCCTATTAACATAATTTGGACCCACTGATTCGAAATATGGAATCCATATTTTCAAATTCAATACACAAAGGTTGCAGAAATTAAATTAAAATTAATCTCGTTGTCAAATGAAAACGGGTTTTTGTTTAAAACATTGCAAAAGATTGAATTGATTTAACCTATGAATTCAATGTAAAATCAATGATAATGACATAAATTATATTAAATAGTAAATATATATTATATTTATACTTAAAAACCATCAATATTATAATTTAACCATATAAATTATTACGATGAAAAAAGTTGTTTTTAATTAAAATATAGCGTGTTTTTACTATTCATTAAAATATGAAAGTTATCAGAAAAATATCAAAACTTTTTCCAATATAAATTTCTATATCCCGATTAAAAATTATAATTTTATTTTGTAAAATTTTACATAAAAATATGTCAAAAACTAGATTTAAAGTGGGTTCTCCATCAAAAGGCGGCAAAACTTCATTTTTTAAAAAATACATATTTTACCCGAAAAATTAATTGTGTTCTCATATGATGTTCTAGAAAATATGTAAGATTAATAATAATGTTATAAAATTAAAATTTTAGTTTCTACTATTCATAATGGATAGTTCGTGATAATATTATAACCATATATCATTGTTTAGTGAAACCCGATATTGCATACAACACACACTATCGAGGAAGGTCGTGATTGCGGGTAATGCAAACCAAATCAGGGTTGCGTGTAGTGCAAGACTCCTTTGTTGTAGCATATTACAAAATACAACCATATTTCATTTATACATTGAATATATATATATATACATACACACTCAATGTTGCGTAGAATAACAACTATTAAACAAACTTGAAATTGTGTCTAACAATATCCAAGAATAATGTTGCGTATACTGCAAGATAATAAGGTGTTGCGTATAGCGCAAGATAATATTGATGTATCGTACAACAAAATATATGAAAGAAATTAAAAAGAATATATCTTATAAAATCTCGGGTTGTTACATTCTACCCCCCTTAGTATGAATTTCGCCCTTGAAATTCGTCGGGGTTATAAATGGTTTTCTACTTGAACGTTTCTTTAATTGAAACCCACATCGTAAAAAGGAATACCAAAACATATCTTTAAAAATTAATGTATAAAACGTAATGGTTACCCAAAAAAAATAATCACTTGGTTTCCACATAAGAGAACATAGTTGAAAATATGGATGTGGAAGAGAAATATAACCATCATGTTCTGATGGAGAGTGGCAGAGAACATGGCTATGAAAAAGCCAACAATAAAAAAACCATAAATTTGTGATGATCTATGGTACCATATGATTCATCGTATATGAGGACACTATGACAACATTTTTGGTTTTCAAGATCATTTATCTAAAGATGAAGGATTAGAAGAAATACTTACTTTATTTCGGTACAATCTCACTGTTTCTCATGCCTTGTATAATTTCCACTTAATCTCTTATATAAATGAAGTTGAATTTCTACTTCATGAAGTGTTAACATATCATGTGATAGAATGATGGTTCATTCCATCTATCTCAAAAAAAAGGTTAGACAAATTTATCAAATATACATAATTCCATTTATAGTGAGATTAATCATATATGGTTCCAAAAATGGACTTATAATTCATATATAATAAAACTTAACTAATTTATACTAACCAGGGACATCCTGTAGGCCAGTGATAGGCGATAATGTTATGTCACGCTTCGTTTGTGGGTTTGATTCCCACAGCCTTGTCTGACGTGACTGGTTGTCGTCTATTCTGCAGTTTATCCTTTTTCTAAAACTATACAATCAAAATATTTTAGAAAAGAAAATTTATATCCTTAAACAATACTATATGATGTCCATTACAACCTTTAAGCTTATCGAAAATACTTCTATCTGATTAATAGAAATTTCATCTACCGATCATGTGAATTCCTTCATTTGTCCCCCATATATCATAAGATATATCTTTTTGGTCACATTCCAAACATGTGAATACCTTAATCATGTATTCTTTTGAAACATTAATTACCATATAACCATAGAGAAAACATGAATTCTGTCAAAAGATTACTCTTTCCACATACCAAAATCCCAAAATTTTGATATACTCAATCCATGGTATCACATTGTCCTTATATTAGTCACGAGCTCATGAATACTATTAAACATATTATTTTATCCTTATCCATTCATTATTCGCATATCATCGGCATTCCAAAAATATTTCTGTCACTTTTCATGGTTAAAATTACCATTCAACATATACTTTCAAATACATTAGAAAAAAAATAGTGTATCAATCCTTAGATGATTCTTTATTCCATAGTACCATACATTATTCATTGTAAAAATACAATCATTCCACAATCTTCTTAAACCACTGAATGAGCTTCATCATTTCTTTCATCTCATATTTCATTTTTAGTCTATTCATCTTCATCCACATAAATACTACCCATATGACCATGCTGATTCTGTTCATGAGATTTTCCCTTAGGGCATTGGTATTCATAATTCCCATACATTCCACATTTAAAACATCTAATCATTTTTTGATGTCATAGCAATACCATTATCCTTGTCCATGGTGTTAACTGAACCTTTTCTTTTTCACTTATTGGCTTTGTGTCCTTCTTTTCCACACCCAAAGCATCTTCCAGTTCCTTTGAAACAATCTCCCCGATGCCTCTTCCCACATGATTCACATGAGGTAAATTGAACTTTCATTCCTCTATGATCATCATGAAACTCCATCTTTCTCTTATTATCTGTGTTGGGAAGCTTACCAAAGTTGAGATTATTGATCATATTATGAGATTGCTGATTAGGAATAATTACGATGTTTGGACTTCCAAATCCTCTTTTATTTGGTTTCTCATGAAGAATATCATTCCATTGTCTGTCATATCCTCCATTATCGAGAATCTACCTATTTCCAGCCATTTTCAAAAATCCAAAAGGAATAGGGTGAGAGGAAAAAATCATTCTAGGGAAAACAACATAGTAAAGGGGGAGTACCCTCAATATCTAACATCTTAGGTTAAGCTCTAAGATCATTACCGTAATTCCAGGACAATATCCTATACGAATACTTATCCTTAGGGGCATCCCTAGACATACCTTAGAAATATCTCTAGGGATCTCACTAACGTTTTCACATCCTAGTTTCCAATGGTTGACTAAACCATTCCTCTGATACCAACTGTAGAGACCCAAATCTTGACATACATGGACATTACATTACTTTTGCGGAATAATTAATACATAACAAAAATAGACACACAAGGATCGTAATAGTTTAGTGTCTTTGGAAACTCGGAATATAATCATCTAATCATGGTGAATGATCTTCAACATCTCCATTAATGATCTTCCCCTTTCGTTTTGTTACCTAATTACTTTCTTTAAATCTTGGGGAAAAGAAAACATATAAAGGGTTAGGTCAAATGCTCGGTAAGGGTATGCATATAGGGAATAAAACAATCTTTAGACATTTTAATGTAAAAACATGAGCATAAAATCTAAACGTCAAAATCTTGAGCAATGAAATAAAACATGGTAGTACGTATGACATGGATCATGAAAAAAAATTAATAATGATAAGTTAGAATTGGAATAAAAAATTTAATTGTGTCAAAAATTAAGCACATGATATGATTTCCATAGTAGCCAAGGCATTACTTCCATGACCATCTTAGTGGACAAAGTCCCTTTCTGAATCGAGTTCACTCCTCGTTTCAGTCCTGTAACATTGAACCAGATTAACTTATCATTCCTGCCATGTCTATCTCATGAGATATAAATATTTACTCAATTCATTGATGGGAGATATAGGTCCCACCCATCTCCTAATGAAATCATTCTTACTTGTTCCACAAAATAAACATACATCATTCATAATAACACAACGAATAAAATGGGTTTCATAAACATCATCCCATCATAACATAATCCATATAAAACAAATGGATATCATTTCATAATAATAAAACTGAAACCATGTAAATCATAGAGACATTATACTTGAAACATACACATATGAAATAATGTCATCTTAGATGGAAAATGGTTTTGATAAAACACTTGAGATGAATTCTTGAGGAAAATATCCTTTCGTCTTCAAAATAAATTTCTTTTCACAAAACGTCATTCAATTTTAAAAGAGACATATTATTTTTCAAATTAGTCATGAAATATTTTTGAGGAAGATTCATGAAAATAAGGCTTTATAAAACCATATAAATCCTTTCATGCCGTATAAGTTAAAAAAACATTCTTCCCGTACTTTCGCCAGAAAAGTCAAAAAGTACCTCTTAAAAGAAAGATTCTTTACATACCATGTAGTAATAGAAAAAATGGGTAAAATGAATTTAAAAATACATAAAAATACTTTTAGAAAACATGTACATGGATGATAACAATAACCTCAGTAAATACTTACTTATAAACAATCTCGGATAAGAACAAGATTGGAAAAGTTATCCCTTACCTTATGTCTTATATGCTTCATATGTATCCGAACCTCCAGTATAATGATTTAAATAATTTCATTTACTTATTACATAATCATATTAATTGATATGATATCATATATGGTTCACTTATGACTTTATATTACACGTTCTTTTAGAAATTCCATGTTAAAGAAGCGTTTTGGGTAAAATCGTTTCATTTATCGTACGTGTTTCGACTTGTTGTTCTTGATTTCATTACTTATATCCTTATTTAAATAATTTCAGAATGTAAAACATGATTTATATATAATAAATATTTAGAATATTCATATATATTATAGATTGATAAATGGAATGAAATACACCGTTAATGGAGACGGTAGGTCGTACGTACTCATGAACGCTGTTTTCGTTTCCTTATTGAATTGAATGGAATTAAGTAGATGACATATATATATATATATATATACATAAATCCAGTATCATAATTATGTCATATATCTCATTATTATTCATTATATATTCTTTATAATCATTCATGAATGGTTAACATGGAGAATGAATCTCATCACGTCGTGTAGACGGTAGTCCGTACGTACGCACGAGCGATGGTATCAATCCCATGATCATGGAATTGTATTGAAGTGTATGTATAATATTTCAAAATCAATATCACTTTACAATAATAATATATATTTATTTATTTACACTATTATACCCATCCAAGTAAGGTGGTGGTTGAAAATAGATTACACCACGGCGTGGAGACAGTATTCCGTACGTACGCATGCGCGGTGATTTCATTTTCCGTATGATTGATAGAAGGTAAAATAGGGTTGTTTCATATTTATAATAACATATCAGTATATAATTAATACTGATGTTATTACTTTATAATGAGACAACTAAAGAAGAAGAAGTAGAAGAAGAAAGAAACTTGAGAGAATTGGAAGAAGAGATTACACCTTCTTCGATGCACCTCCTTTATGACTTCTCTTAAGGAAGTAGAGTTGGTCTCTTGAGAAGACCAGAATCTCTAGATTGTTTCTAGGGAAGTGGATAAGAGAAATGGTCCGGGGTTGGCCGAGCTACAAGGCCAAAAGGGTGTGAAGAGAAGTGGGAAGGGGTTCCCTTTTTATAAGGGAGGAGAGGGGCACCTTTGGAAATCTTAAAAATATTAATTTATAATAAATCTATACCCACTTGAAAACCTCAACAAATGACTCATATTATAAGATTAGATGAGATAGGGTTGTAATATCACGAACCAATAATATTTAGACACGTTGGGAATTTATTTTAAACATTATCAACATGATTTATCCTTATTTAATCTATTAAATTTTATTTGTGGTAATAAGATTCTCATTTTTAGGATTTTATAAATAATTACTTATGTGCTTTAAATTATCCATAATTAGATAATTTATGAAATTTTAGACTATATAAATTTCAATTTATAATTTTTAAATATTTTTTTTACTTTTAAACAATTTATTAATATTTATTTTTATAAAATAACGATAGCATCAATTTTGACACTATTCATTTATTTGAATTAAAATAAAATCCACACAGAGGATATATTAAAACTAAAATATTTAATATGTTCCTAAAATGTCATAGTAATCTAGAAAATTAGTGGAGCACTTCAAATAGTTCATATAATATTTATTTTACTATTTGTAAAACCATTTATTTGATATTTCTATTAATAAAATAATTACTACAACATTTTTTATAATTATTAAATATACATATTTGTTGCATAGAAATTAAAAATAAAATACTAGGATGAAGATAAGTCTTAAATATTTCATAATAATAAATTTAGTCGGATTTAAATTCTAAAACAACCAACTTTTAAAATGTTATATTTATTCAATTATGAAGGTGACAACTTTGACAATATTTGAAATAAAATAATATAAGTGTCATAATCACTTTTATAAGACTCCAAACGGTTATATATTAGGTCATTGGATGTTTATTGTGTAGATATACACTTCTAATAAGTTTGGGTCAGGTTTTTCTGCCTTTTAATGGGTATTATTATTTCAATGAAAACTATATTACTGACTTTTCACTTAATAAATAATTTCTGCATCATTAATATATCACCTTTAATGACAATTATTTAAACCTAAAAAATTTTATATAAATTATCATGATGTAGATAACTCATTTATATTTTTGGGGAATTTTCATTTTTGATGTTTTATGAATATTATCACTAAATTAAAATTATTATACTTATAAGATTTAAGAGATTGACATGTTGTCACTTTCTTTGGTTTTAATAATAATTAAATTATTTTTATGGACAAATGTCCATAAAATGAATCTAATCTGACCCTTAGGTGATATGTGTCGACTTTTGGCCATCCAATAGAATTTTGGCATATGTTAGGGTAATTTTATAATATTATATTTACCCTTAATTACCCAAATTACCTAAACTATGGTAAATAAATTTTAACATAGTTACTATTCATAATCCCCAAAAATAACAAGTATCCTATTTTCATAATTTGGACACACTGATTCCAAATATGGAATCCATTTTTTCAAATTCAATACACATAAGTTGATGAAATTAAATTAAAATTAATCTTGTTGTCGAATGAAAACGGGTTTTTGTTTAAATCATTGCAAAAGATTGAATTGATTTACCCTACGAATTCAATGTAAAATCAATGATAATGACATAAATTATATTAAATGGTAAAAACATATTCTCTTTATTATTTAAAAAAATTAAATATTATAATATATCCATATAGATTATTACGATGAAAAATTTTGTTTTTAATTAAAATATAGCGTGTTATTACTATTCATTAAAAAATGAAAGTTATCAAAAAATATCAACAGTTTATACAATATAATTTTTTATATCCTGATTCAAAATTATAATTTAATTTTGAAAAATTGAACTTATAAACATGTCAAAAACTAGATTTAATGTGGATGCGCCATCAAAAGGCGGCAGAACTGCATTTTTTGAAAAATACTTATTTTACCGGAAAAAATTTATTTTGTTCTCATACCAAGATCTAGAAAACGTGTAAGATGAATAATAATGTTATAAAATTAAAAATGTAGTTAATACTATACATAATGGATAGTTAATTATAATATTATAACCATATATCGTTGTTTAGTGAAACCTGGTATTGCGTACAATACATTCTATCGAGGAAGGTCGTGATTGCGTGTAATGCAAGCCAAATCAGGGTTGCATGTAGTGAAAGACTCATTTGTTGTTGCTTATAACAAAATACAACTATATTTCATTTATACATTGAATATATATATATATATATATATATATAAATATACATACACACTCAATGTTGCGTATAATAACAACTACCAAACAAACATGAAATTGTGTGTAACGTGATCCAAGAATAATGTAGTGTATACTGCAAACTAATACGGTGTTGCGTATAGCGTAAGATAATCATCATGTATCATACAACAGATGATATGAAAGAAATTAAAAAGAATATATCTTATAAAATCACAGGTTGTTAAATGGGACCCATCCTAACTCATCTTGTTAAGATATTTGTGAGTTGGGGCCCACACGAGCCCCAACCCTTCAAATTACTTTAACTCCCTTAATCCCCCTTCAAGTTGGAAACTCCCCATTAATTTGTGACTCTTCCCTCTCTCCTATTTTAACATAAAAACTCAAGCTCATTTAATGAAGTGGTTTAGTTTTTGAATTTGTGTTTTTGAAAAGGCATGGCAAACATAATAAAATAAGGGGGAGGCCTTATTTTATTAGGTTGGCTAGTTGTGTGAGGATATTGAGTGAGGGAGAGATCTTGTACCTTGGAAGAACATCATCTTCTCTGTCGAAGAACGACCCCACTTCATTGAAGAACGCTATTTCACCAAGGGAGAACATCGACTCGGCGACTCGGTTTCTTCCGTCATCTTCTTCCTCCACGACCAAGGAGGAGGCACCGACGCGGGAACTCTCCATCGACGTCGCCTTTCAATCTTCATTCCACGTTGAAAGAAGGGAGGCGACGCTTCCTCCTCGGACGTTCTCCATCGACGTATACAGAGCTTCACCCCGCGGCGTCGTTTTCCACGACGATCATTGTTCGAAAACTTGTTATGAGGTAGGGGTTAATTCTTTGTTCAAGAATTATTTAATGAACTTCGTTGTTAAATATTTGGCCGCTTATTAACGATATAATGGGAGGAGATAGGACCGCACAAACACGGCCGATCCTCCTCCCCTTTTGTTGTTGATCTTCATTATGGCTTGAAACGGAGGCGACGTGGTTCCATTGCACCGCGCGAGAATGAGGAGGACCGCGAGCGGAGCGTGCCGTGGCGGAGGAGCGCTGCGCTGTATCGCCGCGCCGGTGAGGCCGAAAGAGGCCGCAGTGACGAGCGGGCCACGGAGGAGGGGTACGGCACCGTCACGCCGCACCGGAACACCAAGAGGCCGTAGCCGGGGTGGACCACGGCGGAGGGGTGGGGTGCCGTCACGCCGTGCTGGTCGGACTGGAGTCACGACGGTTCAGCAGGTGGCGGCCGGGCTCGGCCGGCCACCGGCGCCACATAGAGGCGGCACCCCCTCAGGTCCCACGATTACACAAGGCCTACATTAATGGCCAGCTGTTCCCAAAAATCCGGGGGTTGAAACCCCCGGCCAGTGCAAGGGGCGGCACCCCCCATTGCGCCCCGCTCGGCCAGCGCTGAGTCGCCCACGCAGGGCCAGACCGCCCGTGCCGGGGCGGACTACCCCCGCTGGGCCGGGCCACCAGTGCTGGGTCAGGCTGCGCCGAAGCGGGCCGGACCCAGACCCGGGATGGGTCGACACGGTTCGGGCCGACCCAGGGGGTATCGGGCTGGGTCGGACCGGGCCCGAACCCCCTATTTTCGGGCAGTTTCGTTCAAATGCCCATAACATGGGCTATGAACCTCTGTTCGATGCACCATCAGTTGCATAAGGATCCTTGGATCGAGGCGGTCGTTTTGGTATAGTACACTCAATGTTTAAAAGAACTTTTGGTACAACCGTGTTGGTTCTAACATGTAACCAAGCGGGCCCTCAGAGCAGAAATGTTTAAAACATGAGATCCAGACGTCTTATTGATGTGCCGTCGACTTTGTTGGATTCTTCTTAGTGAGACGGTTATCTTGGATTTCTACCCTCGAGGTTTGGACACGAATGGAGTACGTTCGGGTTAGTTTTAGCTTAAAAATCAACCGGGCCCCTGGGACGGAAAAACCGATATCTCTCAGACCGGGTGTCCGATTGACACGCCGTCTGTCGCATTGAGTTTATATTGATGAGGCAAAACATTTTAATACATCAAATCTGGACTTCATTAAAGTTGATGTATCGACCTCCCCTTGGCTCGTGGATCGGACCCTCCTGGAATCGAGCGTGGTGTGTGCGACAACCCTAGATCTGGATACAACTGCGATGACGCTGGCGACTGTACTTGCATCCTATGGGGGTTCGGCAGTGAGGACGACTGTACATGGATCCTACTTGGGTTCGGATGTGAGGAAGACTGAACTTGGATCTTACGTGGTTTCGGCAGCGAGGACGAATGTACTTGGATCCTACGTAGGTTCGACAGAGAGGACGACTGAACTTGGATCCTACGTGGGTTCGACATGGAGGACTACTGTACTAGGATCCTACGTGGGTTCGACAGTGATGGTTACAATACATGGATCCTATGTGGGTCTGGAAGAGACAACATCTGTACATGGATCCTACGTGGGTTCGGCAGGGGAGATGATTCAGAGGCTACATCTATCATTTCCACCCCTCTTCGTGAGTAGTATACCTATGTGAGCCGAGTCTTGAATTTCAATCTATATCTTTGATATGATTGACTTTCATTCCTATGTGTATTGGGACATACATTCCGGAGTGGATTGAGTTATACTTTCCTATGTGGATTGGGTTATACTTTAGCTCATGAGTTGGAGCAGAACCAGAATTGATGACTTAGGTATATGTATGGGAATATACCTATGTAGTGTTGGTTGTACTTGTAATCATATCTTTCCTTTGTGTTTTATCCTTTGTGGATCATGGGAGACCATAGGGAGTCTCGGGTTCCCTACTGAGTATCATATACTCACCCCTGCATGGGCTACACCCACACTATGTTTTGTTGGATACAGACAACAGATAGCACTGATCGTAGTTGAGGCTTGAGGAGCGGGATGGTACATGGAGGTGGACTATCAGGCGGGACGTACACGGAGAGGACGGTTGGACTCGAAGAGCCGATGAGACTATCTGTACACACCCTTCAAGTGGGAGTTCCAGAGGATTACTTCATGGTTGATGCTTTATTTTTCAGTTGTTGTACATTCTTTTCAGTTGTACTGCACATCCAGTTGGGTTTGTATACTGTCCCATTTACATTCCAACACATACTTATGTATTCAGTTTACTCAGTGTTTAATTCAGTTTGCGTACTCTGTGGTGATTGTTTTCTTTAATAAAGAAAATGACTTCCCTTTTGTCAGGATGTACGCCTTTGGTGCTAGTCGCCAGCCCCTGGCCTATAGAAGGCGGGATTGGGGTAGTCACGACACATGCCCTGAGGATGGGTCTTGAAAAATTGGTATCAAAGGAGTTTGTTTCTACCACAGAACTCAGTAAATTGACCATTCATATATGTGAAACAATAATATTAGCGGTATTGAGTGTGGTTATCAGTCCAGGGAGACCAGTGTTGGTGCGGAGGCCGACGTATCCATACATCAGGACCCTGAATTCTGATTTCCAACTCAGTGCATGAAAACATTGATTGCATGTGTGTTTCAAAGTTTTCTTTGTGATTACTTGTGTCAGCTCACCAGGTATACTGTATTAATCATGGCGCACCTATTTCTTTTCAGGATGGCCCTACGACGGCAGCCAGCTAGGGTTCCGAGATTTGTGCGAGATGGCTACCCACCGATCGACGAGGCCATAGTGCAGGGCCCTGTTACAGTGGAGGCACCGGTGATACCTCTTCCCACTGAGCCACCGATGCCACCAGCCACGGCAAATAAGGGGGCACGATGCCTGAGTGCAATGCAAGAGTTTTAGCATTAGAGACATCCCAGGTTCCATGGGGAGACGGACCCTCAGGCAGCCAAGGATTGGCTAGAGGCTGTACTTCAAGTCTTCAGATTGGTAGGTACACCAACTGACCTCATGGTGATCCTTTCAGCGAGTCTCTTGCATGCAGCAGCAGGTAGATGGTGGAGCCCGATGCCCCAAGTGCACGACGATGCATTTCCTCTTTGGATGAACTTTGAGAGCCTCTTCCGTTTGGAGTTCGTTCTAGCCACCCTCAGTGCAGTGTGCATTCAGGAGCTACTACAGCTGCGACATGGCAGCATGACAGTAGCCCAGTACTCGACGAGATTTACCGATCTCTCGTGCTACTCCACAGACATGGTACGTGACCCATTCTTCCGGGCTTGATCCTTCAAGCATGGACTGAGGCATGAGATCAGGCCTTCGATGATCTCCCTGAGCATATGGATGCAGGTAGGAGTACTGGAGTGAGCACTTCTTGTGGAGAGCTTCCTTGATGAGCCTACACCAACAACGAGACCTACCGAAGGGCAGCGCGTAGAGAAGTCTTCTGCAGCAGGCAGTCGACGGATGTCAGAGGGGTCCAAGCAGACCAGACCATCAGGTGGGCGACCTCAGGACACTGGCTTAGAGGTGTGGGGAACATGCAGCAGAGCCAGTCATATGAGAGGCAGACCGTGCTATGCAGGTGGCGGGTAGGGCCAGATGGCTTGTTACTGCTCAACCCGCCATGCAGAGGAGCTGCAGATGGTTGAGGGACCACCCAGGCAGAGGCAGAGGTTCGACCGTGGCTGTCAGCAGGGAGCAGGCAGATGAGGCAGAGGAGCTAGACGAGCGGCATGTGGTGGACAACGTTCTGAGGCTTTACCACCACCACCACCAGGAGGTCCACCCTGACCACATGGAGCTGGCGGACAGAGGCAGGCTCAGCTTTAGGTAGTGGAGGCCTACAACCACGGCACACTTGAGATGATTCGAGGTACTATCTTTGTCTACTCCACCCTTGCTTCATTTCGTATAGACACATGAGTGAGTCATTTTTTCATTGTTGTTTCCCTTATTCGGAGCGAGGAGATTCCGACGGATCCGTTGGCTCGATCCTTATGGTTAGAGACTTCTAGAGGATAAGACTCGATGATTACGCACTGGTGCCCATAGTGTGAGCTTACTCTAGGAGGTGAGAGCTTCGACTAGGATCTTCTTGTAGCAGCGTCGAGGCCTTATGACGTCATCATGGGCATGGATTGGTTATCTATGGTCCATGCTCAGATCGACTGTATTAGGCGCAAGGTGCGGTGTGTCCGCACCGATGGGAGAAGGTTCATCTTCACCGGTGAGAAAGGAGCCTTTGCATCACAGTACAGACTCACATAGAGGAGAGGAAAGCTGATCACTCCTCAATTGGATAGCCTCATCCTAGGAGTAGTTGATGTGTAGAGTCCGAGTCTCCCAGTTGTGGCGGATCATTATGCGGACGTTTTTCCTGACGACGTTCCAGGACTACCTCCTCGCAGAGAGGTAGACTTCTATATCAACCTCTTCCCCGGGACATCACTGATATCTACCCCAACATATCAGATGGCTCCAGATGAGCTTTGTGAGCTGCGGGTACATCTAGAGGACTTTCAGGGAAAGGGGTTCATCTAACCCTGTGTTTCACCCTGGGCTTCCCCGATTTTGTTCGAGAAGAAGTCGGACGGGAGCTTGCGACTATGGGTCGATTACCGTCGCATGAACTAGGTGACTGTGAAGAACAAGTATCCGCTTCCAAGGATTGATGAACTCTTCGATCAGCTTAAGGGAGCATGATGGTTTTCGAAGATATACCTCAGGTCAGGCTATCATCAGCTCAGATTTAGAGATGAGGATGTGCAGAAGACGACTTTCAGATGTCGGTATGGCCACTATGAGTTCTTGGTTATGCCTTTTGGCATAACCAATGCTCCAGAAGTGTTCATGTGTCTCATGAATAGGATCTTCCAGCCTTTCCTTGATCGATTTGTGGTAGTCTTCATCGACGACATATTTATTTACTCGACTACTGAGGAGGAGTATGCCTACCACTTGCATGTTGTACTGGATACACTCTGAGAGAACCAGCTTTATGGTAAGCTCTCGAAGTGTCAGTTCTATATTCTAGAGGTTCCCTTCTTGGGGCACGTCATCTCTGAGGCGGGAGTTGTGGTGGATCCTGCGAAGATCGAGGAAGTACTAGCTTGGGAGCCACCCAGGAGAGTGATGGAGGTGCAGAGTTTCCCATGGTCTGGCTAGGTACTATCGGAGATTTGTTCCAGACTTCTCCAGAGTTGCAGCGCCACTCTCGGCTTTATTGAAGCAGGGGAAACACTTCGTGTTGTCGGATAGATTTCAGCAGAGCTTCCAAGAGCTGATATAAAGATTGACTAGTGCACCCATCTTGAGACCAGAGGAGGGAGTAGGGTACGTAGTTTACTATGACGCATCAGGGACATGACTCGGGTGTGTCCTGATGCAGGAGCGAGTAGTGATTGCTTATGGATCATGATAGTTGAGGCAGCATGATCAGAACTACGCTACCCATGACCTGGAGTTAGAATCATTGGTCTTCGCTCTGAAGATGTTGCGTCACTATCTGATGGGTGAGCACTTTACAGTCTACTCTGACCACCAGAGTCTCAGGTACATCTTCTCACAGAAGGACCTGAACTTGAGACATCGGCGATGGCTCGAGTTCCTCCAGGACTATGACTTTGAGATATTCTATACTCTTGGAAAGAGGAACGTAGTAGCCGATGCTCTCAGTAGGAGGACAGGAATCCAACTACTTGGAGAGGCGATAGAGAAGCTCTCCGCATTGCAGATATACTTCGTGGATAGAGATGGGAAAGCATTTCTACAGTCGCTCATAGTTACTCCACCACTTCTTCAGTGGGTCAGAGAGGCACAGCGGGGGGGCGTTGACTGTGAGACGCGGCATGCACAGATTTCCACAGGACATGCACCTGATGGATTTTTTGTAGGAGGAGATAACCTCATCCTTTTTAGGAGGTGAACCATGGTACTGGTTGACTTATGGGAAGAGGTTCTGAGAGAGTTTCACACTTCCACTCTAGCGGTACATGCTGGACTGGCGAAGATGTAACATGATCTCAGATGACAACACTTTTGGATTGGTATAAAGAAGTTTGTGGCAGAGTTGCTTTATCGATGCCACACCTGTCAGCAATTGAAGGCGGAGCACCAGGAACCATCAGGCATGGTACAACCCTTGGAGGTCCCATAGTGGATGTGGGATGAGATATCTATGGATTTTGTGACAGGGATTCCACGTACTTTCAGAGGTCACGACTCCAATTGGGTGATTTTCGACCGACTCACCATGTCGGCCCACTTCTTACCCATCAGAGAGAAGCACTCAGTAGAGAGTTTGTGACGCCTATACGTTCATAAGATCATACGGCTTCATGGTGTTCCATCATCTATCGTCTCTGATCGAGATGCTCACTTTACTTCCCTACTTTGGAAGAGGTTGCATGAGGCATTTGGGAGGCAGCTACACCTGAGAACTACTTTTCACCCACAGACGGATGATCAGATGGAGAGGACCATTCAGACTCTCGGGGACCTGATCCGTGCATGTGTCCTTGACTTTGGTCACAGTTGGGAGGATCACCTACCCTTGATGGAGTTTGCATACAACAACATCTACCACTCCACCATCGGGATGGCACCGTACGAGACATTGTACGACTACCCTTGCAGATCACCTCTGTGCTGGACTGACTCTGGGGAGATAGCACTCGTAGGACCAGAGATGGTCTAGGCCATGACGGAGAAGGTACAGGTCATCTAGGAGCATATGAGAACATCTCAGAGCCGACAGAATTACTAAGCTGATAGGAGGCGGAGACCACTAGAGTTTGAGGATGGCGACCACGTTTTCTTATGGGTCTCACCTCGACGTGGATTACAGAGATTTGGCTGGAGTGGAAAGTTATCTCCATGATTCATTGGACCATTCTAGGTTATCAGTAGGATAGGCGAGTTGGCTCATCGCCTGACTCTTCCACCTTAGTTGCACCGGGTGCACGACGTCTTCCATATATCTCAGCTGAGGAGATATTGCATGACGAGACGCATATCATTTATCCTTGGGAGATGGATATCGATGAAAGGGTGACTTTTAAGGAGGTCCCAGTGGAGATCGAGGATCGACAGAGCGGGTCCTAAGTGGATGGCCAATTCCTCTACTGCGCATCAGGTGGCAGCATGGGAACCTCCATGAGAGCACATGGGAGCAGGAGGCTCAGATGCGTGCACAATACCCTCATTTGTTTCCCTAGTTTGTGATGTAACTTTACGAGGATGTAAATCCCTGAGGCGGAAGTAATGTATAGACCTGTAAATTTCAAGGAAATGTTTTCTTAATTTCTTTGGAATTTTACGATTACGCAGTTTCTGATGGCACCTGATTCCGAGGCCCGGTGTTCCCGTAACAAATTTCCGAAGTTTAGCTTGGGTACGTTCAGTGAACGAACGAGCGAGTTTTTCTATATTTTGATTCGGAGACTGGAATCGAAATCTGAGGGCAACGATGAAACCACAGTGCTGGTAATTGCTTAAGAATACCTTTACTGGAGGTGCGTTTTCTCGGGAGGAGTTGTTAAAATTTGAGGATTCAATGTGACGAAAATAAAATTTTGGTACCATATTATTTTGTACATATATGTTGTTTAATCCTATGTGTGGGAGTTGGGGTGGGACCCAATAAATCCTATCTCCTCATGTTAGGATATTTGTGAGGTGGGGCCCACACGAGCCCCACCCCTTGAAATTCCTTTAACTCCCTTAATCCCCCTTTATTTTGGAAACTCTCCATTAATTTGTGACTCTTCCCTCTCTCCTCTTTAGACATGACAACTCAAGCTCATTTAATTAGGTGTTTTATTTTTTTAATTTGATTTTTTGAAAAGGCCTGGAAAACATAATAAAATAAGGGGGAGGCCTCATTTTATTAGGTTGGCTATTTGTGTCAGGATATTGAGAGAGGAAGAGCTCTTGTCCCTTGGAAGAAAATCATCTTCTCCGGCTAAGAACGACCCCACTTCAACGAAGAACGCTATTTCACCAAGGGAGAACATCGACTCGGCCACTCGGTTTCTTCCGTCATCTTCTTCCTCCATGACCAAGGAGTAGGCACTGACGTGGATACTCTCCATCGCTGCCGCCTTTCAATCTTCTCTCCGCGTCAAAGGAAATGAGAATCCGCTTCCTCCTCGGATGTTCTCCATCGACGTATACAGTGCTTCACCCCGCGACGCCATTTTCCATGACAATCATCATTCGACAACTTCTGACGCGGTAGGGGTTAATTCTTCATTCAATCATTATTTAACAAACTTATTTGTTAAATGTTTGGCCGCTTGTTATCGATATAACGGGAGGAGATAAGACCACACAAACACGACCGATCCTCGTCCCCTTTTGTTGTTGTTCTTAATTGTGTCTTGAAATGGAGGCGACGCGGTGCCATTGCACTGCGCGAGAACGAGGAGGACCGCGGCCAGAGAGGGCCGCAGCAGAGGAGCGGGGCACCGTCGTGCCGCGCTGGTGAGGCCGAAAGAGGCTGCTGCTAGGAGCGGGCTGCGGCGGAGGGATGCATCGCCGTAGCGCTGCACCAGTCGGACGGGAGCCACGACCTTAGGCTGCGGCAGATCAGCAGGAGGCGGCCGGGCTCAGCCGGCCGCCGGTGCCACATGGAGGCAGGACCCTGTCGGGTCCCACGATTACACAAGGGAGGTCTTAATGGCCGACAGTTCCAGAAAAGCCAGGGGTTGAAACCCCCGACCAGCGCAATTGGCGATGCCCCCCTTTGTGCCCCGCTCATCCAGCGCCAAGCCACCCTGCTCGGCCAGCGTCGAGCCGCCCATGCAGGGCTGGACCACCCACGCCGAGGTGGACCGCCCATGCCGGACCGGACCGCCCGCGATGGGCCTGGCCACCAGCGCTGGGTCGAGCCACACCCAATGGTCCGGACCCATACCTGGGATGGGTCGAACCGGTTCGGGCCGACCCAGCGGGTATCGGGCTGGGTCGGACTGGGCCCGAACCCCCTATTTGTGAGCAGTTTCGTTCAAATGCCCATAACATGGGCTACGAACCTCCGTTCGATGCACTGTCAGTTGCGTAGAGATCCATGGATCAATATGGTCGTTTCGGTATATTACACTCATGGTTTTGGAAAACATTGTGTATGACTTGGTTGGTTCGAACATGTAACCAACTGGGCCCTCGAAGCAGAAACGCTTAAAACTCGAGCTTTAGATGTTCGATTGATGTGTCGTCTACTTTGTTGGATTCCTCCTAGTGAGAAAGTTCTTTTGTATTACTCCACTCGAGGTTTTGATGTGACTGGAGTATGGTCCGGTTGGTTTTAGCTTAAAAACCAACCAGGCCCTTGGGACGGAAAAGCCGATATCTCTCAGACCAGGCGTCCGATTAACGTGTCATTTGTCCCGTTGATTTCCTATTGACGAGACATAACTGTGTGATACATCAACTCTGTAATTCATGAAAACGATCTATCGACCTACCCTTGGATCGTGGAGTGGACCCTCCTGGAATCGAGCATGTTGTGTGCGGGAACCCTAGAGCTGGCTACAATTGCGATGACGATGGCGACTGTACATGGATCCTATGTAGGATCGGTAGCAAGGAAGACTGTACTTGGATCCTACGTGGGTTCAAAAGCAAGGAAGACTGGGCTTGGATCCTACGTGGGTTCGGCAGTGGGGACAACTGTACTTGGATCCTACATGGGTTCGATTGTGAGGACGACTGAACTTGGATCCTATGTGGGTTCGGCAGCGAGGACGACTGTACATGGATCCTACGTGGGTTCGGCAGCGATGGTTACTGTACATGGATCCAACTTGGGTCTGGAAGGGATGACATCTGTACATGGGTCCTTTGTGGGTTCGGTAGGGGAGATGATTCAGAGGCTACATATATCATTTCCACCACTCTTCGTGAGTAATATACCTATGTGAGCTGAGTGTTGACTTTAAATCTATATCTTCGATATGATTGACTTTATTTCCTGTGTGGATTAGGACCAACTTTCCTGTGTGTATTGAGTTATACTTTCTTGTATGGACTGGGTTGTACTTGAGCTCGTGAGTTGGATCAGAACCAGAATTAATGACTTAGGTATATGTATGGGAATATACCTAAGTAGTGTTGGTTGATACTTGTAATCATATATTTCTTTTGTGGTTTATCCTTTGTGGATTTTGGGAGACCTTCGGGAGTCTCAGGATCCCTACTGAGTATCGTATACTCCCCCCCTGTAAGGGCTACACCTGCACTACGTTTTTTTTGTTCCAGATGACGGACAATGATGATCTTAGTAGAGGCTTGAAGAGCGAGACGATACACGAAGGTGGACTATCAGGCGGGATGTACACGGAGAGGACGACCGGACTCAAGGAGCCGACAAGTCTGTCTGTACACACCGTTCAGGTGGGAGTTCTGGAGGACGACTTCGTGGTTGCTGCTTTAATTTTTAGTTGTTGTACTATCAATTTAGTTGTACTGCACATTCAGTTGGGTTTGTATACTGGCCCATTTACTTTACAGCACTAACTTGTGTATTTAGTTTACTTTGTGTTTACTTCAGTTTGTGTACTATGTTGTGATTGTTTTCTTTAATAAAGGAAATGCCTTCCATTTTATAGGGATTTACGCCTTTAGTGCTAGTATCCAGCCCCTGGTATATGGAAGGTGGGCTTAGGGTAGTCAAGACACAGGCCCTGAGGACAGGTCGTGAAAGGACCCGCCAAACTGGGTCGGTCCGACCCACCTGCCCACTAGGCTTAACGGGCCGACCCCGTTTTCACTTAATGGTGAATATCTTTAAGACTGTGCGTCTGATCGACGCACCGTCTGTGGCACTAGGACCCTTACAACGAGGTGGTAGTTTTGCGATAATCTAAGTGAGTCTTGGAAAATATTAAAAAATTGCCGTGTTTGGAACGAGGGTATTTTCAACTGCGCCTTCGAAGAAAAAATGTTAATAACTCTCAGACCGCTCGTCCGGTTGACGCGCCGTCTATCGCCTTGAGTTCCTTTTGATGAGATGGAACTTCAGGATACATCAACTATGGATTTCATGATAGTTGATGTATCGACACCTTGGATCGAGGATCAGATCCTCCCAAAATCGAGTGTGTTGTGTGCGGGAACCATAGAGCTGGCTACACCGGCAACAACTTCCATACTAGAATCCTATATGCGTTCTATGATGACAGAAAATGTACTGGAATCCTCGGTGGGTTCGATGAAGATGAAAACTCTACAGGAATCCTCTATGGGTTCGACAGTGATGACTATCGTACATGAATCCTTAGTGGGTCCGATGGTTTGACTTTTGTTCTAGTAGCCTACAAGGGCCCGACAGAGTAACTAGTCTAGAATCCTACGTGGGTCTGACAACATAGCTGGTCTAGTATCCTACATGGATCTGAAAGCTTCAGTGAATCAGTGAATACATCTGATCATCTTTATCCCTTTAATAAAGGTGTATACATGTGTGAGCTGATTCTTGACTTTTAATCATTATCATTGACGTGATTGACTTCTTTCCTATGTGGACTGGGTTGTACATGGGCTCGAGAGTTGGAGCCGATCACGAATTGATGACTTAGGTATATGTATGGGAATATGCCTATGAATTGTTGGTTGATTATTTGTGATTGTATATTTCATTTTGTGGTTTATGCTTCATGGATTCTGGGAGACCTTCGGGGGTCTCGGGGTCCCTACTCAGTATCGTTATTCTCACCCCTGCACGGGTTATGCCTGCACTACGTTGTGTTCAATACAGACGATAGACAACATTGATCGTGGTGGAGACTTGTTGATCTGGATGGTGCCCAGAGGTGGACGACATGGCGAGATGTACATGGAGCGGACGGACAGAACCAAGATGCTGAGGAGACCATATGTACCCACCGTTCAAGTGGGATTCCCGAAGGATGAATCATTGGTTTTTGTTTTCCTTTACTACTATTATTCTAGCTTTTCAGTGGTACTGTACTTTTAGTTGGTTTTTTATTTTGGCCCATTTACCTTTCAAAACATACTTTTGTATTCAGTATCACTTTGTGCTTACATCTATTGTGTACTATGATGTGTTGTTTACTTTTATAAAGGCAATGCCTTCCCTTTATTTGGGATTTACGCCTTTGGTGGTTGTCTCCAGCCCCTGGCCTATGAAAGGCGGGCTTGGGGTAGTCCCGACATGGGCCCCGAGGACGGGTCGTGACACAAAGTGAGTATTATTTTATAATTATTTTTTTGTTCTTAGTCATTATATTCCAAACACAGCTTAAGCATTGTAATATAATAAACTTGGAATCATTAGTACACTTCCAGGTTTTTATGTTAATTTAAAAACAAATTTTTATTCCCTTATTTCAACATAAAAAACCAAAATAACATTAAAATTATGGAGTGTAAACTACATCCTCCGTAATGTATTTTTTTCCCTTTTCATCTTATTTATAATTATTTATATAAAAAATAACAGTATGATTCAATAACTAATAAATATAAATATAATATAAATATTATTTTATAATAAATATATTACACCCATCCTTAACCACATTCACCCATTGATTTATAGCATGTTCAGGTTTGAGGATTGGTTTAACCACCTACATGAATAATACTAAAAAATCATTATCAATGACTATATGAACATAAATAATAGTGATAATATTTGTTAATATGAAAGTAATGACTATTTTATAGTTAATTAAATGTTATATAAAACATATAACTTATTATAAAAATAACATTTTTGATAGCTAAATTTATCGAAAGAAGCTGTCATAGATTCTATTTTTACGCAAACATAAGTAATAAATATTAGTATATGTTAATAAATGGTAAATAATAAATAAAATATAAATGAAAACGGTTCATAATTATTTATCAAATGAACTCAATTAAACTATTCAACAATATATGTGTACAAAAAAATTAAATCAAGAAGCATTTAAGTGTTTCTTATAACAATTTTTACCCCATGAGGCATATTTCACATTATACATAATGCTTTATTTGGAATATTTAATATAATAACCCTTTCATATTTAGGATCATTTTTATCATATATTTCATGATATTATATTATATATTCCATGTTTTTTCTATCATGGGTATTTGACTCCAAAATTAAAAAATCTATAAGGATTTGTGATAACTAATAATTTTCCTTAGGGTTAGAATATTTTTAATTGAAATGTATTATTCCAGGTTTGAATTATTATAATTAAAAAATAGATTTTATTATATTTCAGCCTTTTTTGGTTCTACAATTATTCCTTATAACCACATTCATAAATGATCCATACCTCAATTATTATGTCACTAGTATGGATTTATATTCTCAAATTTAAATTTCATGAGACAAAATTATGTCATATTACATGTTTTCATTTTTATAATGTATATACTACCCATTATATTTCTTAAGACAATATTATATAATTATCCATGGAATTTAATATTTTATTTGAAATTATATCATTCAAGGGATTTTTATTTGAAATATTCTAATGTTGTATGTGTACTTTGCCTCTATTACCAATCCCATGAGTCACACTTGATATTAAACACAATATTTTATTTTTTATAACCTAATAACAACCATATTTTCTTCATGTATAATAAATAAGATTAATTTTATTATATTTTAATTTCATGGTATCTTTATAATGATGATTTTATTATTATGTTACAATTACCGTAAGAGTTTTTGATACACAATTCTTGTTCCTTGAGTTATATTTACTACTAATGAACTCAATTTCTCCGAGTTGAATTATTTTAGCAAATTAGTTCATAATATTGTATATACAATTAAATTTCTATAGATATACATGTTTATGAAAATCATTATTGACATATCGTTTCCTATTAATATACTTTCACCAAAAAATTAATCCTCAAAACTACCTTGTTATAATTCCTTTAAGAAGGGACCTTTCTATTGTATGGTGTATATTAATGTTATTGTAAATTCACGTAGTTATAAAATTTATTCCTTATATCAAGGAAATTATTTAATTAACCATATATCATAACTCCATCTGATTTCAACTTGGGAGATTATAATATTTGAATCTATTTCACATAATGATTGGGGAAAATTGAAAATCCATATAGTTTTTATTCATATATGAATGTTTATTGATTTATATGGAATATTTGATAGGTTTTTCATAGCCTATTTATTTTTTCATATGATGAATGAATGAAAATTTATTAGAAATTGTTTGAGACTAGTTATAGATAACCCTTTGATACATCAATAGGTCTCTTGAGATAAACTACAATTGGAATTTTTGTGTATGATAGCCAAAAAAATATTACCTAGACATAGGGCCTTGAAGAAAAGATGGTGATGTTTAGGATATTGATGTATTGGCCTAGGAAATGGAATTAACATTCCAACATTATTAATTTCATTTTTAATGAACCAGTTATTTCAATTCTAGTATTTATTTTTTTATTATTTCAACCATGGATATGTTATACCAACTTTTTTATTAATTATAATATAATTTTGGTTATTTTTCCATTATTTAATTGTTAATCTCATGTTATTATAACTTATGTTATTTGATTATTATCACATATGTTTACCCCTATGTATAATTTAATCTCCCACCTTATTATTTTTTCATTTTACCATGTTATAAATCAATGAATTATATTAGATATGTATAATAGAAAAGATTTTTTGTAGAATATTTGGGGGCTGTAGAATACTTATTATATATTGGGTAGTTTTCTATTTTGTTTAAGAAATGATATTTTGTTGTGAAATATATATGATTTATTAGATTATTTTTTGTTATATCTATAAAAAATAATAACACTTAAAAGCCCTTAAAATGCATGTGACTCAATATTGTTGGGTGATATTGTAATTATTGATCAGTAAATTTAGGTCACTTAAGTTTATTCCAAAGATGATATATAAATAAGTTGTTTATCAGAACAGATTCCGGGAGTTTAGATGTAGGGTTCTATGGTTGGTATCAAAGTAGGGTTTATAAAAAAATTAAATGTTGTGATGTCAGTTAAGGATAATTGAAGGTTTGATTAGTTAAAATTTATCATAATAAAAAAAGTATATGATAAGTCTATATATAGGATAATATTTCAATTTTTTGTAAAGTAGATTTTATGTGGTTCTCCTGGAATATAAATCGAAATATGGATATATTATATAGATTTTATTGTGAAACATATTCAACTAAAGGTAATCACCTTGCAAAAGATTGGTTGAGAACCAACTCAATCGTCACTCTAGTTCATGGTGAGTGGTTTTAAGATTGAACAGCTAGATAAATATTCCCAAGGGAAATTATTTAGTTAATAAAATTCACATTTCCCACTCGTACAAAGTATATAATATGTCATGGTATAAGGATAAGGAATTTAGGAGAACCCAACCTAAGGAAAAGTGGATTGAACTGAATGATAATGTAATAATTATGATGAGTAGGACATTTTTAGGTGGTATTTTTCTATATTATATTAATTATCATATGGTTTTCGTCACACAAGATTAACTCCCACTAGTTTTTAATTTTATTTAACTAATATATCCAAGTCAACAACAAATGGAAAGGGAAATGCGGATATTTTTCAAATAATCAACCTAACAGGATATGATCTCAAGTGAGAAATCTTGTTATTATGAAAAAACAGTTATCGTGAATTATAATCTACAATGGAAACATAGTTGAATCCCAAAATACACCAAATAAGGGAATGGTGGAGTCTCATGGATGATTTGTTGACAAATATGATGAAGTAAAGAAGAATGAATTTTATATGTGTCATGAAAGTAGGAAGAAACACATGCAGGCTTTTCTAAAGGGATCACAAATCATCCTTTAGTGTGATAATAATGGTTATCAAGATCACATGTTCAGGGGAAAGTTAAAAGATCTAAAAATTCATATCTTTTATTATAAATAAATCATGAACTACTCCAATCAATTCACTAATATAATGGCTAATAGGGAATACAGTCTCCATGATTTACCTAAACCATGTAAAAAAAGGAATGGATTGTGCAACAAATACTATTAAACAAGATTGTGATTCATCACTCATGTTTTTCCAATGTATTGTGTCCTGAACATTTTAAAAAACAATTTGATATTGAGATATTAATAAAAAACCTAGTTGTATGATTACTATTATATTTTATGAGTGGTTTTTTATATGTTTTTTTGTATATATATATTTTTCCCCTTATTATGATGTGATATTTAGGAATGGATTATCTTTATTTACAATGATATCCTTTCAATATTAATATTCAAATTCATACTACATATCATAAATTAATCAATTATCATCTATAGATGTTTACTATGAAGATAATATGGAAATTACACTTATCATAAAGGTTTTGATACGCAATCATTAAATTCCTAGTATATAAAATAAAATGTTGGATATATCATTAGAAATTAAACCTTATATATTCTCTATCATGGGTACAAATTCAAATGTTTTACATTGAGAAGGAAAATTTAATGTTATAAACAACTAATTTATTTTTTGGGGGGAGAATAACAATGTTGGATAGTAAAAAAATTTCCTTTCAAAAACTAATTTGATCAATAATATGCTTCACATGAAACATAGAACAAAAAATATATTAAGACATAATATAACTATTAAAATTTTGTCATTCTAATGGTTGTTAAAAAGAATAAGCATAATTATGGGTAATATCTATAAATAAAAAATAATGGTGATAATCAATTCTTAGACATTAATAAAAATTTAATGCGTAAAACTAAATAATTAATAAGAACAATTTATTCTTTAATACATATCATTATTAAAAATTGGATTTTAGGTGTATTTTTAAAAGTGTTAATATATTATGTTTAAAAGTTATCCTTGATATAAATAATAAATCAATAACAGTGTTATTATATATTTATAGGTGGTTAAAACATGAATTGTAAATAATTTTAAAATTTATTTTTCTAATTAAATAGATTTCATTTTATTATAATATTTTAACATAAAACTAAAATTATAAACATTCAGAATTTTAGTTTAAAAACATCATATTTATAATCACCTTGTCAATATTAGAAGAAAATTAATATTTTATATTTTTCGAAAAAATTCATTTTTAGGCGAATAATAATGAAATATAGTTTTTTCTAGAAGAATACTAATTATAAAATTATTATAGTACAAAAATTAAATAATTTTTTAAAGAATAATTTATAATATATATATATATATAGATATATATTTAAGTGAAATTTACCATTTTAAATTACTATGTTGTATTTTATATAATCCAACTTACCATTTTTGAATCTTAGGTAATATATTACCCTTAATACTATATTTTACAATTATATTAATAAATAATTTTAATTTCATTTAGAATATAAATAAAAAAATAAGTTTTTTTATTTTATTCCAAAATTATCATATTATGTAATATGGTCAATTTCATTTTTGGTGATAAAAGTATGATTACTAAGATTAACATTGATGACCACAATAATTGTAAAACTATTATTTTCATAGAATTATTTAATTACTATTGGGTAATTTTTATATAATAAAACAATATAAAATCTTCTCAAAAGTTAATGTAATATATTTTTTAATACATTATTATTAAAAAAACACCCATTAAATTATTAATTTGTATTAAATAATATTTAGAGAACTTAATGGTGAAAAAATCTTTTTTCTACTAAGTAATTATATAGTATATAAATTGTTTTAATTTAAAAAATAACATTACATTAATTATAAATTTCAATAGATTAAAATTATAATAAATTTTTGGTCATAACACAATTTTTTTATATTATTTATTTTATATGTTTAGTAAAACATATATTAGTTGGGTAAAAACTAGTTACCCAGGTTATAATGGTAATTGTAATAATATAAGAAAAAATTAAATATAAAATGATTAAAACATCTGTTTAAATATGTTTTGTGGATTTATCTACCCAATATCTCCCCACACACCATTGCGTCTCACATTTTATACCATTTAACCTTGAATATTGTCATTCAATTATTGAAAAATAATAGGTGACCATAAAAGAGTCCTTTTAATAACTTATAAAAGAAGTCAATTACATCCCCTCATGATACATCCAACACTGAAATTTCATCATGAATGTAAACCATATTCTTTCACCTATAAACCTATATCTTATTTAGAAGCATATATTCTCATTTTGTTTTCATAATACCTTCATTTCCAAGGACACTTTGAAGAGATATTTCGATGTACGGAAGTGAGAAATACTTTCTCCTAACCTTTTCAACTTAATATTTCTCTTACTAACCTAAAGTAATTGAACAAGTATAATGAAATAAAAATCATTATTATAAAATATATTCATTATGTAAATGTAATAGAAAATATTTATTCACTCTTTATACAAAGATAACTGAAATAATTTTTATTGTGTTTCACACAGACTACCTCACTCAAAAATGAAATATTTTTTATTTTTCATTATTCATCTTCATTTTTATTATTTATATGAAGAACATAAAATATGACTCAAAAACAAATAAATATTAAAAATATAATTATTATTAGTTTATAAAAATATTTTATAATTTCATAACAATAATCACCCACTGAGATGTAGTGTGTTTATTTTTGGGGTTGGTATAACCACCTACATGAATAAAACTATAAAACTATAGCATGGAATATTAAGGGAACATATATCATAATGTTATTATTTTTTATTATACAAAATTATATATATTTTAAAATTATGGAGAGTTTATATTTAGTATTTATCTTAGTATGAAAATAACATATTCGGTTATTAAAATCACCTAAACAAGCCGACACCGATTCAATTTTCATGATAACATAAACAAAAAAGTATAATATATATTATAATATAGTAATAAATGGTCTATAACAATTTAAATATAGATTAATAGGGCCAATAATATAGTTTATAATAAACATAACATGATTATTCATGAACATAGGTGCATGCGCATAATTAATCATCAACACACAAAGGGTTTCCTCTCTCAATTTTCACCAGTTGAGAAATGTTTATTATAATAAAACATGATCTAATGAGAATAGTGTATGTAATCACCGAATTTTATTTTTGTCATAATTCTAATATATTTGATAATATTGAAATTTATATTCCATGTTATTTATTCCATGGGAATTTGACAAAAAAATTACCAAATATGTAATGGTTTTTGGTAACTCAACAGTTAAGAAGGAAACTTTCTTACTAAACTATATTTTAGCAAGTTTAAATAATCTAACATAATAAAAGTTTTCTTTTTGAATTTACTCAATATTTTATGGGTTTATAGATTTATTTCTTGTAAAATCATAATCAAATGATTCTAATCTGAATGATAATGTTACTAGTAATGTTATTGGTAAAAAATGTAATTCATTAATAATATATTATGTTATACACATTGTTTTCATTTATATAGTCTATGTACTATGACATGAATATTTTATTTCGTGGTTCTATTTTTACTGATAATATTTTATGTTCAATTTAAAATTATATCCTTTAGGGGTTTTTGATTTGAGTTTTTTTAAAGAGAAATATGGTGTTTGCCTATATTTTATATTTTGTGAGACATTTTTGATATTGCGCATTGTATTTTATTTTATATAGTTTATTCAAAACCCTATTTCCTTAATGCATAATTAATATATTTCATTAAATTATTTTTTATGTTCATGGTATAAATCAAATTTTATTTCTTATTAATTATTTACATTCACTACAAGTGGTTTTCATAACTCAATTTCTAATCCTTGAGTTACACGTATTATTATTGAACCCCATTATTCTATGATGAATTATTTTTCCGTAATATTGTAAAAGTTGTGTATTAATATTCCTTTTTTTAAATTATGTTTCATATTTATGAAATCATTTTTTGATAGATCATTTCAAATTGATATACCTATGATATGATTTTTTCCTCATTGATACATTGTTATAATTAAATCAATAAGGGTACATTCCATTGTATTGTGAATATTACTAATTAAGGATATCTTAATAGTTTTTCACGTTGATCCATTAATTTTGGATATTATTTACTAAACTATATACCATTACTACATGTGATGTTACCTTGAGAGATTCTTACAAAGAAAGATTTTCCATTTGTGGATTGAGAAAATGATGAAATACAGTACAATGTTTTTCCAATAGGAATGATTATTTATTTCAAAGGAATATTGTGTGTATATTTTATATCTTCTATATTTAATTAAATGATTAATTAAATTTATTTATTTACAAATTTGAGGTTCATAGTTATAGATATCCCCTTTATACAAAAATAGTTTCACAAGGAAAACTATCTTGGGTATTTTGGTGTATGCTTACCTAGGATAAAATATTTCCCAGTCCCTGGGCCTTGATGATAAGTTCACAATGTCTATGTTAATGATGTCTTAGACAAGGAAATGAAATTATATGTATGAAAATATTTACTTTATCACTAAGGAACACATAATTTTAATATATGTGTTTATTTATTGATATGCCTACCATATAAATGTTATCCTCTAAATTTCTTCTGATTATTGAATTATTTTGATTATATGTTCCTCACATATTAGTTAAACTCATATTATTATAACATAGAATTTTTTATTATAATCATTTATGTTTACACTTATTGAGATGTTTGTATCAGGATTTAATAAGTTTTTATTTAACAAGGTTATTAATAAATATATTTCACATTATTAATATAGTTTATTAGATTTTTGTATAACTACTGGGATATCTTTAAGGATTATTATATAATTATTATTATCATATGTAGCAAAAAAGATCCACAACATGATCAAAAATTGGATTTTTATTTTATGTTTTTACAAAACCTCTAAAAATATAAACATAAAATGTTATATGAATGTATGTATCTTAGTATTTACAAATAATATTATAATTAATTATGGATAAAATTGGATTTCATCAATTCATTTCAAATAGGCGAGGAAAATATTTCTATTAACATAAGAGATTAGGAGTGTAATTACAAGGTCATAAAAGGGTGTCCCATTCATAGTCGATGGGATTAGACACTCATTAATGGGTATGTACAAAGAACCACACCCCATGATGATCTGTTTCATTATGTCTCTTGAAGATATTGAAATATAGTTCCACAAAATGAATGAAATTCATTACCTGTTTACCTTGAATTAAACCAAATTTTCTAGGATATATCCCTATACGGCCTCCCACTATTTAGGACTTATAAATGGTAATTATGATTATATGTTTTTAGAAAAAAAGGATTCATCATCCCCACACCATTAAGGTTGATATTGATGTTGACAAGACAATTAAATCCAACACCATCTAAGAAGTTCAATAACCAAAATTGCTCACCAATATTTTCACCATTTAGAAAATGGATTGGTATTTTAGATCTTGTGTCGATATTTGAGATCCCAATTAGATCCTATAAAATTATTATTTACCCACCCCAAGCATATTACTCTTTTTTAACAAAATAATAGTCTTAAATGAACTCATCATTATGGATTAATAGTATAGATATAACAAGATCATAATGGGCCATGAGGACGATGTATTCACTGTTTCTTAGTGCCTTAAGATATTGTTTTTATCATGTTACACCCTTTATATTGATGAATGATACACCAACTTATCCAGGAGCTATTAACCACATACTCAAAGAACTATTAGTTAGTATAATAAAATTTTATTTCAAAAACATTTTAGTCAAACAAGAGTGATGTTGTGATCATATTACCATCATTGATATAATTCTCAACAAACTATTGAGATATACATCGAAAATGATCTTCTTAATATATACTGTCAGTGTAAGGTTGGGAAACCTTTTCCTCCTCATTGAATAACATAGTGGAATTAATGTAAAATATGAGAAGATAATTAGAATCATTGAAATGAGGCATCCTTGAAACCTCAAAGAGTTTAAAGGTATTTAGTGTTTTCTCACGCACAATTCTAATTTCATAGCCTATTTGGATATCAATTTCATCCACTTTAAGAATAGGATGACTTTTAGAGTCTATTATTGATGGGAGAAATACTATCATTATTCCTTAAAAAATATAAAGAAATGTTTTCTTCTGCCATCAATACTGATGCAAACCGTAAAATGGAATCCACTAACCCTACATGTGGCCACAATGGTGTTATCCCTCTGTGCCATTATCTCGTAGAAAAATACTAAAAGGAAAGAAATAAATCTATGTTATCTTATAAAGATGATGGTAGATATAGAGGCTAAATATTCATACCTTCATAAAAAACACGTTTCTCTGATTTTCATTGTATGAATGTTAAGGATATTCAAGAATCCCCATGAGGTCCATTTTTTTCTCATATTGATCTAATGAATTTCATCCTCAACCATCTGATATTTACATGGATGCATGGAATGATAGGTTTTTATCCTACAGAAGTACAACATTGATTTTTTATCGAATTGAAAATTAAATGCTAGACACTAACTGGATTTATAAAAATACGCCATACCCAAAAAATAATATCACTGAGAAGAATGGTTCAGGATTGTGATTTATTTTCTATGAATGAAACTCACCAATCATAGAGTAATAAATTCAATGATTCCTCCCAAATCCCAAATAAGTGATGAATTGAATTACTGATTATCAATATATTTCTTTGGGGATTATCTCCCTTGAGCTAGAGAGTATTGTTTTGACATATTCATTCCTACCTTCTAAAGTCTACAATAATAAAGAGACATAGTAATATGCTCTCATCACTGGATTTGAGTTTGCCTTAAACCACCATGTATCCAATTTTTATTTTTAATGGTGACTCAAAAAATGAAAGATTGTTGGTTAGTGATGAATATGAAATTAAAAAGGAAGTATTGGACACCTTTCATGGATAATAAATGGGAATAATGTAATAATTACCCTCCGAGAAAATATTTATTCATTTACCACCTTTAAATAATGGTCATACCAACAAACAAGTTATTAAATCCAAATCCACAACTAATAACGACTAGGATGAGACCATCCCTTATATCACAAACAACTTAGTGGTATCCTCAATCACCATTAGTGAAATTGAAGAAATCAATAAATTAATCCTATATATAGATCATAAAGGACCAATAACATCATCAAATGATACCACAGATTGATAGATGATTCACATCACATATCATCTCTAAAATGAGATCCTCTTAATGAATCTGGCCACGAAGGTATTGATTCGATACCATGAATGAAGATTCATCCTCTATAATGAACTGAATTCTCAGGAATTCCTCCAAAATGAGGTTTTCATGGGGTACTACATAAAATTCTTTAAGAAAGATAAACCCTTACTATTAGGAAGGATGTTTTTTTGGCTCTTATAGTACTCATTAGTCATGGACCGGCCTATCCATTCAAATTATAATATAAGAAATTTCAATCCAAATTTGAACCATGATTTCCTGGAGTTCACAATGATGTGTTATGTCTTCCATGTACATAATAACTTAATCCATCAAACCCCAGTGTTATTTCATGTTTTCTATTATTTGGTTCCATTTTCTATGTAGGAAATGAAGGTCGTGGGGATATACCCCCCAATGATATCTATGAGGGTTAGTTTTAATCTTACATCCATTATTTTCTTATCCAAATAGTATTAGGCTATAAATATTAAAGAATTCAGAACAAATAATATCATCAAACTCATAATTTCAAATATCGTAACTATATTTGGTGCCCCTTATGAAATATTGACACGAAAAAACACCAATTTTGTGTCCTATTGAGTTGAAAAAGATATATGAAGAATATAAAATCCACTCTAACATTTTATCCCATTACTATACATTGGAAAAAATATAGATAGTGTATTTAAACTAGAATCTATCAAGAATACTATAGAATATGATGGAAAAGAATAAAAATCCATTTTAAAAACAAATTTTGTAATCCTTTTGGGCTTACAACAACATAACAAAGACTCATATACAAGAAAACACATATTGGATTTTGTATTGTATAAAGGAAATATTTATAATTTATGTTCAATTTCCATCTGTATACATTTGTATCCTCATCAAGATCTTAGAGTAAGAACATTAGTGAATTCCACTAGATGATTTAGAGTGGCTAGATGATAAAATGATTCACAAACTACACATCTCGTCTATCTATAAAAACTAAATTTCATAAGAATTTGATAAAAAGATATCACCATAATGGGGATAATCACCATGATATAAAAGATCATGACCACATTTCTATGGGATGAGAACAAGTCTGGATGATTTCACTAGGAATTGAGGATGTGACTAGAAATTCCAATTGAGGAATGTGGAATTGGGTTATATAGTGTGTTGGAAATATTTCATGTCAGGAACATGACATTGGTGTGGGATGTCATTGAGGAAACTTTTTTATGGAAGAAATTCTTTTGAGACAGTTAGGGGGAAAGATTGAGGGATTGAAAATTCCAAACTAAGAGACATTCAAGTATAATATGATGTATTGTAGAATAAATAGAGAATATGGAGGGAAATTTGTAGTGGGTTTTCATTTATAGAGATATTAAGCAGTGGAACATGAGATGGGATTGAAGAAAAAAATATTTTCCAAGGTTCCTAGTTCCAAACATCTCATTCAATGAGGATTTATTATTTCCAAACATTACAAATTACATACATAATCATGATTAGAAGAACATTTATGAGATATTTAGGTTGGTTAAAGAACTAGAAATATGCATGTTTTTGTGTTTCATTTCATGTAGAATTCGCTGTTGTGGCATTAGAAATATGGTACACTGAAGAATTATGAAAGATGAATGAGAATCAAAGCTATGGGTCATGGGGATACAAGACAACATGAAATTTATGGTATGAGGATTGACGAATCAAGAAATTCCTATGGATCAGAATGTGCAATGGAAGGGTTTAGTGTTGGATACATAATTATAGTGTTCTACAATGCCACAACAAGAATCAACAAGGAAAAAAAAATTTATTATTTGTGGGAAAAGGGGATTTGGGATTTTATGGGATATGATACGAATACAAGTAGTGGTGTGGACAAAATGAAAGAGGACATTGAGGAATGGTTTTAGAAAGTTGATCTACATGGGAAGGAGGTGATGGTAAGTGTACGGTCTTTATGGATGTCTTTTGGATCCTATAGGATACTAGGAATAAAAAGTCTATATTTCTTTTTCAATGAGGGTATTCATTTTGGTCATACCTGGGGGAAAGACTATTTTTTTGGATTATATTTTTTTCTGTCGTGTAAAAGGGAGGGAATGACTATATCAACTAGTTTTGGGAACTCTCATAATGATTATAAAAAACATTGTTATGGGTGATTCCTTTGGACTTAAACAATTATTCTCCCTTGAGTAAGATAAGATTTTATTTTATTGTATGTTTTGTCATTAAAAAACTAAATTTTCATTTAATAAAAAATTTATCCACCTCTCATTACACTCAAGAGAGATGGTATTGGTTCTTCAAACTTTGAACTCACTTTAGGGGATGCCACATAAACATGAAACAAAGTTGTAAGGTATGAACACCACTTATATGTTATATGTTAATGGAAATCACTGCATAATCACAATGAATGGATAGTGCATCTTGGATCCAAGATGGGAATGGATCCAAAAGATGTATGTTGAAGAATTTTCACATTAGTTCTTTATGTTCCCCAACATTAAATTGAATGGTTTATACAACATTATATTAACATGATGTGAAACTACACATAAATATCCTATATGTATGACATTAAACTTCATAGTGTGGGTCCTTGATTAATAAATTTAAACAACATAACATGTCTCCATGATTAATGACATTAATATATATGTCATTGTATTATTCATATGTTAAAAAAATTGGGACACAATCTTTCCTTTTTTCATTAAATTATGTTTACATCATCCTCATATAAGAGGATATTCTCCCTTTCCTTTTGGATTCCTAAAATTCCATTCTTCAACAACTATACATTGATTGATTTTTCCTATTTTAGTATACATAGTGAATATTATATAATATATTCAAGGAAAATATGACAATTATGTAAATAATGAATAACTACCTTCACCATAATTTTTTTGTTTCCCGATTCACAATATGATTTTTTAATAACTCTATGTCATTATGGAACCCGATTCTCTTCTCCAAAACATTAGTATGATCCATGTGTATGAGGATTTTCTAGTACCACATGGGGTATGATTCATACTATTTTGGTGTATATAAATACAACTGGATCCTCTATACATTGAATAAAGAAAAAATTCTACTATCAAAGGATCATTTTACTTGTGTGTGAGCATGATATATGTTTAAACATTTAAAAATTAATTCTTTATTCAAGGGATAAAGTTTTATATTGCATCATTTATGAACATTTTTTAGATTAATTACTATTTTCATAATATATGTTGATATATCCCGGATCACTTATCCCAGTATTGGCAATAATATTTCACAGATACCAAGCCCATAATGTTTGGAAAAGATTTTAGATCACCCTCAATCATTTAATCCATTCTAAGAAAAGGTTACCCTACAATCCAATCGATCTATTTTTTATTATTATTGACTTGGTTGGAGGAAATTAAACCATATATAATTTTTTTCTTATCTCATGATGTCACACTAAATGAAAATTTCCAATTGAAATGCATAACATAAAAATTATCAAAATAAAGTCCATCATGTAATACCTTAATCTACTAATAATAGCCTTATTCAACTGTCTTTAATCCAATACAGGATATCCATATTACAGTAAGAACCCTTTGTGTGTATATTTTAATTTTCATTAGTACACACTTAATTGAAAATGTATTTATTTGAAAATCGTTTACTTGGAAAATCTGAATGGAAAGTTCCACTTCATTTCCAACCCTCTCATATCATATACACACACAAAAACACATGTAATATAGCTGTAATATCGTATTTCAAACACTAAGAATGGATCAAGTGATCTTAGAGGCCATGGTGAATCACACCAGTTAAAATTACAATGTAAATCAATTTTAAATGGTATGGAATTTTTTCATTGTCATATAATTTCAAATTACACAACATAATGTCTTTTATATAATGACCAAACTTTTCATACATACATATTACTTTTATGTAGATGAATATTCTTTATACACTATAACGATCCATGAGAGAGTCAATTATTATAGTATCTTTGGAAATGTGGAAACCTAAACAATCATTCATAATTTTTTTACATCTTATTTGACTAAGATCATTATAATTATCACAATTTTTAGACATATCATAGATAAAACCATTCTTCCTATAATAAGAATGGAAACATATGAAAGGGTGAGATCTTTTTCTCAGTTATGGTAAATAAAGAATATATTAACGTAAATATAATCATAATCTTGGAAAAGTGATATTATAACATTTTATTTCAATTTTAAAACCATTCTAAACATATCATATATCATAATTTTCAGTCATTTAACAAATTATTCCTCTTTATAAGATATAAATCATAATGAAATGATAGAACATGAGCTATGAAAAATAATATAGACATATGGAATAGAATATTGGAACACACTTAATAATAAAAAATGTTTTCCTTAGTATTAAAGTTTCTTTTCCAAAAATATCATTGTTAAATGAGTTCAATCCAGAAAAATACTAGTAGTCATAGTTCTCTCCCAGTTGTATTATAGTGTACAAAGACCCATTCTGAATTTGTTTCAATCCCCATTCTAGTCATATTTATCTCATATGATATAATCCATTTCCCAATGAATTATAGGGATATATATTTACCACATGATACATAAAGAAAATACTATACATGTGCTACAAAATATCATATACCATTGATTATATTTGAACCAATGAAAAGTAACTATTTTCCGGTGCATCTCATCCTTGCATAAACAATGGAAAAGGAATAGAATTCATAAATATAACACCGTCACACACCAAAAACATATATATAAATAAAAATGAATTTGTTTTTATATCAAATTCCAAGTAAATCATAAGAATCCTTAAAGGAAGTTGTCATTGATTAATAAAATTGTAATTAAAACATTTTTGAGGAATATATAATTTCTATTTTAAAATTACTTATTGAAAATATATTGATTTTAAAAAAATTATAAAAAAATATCACTTTTAAAATAAAAATGGTAACATGTAATTAATGTTTAAAAACAATAATTAGACATGACTTTGAGAAATTACACTCATCCTGTGGTTGTTAAAAAGTAATCCTTCTATAATTTTGTTAAAAAAATCTCAAATTACCTCATTTGGAAAACAGAAAATGAATATTAATTTAAATCCATTTTGTAAAAAAGGAAAAATGGATAATATTTACATTAAAGAATCATATAAGAATAGTTAAAATGATCTTTAACAAAATTTTAGAAGATAGTGATATATACGAAAATGGTTACTTGAGTGAATAGAGAAATGATGTTTATTATTCTTAAAAACATATTTGAAGACTCGTTAGTACAAAAGTGTTAATAAAATTAAAGGAAAACCTGTATTTTCATGAAATCATAAGGAGATAATAATATTAATGAGTATCATGAGAGTTTTATCATAATATTTCATTATCATAACTTAATAATAAATGATCCTAATAAACAATGAGTTTGTAATATATAACCCCAACTATAGGTCGGACTTCATTAATATATTTTTGAACCTCCTTACTAATCAATATCTATTTAATAAATATCTTTTTTAATGAAAATACTCATATATATATAAAAATAAAAATATATATGATTTAATTTTTACCTTTTATCACCTTATTACGAACTATTATTTATTAAAACCACAATTCTGGGAAATAATTGATTAGTTTTTCATGTATGTCCTACTTTCATTGTTTTGGTTATTGTGCCTTGATCATTGTTATATCATATCTAGATATTAAATCTTGGTTTATGTATCATTAATATATATACCTATATACATATATTTATTTATTTATAGTCGTCCATAAAACATTGGTATATGAAAATGAGTTAGAGAATTCATGGAGATTGTATGTCTTACATACGCATTAAAACTATTTTCCCTTTTTAACCGATTGAATTAAATAAAAAAATATTAATTCAAATTTCCATGAAAATTATTATATCATTATATCATATATATTTATAAAATTAATCCACAATTCCATTGAATTGAAATATAAATGAAAAACCGATCACGTTGATTTGTGTAGGTGGTAGTCCACATCTAGGAATGATCAATGTTATCATTCCTAAATGGAATGGATGGTAATAAGTTAGAAAAGATATTATAACGATATTATAATTATTTTTTTCTTATATATAATATAAAAATACAAAAACCACTATAATACTCATCTATAATATTTTGTAAAGTAAAATTAATTGCATCAATATATGGAGATGATAAGTTGTATGTATGAATGAGTGATACTTTCAATACCAATTTGATGGTAAAGAGGGTTAAAAATGGTGTTTTTATAACAATAATGGTATATTTATTAATCTAAATATAATATTTTATTATTAATATAAAATTTTGGAGGATTTAAAAGATAAATGTAAAAAAATAGATCAGTTAATTCAATGACATTTTATTTGGAATGACTCCTTTATATTTTTTATAAAGGCATATTGGTTTGTAATTTTTGGAATAAATAACTTCTATGATGTTTCTATATATGTCTAAAATAGAAATAATTTTTTTTTGAGCTATAAGGCTCAAATTGTTTTGAATAAGACAAAGGTATGTGTTGTTTTATAAGTGGGTAGAGGGAAACCTTTTGAATTATTTATAATACTCAATAAATATAAATTATTTTGTTGTCTAAATCAATGAAAATTTGTAATATTAGTATTTAATATGATTATGTGTCTTAATTAACTCATAAAATAAAATTTTTACATGTTTGGATCACATTTTCCCCATTTTATATTATTTTTAACTCCCCATTAAATATTTTGAAAATTACCATAATATTAAAGTGTTTTACAATTTAAGTAGTTATAAAGTTACTAAAAAATAAAAAATGAAACATATGTTAAACACGATTTATGTTTAAAACCATATCATTTTAAATTGTATGAATATAAGATTTTGATTATTGTTGCATCATTTAATAAAATTATTTACATTAAAATATAATTAGTGTCATTTCTAACTATATTTATTTAATTAAAAATTAAGTACATCAAGAAAAATTGGGAACTCCAATATAATGATTCCATGTATTTTTAATATGTATTATTGAGAAATTAAATTTGTGGGAAACATTAACACATTCCAATTTTATCACTTCTAATATATTTATAATCATTTATAATATTTTTCTTATTAAATGGAGAAATATTGCATTGGTGAATCAAGGTCATTATAAAAATAATAAAAATTCTCATGAAATTTATATTAGGAATATAATTTCATTATGATATATATTAACACATATATTAATTTATAATTTTACTTTTTCCCTATTTAGAAACATAAGAGATATCAAAAACCAAAAGAGTGACATTTTACAACATTCATTGATTTAAATAATATATATATTACATTCATTGGAAAAATGAATTAAAATAAAAAATTTCCAACTTAGGGTGATAATGGTTGAATTTTATTTACACAATAATAAAAAGGTTGAAAATTTATGTCCTTATAAATTAGTCTTGAATTTGATTTACATGATTTACCCTTTACCGAGGTGATATATTTTACAATGGTTTCTATTAATATTGACAAAAGGGTATTATATACAAAATTTTAACCATTTTAATTATAATTATAAAATTATCCCTACCTAATCCAATACCTATATATTTAAGTAATTAATTTCAATGTATGTGTGCTAGATGAGATAGAAATCGGTTTAAAAAAAATATAAATTTAATTATTAAAAACTACTTATTATTATCCCATTCATAATAAAAATCATTAGGTGAATGTTAAAAAATTTATTGAATATATAATATTTAAATATCATAAAAATAGTTCTATAATTTTAATCAGTTTTAATTCACTAAGAGAAAAACACAATTCATAGATAAAAATAGTTTTTCAGAAGAAATCTCATTTATTTTCAAATGGGTTTTATTTTTATTTATAATTAATTAATAACTAATGAATTAATTTTATAAAATCATAAAAAACCCATTACATTATTTATTTACTCCTATTCATACCAAAAAACTTAATGTCTAGGTGATAATAATATTTTATTATTTTATCGTTGTTATTCTAAACTCGATACTGCGTGTAATGCGAACCATTGATGAAATTAAATTCATTTATTGTAAAATTTATTAAAACCTTTTGGTGTAACATTATAAGCCCTTTAGAAGAATTTATCCACATAATTTCGGATCCACTAACACAAACATAAGAGGATACATATATTTCAACATATACTCATGTCCTCACGTCACATCCTAAAATTGGTCGTTTCACCGAAAAAATATGACCAGGTGAGTGGTCTTGTTTCATTGAACATTATTCCCATGATCGTGACTCTAAATTTTTTGTTCCAAATAAAAAATATCTTTGACTAGTCATATGAACTTTGAGTTTTATATATAGTGACTCCAATCACATAAACCTGGAGATGGTTCCTTACTTTATTACATTGACATATATAAAATATTTGAATCCCAAATGACGGATCTATTTTTTAGCTTCGGAATCCTGATATATACATGATAAACATCTAAAATTGGGAATATAAAATAATACATAATACAATTTTTTTTAATAAAAAAAATCATTGAAAACATATGTAATGATCTATTCTTCATAACCCGTGGAATGGAATCAAAATAACGGTGAGATCAAACACTTAGTAAGGTTTATCTATTGTGGAATCTATCATAAATCAATAAAGAGACATCATCATAGAATGGTAATAGAAACAAATACATGAAAATCAATCACTTATTTGCTTATAATATGGAGAGAACAAAATATGATCATCTAATTACATATAAATAATTTCAAGAGCTTGAAACATGGCCAGAAATATTTTAACTAATTAAATAATCACATGGAATAATAATAATGATAGAATGCATGATTTTGGAAATCTGAACTAACAAGATATTACGTAAAAAAGTTACTATCAAGATATTTCATTAATTTAATTAATTAATATGCGTTTAAAATCTTTTAATTTTTAAAAAGACCTTTTTGAAGACACTAGTTTCAAGATCTATCCTCGAGACAGTTTAAAACTATTTAGAATCAAATTTGAAGGTTTTGTCACCAACAGATTTTATCCAATAAGACTATTGATGAATCAAGGGGATTTCATTAACTGGTCCCCAATCCTAGTAATATATTTCCAATATATTCCACATATATTTAATTATTAATTTAAATCGTAATCAATGCACCTTATGAAATTTCTTTATTGAGTAAATGATACAGATTTATCAGTATTTCCCCAACTAATCAATTTAAATTCAAAGTAAAAACATTATTTATAAATGTTATATGGTATATGAAATAATAGTATCATTAATAAAATATTATGGTGTTAATTTAGATATAATTTACATTAATAAAATTATTACCGCAATGTGATTGTTTTAAGAGAAAGTTAACAGTTAGAAAATTAATTGAGATTGTATGATAAATTTTACCAGTTGGTAATATTGAAGTCCAATACACATGGATAATTAAATTAAAATTTAATATTAAAATAAAAAGATATAGGAATTAATCATGATACAAAATGTTAAATGGGATGTATATGAACTACATATAAGTGAATTGGTGCCTAAGAACAAAAAAGTCTTAATGGAATGTAAATTGAGACCACATCTGTAACACCCAAAGCTTCTACGGTACGCTTCTCTTTGAATAATGCGATAGCGTATGTTGTACGCAACACCGAGTTCTAACAACCAATGAAACTAGCCATTATGAATAGTAATACCTACTTTTTAAAAATTAAATATATTTTATATTTCAAAATGGACTTCATTTTTGGATTCAGAATATCAAATTTAGCCTAAGGTGAAATTTTGGTACTTTTCGGATAACTTTCATATTTTGATGAATAGTGAAAATTACTAAATTTTAATTAAAAACATCTTTTTTAATCAAAATAATTAATAGTGATAAATTATGAATTTTAGTAGTTTTAAAGTATATTTAGAATAAATTTTTACCATTTAATATAATGTTGGTCATTGGACATAATTTTACAATTAAACCGAACATAAACAAGTGTCTATCTTTTGATAGTTATTATCTCTTAAAAACACGCTTTTTGTTTTGACAGTGGGAATTAATTTTAAATTAATTTCTACCACTTCTGTGTTTTGAATTTAGGAAAATAGATTCCATATTTGGAATCAGGATGTTCAAATTGTGTAAATAGGTAACTTTTATTTTTAGACATTTTGAATAATTACTGCGGTAAATATTTTATTTAGCATGGTTAAGGGTAAATCCGGTAAATAAGGGTTAAAAAATAATATTTTAATAATACTAAATTACCCTAAAACGTGTCTTAACCCTATTGGTTGATACATGGTCGACCATGGACATCTTTGGGTCGATTTTGGGACCCCATGGATCCACTTGTAAGTGATAATGACACTTTATTTTAATTAAGTTAAAATGAATACATAAATGGCATAAGCTTACATCTTTTAGAAGAACAATTTTTACATAGGGTTATACATGTTGGATATTCGATTATAAATATTCATTAGAAAGATAAAAATATTTCCTACATAATTATATTTTATTTATAATTTTTAGACATCAAATAATTTAAATTATTAATGACACAATAATGATGCAATGTTTACCTCATTAATAAATCATTTAAATAAATAAGATTATAATGATTAAAATATTATCTAAAACCTGTCCAATTCTTATTGGTTGATGTTATTTAGAAATTTAGTCATCTTATCTTCGACCTCAATTATTTTTGGACCATTATAAACCGAATATAATTATATTATAAAGTAATACTTTCACTCTTTCCTAAAGATCCCCTCCTCTCCCTTATAAAAGGAGACCACTTCTACTCATTCCTCACACCTCTCAAGCAACTTGGCTCGGCCAAACTCTGCCCAAATACTCTCTCAACTTCCCTCACTACAACCTAGGGGCCTTAGTTTTATCAGAAATCCAACCTAAGGAGCCCTTTTGATCAAATCAAAAGGAAGAACCCGAAGAAGAGGTAATGATTTTTACCACCCTTTTCTATGTTCATTTCTTCTTCCACTTCTTCTTCCTTTGTTGTTACCATTCTAAAATAATAAATCCAGTATAATATATATACTGTGATGTTATCATAAATATGGTAAAACCATATTCAGTATTCTATCCACCCTTTGAATAACATGTCACCATACGTGCGTACGTACGACTTACCGTCTCCACGTCGTGGTGTAATTGTTATTCAATATAATATTATTTGGATGGGTATAATAATGATGTGTAACTCATGTAAATAATAAATATAACATGTTATGGATTCTGTATATATGATATACCATCCATTTATATATTATTTTAATATCAAAATAATGATATTGTCGCTCGTGCGTACGTACGGACTACAGTCTCCACAAACGCGATAAGATTCATTCTCCATCGTATCCATTCAAGTATAATTATCATTTGATGATTTAAAAATGATGTTTAAGGACTTGATATCATTATGGATATAAATAATATATTATCTATCCATTACAAACATGGCTTACGTAACAAAACATATAAAATAAAACAAGTAAGTTAACACCCGAAACAACGATAATACTAAGATATTATTATCAAATCAATATTAAAAGATCATATATGATATCATATTAATGTATATGATTCTATTATAATTTAATAACAATTAGTTCACCATTATACAGGATGTTAACCTACCCCAACCAAGGAAAAGTACAAGGTAAGGGTTATTTCACAATATCTTCATTATCCGAGGTTGTTTATACGTAATAATCTACTGGGATCTCTTTATCATCCACATCCATGTTTCTCAAAAATGTATTTCAAAACATTTTTACTATTTACTAGAATATGAGTTAAAGTCTTTTATACCCTTTTTGACTTTTATAAGTGGTTTATAAAGGAATCTTTCGGTCATTTTCAAAACAAGGTCCTTTTTAACCTTTTCGACAGAATTAAGGTAAGAATGTTTTTTTAACTTATACGGCGGGTGCGGCTATTTTCCACCATTATAAAATCTTCAAAGCTTCCCTTAAAAGCTTATAAGAATATTTTCAAAGAAAATGTTTTATTTTATATATGGATCTTAAATGATTTCAAATTAAAAGGAGATATTTCTTTAAAAATAATATTGATTTCATCTATGTCAACATACTTTGATGGATTTTAAGATTATTTGAAGTTGATTTATTATGATACAAAACTTCTATATTGTAATGAAGGTTTTGTGATATGTTTGACTATGGATGTGCTATTTTTATTCCATTCATAGTTTATGGTGAAATTATTTACATTTCGTATGCTAGTTTTAATACGAATGATTATGTTATGTTTAAACCTTTTCATATGGGAATGCATTGGACTTAGTAAGTGACGGGTGGAGCCCGCTATAGCTCCTCGATGCATCGGTAGGTCTCATCAGACAAACTAGTGTCTTGGCACAAGGCCTTGACAAAATCTTATTTGTAGTCATGGCACGAGGCCTTGGCTATGCGGTTATGATAGTCTGGCATTATGCAATCCAACATTATGAAAGTGGTTATTGATTTTTGCATGTGATTATTCGATTAGTAGAATATCCATGTGAATAAGTAAATGGAATTATTTCATTTTATTTATGCCGTACCATGTTGAAAGTTCATGTTTGAAAGGCTTTTGTTTTAGTTATACATTGCCTTAAATGTTTATTCTTATTTATGAAAGTTTCTGCTATATTGTTATCCTTACTGGGAATTTGAGCTCACCCCTTTTCTATGTTTTATTTTTCCTAGGAAGTGAAGAAGTAAATTATGAATGACCTGCAGGGAAATTATGTGGGGATATGAGTGTGGATTATGGAGACATTATGTTTTTGTAGTAGTTTTTCATTTTATGATGTAATGTAAAACTTATGAATATATCTAGTGATTCCAAGGCTACTAAACCAATCGGTCTTTCGAGATTTGATCTTTCTTGTGATCATGCCAGTGTTATGTAATAATGCACCGACTCTGGGTAACTAGGGTCGGGGCATTACAGTTGGTATCAGAGGAAGTTTAGTACAAACCTTGGAAACTAGATTTAGATAAACACTGATTAGAGCACGTAGACCTAAGATGAACTTTGAGGATTAGTATAGAAGAACATCCTAGAATTTTGGTATTGTAGAGATTTTGTGAGTTTTCCGAGCAATATATCCCTGTCTGGATACGAGCAGGTAGAGGCGGCTCTGGCACAGATGTACCTAGGGGTAAAACCTGAAAACATCGCTTTGAGCTAGACTCGAACGGGAACTGGTGCACGACAACGGGCCTTGTTGCACTCTTGGTTATGACACTCCCGGGGGATATTCTTAGGATGACTCTCATTTTTTTTACAAATCATTATGAAGGGTTTATGAGTATATACTTCCTCAAAGAAAACATTTTTATGATTATGGATTATATCTATAAATAGTTCAATTTATGTTAAGTGTTTTATAAGTATGGGATTATGTATTTTGATTCATAAACTGATCTACTTTATTCCATTGTTAAGAAATGGTGCCTAGTGGAAGAAATGGAAACCGTATCAATGCACGCACTCCATGTAGGGATTTCCCTCCTGCTCAATATAATTATAGTGGAGCTGGTGATGCAACTGGAGCCGATCAGCTAATCACCATACTGGGACAACTTACTCAGGTTATGAATAATAACCTTACCCGTATGGAGCACCCTGACCCGCATCGTGGAGGATCAATGTTAGATCGATTCATGAGGCAACAACCACCAAATTTCAATGGGAGTACAAATCCCTTAGCAGCTGAGCAATGGATATTTTCCCTAGAGATAATATTTCAGGCTTTGGGGAGTAATGAAAGGGAAAACGTTATCATGGCAGTTTACCGCCTCACTGGAGATGCTGATCAATGGTGGTCATTAATTCAAAACATGAAGGAAGATGATGAAGTATCAAATATGGAATGGAGGGAGTTCAATGATCTGTTTTTAGAAAACTACTTTCCTCGCGACCATCGAGCAGATATGGAAAGGCAATTTCTGAGTCTGAGACAAAAGGAGGATGAGAATGTCACAAAGTATGGGGCTAACTTTACAAGGTTATCAAGGTACGCCGGTGATTATATACGTAACCAAATAAGTAATATTGATCGTTTCTTTGATGGGTTAAAACCATTTCTCCATCGAGCATTAGTCTCACAATCCTTTTCGTCGTACGAAGACATTGTCTCATGTGCTCTCATGACCGAAAAGGAATTCTCTAAGTCTTATGACTTTAATGAAAAGAAAGAGAAGAAGAGGCCTGCTGATCAATCTGGGAATGGAAATAAGGGGAAGAAAGGAAAGGATGAATATCCATCATGTGGAAAATGTGGGAAGAAACACCCCGGTGCTTGCTTGAAGGGAATGGGAGTCTGTTACAAGTGTGGTGAAAAAGGCCACCAAGCTCGTGATTGCAAAGGGAAGAAGGAAGCCACCAACGTTCAGTGCTACAATTGCAGGGAGAAGGGACATTATGCAAATGAATGTCCTAAGCGTCAGGAGAACATACCTCAAAAAAGGCCATGGGATCAATGCCAAGCTTATGCTATCACTACTGCTGAGGTAGAAGCTCCGAAAGACATGGTGGCAGGTAATTTAATGGTTTCCTCAAGTTTAGCAAATGCATTATTTTATTCTGGATCATCGCATTGTTTCATATATTCCCAGTTTGCTAAGAAAATTAGATATTTCCAATTTTATTTAACAAGGGAGTTGTCAGTTAAAACTCCTAAGGGAAGTATCATTGCAGCAAAATTTTGTGAATCAGTCCCCATTAGAGCACATAAATTTTCTTTATCTGCTGATCTCATCGTCATAACTATGATTGAGTTTGATATAATCCTCGGTATAGACTGGCTTTCGGACTATGATGCGAAGATTTATTGTAAGAAGAAAGAGGTTACGATTTTTGATGATAATGATAAGGATCACCTTATTTTTAGAGCAGAATCGTCACCACCTAATTCTTATTTAGATCCACCCCCAGTAGCTCAACTTAATTCAATTATTGGGGAGGAAGAGAATGAAATAACTGTTGGTGAGGAAAGGAATGTTCAAATAGAGGATGTACCTGTTGTGAAAGAATTTTTAGATGTATTTCCAGAAGATTTACCTGGACATCCTCCAGAATGAGAAGTTGAGTTTTCTATTGATTTGATTCCTGGATCAAGGCCTATATCGAAGACCCCTTATAGAATGGCCACTGTAGAGTTAGTCGAACTAAAGAAACAACTAGAGGAATTGAGTAATAAGGGATTTATTCACCCTAGTGTTTCTCCATGGGGAGCCCCTGTTCTTTTTGTTAAAAAGAAAGATGGATCTATGAGGTTATGTATCGACTACAGGGAGATCAATGCTATAACGATAAAGAACAAGTATCCCCTACCTCGTATAGATGATTTATTTGACCAACTGCATGGAGCTCAATACTTTTCAAAGATTGACCTTCGATCTGGATACCATCAGTTGTGTGTGAAGAAGGAAGACATTCCGAAGACAACATTTCGAACCAGGTACGGGCATTACAAGTTTACTGTAATGCCGTTTGGATTGACTAATACACCCTCTGTATTCAAGGATCTGATGAATAGAGTTTTCAAGGATTATCTCGATGAATTTGTGGTGGTATTTATTGATGATATCTTGGTATACTCCAAAACCTACAAAGATCATGAAAATCACTTGCGCATTATCTTGAAGACTCTGAGGAGGCATGAATTATATGGGAAGTTTAGCAAGTGTGAATTCTGGCTTCAGGAGATTTCTTTTCTTGGAGATATTGTCTCTAAAGATGGAATCCTTGTTGATCCTTCTAAGACCAAGGCAATCCAAGAATGGCCAGCACCTATGAGTATAACTGAGGTACACAGTTTTATTGGTTTGGCAGGTTATTATCGACGTTTCGTCCAGAATTTTGCCAGATTGGCTAACCCATTAACGAAGCTCACACGTAAAGGGGTTAAATTTGTTTGGAAAAAATAGTGTAAAGAATGTTTCGAAGAACTGAAGAAAATATTAGTCAATTATCTTATATTGAATCTACCAACAGGGAATGATGGGTTCGTTATTTATAGTGATGCATCAAAGAAAGGACTTGGTTGTGTCCTTATGCATAATGATAGAGTTATTGCCTATGAATCACGACAGTTGAAAATTCATGAACAAAACTATCCTACTCATGATCTCGAGTTAGCAGCTGTGATCTTTGCTTTGAAGATATGGAGGCACTACCTCTATGGTGAAAAATGTGAGATTTATACTGACACAAGAGTTTGAAGTATATTTTCTCACAAAAAGAACTCAACATGAGGAAAAGGAGACGGCTTGAATTACTCAAGGATTATGATTGTATGATACACTACCACCCGGGGAAGGCAAACAAGGTGGAAGATGCTTTGAGTAGAAAAGACCATGGAGTTTTGAACAATATGAGAATTGAAAGGGATCCAATTTTCATGGATCTAGTAAAGATGGACATGGGAATAACCAGGGAAGGTGAAACATCAATGCTTTTTCAAATGGTTGCCAAACCATCTTTACTAGAAAGGATTAAGAGTTCTCAGACCGATGATAAAGAATTCCAAAAGAAGATTAAAGCTGTGAATGATGGGAGATTGAGAGACTTTGTGTATGAAGATGGAATTTTTAAATTCGTGAAGAGACTTTGTGTTCCCGATTTACCTGATCTAAAAAGGGAATTGCTGGATGATGCTCATAGTTCCAATTTCTCTATACACCCTGGGAGAAAAAAAATGTATAGAGATTTGAAGGAAAATTTTTGGTGGGACAACATGAAGAGGGAGACTGCTGATTTTGTGTCAAGATGTATGGTTTGTCAACAAGTGAAAGCTGGAAGGCAACAGCCTGGAGGAGTCATGCAACCTCTTCCCATACCGGAGTGGAAATGAGACAATATTACGATGGAATTTGTCATGGGGCTACCAATGACTCCTAGAAGGAATGATGAAATATGGGTTATTGTTGATTGCCTTACCAATTCAGCACATTTTCTTGCTATAAGAGATGATCTACCCCTGGAAAGTCTAGAACGACTATATATTAATGAAGTTGTGAGACTTCATGGAGTACCCTTATCAGTTGTTTCTGATCGTGATCCCCATTTTACTTCATGATTTTGGAAAAGTCTTCAGAAATCCCTGGATACTGAACTTCATTTGAGCACTGCTTACCACCCTCAGATAGATGGACAATCAGAACGGACTATTCAGACCTTAGATGACATGTTGAGATCTTGCTCACTTGACTTTCAGGGTATGTGGGATCAATATTTACCACTGGTAGAATTTTCCTATAACAATAGCTTCCATTCGAGTATACAGATGGCACCATATGAAGCGTTATACGGAAAGAGATGTCGTACACCAACCTGTTGGGATGACGTTGGTGAAAGAAAACTTGTAGGCCTAGAACTGGTGAAGGAAACAGTGGAAAAGGTGAAAGTAATCCAAAATCACATCAAAGCAGCTCAAAGTAGGCAGAAGAGCTATGCTGATAATCGAAGGAAGGATTTGGAATTTCAAGTTGGTGATCATGTTTTCCTGAAGGTATCTCCATGGAAGGGAGTCATACATTTTGGTAAGAAAGGTAAATTGAGACCCAGGTACATCGGACCTTTCGAAATTCTAGAACGAATTGGGGTTGTAGCTTACCGATTGGCAATGCCGCCAAGTCTCTCTAAAGTTCACGATGTGTTCCATGTATCTCTGTTGAGGAAATACATGCCTGACCCAACGCATGTACTCACCTATGAGGAATTAGAACTGGAACCTGATCTGTCTTATTGCGAAGAGCCTGTCAGGATTCTTGATACGAGAGAACAAGTACTGAGAAACCGGACGACGCGTCTGGTAAAAGTTTTGTGGAGAAACCATAAGATGGAAGAGGCAACGTGGGAACTCGAGGAACTTATGATGAAGAACCACCCGATTATTTTCATGCGATAGTATTCTAGAAATTTCGAGGACGAAATTATTTGAAGTAGGGGCGAATGTAACACCCCAAGCTTCTACGGTACGCTTCTCTTTGAATAACGCGATAGCGTGTGTTGTACGCAACACCGAGTTCTAACAACCAATCAAACTAGCTGTTATGAATAGTAATACCTACTTTTTAAAAATTATATATATTTTATATTTCAAAATGGACTTCATTTTTGGATTCGGAATATCTAATTTAGCCTAAGGTGAAATTTTGGTACTTTTCGGATAACTTTCATATTTTGATGAATATTGAAAATTACTAAATTTTAATTAAAAACAACTTTTTTAATCAAAATAATTAATAGTGATAAATTATGAATTTTAGTAGTTTTAAAGTATATTTAGAATATATTTTTACCATTTAATATAATGTTGGTCATTGGACATAATTTTACAATTAAACCGAACATAAACAAGTGTCAATCTTTTGATAGTTATTATCTCTTAAAAACACGCTTTTTGTTTTGACAGCGGGAATTAATTTTAAATTAATTTCTGCCACTTCTGTGTTTTGAATTTAGGAAAATAGATTCCATATTTGGAATCAGGATTTTCAAATTGTGTAAATAGGAAACTTTTATTTTTAGACATTTTGAATAATTACTGCGGTAACTATTTTATTTACCATGGTTAAGGGTAAATCCGGTAAATAAGGGTTAAAAAATAATATTATAATAATACTGAATTACCCTAAAACGTGTCTTAACCCTATTGGTTGATACATGGTCTACCATGGACATCTTTGGGTCGATTTTGGGACCCCATCGATCCACTTGTAAGTGATAATGACACTTTATTTTAATTAAGTTAAAATGAATACAAAAATGGCATAAGCTTACATCTTATAGAAGAAAAATTTTTACATAGAGTTATACATGTTGGATTTTTGATTATAAATATTCATTAGAAAGATAAAAAGATTTCCTACATAATGATAGTTTATTTATAATTTTTAGACATCAAATAAGTTAAATTATTAATGACACAATAATGATGCAATGTTTACCTCATTAATAAATCATTTAAATAAATAAGATTATAATGATTACAATATTATCTAAAACCTGTCCAATTCTTATTGGTTGATGTTATTTAGAAAATGAGTCATATTATCTTCGACCTCAATGATTTTTGGACCATTATAAACCGAATATAATTATATTATAAAGTAATACTTTCACTCTTTCCTAAAGAGCCCCTCCTCTCCCTTATAAAAGGAGACCACTTCTACTCATTCCTCACACCTCTCAAGCCACATGGCTCGGACAAACTCTGCCCAAATACTCTCCCAACTTCCCTCACTAAAATCTAGGGGCCTTAGTTTTATCAGAAAGCCAACCTAATGATCCCTTTTGATCAAATCAAAAGGAAGAACCCGAAGAAGAGGTAATGATTTCACCACCCTTTTCTATGTTCATTTCTTCTTCCACTTCTTCTTCCTTTTTTGTTACCATTATAAAATAATAAATCCCGTATCATATATATACTGTGATTTTATCATAAATATGGTACAACCATATTCAGTATTTGATCCACCCTTTGAATAAAATGTCACCATACGTGCGTACGTACGGCTTACCGTCTCCACGTCGTGGTGTAATTGTTATTCAATATAATATTATTTGGATGGGTATAATAATGATGTGTAACTCATGTAAATAATAAATATAACATGTTAAGGATTCTGTATATATGATATACCATCCATTTATATATTATTTTAATATCAAAAGAATTATATTGTCGCTCGTGCGTACGTACGGACTACCGTCTCCACAAACGCGATAAGATTCATTCTCCATCCTATCCATTCAAGTATAATTATCATTTGATGATTTAAAAATGATGTTTAAGGACACTATATCATTATGGATATAAATAATATACAACCTATACATTACAAACATGCCTTACATAACAAAACATATAAAATAAAACAAGTAAGTTAACACCCGAAACAACGATAATACTAAGATATTATTATCAAATCAATATTAAAAGATCATATATGATATCATATTAATGTATATGATTCTTTTATAATTTAATAACAATTATTTCACCATTATATAGGAGGTTAACCTACCCCAACCAAGGAAAAGTACAAGGTAAGGGTTATTTCACAATCTCTTCATTATCCGAGGTTGTTTATACGTAATAATCTACTGGGATCTCTTTATCATCCACATCCATGTTTCTTAAAAATGTATTTCAAAAATTTTTTACTATTTACTAGAATATGAGTTAAAGTCTTTTATACCCTTTTTGACTTTTATAAGTGGTTTATAAAGGAATCTTTTGGTCATTTTCAAAACAAGTTCCTTTTTAACCTTTTCGACAGAATTAAGGTAAGAATGTTTTTTTAACTTATACGGCGGGTGCGGCTATTTTCCGTGGTTATAAAATCTTCAAAGCTTCCCTTACAAGCTTATAAGAATATTTTCAAAGAAAATGTTTTATTTTATATATAGATCTTAAATTATTTCAAATTAAAAGGAGATATTTCTTTAAAAATAATATTGATTTCATCTATGTCAACATCCTTTGATGGATTTTAAGATTATTTGAAGTTGATTTATTATGATACAAAAATTCTATATTGTATTGAAGGTTTTGTGATATGTTTGAATGTGGATGTGCTATTTTTATACCATTCATAGTTTATGGTGAAATTATTTACATTTCGTATGCTAGTTTTAATACGAATGTTTATGTTATGTTTAAACCTTTTCATATGGGAATGCATTGGACATAGTAAGTGACGGGTGGAGCCCGCTATAGCTCCTCGATGCATCGGTAGGTCTCATGAGACAAACTAGTGTATTGGCACAAGGCCTTGACAAAATCTTATTTGTAGTCTTGGTACGAGGCCTTGACTATGTGGTTATGATAGTCTGGCATTATGAATTCCAACATTATGAAAGTGGTTATTGATTTTTGCATGTGATTATTCGATTAGTAGAATATCCATGTGAATAAGTAAATGGCATTATTTCATTTTATTTATGCCGTACCATGTTGAAAGTTCATGTTTGAAAGGATTTTGTTTTAGTTATACATTGCCTTAAATGTTTATTCTTATTTATGAAAGTTTCCGCTATATTGTTATCCTTACTGGGCATTTGAGCTCACCCCTTTTCTATGATTTATTTTTCCCAGGAAGTGATGAAGTAAATTATGAATGACCTACAGGGATATTATTTGGGGATATGAGTGTGAATTATGGAGACATTATGTTGTTGTAGTAGTTTTTCATTTTATGATGTAATGTAAAACTTATGAATATATCTAGTGTTTCCAAGGCTACTAAACCAATCGGTCTTTCGAGATTTGATCTTTCTTGTGATCATGCCAATGTTATGTAATAATGCACCGACTCTGGGTAAATAGGCTCGGGGCGTTACAACATCCCTTACCGTACACATCCTTTAGGTTGAAAACTACTTAATTCCATGTATAATGGATTTATGATTTTAATTAACATAAACAAGAAAAATATAAAAATTTATAATAACATATATTATCCTTTATAATATCTTATCACTCTTTTTCGCAATATGTCAGTATTTTTATTATTTTGGGTGTTAATTGGCTTATTTTTCAAATATGTTTAATCTGGTTATTTTTTGTTCATATTTCTAAGATAATTATTTCTTCATATCTAGAATTTTAATCATTAAAAAACTATCATATTAACGTGGTATATATTTATTTATATAAATCCAATAAATCTGGTGAAAATAAAATAATTACATTATTCGTATAGATGGTAGGCTGTATGTATACATGAACATCGTTTCCATTATCTTTTGATATGGAAGAAAGAAAATTAAATGATATATGTGTATATAATATTTATGATATCATCTTAATGTTATATTCATCTTATAGTTTAGTCAAAACCATACATAATACATTCTATGTAATGTGTGAAGGAATCAGATCACTTCGTGAGGCGGTTGTCCATTGTATACATGAACATTGTTAGAAAATTATTAAAAAATGGAATAATAGAAGGTATGTTTTATATAATAATTATATAAAAATTAAAAAATTAAAAATTATATATATCAAATATAAATAGTTAATCCACAATTATTATCATCTATGAAAGGTGTTAATGAAAAAATGAACGACCTCGGTTCGTGAGGCGGTAGTCCACCATACTCACGAACAATGATTGTGTATCCAATTTTATGTAAGAGTGTTATAATTTATGTAAAAAACCTAATATAACAACATATAAATATATTTAATACACTGAGGATATTATATAAGTAATATCTAATAATATTTGAAGGTGTGGAGAAAGAAATAAAACAAATGTTCTCGTTAAAGAATGTTACCTCTTCTTCAGGTAACTCCTTTTGGTTTATAAAAAAATAATTATTTGGTTTTATTTGTGTCCAAATAAACATATAGGATGATGTTAGGTATTGTTTTAGTATATTTAGTTAATTTTTGGGGGAACCAATTGGACTTATTGGTGGGAATCTCTAAGGTGAGTGGGTGCTTTTTTATAGTGGAAGGGGAGTGAAATGTTTGTAAATACCTAGAGGTATACACTATTGGGAGGTCTCCCTTACATAATGTTCCTATGATAACGAAATATTTTATTTATATGGGAGGTCATGGTTTAGATATTTCCATTAAATGGGTTTTTGAAATGTTTACATGTTATTTGGAATATAATATTAAAGTTTATCAATTAAGTAATCACATTTTTACCTTAATCTTTGTAATTAATTTTAATATATTTAACTAATAATTATGAGTTAAAACTATGTTTATCTTTTTATAAATTATAAATAATAATTATTTTATGTATTTAATCCATTTTTCAAAAATCAACTCACAGAAGTGGTAGAAATTAATTAAAAATTAATCCAACACACAGGGCGAGAAAACTTGTGTTTAAAGTGAAAAAGATCAAACGTTTAGAATGTTTTCATATTCAATTGAAGTGTAAAATTTATTCCAATTAACTAATTTTGATTACTGTATGTAGATTTGTACTAAATATACTTTATAAACAAATAAGAATATTAATTTACGATAAAAATAAATTAAAATAAAAAGAAGTTTTCAATTAAAATTAATTATTTTTCATCATTCATCCAAAGATAAAATATTTCAAAAAATACCAAAAATTCACTACAAGATATTTTTTATTATTTTATTTGAAAGATAATTTATATTTTCTCAAATAAAATATATAAAATTCTCACTATTTTTTTTAAAACAACTGCGCTATTATAAGGGATTGAAATTTTCTTTATAAAATTATTGCTTTTTTATGTGTTATATTGGATTTGTGCATAGATAATTCCAATAAAATATATTTTATTAGTGCTAAAACATTTGATTAAATAAGAAGTATATTAATTTTAGTAATATCATCCAATTATATTTGTTTTATTTGTTATGCTAAAACACTTCTGGGCATATAAAAACTTTACCTTTTTTTATATAAAATTTCCTTTATATTCAATTGGTATTTAAGTACATTACTAATTAATATGTATCTAATGAATTAAAACATATATTTTCATAAAATAGTTAATTATATTTGTAATTGCTAATTTAATATCATTTTTATATCAAATGTGGTTAAATAATAATATTTTTACAAAATATTTTTTGGTAAAACATGGTCTTGCAGGTTATGAGAGCTATGGAAGAAAGGATTTGTTCCATGTAAAAAACGATAATGTTGATGTTATCTATAGATAATACAAATAAAAGCGTTTCACAGAACATGTATTGTCCCACCCTAGGTTCCACTTTGTGGTTCCCCAATATGGTGGCAACAATACATCAAGCTCACCTCCCCATAACCCATAGTCTTCCAACTAACAGTGAGGGACCAATGTGTTTCAATGTTCAAGCTATACCATTATATATTATAATAGAGAATAGAAGTAAATAAGAAATTGAAAAAAATAGACCTAGAAATTATATATATGATGAATAACCCACCATACTGGAAGAAGAAATGGGGTAGAAACAATAGTGGAACAATATTAATAAATAATCCCTATTAAATAAATAGTAAGTGGGAGATGAATAAACAATAGATACAAAATGATGATGATGTCATGTTACTGTAAAAATGTGTTCACGGGGAACATGTGATTCAAACATATATGAAAAGATATAAGAATACCGCAAAATGGAAATAAACTGCTACTACTACCATCCCTAGTATAATATCGATCTTCTCCCATACACGATTATAGAAAAGTCATTCAAGCATAAAAGCTGGTCACATCCCATTTAATACACCGACAATAATGAAGTCTTCTAGGTTTCCATAGAAAAACCATTATTTTTGTGATATAAAATCCTAGTATTCTACCATCTATGGTATCTAGATTAATCCATTTTTATCACTTTATATATAAGCAATATTCCAATAACTAAGAGGTGAAATGAAATAAAAAATGGAACAACATTTTGGTCCTGGATCCACTATACACACCTGAATGATATGACTTGATTCACCATAATATGGATGTATGAACCAATGGAAAACCTATACAAGTAATAATGTGTATAGAAATCAGATCATGATAAAAATGTATCGAGTGTGGTCCGACCTAATGTTTGGGCATTATCTTTCCATACATATCTGTATAACATATTAGGAATACTCATCCTTTAAACAAAAAGTCATCATAGATATTCCTAGAATGAAATTCATCAAATTTAGTAATGGAATATTGATCTAGTCTAATGCGATATATAAAATCATAAGGTTCAATTAAAAGACCTGATATATAGCCAATTCGACAGTCTGTCTGTGGAGTCCCATATGGGTGCCCCACATATCACTCATGTCATAGTAACAACTAATTCCATCCCAAGTGACACACAAAGGGTAATGAGTATCACCCACGACCTGTTATAACTATCTTCCAGATGGATCTATCCTCAGTTACACACCTAGTGAACTGATTCCACTCAAACATATAATTAAACCACCTAAATAGCCCATACATGGAAATACAAGTGTCACTCCTTACACATAATGTTTTTCCATCCACGAACAGTGATTCCATCCCCAAATTCCTTAATTCAAGACCCATGTTCTCACTTATACTATATTTTGATAATCAATTTAATTTATAATCACACACACCATCCATTCATTTCAATGTCCAATTCCATAAAATATAGAAATGAATTTTATTCAATCCCAACAATCATGACAAGATGCATTAGAAAAAACAAAAAAAAACGAGTCATAACTCATAAAAGTGAATCTAAAAGAAATTCATGCATGGAAATAAGAATGATAAATTAGATACAACCTAAAAAAACACATAATCTATAATCCAGAATCATAGGAATTATATAGCTTTTATAGTCAAATAAACATGGGAAATAAAGTATGGAAAATAAGAATCAAACTAAGGGGACAAATTCATGGACAAAAATTCATCTAAATTAAACATATAAACAAAAGGATTTCATTATTGGTGAAAATAACTTACTGGGTTCTGAAAAAATATTTTTCATGGAATATATGAAATTGATTTCAGATCATGACGGTTTAATTGTTTATTCCAATTCAATTCGACAATTAAAATTATATTTCAAATGTACATCACACCTTAAGTGGTGTTTATACAAATTTTCTAAAGGGAAATCATCCTCAAGAAAGGAATCACACTCATTAGAGGGGTTAATGTCATTGTGATCAACCAACGGGATGATTCACCACTCATTATGTTAATGCCAGATTATAAGACCCATTTAATTTAATTTAATTTTCAATTTTGAGGTGTCCCTAAGGGTTTCTGAAGAGCGGGACAATGATGAATCATTTAAAAACAAACGAAACATGCAAGAATGAACTGTACTTCAAACCATATAATGAGGATAATACTAATGCCCAATTTCATTCTTTTACTTAGTCTATTTCGATATAAATTGAAGAAACACACAAACATGCCGAAAAAGGGCGAATTAGGTTGCACCAAAATAGTATAGAGAGAGAGAAGATAAAAAAAGAATGGTATAAGAAATCCTATAATTAATAATGGATATAAGAGAAACCTAAAAATTCATGAATCCAACCCTGAATGAGGGTGATCATGCCACACATAAAAGAGGAGAGGAGATAATCTCATGACTAGAGAATAGGAGCTTCACAAGAGGGAGGGGAATGGATAAAAATAATAGGGTTATAACATAATTTCATTAGAGATAAATTAAAAATTCACCCAAACAAACATGTGAAATCAATTTGGCAGCACTTCTGGCTGAATAGTTCCCCAGCCATGTTTTATGGAATTATTAAAGAACCCCCTCAAATGGGAACATTACATGGTATGGCGAACAATGTGAAGCCCGTAAAAATGAAACCATCAAGAACCAAATAAAAGGTTCCCAGTTATGCGGATTCACAAGAAATGTTAGATCAAAAAATTCAATAATTAAAGATGAAAATATATTGCTAAAAAATTTCCCATGGTGGCTGCACAATTTCCAAAAAAGCCTACGCCCATACCATCTCTTCATATATTTTATTGTTTAGAGATAGAAGCTCCAGAAACATGACGTAACACCCAATGTAACTCTAGGAAATTTAAACAAGTGTAAATACAAAATAATTATGTTTTCCAAAACTATATTTTAATTTTGAGACTTATCCTTAAGAACGAACCATCCATAAAGTGATAAAATCCAAATTCCCTTTGGATTTTTTCAGGTTTAAATACACAAGAGGCTACAACTTATCCAGTTTAGAACTTTTCATCCTCATCTAGCTTTAGAAAAATTATGAAAAAAAAATCTAACCTACTCTATTCATGAGGTTTCTTCCAAACTAATAATTTTTACCTCAAAATTTCCAACATATCTTGAGGAATCACTCAATCATATGATACACGAGCCATTAAACTAGATTCAATGGCCATTTTCAGAACTAAAGGATCAAGAAAAAACTTACTGAGGCCTATCAAACTAGAGACAGGATCAAATCATCAAATCATTACCATTCATCTAATGGCACATCCCACCATATGTTATATTTTCTGAACATCAAACTCTGAGCCACAACATTACACCATAATAAAATTTTTATCAAAGAAAGACCGATGAATTCAAACAACACAATTGGATGACACTATTTTCATGGAAACTCAACTCCCCAATGAATGAAACACAATCCTCACTGAATTTAAATAGTTTAAAACCAATAGTCCATGTCTAGAATGCTCTTTCAAATTTCCCAAAGAATAAATTTTAAACCTTTTCATCACACTTATCCTACCCTGATTGTGGGCTTAAAATGATTCAACAACGATCACTTCCATTACCTCAAGAAAAATAAAATCATTCCACTATCATCCTACTTCTCAGGAATATTCCATACTTTAGTGGCCATCACAATTTAAAACTAGACATGGGTCATTTAGATGAAGTGACCTTGTGTTTTTATTCAACCATGATCATATATGTTTGGTAACCATTTTCTGGTGATGTATCTATCAAAAACATCAATTTATATTATTCTGATTCATCATGAACCAAATATATACATGATCCAACACATAAGGATCATACCCCTTACCAACATCCATTCCAATCCCAAATGATGTTTAAATTTTCATTAGAATCATGCACTTAGAGAAAACGAGATCATCCATGGTATACCATAATGGGAAATCACAGGTGAGTTATCAGTACAATCTTAACACCCACATATCTATAACAATATCTATCCAAAAAGAGCCATCTACATTGTGATTATGTAATAGAAAACATTGGGTGTCCACAATTTAATCAAACAAGTTCCAACAAGGGAACCAATTTATCACTCACGAATAATAATTACTGGACAACAACCTTGGTTTAGGTGCGAAACATAACTCAAACCACCCAAACAATCCAAACAACTCTTACATTTAGTGCCATTTTAACTAATTCTACCCTATTTCTCCTAGAATTACTTCAAGATAAGGGAAAATATTTTTACGAAACTATGAGTAATGTAATAGGAAAAAAAAGTTTTCCAAAAAGAGGAAACACAGTTTCACTATATTTATGATTAATCTCCAAATACAGTCCTTGAACAAACCATCATCAACGACAAGACATAAGAGAATCCAAACCATCATTGAGAGAGATGTTTTAGAGGATGATTGGATTCACATGTTGATGTATCATCATTAACCAATCACAATTACCATACCACCAGAGTAATCCCTTGATCTCTCAAGATCAACCACTGATGTCCCTCCCTGGAAAACAGTGATTACAATGGTTTTATGCACATCCCAACAACTATCATTGTACTTCCCCTGAAGTACTAACCTGATCATAGCTTATCATCCCCATGGGATTTCAAAATTTGTACTGAATATTTATGAAAGATGCTTCTTGGTTGTGTGACTTCTACTTGGATGGTCACATTTAACAAGAATCAATGTGACACTCCCCACCATAGGAGGGTCCTTATCATCTTATTTAAAAATAATTGGACTAATCCAATGGAGCAATTTCTATTGACTACGAATTATGGGTAGATGTTGTAGATAACATGCTTTTCAAAGTGTTAACACAAATTGAAGGGGAAACTGGCCTCTTAAATGTGTATGTGAACATTTTTAATTTAGGGTTATGTTTAAAACTCCTCCTGAGTTATGTACAGATAAGTAAAATCAAAATAGGTAAGAGACAAAAAAATAGACTACTGGTCAAACACTTGATCATATTTGAAACATGAAACTGAGAAAAGATAAATTCTAGTTTCATTAGATACATAGGTCACCCAACAACGGGCGTGACCTATGGGAAAAGTGAAACAACTCAAAATTAAATGATTAACACTAAACTCTAATTGTTTGTTTTATAATTCTACAAACTCAATGGGTACCATGTGAATCAAATCAAACTAACATGTGGGTCTTATGGGAAAAAAGAATATCCTTGATAACCTATAGGTGCCTATCAACCCTATAAATTTATGAAATCTGATGTCCCACACAAGGAACTAGCAAGGATTCACATAATCCCATAAGACAATAGAGAGTTAGAAGATGGGTAATTTTACCTACTCGGTGGATTAAAATTCCCTAGGCTTGTATAACCCATAGTAACCGAGCATTACCTAAATCTCCCACCCATAACGAGGGTCAAAACAATGAGTGAACATCCATAGAGGCCCGAATTCATTTTTTAGATTAAGATTCCTATGGGTAACAAGACGCTCAAATGGAACCCCACATATGAAACAACTCGCTATAAACTAGAAAGGTCTTTAAAGATATGATTCTGGTACCTACATAGTCAATACCTTTGCTGAAATGGGATGTGATAACACAAAACAATGTCATTACAATTATAGGTCACGAGGATTAAGGGCATATTATTTATGTTAAAACACAGGAAAGAATAATCCTACATATAGGAAATGTGTTTAATTTCAATGATGTACCTATGAATGCATTTAAACTATGCCCACACAAGTTTTATGTATAAAAATACAACTTTGGGATTTATTTTAAGGAATTTCACCTAAACCCATATTATACCTTAAATATTTCAAGTTAAATCTTTAAATAATTACTAACCTCTCACAAGGTAGGAACATTTGACACCTTACATATCTAAGGGTTCAAGGAAAAAGACAAAAATTATGGAAAACCTACTTTCAAACATTAATTATTTTATTTTAATCCTATTGTAGTTTGGTCATTGAATTCACAAACACCCATTTCAATATCATTAATTTATTTTTATTCCTTATAATTGGATTAGTTAAAGAAAATATTAGTTAAAATATATAGTGGAAAACACCCATTATTTTTTAATTAGAATTAGAATTTTATTGAAATCCAAAATAAGTACGATTCAAAGGAAACTAATTAGAATTTTATTAATTTAGAGGGATCTGATCATCTAAGATGTCCACATACACTTATATGTAACACCATAAAAAGTTATTTATATAAATTAAATTACCATCATCTCATAGATTAAGTATACCCCAAGGGGTTATTCTCTAAGAAATTAAAAAAATGGTGACCTATTATGATCTCATTATTCCATGTAATGTTCAACTAAAATAATTTTGACAATTTTAAAAATTAATATTTAAAACACCCTTACTGTCTAAATTCTTAAGAAACATGCCCCAACTGACCAAATTGGTTATATTTGTTCATTTAAAAATTTATCCACATGAGTCTTCATGCTCGCGCAATGGAGTCACAAGCCTTTATAAACGAAATAATTTTTTTTAAAAATAATCATCTTTCATATTTATTACATGGTATCAAAATATAAAAGGCTCAGAATGGTTTACTTTGTTATATGGGTCACCACCTATCAATGCCAAAAGGGTCCATACACATTACTGCTTTTCGGTAGGCTCCCATTTAACCATGACCAATTTATTTACAATAAATATAAAATTTAATAGTTTTACCAGTTATATAATAGTCTTTAAATATATAAAGAACATATAAAATGGTTTAATTACATAGGTTACCATTTTCCAATTTATAATGCACCCATACACATAATAAATTAAAAATTGGAACCCATTTAATCGAAACCAATATTGTTCAGGCCATGAAACCAATTTTTAAAGGCACGAACATGTCTCAGTTTGTTTTCCAGATAAAACATTCACCATAAATCTATGCAGGAAAAAGAATACATAGAATGATGTTGGAATTTTATTAGACCCATGTTTTCATTATAGGATTAACAACATGCTATAATAAGTATTAAATAGTGGGAAACATGGTGAAAAAACATAGAATCATGGAAAATGAATGAAAGGAACCCTAATTAGTCACATAAATATGACAAGAAATTGGATACACTAAATAAATAAATATTCACAATTAACACTACAACATGTATACGTGGAAATGCTAATTAAAGAACCTATTTTATAGTACAATAATCATAATAAAATACTTATTCAGGCATAAACTAAATATATTATTAAAATTTATAACATTTCATATATGTGGTAGGATAATAAAACACAAGTCACATCAACAATTTAGAAAATCAAAATAATATAATCTATATGGTATTTCATATTCACGGTGTGTGAATCCCTACAAACCAATAATTATGCGTACAATGATTCATCCTTTCTACACCAGCCAATTGGAAAAAAACAATGATCTCATAAATTGGTAAGTACTAGAAACTACTCCAGTCCCTCTTGGTGAAATCATAATCAACTGTAATAGTGAACATAGTTAAAAACAATACCATCCCTGCCACTTGGAATTTTCCCCATATGTTTTCTGATCACAACCTTGCAAGACTATTTTCCAGGCACCTAAACATTCTGAGTGTCTTGTCTACCAATAAAAATACAATATGATAAAGGAAAAAGGCTATGATACCATCTTATAGTGTCTTAACTCGAGTTCCACTTAACGATGCCTCGAGATGGTGGCCATAAGACCTGAAGTGAACCTCTCCATATGCTAGAGGCTGGTGACTAGTAGTGAGGGCCAAGGGTGTTAATATAGGGAGACTTGTTCATCATAGATAATAGTAGTGAAAAATGATGAATTAGAAAAAATAATCAAAACAAGTTGAAACTATGATGTCCAAATCAGTAAAACATCCTAGTATATGTAGTAAAAAAGAAAAAGAATACCGAAAAAATACTAAAAAATAATCACAATTAAATTGAAAACATGATAAAGGGGAATAAAAAATAGATTCATAATGATGATGACCATGATTTCATATAAGTTTCTAAAAATAACACATGGGGAATAGAGGATATGACCATATACCAAAAGAAAACAAAATAAAAATTGGAAAAAAATGTGTACTACTCGTATCTTGAGCATAGGTTCTGTTATCTACTCTCGTACTGCATCTTAGAAAATTAATTCAGTCATTAAAAGAAAAAAATTCCCTTTTTCAATACATGAATCGATAAATACTAATTTGGTTCCATAGGTGGCATAGGTATGGTGTGAGATAAAATCCTGAAGGGTCACCCCAAATGATGTTTAGGTAAATCCATTTTATGCATTATATACACGAACAAAGTACTGATAACTAATAGAAGAAATAAAAGAAATAAATGAAACAATATTTCTGTTTGGGTTCCACTATGGACACCCAACTATTACCACTTACTTCATCCTAAGATGAATTTCTAAACTATGGGAAACATGTATAAGGAATAAAGTGAATACAAGGTAAAACATCATAAAATGTATCAATTGTGGACCTATTCCAAGATTGTTCTTTAGCATGGATGATGCATCCCTAAAACAACAATTACGAATTCTCAGATTTAATAAAAAAGAAATAATACATAGTCCAATCATGTAAAATGTCAAATCGAAATATGGAATCCTGATACCATCCAAGTTGATCCATTTGAAATCTTATGTGTCACTATAGGGGCCTAGAATATAACTAATACCACATAGTCCGTCCAAGGTGTCCCATAATTGCATCCCCGGTATCACTTATTGCATGATAACCACAAATTATATCCTACGTATCTTAAAATAGGGAATTTATAACACCCTAGGATTGGTATATCCGTCTTTCTATTAATTTTGTCCATAGTTTCTCCCTTAGGGAACTAGTGTCACTGTCGATTATGAGTTGTCTACCTTGAGAGCCTATAAAAGGAATGACAAGTGTCACTACCTGTACTATCCCAAGAAAATATAATATATTCATATGATAATATATTTTATTTTTCTTCCTGATTTTTTATACACAATACTATGTTAATCATACTCTACACACAATGTTGAGTAAACATACATAACATGAATATCATGTTTTATTGCCTTTAAATGGAATGCATTTTTAGAAACTAAATTTTGAAAATTTTATAAATTTTATTATTCAAAATAAACTTCATTTTTTAATTCATAAAATCATAATTATATTAGGGTGAACTTTTTTTCTGAGAAGTTTCATTTTTATTGAATATTGAAAAGTACTAAATTTTCGTAGAAAACTTCATTATCTTTTTAAATAAATATTAATATGAAAATTTATTTTAAATTGGATTCCAAGTAAATAATAGTTCAATTATAGATATTAATCTAATATAGTTCAATAGAATAAATTTTATATTTGATGTATATATGAAGACATAAGGAACATTTGAACATTTTTCTTTTAAAACCCACTTTCTCGCCACGTCTCCTGATTTAGTTTTAACCATAATTTTGATAATTTTGTGAATTTCATTTTGAAAAACAAATATACATGGTTTATATAAATATAATATATATAGTTTAATAATATCAACATAATTTTTGACCAAAACATTTTTACTGAAGGTGATTAAAATTAATTACAATGGTTAAGGTATAAATATTATTAACAATGTACTAAATATAAATTTAATGGGACAATTGACATAGAAACAGGTAAAAAATATATTATATGCCAATAGTTTTACCATATAACCACTTTTTTAAATATATTGAGTTTGTGGGACACATGTTCCATAAATTGACCCATATAAAATGTCAAGTAAGGAAGGAGATAAGAAAGGAACCTTCCTTAACGTTATCATTTATAAATAATTAGAGTATGGATGAAGCTACATATTTTTAGATATAAAAATTATTTTGAAATTTAAATGTGTTTTTATCATGATAATTGAACTATATTATTTTGAGATGATATATTTACTTTACACACATTACAAATGCTTATTCTTGGTTAATTTAGATAATAATTGCATGAGTTAAATGATGATAAAAACATTAAAAGAATAATAAAATTGATAAATAATTGATTTAAATTTTCTATGTAAATATATAATGTTAAAAATATTTCAAAATAATATATTTTAATTCCCATTATGTTTTACATTTTTTTAATTAATGTAAAAAAAATGTCAAAACTGACATTAATTTTTTTTTACAATAAATAACATTTAATTAAATAATTTAAGATTTATAAAAATCCAATACTATTACAAGTGATTTTTAAGTGTTAGTAAATATAATATATGGTCCATTCATGCACTAATTTATCACATATTGTAAGTATACTAACACATTGATAGTAAAAATATTGTTAAAATGGTTCGGGTTTAGGTAGTGTTTTTTCGCATTACATGCCCTTATTTTATAATTAAATTCCATCATACATGAGATTTTTATTTTGTAAATTATAAAAAAATTAATAATTCAGTTGTTCTATATTGTATAATAAATTTATCCTTTATTTATTTTTAAAGGATAAAATACATTGGATGGAATAGTAGTTACATAAATGAAAAACCAAAAAGATAAATATAAGGAAAATTAAATACTAAGGAAAAAATTATAAAAATTAACTTTTTTATGGTGGAGATTTTGATCAAAAATAATTTCACTTTACTCAATTTTTTTCCCATTTTTTAAGGACATGAGGTAACAGATACCTCCCAATGTATCATTTTCATTATTACACTTTTTACACACTAAAAAGTGATGACATCGTTAGTGGATGTGTAAACTACCACCTCTTCAACACCATGGGATTCCTTTACATTCCCATAATATTGAATTTAATTATACATGAATAAATAAAAAGGTATTTATGATAAAATAATAATTATAAAAAAATATAATATTACTTACCATCATTCCATATTGATCGTTGAAAAATGGGAATGTTACTCATGTGTACGCACGATCTACTTCCTCCAGGATTGTATCCTTGGATCATTTTCCTTAACATTAATTCATAATTTGTTTTAAAATTACAATTTATTTATAAATATGATAAATATGTGCTGATAATTATTATATATATGTTTATATAATGACCCCTTTGACCATATATGACATAGTAAAGTTGTTTTTGACAACAGATTCCAATTTTTTCAAAACACTTGACATAAACATATTTTTTTATATAGTTGTATAAAACATTTTAATTAGTGAAGTTAAATTTATAATAAACATGATAATGTTAATTAATAATGTAAATAATTAACTCGTTTTTGTTATTTAGGATGAAAAATACACACATGAAAAGTCAGACTCAAGGAAATAGATTTTCATCTCACTTTTTTACATTTGTGAGATAATTTAATATTCACCACATAATTTTATTCTATGGGGTATCTATTGAACATTTTGATATATCATATCATGAAATATTTTACCATTTTGGTTTTAAAATTTGACATTTGAGTATTGTTGTTTGGGTTTCTGTTTCAAATTTTACCACCGTTGTAAGGGATTCTTGGATCACCTTTTCTTACATGAGGCACATACTATTTTAACCACTTTTTAATTTTTTTGGTGTATATTTTTTCTATAAAATATTAATTATATTTATTGAATAATATTTCATGGTATTCTATGTCTCAGTCTGAATTATCTCATCCATGGGGTTATATATGAAATTTACCATGTGGTAAAAGTTATTTTTGATATATCACCTTCTTTTTGTAATTGTTAAATTTCTCTTGAAAAAATAAATATTTTAAGATGATTTTTTAAAAATTAAGTATATATTAATTATAAATAATCTCATGAAAATTATATTATAATTATCTAAATCATATACCATTTTTTGACATGGTTTGCAGTCTAAAATTTATTTTACCAATTGGAGGAATACGGATAAATCTATATCTTCTATTCAATAATGTTATTTCTGTTGAATAATTAAATCTATTATTCAACATATGAGGAATGAATTAGATTTAGTATGTTATGGGAAAGGACTTCTATAGACGCTATTTTAATCTATATTTTTTATTCTTTAAACAAGATAAGGGTTTGGTCGTGGCCTAACCAATTTATTAGATTCTTAGCATGAAGCATTAATAGTTTTAGATTCTTAGTACGAAGCCTCGACAGTATGTTTTAGATATCCATAATTATGAATTCCATAATTTTTAATTTTTTTAATTTTTATTCAATATGATTATTCAATTAGTTAGAGTATTCATAGTTATGTTTCATTATTAGATTATTAATTAAATGGAATGTGTTTCAGTTATCAACCATTCCATGTTGATTATGCCGTATCTAGTTGTTTAAATGGAATGCATGTCTAGTTTCTTTTACCATTATATATTTAATATGATTATTAAATCAGGATGAATTCCACTATACACATAATTTACTGATAAATATACATCACCCTTATTACGTTTCATTCCCCAGGTTTTGAAGAGGAATAATTTTAATGATTTTTAATGATGTTGTACTTTAACTTATGTAATACCTTATTTTCATTTCCCAAAGTCTTATAGTTATCATGCCTGTAATATATATTTCTATAATTGCTAAATGGATCTGTCTATTGTGATTTTATACTTGTAATTATGACAACGTAATAAAATAATTCACCAGACTAGTTCTTCTGGAATTTTGGGCTTTATATTTTGTTTTAAATGAAGTTTAGTTGTAAAATTGGAAACTAGATCGGGAAAACATTGATTAAGGTACATAACCCTAATATATTCATTGAGGATAAGTATAGAATAACATCCCAATGAAACCATGTTTATTATTACAAGATTATATATACATAAATGTTTTATGTTATGTTTATTATCTTACTTATTTTGGGGCTATAAAATATGATTCATAGTGTAAGTCTCAAATAATTTATAGTATATTATTTAGAGATATAAATTTAGAGGATCAAAAATATCAATATGAATAGAAAATATTGAGGTTTCCTTACTAAGGAAGCCTAAAATCCAGTATTAGAACTATAAAAAGTATGCATATATTAGAATAGTTTAATTAGATTATAAAACATAACCTTTCCAAGATGGTGGAAGCTATTCCATAAAGAGAATCTCATATGTTTGATCACATTATGTGATAGATACCCCTAAACATTTGTGGGAATACTAATAAAATTGTAGTTGAGAAACTAATCAAGTCTTTGGAGTTGATATTTTTCATGTTGGAATGTGGTGAAAAGGAAAAGGTTACACTTATAGTGTATTGCATCAAATAAGATTTCAATCAATGGTGGTCAATGATCCAAAATACTATGGATGATTATGATATGGGAGTTAAGGAATATAATATTTTTAAATGGAAAATATTTGATAAATACTTTCCTTATGAGTAAAAAATTAAGATGAATAGAATGCTCCTTAAATTAATGAAAAAGGAGGAAACAATTGTTAAATAGTTTGAAGCTAAATTTACATATTTAACAAGTTATGATTATGGTTTTATACAAATCATTGAATGTATTATGGACCATTTAATTGATGGTATTAAGCTATGTCTTTTAATGTTATTGATGTCACAACCATTTTCCACATTCTATGAAATTGTTTGATGTTCAATCAAGATAGATAATGAATTATGCATGTCTTATGGCATCGAAGGGAAGTAAGAGAAGAAGAGGAAATAAGGGAAAAATTTCGATAAATGTAAAAGGGAAAAATTATTTTCTAACATGTGATACATGTGGAAGGAAAAACATTTATACATTATTAAAAGGGAAAAGTGTGTCCTTTATGTGTGTGGAAAAAGGCCATAATGCTCCGGATTTTATGGGAATGAAGTACTTTTTAAATGTTCAATTATTCAAATATAAGGAAAAGGGGAACTATGTAAATAAATGCTGAATGAGCCAAGAGAATATAACTTATACTAATATTAGGGATCGAAGTCAGTGTAATTTTATTGATACAACTCGAGTAGGATGAATAATGTGCTTTTTTTTTATTTTATAATTATGTTATTTTAGTATTTTATCAAGAATGTACTGGTAATAAGAGTAATGAAATATATATGGATCATATTATAGTAATACTTCATTAAGTATTAGAGATCACATGTTTATTAGTACTGATGGCCATAGAAAAATGATTCTGTGACTAGCTTAACTTCTTAGAAAACACGTAGACAAGGAAAATGTATCCATTAATATGTTACTAATGTTGTATTAATGATGATAGATATAGATAAAGTACATTAGTTACTAATAACTTCTAGGTAATTGATTATAATGTTTTGTATCATAATACTTGGAAGGTTTCTAAAGTCAAGTAGTTATAAAAAATTTTACTTTAAAATTTAAATAGGGTTTTGGAGATTGATATGTCACTCCACTATATGAAGAATCTTTTTCTAAGAGATACTATGAAAATAGTATACAAAATAATAACTGGTAGTTATTATTGAAACATATATCTACCTATATACTTATAGTGTGAAGGAATTTCTTCAATCTAGAAAAGGGTATTAAAATAAAAAAACTTCCCTATTATAATCATTTTTATGGTATAAATGAATTTTTTAGAACTCTTTCTTATGTCATTATGCTTATCAATATCTACCTGAATATTATCCAAATCACGCTCTTTTAGAATATAATATGCTATTTTTCTTCCATGTACTTGTTTTAAATAACATTACTCTACTAGAAATACAAGCTTAGTGATGAAATTTACATTTTAATTTTCATATTATTAATAAGATATGTTTTTATTCCCATATACAATGTGGGGTTTTTAAATGGCATCATTTTTAAGTATCCATCCCAGAATATTGAAAACGAATTTAAATTTCTAGCACACAATTTAATTGAGGTTTGGATAATGTAACACCCCATGAAATTGAAATATTTTAATTTTGGGAATAATTTTTTTATTTCTATATTTACTTATAAATATCACCATGTTAATCTTACCCCACTCAAAACAACGAGTTAGTTTGTGTTGCAAAGAAGATTGTGTTTTACTTACATTTAACGACCCATCTATTTTAATACTAAACTTTAAGTCATTTATAAATTGTTTTCTGAAATTAAACATCATTTCTAAATTTATAAAATTCAAATTATCTTAGGGTAATGTTGTTCCTTTTTTAGAGAAGTTTCATTTTTTGATGAATACTGAAAAATACTGCATGTTTTATAAAAACTATTTGTTTTTGAAAAATATTATTAATGTTAAATTATATACTAAATTATTTTTAAAGAAAAAACAGATCATTCACATATTATTAAATAAAATATAATTAAATTTAATATTTTTTATATTAATTGGGAAATAAATATATAGGAATTTTTGAACATTTTCACTTTGAAGACCCTTTTTCTCTCCATGTCCTCAGATTTATCTTTAAACTTGATTAGTCCACTTATGTGAATTGAATTTGTTAAAAACAACATACACAGTTGAAATAAGTATAAAATTTATAGCCAAATATGAAAAAAATATTTTTCTTATAAATATAATTATTTGGAAAATGATTAAACTGAATTACAATGATTAAAGAAAAATTATTTGTAACAAGGGAATAAATCATAAAATTAAGTGAAAATGACCTATAAACTTTCACAAAAACCATTGAATTCCAATATTTCAACCACATCCCTGTTGTTTTGAATCATACAAGTTAGTGGAACTCATTTTCATGAATGTATCCCATATAATAAGATATGTAAGGAATAGGAAAAAACAATGAACCTTCCTTACCTTTAACATTAATAATGATTTAGAGTGTAGAATATTATACTTATTTTTAGTTATAAAAATTTCATTTGAAAGGTAAATGACTTTTTTATCATTATAATTGATCTATATTTTATAGAGATGATATAATAACATTAAATTCTCAATAACTGCTAACACATGGATTTTTTAATTAATATTTAAATAAGATGAATGATTCTTAAATTATTAAAAGAAAAGTAAACATAATTTATTATTTTGTACCATTATTATTTAATTAAATATATTATGTTACATAGATTTGAACTTAATATTTTTTAATTAGAATAATTAATTATAACATCTAATTTAAATAAAATATATAATGTCAAAATTGACATTAATTTTATTTTAATATAAATGATATTTTATTGAAACATTTAAAATTAATAAAAAACCCACCTTCTTCTAAGTGAATTATTATTGTAACTTAATATAAAATATTATCAATTCTACTAACAATTGATATTTTATAGTTAATATATTGTTTGATTAATAGTAAAAACATTTTCAACATAGTCCTGGGTGAAGAAGTGTATTTTCACATTACAGGATCTTATTTTACAATTAATTTACATTACAAAATGGATTTTTATTTTATAAAGATGATATCATATATATAAATAAGTAGGTCTATATTCTAAAATAAACATCATCTAATTTATTCTCAATTTTTATATTACAAAGGTCTGAAAACTATTTACGTAAATGAAAAGCCAAAATTGAAAATATTATTAATCTTAAAGACTAAGGAAAAAAATAAAAAATAAATTTATTTATTATATTGGGTTTTTGGATAGAAAATAAATTCAATGATTTCAATTATTTTACCATTTTGGAAGTATATATGGTTTAAGAGACCTCTTAGTAGCCTTTACCTTTTGGTAATTACAAGAATTCCACTCCCCATCCATTATAAAAATTTATTCACTCATTCCCTTCCTAAGAACTCTCAAACCAATTTTTATCATCCAAAATCATAAAAAAATAGTCCCCAAAAATTACCTCCATCACATATAAGCCTCTATTTTATAATAAAACCTCCCAAGGAATCCATTTGGGGAATGATAAAAGTAGTTACATGAAAAAGGGGTATGAAATTTTAATTTTTATTTATGTTTTACTTTTCTCTACACCCCTTATTTTATTATTATTATACCCTTATTTAAAAAAATGTGTATAGTATATATACTGGAAATTTTTATATTAAATTTTAAACCAAAAAACTACACAAAATTCCATCAAATGGGTAACAAAATTATCATTGGTGTTTGACAAAAAATCCCCACATTAAATGATGTCATTCTATTTTCATTACCACAATTCATGGATAAGAATTATGATACAAAAATTGTTTTTAAATGATATATATGATATTTATTATGTCTTTATGCCCTCAAAAAATTTATATAACAATTTCCATTACTTCCTCCATTTAGTGTAGATACGATAACTTCATTGTAGGATGTGAGGAATACCACCTCTTTCGAGCAATGTGATGCATTCACACATTGCCTAGGTTATATTATAGATTATTTAGTTAAAAAGATGCTATATAAACAAAATATATATAATATTCATGAAATAATTACTTTTTTTATAAATATATTCCATCATTTTCTTGATTACCCTTTTCACACAATAAAAAGTGATAATGTCGTTCGTGGACATGTTGACTATCTGCTCCTCGATGCGATGTGACTCCTTTGCATCATAATAAGTATATATATAAGAATATATGAAAAAATAAAATGTTTGTTAGCATATAATTATTATTATATAAATATATATTGTTACATACATTATTTCCATAATGATAGTTAAAAAATTGGAATGTTACTCATGTGTACATACGACATACCATCTCCATCAATATATCATTAGTTCTTTTTTTATGAAAATATTTATTAGTTGGTTTAAAAATTATAATTTTTGTTTAAATATAGTAATTATATCATCAATATTATTATGTAGTTTTTTAAATTATGACCCTTTGGACCATAGTTGACCTACCAATGTTGTTTGTGACGCATGAACTGAGGTTGGTCAAAACATCTGACATAAACATAATATTTTAAGAAGTTGTATAAAAATTATAATATATTACATAAATGTAATAGTAAAATCATAAACGTTTCTAAATAAACTAAATTAATAACCAATGTTTATTATTCTGTAAGATAAATACACGTGTGATTAGTTAGATGCATGATAAGGGTTTTTCATCTAACTTTTTTGTATATGTGTTATAAATATTAATTTTAACCACTTAGATACTTTTTGTGGTGTATCTACTTCCCAATTTAATATATCATATCATGAATTATTTTATCTTCCTGGTATTTAAAATTTTCATCTTATGACTATTATTTGGGCTTCAAATTAAAACATTACCACCGTTGTAAGGGATTTATGTCTCACTTTTTCTTCCATGAGGGACACAAAAGCTTCACCACATTTTTATTTTGTGTGGTGAATATTATTCCACATTTTCCTTTAATAAAATTATTCACTCATATTTGAAGGTATTATTTGTTTGACATTGAATTATCCCATCCAATTTTGTTCTATTGAAAATTTCCATGTGAAAAAAGTTATCCTTGTAATATCAATTTGTTTTTTGATTGCTGAATTCATATTTAAAAAATCACTTTATTGTGATATTTTTTATTTTAAATTAATTTTATTTTAAATATCCGTTTTATCCTAAAATAGATATAAGTTTAAACTAAATGATATACCCTTTTTTACATATAGTGTTCATTTTTAAATTTATTTGAGTAATTGGTGGAATATTTATAAATCTATATCTTATATTAAATACATATATTTTTATCGATTAATTAAATCAATTATTCAATATATGGGGAATATAATGGATTTTTTATGTGATGGGAGGGGCCCTCTATATCCCCTTGATGCGTCAATAGGTTTCATGAGACAAACTAGATATGGTTTTTTCCGAGGCCTTCCTGATTTATTATATTATTGGCATTAATCCTCGATGGTAATAGAATAATGGAATTAACCATCGAAATTAATAAATTATTCGCACAAAGGATAAATGGTATGTTTTATATATCCATGTTTATTAATTACATCATTATAAATAAGAAAATTTTATTCCATGGGATTATTAGATTAGTTATAATATCTATGGTTATGATTCATTCTCATATTATGTATTAAATGGAATGTGGTTTAATTATCTACCATTACATATTGATTTTCTTAATCTAGCTATATAAATGGAATGTGTGTTGAGTTTCTTTTACCCTTACATATTTATTATTTTTATTTAGTCATGAAAAATTCTATTGTACACTTACCCATACTTGTAATTTGAGACCACCATTATTATAATTCCATTACCAATGTTATGAAGAGAAATACACTGATTGAATTTCAAGGATGATGAGATTTTACATATGTTATGACTTATTTTATTATCTCAATGATTATAGGTATCATGTGGGTAATCTAGTTATCCAAAAGTTCTAAATTTATTGGTCCTTTTGGATTTGAAACACTGTAATCATTGAATTTTAATAAAATATTTCAATGGCTCAGTGCTTCTAGGGTTGGGGCTTTATAAACCCAGGGCCTCATGTAGTTACAAGTGATTCAGTACAATTCAATCCATGACGTTCTTACATCGGGAACCATGTTCTCTCATGGCATGTAAGGAGATAAGTTATAGAATTTATAACGACTGATCATCATTAGGTGATTTAAACATCAAAATATAAATAAGAAAGCCAAATATTTTATTCAATCCCATCAATAATTTCCTGATGCATTATCATAGAGTTTGAGAAATGAGACAAAATTCATAAGAATGGGGATAAAAATAATGATGACATGGAAATAATCTTATAAAATTACATAAGGAATAAATAATGATACATAATAAATAATCCTAATGAATAGACATCAAAAAGCTTATTTCTGTAAATAAAAATGTGAAAATAATTATGGAACAAATTAATAAAAAAAGGGCCTAACTCATGGATAGAAACTCATATCAATCAAACATATAAATTCTGGTGATTTATTATTGGTTAAACACACCTCAATTATTCTCTATAACATGAGTTTTATGAAATTGGAAAAAGGGGGCCAAAATCAGGGCTATTAAATTATTTATTCCAATTCAATTCATCAAGTTAAGGCCTTTATTAAAATTACATCACACATCATGTTGTGTTTAACCACTTGATCTAAAGAGAATTAAAACCAAAGAAAGAAACCACTCTCATTGGAGTTGATAATGTCTATGATATCAACCGAAGGATTTATTATCTACTCATTAGAGTTTTAGAAGACAATATGACACATTAAATTTAATTTATTTATAAATATAGTGGTTTTGTAAGAGGGTTCTGATAAAAAGTAAAACATTTCACCCAATAAAAAGAGATGAAACATGTCTGAAAGATTCATACCTCCTACTATATACCATGGATAATTACACATCCAATATCATGATTTGATTAAGTCTTATTTGAGAGAAATGAAATGAAATTGATGAACTCCATGAAAACAGGGTGAATTAGGTCACACCAAAATTGAACATAGGGAGAAAAGATATAAAATGATGAGGGTGAGAATGATTTATATAAATACCATGGGTTATCTAGTAAACCAAATAGTGCATAAATTTAGAATTGAAAGAGGGAGATCATATCATACATATAATAGGATTGGAGAGGAGGTCAAATCTGGAGTAGAGAAGCTGCACTTGAGGGAGGATACAAAATTAAAAGAAAGGGTTTTTAACTTATTTTAATTAAGGGAAAAATATTAAAATCAACTAAATATATAAGGGAGTATGGATTGGCCACACCATTTTCCAAATAGTGTGCTGACCATGCACTATGGCACTGCCGAATAACCCCATCAGATTGGTTCCCCCACACAATTTCGTTAGTGGTGCGTAGCCTGTGGAAAATACCACTTTCAATAACAAGAAGAATGTTTCATGGTTGTGCGTCTCCACTTTTATAATTAGATCAAACTATTCAAGACCTGCAACACTAAATAAATATCCACAGAATTTCTTTTAGTGTAATACATAGTTTTATAAAAACCATGGATAGTATATAATCCTTCCCATTTTGGATTTTTCAGAGCCCTCTACTCTTGGAACTCAAAAAACAACAACTCAGCTGCCTCTTCGACCATTAACCATGTCAAAAAAATATTTAAGAATTACAAACTTTTTTCATTATGATAATTTTTTAAATAAAATCCCATCAATCATCCGATAAAAATCAAAAATCCATTGTAATTTCATTCTATTCAAAAACTCTATATATTTCTTATGGAAAGCTAATATAAATGTTTCATGAAATATAAAGTTTTGAATAAATTGAATTTTATAAAAATAAATATAATGTAATTTGTTGGGGTTTCATATTATCTTCTAATCTTGGTGTTATGTTTCATGAACTGGGTTGAATAAAATTATATTATTTTAGAATTTCAGGGTGTTATATTCTATCAAACATATATAATTTACATCATTTATATTTCAATTTTATCAGGGTAATCATGATCAATAATTTTGGATATAACAACATTTAAATGCCCACATTGTAAAAATGGTTCATAAAATACCACCTTAATAATAGTGAAACGTATGTATAAAAGTAATATATAATTATAACATTACTTGGATTCATGATAGGAGAACATTGGTGGGAAATGAAAACATGGAGATGGAATATAAAAAAACACTAAAATACTGAGGGAGGGTGATGGAGAAAATGTTACAGATAAAGTTAACGACCACAAATACATAATACAATGGTGTGAAAATGGTTATTTATAACATTATTAACAATAATAATATCAAAACATTTCTGTTTCAAGGTCCTGATCCTAGAGTTATGGAATTATTCCACTCTCTTAGAATATAAGGAAACATACTTACTTCATACGTTTTTATATTCTAATAATAGTATCATTCTTTTGTTGTGTGTTGAACTATTTCTACTTTATCTCTTATCACAGGTTACATCACATGGTAAAATAATACCTTAATCCCTAAAAACATACACAAAGGACAACACAGACAATTTGATAAATGGTTAATGTTAAAAAATGATTATTATTCCAAAATTTATAAATATGGTCATTGAATTTCCAAAAAAAACATATTAATATTCAATCAACTTGAAGTATCTAATAATTTTCACATACCAAACATGAAAATAACTTCATTATATATAACCTCAAATCATGATAATAACATAAATTACCATAAATCATTATTAAAAACAATAATGATTCCCTATTCCTTAATAAAAAAAGTTCATTGACCATATTCCTTAAATAATTTTTTTTAGAATCGATCAATGATAGAATAAACCATTTATCAATAAATCCATAATTAGTTCCATAAAATTATGTAATAATAAAAAATACTTTTCCCAAGTTAGTAATCTCATTATCCCAACATCATTGTCTTAAAATATGGAACATATTAATTATTATTTTTCCCTTAACCTTGTGTTTTCCAAAACTCTGATATTCCTGATAAATACATTTTATTAGTACCAATCAGTACATGATTTTAAATCCCTTTAAAACAATACTACAATACAATCCTTATATATTTTGTAATTTTTATGATGAGAATATAATAAATAAAATAATTTTACAACATATTTCATGAATCAAAATATTGAAGAAAAATAATGATTTCACTTTGGTTTTACCAATATCATAATCTTAGCCTCCCTACATTGGCATCTTCTATGGCAGATCACCATGATTATTAGAGAATTCGTTGGAATAGTTCCCCATTTCATTATAGAAGGAACACTAAATAACTGTGTTTAATTTTTTCCCTTTTCATTATTTTTCATGGTGACCATATTCTACACACATATAATATACTCCCAATAAATTTAAGAAATTACCAAGGGGATTCTTTCAATAATGATCACATTTGGTAAAACTCTTCATTAAATTATTCCCTTTATTTGTTTTTTATCAACCAACATTTTATGCTCTTACTTCACATTTAAGGCATAAGGCTTGAAAACTTGTTTCTCAGTCATTATAGCACAAATAATTGTTTCATCGTTTGAAAAAAAGTGTCAGATATTATCACAAATACTTGTCTTAAAACCATAATATAAATTTTAAATATTAAACTACATGTTGTGTATATATTCTATAAAATATGTTTATAACCTTTTAGGCATTGATTCATACTCCAAAACACATTCATATTCATTTTTCATTAATATACATAATTTTATCATTATCACAGATTGTTTGTCATGAGGAAATTTTTTTAATGAATACCTCCATAAGACCTCTCTATTATATAATTTATATTTCCTCTTTCTCCTTAGTATTTTGGAATAAAAAACACCATTTATAATAACATTCATCGAGACAGCACACTACAAGTGTAACCTTTCTTTTTCACCACATCATAATGCCATAAATATCTTCTCCAAATCCTTAATCTATTTTCGGTTGCTATTGGATAAGTAGTACCACTAAATGATGGGGAAAATTGTCACATAATGTGATCTAGCAATAGATAATATAATTGTGGAAATGGTTTCTCCATTCGGTAAATGTTATTTTTTAAAACCTCATTATGATTCCCTAATATACTTATAAAATTATCTGTTCCAATACTAGATGTATCTTCATTCTCAACAGGAAAACCTCCAAATTTTCAATGATTTTTAATACCATTAGATATTATAGGTTTCTTTCATAGACAATGGAATATAGTAGGTTATATCATACCAACATTTAACCTAAAAATTAATTCCAAAACTAAATAAATACATATCATTAATTTTTTTTCTAATCAAATATCAAAATAAAAAAAATGGTTTCTCTGGTATGTACTGATATACTTAATCAAAAAATCTATATTACATTTATTTCCATAATATGTGTTTTCCTAAATCTATTTTACATTTTTTTCTCTAACATTTCTATGATAAAAAACATAACAACACTAAACCGAGAAGCCTAAATTCGGCGAATTTATTTTTTACACTGGTATAAATACAAGATTCAATTCTTAAATAACCGGCCAATTTACCAGTTTTGGGAGCCATATACATTCATAACACACACTTTTCATTATAAATATATAATAAAACATACTACATAACAAATGCTAATGATGATTATCCATGAATAGTAATTCATAGATCTCTTCTTTATATCAATGGCTAAGGAAAAAAAATATTGATGATAAAAAATCCTCTGTAAGGGTTATGTACAATGGAATAGATCATAAATAAATAAATAATAATCATAATGAAAATGTGAATGATTGATATACATTCTAATTAATCAGTTAATTGATCTTAATATGGATGAAATAAAATATTCTCAAAAAATTACATATAAAAAATCAAATGATCTTGAAACATGTCCTTGTATATTATGACATATTCAATAATCACATGGAATAAAAATAATAAGGTATTTAATAATTTTGTAAGATTGGCCTTTATTGATCATCCTTAATGATTGTTACGGTCAAGATCAACCCTCAAGTTAGTTTTTGTTCTTAAGTAGAAACCAATCTAATTTGTATCAAGACTTATCACGAGACACTACTTTCATGATCTATCCTCTTGATAGATTAAATCTTCATTGAAAAAAACACTAATGGTTTTTCACAAACTAATTTGGTCCCATGAAACAACCAATGAATCAAGGGGATTTTATTAATGTTCCCACAACCCCTATAGTGTATGTTAAAAAAAATATTAATATATTCAATAATCAGTTTAAATCATAAAAATGTAACATAAAAATATCATTATTTAGTAAAGGATAAATGTTTTATCAATATTTTCCCAATTATTCAAATAACATTCACTATAATCATCATATGTAAAAATTGTATATGAATTAGTAAATAATAATAAAAATCATAAAATAATATATATATTAAAATAAATAAAATTTCTATTGATTTTTTTAAATAAAACCATATTAATATATATGTAATATCATATATTGTCCTTTAATAATTTTTTTACACAATTTTTAATAATCATTCAACATTCATATTGTTTCAACTATTAATTGCCTTGTTTTTTGAGTTTTTTTGACATGTTATTTTTCATTCCTCTTACATAGATCATTATTTCATATTCTAATGAATTTAATCCATGATGTTAATATCATATATATATATATATATCTATATTATTTATTAATATTGATCAATCTATAAAATATGTGGAGAGTAAATGAAATACACAGTTAATGGAGATGGTAAGGTGTACATACACATGAATGATGTTTCTATTTTATTATCATATTAAATAAAGAATAGTTAATGATATATATGAATATTATATTTTCATATTCAAATTTATTTATTTTTTTCCTTTTTTTAATTAATCCATATTTCATAAATTCCATGTAAAGTGAGAACAAATCACATTTCTTCGCGAGGTAGTAGTCTGCCGTAGACTAGAATGAAATTATCGTATTCCCACAAAATGGGAAGCATGAAGGTAAGACTTATATAAAATATTAAAAAAATCCTAAATACATTATAAATATCATATATATAATATATAAATAATAAATTTAACATTATTATAAACAATGGGAGGTGGTAATTGAAGAACAAACAATATTGGTTCACGAGTTGATTGTCTGCCCTAAAAAAGAACGAAGATTGTGTATCACATATGGTGGAATTGTGTGGATTTGTTGGTATAAAACTTATCATAATAACATATAAATATATTTATAATACTATTTACATTATATATGTGATATATAATATGAATTGAGGTTGTGGAGAATGAAATTTAACAAAACTTTTCATCGAATGATGTTACCTCTTCTTCGGGTAACTCTATATGGCTTTTAACAAAATCATTCCTTGGAATTATTTATGTATAAAATAGAGATTATAAAATTAGGGGAGTTATTTTGGGGTCATATTTATTCAGGTATTTTATGATCCCAATGGATTGATATGTGTGAATATGTGAGAGGAGTGTGTTTCTTTTTGTAGTGGAGGAGGAGTGACATTTTTTTAAATATATAAAGGTGAAAAATATTGGGAGGTATCCCTTACATTATGTTCCTCCAATATTGAACCCTTTTGATACAGGGGAGGTTATGGTGTAAATATGGCCATAAAAGTGTTTTGGGGAAATTTATAGGTTATTTTTACCATTATTATTAATGTTTAACCATTAAATATGCTCATGTTTACCTCAATTACTATAAATAATTTTAATTCTCATCCATTATATTTTTTGTTAAAAAATAATTTTACCTTTTAAGAAAATTAAAAATTACATTCATTCAAAATATTTAATCATTTTTCCAAATTCAAATAATTTAAGTGGAAGAAATTAATTTAATATTAATCCCATATACATTATGAGAAAACAATATTTTAATGTGAAAAAGAATAGATGTTTACAAATTTTTATATAAAATTTTATCTGAAATGGATTACAATTACATAAATTAGAATACAATATGTATTATTGAAATAAATATACATCAAAAAATATATAATTTTACTATATAAATAAATTAATCAAAAAATAGTTCTCAATTAAAATTTTGTAGTTTTAACTATTCATACAAACATCAAATATTCCAGAAAAGTACAAACAATTAACTCTATTATAATTTTGACATCAAAAATTCAAAAATAAATATAAAATTTTTAAATAAAATTTATTATAGTGTCAAAATTTTGTTTTAAAATGGGTTCACCATTATAAGGCGACAAAACTACCACTAAATAAATATAGCATTATATGTGTGAAATCAGATTTGTTATTATCCTATAATAATAAAAAGTATTAGATTAATGTAACAAAATATTACCAAATATATAATATATCAATTTTAGTATGATAATCCACTAATAGTAATTAATTTAATTTATTAGGCCAAAACAACGTTGGACATATAAAATAATTTCTATTTTATAAACCATTTCCATTATATTCTATTGGTTTATATATATATTTTTAATTAATTGGTAACCAATGAATTCAATCATATATTTTCATATGTTAGTTAATCCAATTCATTAACCAAAAATTTATTGGATTTGTTAAATATTATTATATTAAATAAGAATATTTTAATAATTTATTATTGTTTGGTAAAACTCGGACTTGCGTGTAATAAAAGATATAAATAAATGCCCATGTTGTGTGTAATTGAAGCTAAATTTTGGGTTATGTGGATAGAAATCTATGCACAGTGTTATGTGTAAACCAGTAAAAAGATAATGTTACATGAAATATAAACTATTGGAGTGAATTAATTTTAAAAAATAAATATGTTGTAATGTGTAATGTTGTCATCTTGTCATTAATCATGGTGTTGTGTGTCATAAACAATATTGAATAAAATTTTTAATTTTTTAGAATTTCATGGGGCACACTATTCATAAAAATTATTATGTATTCTCTTCCTTGATAAAGAAACATGGGACATATCCTAACCTTGATAAGGATTTTGTGGTAGTGCTAATCAATAACGTACTATATAATTAAGTTTAATAATTTTTAAAGGACCAATATACCAAGGGATTATATTTCCCACATTTTCAAATCTCATAACCCTATTCTAGGGAGTTATTAATTGGAAGAATATGTCACCAACATCAAACACTATATAACTTTCCAAAAATGTTTTAGTGTAACTTTTTTTTTCAACTATGAGATACTCTTATGTTGCTTTGAATAGATCTAACATTTTTTTTACATTTGGTTAGATAAATCAGGTCACAATAATAATAGTTCTCAAAATTTATTACACAAAATTGGATTTCTTCACTTCCAAACTTCTATGGCTTCATAAGGAACAATCTAAATGATGGAGTTAAAGTAATTTTTGTAATAAAATTTCACCACTGGAAAGTGTTGATACCAACAACATTTGAAGTCCATAGAGAAAGCTCTCAACATGTCATCTAGAGTTTGAATTTTCCTCTAAGACTGATGATCTATTTAGGGAAGATATACATTTTATAAATGATACTATTTATTTATATCCTACTGAATACATCTCAAAAACATCAAGGTAAACCTAAAATCCCGATCAGATACAATTGATAGTAGTACACTATACAATCATACAACTTATATAATGTATAAATGAATATAATGATCAAGAGATAAATCATTTCAATATAAAATATGGTGAGTTGACTTTATAAGATGATTAACTATAACCAATTAAGAATTATCCATTTCAAATGTTTTAGGGAGTATGATGATCAAATCAATGATGATATTTTTCCATTTACATTGTTCTATGTTTAATGGATGTAACATCGAATTATAATTATGTATCACATCGGTAACTTGATGGTATAATAATAAATGAGAAATAAAATTCAACATCTCTCTTCATTATATCTAACAAAAATAATTCTTTCAAATCTCTATTCAGTTTCATAAATCTATGATGGATAGCAAAGTAAAACTATGAGATTTGACCAACAAATTCTTCATCAATTATTTTATTTAACAGACACATACATAGTTCCTAAACATTATTATTCTTTCACAATCATGGATAAACTCATGAAATTTTATCACCTTTTTACTACCCGACATATTCATTCTATGTCTCAGTTATCTTCTACTAGATAGATGTTTAAACACTCATTTGAGAAAGATATAATTTCTCCCCATCCTACAAGATTTTGGGATCTATACATTGAAAATATTTAAATAACTAATATTTTTTTATCTAAATAATATATCAGATAGATCGATACATTTTTCTTAAATATTCTACCTCCTTCTTCACATTCCTAGGTTGGTAACATATTGAGAGTTCATAATATTTAATTAGACACAACTATATTCTTTCGAAAAAGTTTATCTATGTTTCATTGAAAATATACCTTAACATTTTGGGATTAGTATCTATGTCAGACCACACACTATAAATATATTTTGACCATATAATTAATTAAAACATTAACAAAACTAACACCAAATCAAGATTTGGGTATGTTTTCCTATAGAAATTCATTTTTCATGAGGAAAAATCTATGACTGCATCATTTTATATGAGGAAGCCTCACATTCCATTATTTGATGAATCAAAATAGTTTAAAATTCACTTATGACTATCATTATATTCAATTCATTAAAATATTCTTTACATTCATCCATATAAAGAAACATGTTTCCCATATGAGTTAACATAGAGGGTGGATTTTATTTTTGTTAAACATTTTCTAAAAAGAACTGATAAAATATATATAAACTAAGAAAACAATAGATATCAATAATAATGATCATTATAGTATAATTTTCAAGATCCTTGGTCCTGACATGGTATATTGAGATACCCTTATATTATATTATAATATTTACAAATGAATCCTTTCAAATCCAAAATTTACAATTCGTAAATTTTTCATAAAGCTTATCATTCTTCTAGGTATTCAGCACAGTCCATATGTTATATTCATTTTCTTCCATTAATATTCAATATATAATTATTTCATTTATAATGGAAACCAATAAATGAACAATGTACTATCTAAATGGTCTATTCATTTAATCCATGAAGATATAGAGTGAATTAGTAAGAGTAAATGTCATCTCTATAATCTCAATGTGTTCATACCTTCTACATAATTGTTACATTGGTATATACTCTTTATTGAACATTAATTGATGATATCCTTAATCACGATATTACTTCAAAAATAATTGATCTCAGAAAATTTTATCAAAGAAGTCATCAATATGAGGTGGTGGATAATAATATTTTTTAATGATTTTGTTATTTTGTCAATAATCAATAGAGAGTCCCATTGATCCATCATTGTTCATAATAGAAAAAGGTTCAACCCAAGATAACACATATATCAAAATTTATCCCATGTCAATATTATATTAAATTTTTTATTTGGTTCTTTCAACTCAATCGGTTCCATTCTATCTAGAGTGTCGAAAATAGGTGTACCAAAATGCATGAAATTTTTTTTTTCAGAAAACCAACTTCTTGATTCATTGGAAGGCCATGATATTCATCCAACTATTCATTACTTATCTCCCTCATAATAGTAATATTTTTTATGTTGAGTTTATCTTTAAAAATTTAATATAAAAACCCCTTTAGGATAGGATTCATGACCCATATAATGGATGCAATTTTCATCAGAAGATCATTTTTCTCATTACACTGATATTAAGTCATATTTTTGTTCATAATATCATATGCAACATTCTTATCGTCATAATTTATGTGTGAATTATTTATATAAATAAAATATATAAAAAAATAACTATAAATTAAACTATAGGACTAACAATATGATTATTATGAAACACATTCACACACACATCAACCATAGACGAATCGTAGACTTGGGATGCAATCATCAAACCATTAGAGTTTTTAACTAACATATCGACATATTGTTTTTAGGTGGTACTATGACACCCTTAAAAAATCAATTAGATCTAAAATAGTTGTTGGATTTATAATATAAAAACAATTTAATGGTTTAGAGTGGTTGATGAGTGTATCTTTCACCATTTAATTTTCATACCCCTCAAAAAATGTAGTGATCACATGAGATTTCAATTTTTCACGGGGATAAACAGTTTTCTTGTTCCACTCATCATCATTTAAATTCATATTTTATAATTGAATTTTATAATGAACATACTCATTATAATTAAAATATTGATTTTTGGGTTGTGTATTATGTGGTGCTTTCTATTTATTCAAACCATTAGCTAACTTCTTCCCAAAATTCTGATTTTCAGTTTCTTGATAACATTCATTTCAACACTTGAATAATTTACCGATCACCTTATGCTAATTCCCCCATGAGTTTTTCCTCATTTTGAGCATTTATGAATTCTTATCATTCCTATATGGTTTTTATAATTCCCATTAAATTCAAATTTTAATTTTGTTAAAAACCCATGAGATTGATGTGTATCTATAATCTCATTCTCCACAATGATAGAATATTTAAAAATTAATTTATATATTCCAATATCTATTATGGATAAAACCATTCAAATACCATGTTTTTAGGCACTAATTAATCGATGAACCTTACATTTATGTTGTATGATAATACTATATGTGGACCTCAACAATCAAATACACTTTTCCACATAGGTACAAACTAATTAATACATGTTTAATTTTAATTTATTGAATTACTTCTCTATTTTCATATTAATAAGTTTCTATAATTAAATATTTATCAATGACCACATAGAATCCACCCACTTCATAGAGTCATCATTTTCCGATGGATTAGTTTTCTTGGTAAAATTCCACCACGAACCTGATTTCCCTTCCAAATGATAAACATCCCTAATGGTCTAAACAACAGAGAATGTAAATTATGTTTTAAGGGGTGCGTATCCATTTCCCATTACTAGTGGATCCATGGAAAAAATAATTTAACGTTGGAATTTACTCTTTAAGGACTCAACAATTCATCATTCCCTCCATCACATGTTTGGATGCTCATCGGGATTCATTGATTGCGAAAACTATGTTGGTATAACAATGTGATTTTGCGTTCAATCTTCCCAAAAATTCATTATCTCCAGAGTAAAATAATTTCATTTTCCATCCCATTTATTATTTCTAGGATTCATTTGGGTTATATCTATCTCATAAAACCAAAATCATTGTTTGAGAAACACTAATCATAGTGGTAAACCACATTTTCATTAAAACTCATTTATAGGTAGTCCAAATCATTACACATTCATCGATGATAACATTTTTCTATCCTAGGAATGTGATGTTCATTTATATATCATTATGATTCTATCTTATACATAGACTTATCCATAAGGTTATCACAATATTTTTCTCAACCTAGTTTCCAAAAGATAACAAAACATTTCTCTAATACCAACTATAGAGATCAACAAAATTTATACAAATATATTATATCTATGTAGATAAATATCGGTTATATAAAATAATTATCAACTATAGAATCATGTAGATTTAGTATATTTGAAAAATTGTAATCATAAAAAATTGGTTCATATTTTTTTAACAACATGTATCATATAAATCCCCATAACTGTCAGCCTTCTTCAATATTTCATACATAAAACCTTTCTTCAAAACCTAGGAACGAAAAAATTATAAAGGGTGATATTTGATGCACATTACCAAAATTGAAGGGAGATTTTAGTTTATATATAATAATACTTTCTTAAAAAAATTTATGAGAACCTGAGAATAATGTTTTGAACCATACCCTTTATATAATATATCATAACCTTGAGTCATGGCATAAATAATGGAATTTTATAAGAAATGAATCATATAGAAATAAAATAACACGAGACATGATATAATAATATAGTCATAATACATGTAATTTTTGATAACGCATAAGAATATAAAATTATATCCATAGAATTAAAGTATATGTTCCATGACTATAATTCTAGAATGAGTTCACTCCCCAGACCATCCCAGCAGTCAAGGTTCATTCCCTAGATTTTGACAGTTGAAATAGTCCCTTATTATAATAGGTTTACTCCTCACTTTAGTTATCCTTATATCATGAGATATCAATTTTTACACAAAACTTAGAGGGAGATATTGGTCCCAAAAAACTCATAATAAAAATTAGATAGATTTTCCATAAGACCATAAACAATTCAGCATATTAGAACCAATGAAATGAAATAGTTTCAGAATCATTTAATTATACAATAACCCATGGAAATGGAATGGGTTTGACAAAAAAACATTCCATAATAAACTCAAACTTAAATATATAGAATAATTATGTTTTCATTGGATTATATTACAGTTAAATCCTATGTATCATTGATTTTTTTTCATTAATGAATCAAAAGATCATTAATAATTCCGGAGGAAAATAACATTTAAGTTTTGAAATAACTTATTCAAAATATAAAATACTTCCAAAATATTCATGAAATAATATTATTTTAAAATAAATCTTGAAATATTTGACGGAATATATTAATAATTGAGAATCCATGATAGTGTTAAATTCTATTCATGTCGTATAAGTTAAAAAAACATTCCATCATATAATTTTGTGAGCATTGTAACAAATCATATCTTTTGTAAAATGACAAGAATATTACATTAAAAATATTTTCAGTTGAATAATGTGTAAAAATATTATTAATTTTTTTTATAGAATATAAAAAACCATTATTGAAATATTATAAAAAATCATAGGCATATAAGAAACAATTTTTCCAATAGAAGAGATAATTGATGATGATTTTACATAGAAAATCAAATTTATTCTCTTGAGTAGAAATGTTGTGGAAATTGAAAGAAAAAATGTATTGTAATGAAATCATCATAGGATAATAAAATGCAGGGGTATATTGAGAGGTTGATCTATATCTATTATAATAAAAAATTAATCATAAAAAATTAATCATAAATAATCTTGATAAACAATTAGACACTAACATAGAACCCAATACCTGTAGTATGAATTCCATTTTACATTTTAATAAAAAATTTATTTTAAATATTGGATTAATATGCATCTTATAATAGAACAATATTAATATATTTTAATATAAAATAGTATAAGATTTACTTTTATACTTTTATCACCCATTTAGTAAAAATTTTGTATTAAAATGACTATTCCATGTGATAATTGATTCATTTTTCATGTATGTTTTGGACAGAATGTTTAGGTAATTATACAAGGATAGTAGTTCCAAAATATCCATAATGTTAATAATGGTGTTAATATGAAATATATACATTATATATATAATCTTCAATAAAAGTTAGGTATTTTAAAATTAATTACCTTGATCATAGAGACCGTAGGCAATACATTTGCAAAATCAATAATTTCATTTACTCTACAAATGGATTGAGAGAAAGGTAAATATTAATTCACATTTATATGATCATAATTATATCATATATATAATATATATTCATCAAATGTTTCACCATTACTATCATATTATACTATAAATGGAAAACAAATCACATATCTTCGTGGTGAAGGTAGTCCATACATTCACAAGAGCGATGTTATCATTTCCCCAAGGATTGGAGGGTAAGAATGTAGACATGATATTATCATTAATGTAGTAATTTTTATTTCAATATTATATTTATATAAATATATCCAATCTTAATACTGATACATAAAATAAGAAGATGATAAATGAATTATATCAGTATGTGGTGATCATCAGGTGTACGTAGGCATGAACGATACTTTCAAATCCAATTTGATGGAAAAGAGGGTGAATAATGGTTTGTAGAGAATAATAATAATATTTTATTATATTTAGGATATTGATTTTACTATTATATGAATAACATAATATGTTTTGTTTATATATAATAATATATAAAAAGAATGTCTTTGGTTAAAGTGATTAGCTATTCATTAAAAAAGTTTGATTAGATTTCATATAAAGGGATATAGGGTTTATATTTTTGTAAGAAAAAACCTCTTGGAAATTTATACTAAAGTATAAAATATAAATTGGCAGATTTAGGTCAATTTATAATTCACAATGTGCGGTGAATATAAGAAAGATGGTTCACTTTTATAATAGAGGGGAGGTAAACTATTTAAATTTCCTAAAATATTAAAATAATATAAGTTAATTTTGATTTTGAAATGTCTCAAAATATAAAATTTTAAAACAAAAGATTTTAATGAATCTAAATAACGTTAAAATAATAAATTTTAACATGTATGGATGACATTTTTACCATTATGTTTTACATTTAACACCATGTTAAAAACTTTTATAATTAATGCAACATTAAAGTATACTACACATCAAGGGTTAATAATGTTACTATAAAATGAGTAACAACCCATAAATGTAGCATGTTATATTTTTAAAACTATATCACATTTATTTTGATGAATATAATATTTATATGCATTTTATATCATTAAATAAAATATTATATATTATAAAATATCATTAATGTTATTTTTGTCACTATTCATTTAATTTAACACTACATGCATCCTGTAAAATGATTTGTTCTAATATAATAATTTGAATCATCATTGATATGTCATATAGATCTGTAAAATTTATGTAAGACATTGAATTCTTCATATTATATATCTTTTAATATTTTTAATATCGCTAATTATATTGTTTTATTGAATGGATAAATTATGCATCGATATTTCATAATAAATTAACTTCCTTATGTAAATAATGAAAAATTAAAATAGAAATATATAAGGAAAATAATTTCATTAATCTAAAAATAGGCACATATATTCATTAATAACTTGATTTTATCCCTATGTGGATATATATGAGATATTAAAAGCAAAGATTTTTCATTTTGTATGTTTATTTTTCTAAAATATTATATAAATCATTTTCAATAAATAATTACCATTAAACTGATAAATTTATACGATATGGTTATTATGGTCTAACAACCTTCATAAAATAATATTTTGAATTAAAACGTATTTCCTTGCAACATATTTTTAACCATGACTAACATGTTTTACACTTTAATGAGATGATAAATTTTTCAATTGTTAATATTCATAAAATAAAAAATAAATGTGATTAATTTACATAATATTAAACAAAATAATATAAATATTTCATTAATTTTATATAATTCAATACCTATTAATCGATGAATGTTTTTTTATCAGAAGTCTGAAAAATGAAACAAAACAAATTTTTTGAAAAATAAATTTTAAGAAAAGAATGGATTTATTGATATCCTATGCATAATTAAAACCATTATATTAATGTTAGAAATTTTATTTTAATATATATTTTGTTATCGTAATTAAAAAAATTCTAAAATATTTATTAAAATAATTTTTTATGTTAAAATGCATTTGAAAAATAAAAACAGGTTTTTCAAAAAAAATATCGTTTATTTTAAAATGATTTCTATTTCCATTTATAATCACTTAGTAACTAATGAATTAATTTTATTCATGTAAAAATTAATGAAGTTCTGAATATAGTTATTATTAATCATAATAACAAATATAATGAATAATTAATAATAATATATTAATAATATATCATCATTTATGTAAACTCATTGTTGCTTGTAACGTAATATTCCAAATAAATGAAATTTATATGTAATAACTATTTTCTCAATGTATATAGATGTTACATAAAATAAAGGAATAATTAAACTATTTTGTATAGTATATCTATATAACCCTCTCGATAAATGTGATCCAAATCCATATAAGATATTTTCGTTCATTAATCTACATTAATAAACAATTCCCCCCTTTAGGAAGTATGCGTGGATTAATTTATGTTATCACCAGATATGTAGTGATTCATGGATCCAATGTCATAGGACCAACCCTGAAAAGTTTCATACTTATTACTTCATTCATAAAATTTCCCTCTAAATTGTGTTTTCCCAGTAGTCCTATATCATGATGGATCCTAATTTTATTCCCTAATAAACGAGATAGATCATTACATAAGTGGTACGATATGAAAATTTATTGGCATGATTCAAATTATTATAGGACAAGTAGTAATGATTATATATGATTTCCTAAGACTAGATTCATGTAAATTAAATCCCCATTTTCATGTACAAAATATAGATCTATTAATGAACTATACCTTTAATAAATACATGTGGAATGATACCCATTATTACATGATACATAGTAACACATATATCATATATTCCATGCCAAATAGCCTAAACCAAATACCCTTTACATCAAGTGTTAAAATTTATTCATTTCTTTATTATGTAAAATAGCATGTAATCAATTTCCTTATCACATGATTTTAATGAAAAAAGATTTTGGGTCCTTTTTGAATGACATTAAATTTCATGAAATTTGGGTCATTGTTGAATGAAATTAAACTATATGAAATCTAAGCTGGTATTATATTATTATAAAATATATAAAATATATAAAATCTATGTTATTATCACATGATATTAAACTGTATGGTTCATGGTCAATTATATTTGACCATGAACTAATATAGGGAATCCATTTTAGAAAACTCTATAACCCTACAAGAGATTTTATTCAATGTGGGAGAAAATGAAAAATGAGATCACACAAAGGTGTAAAAAACTAATTTATGCATGAAAACACTATTTCCCCAATTCAATCATTATCCATTTTTATTACTTTCTAATGTATTGTAATAAATAAATCATGGGGTATTTAGGTAGTGAATTACTCTAACCCTTCTTCTGAAAATCCCATCCCACAAACTATAATTTACTAATAATGCATATTTATGTGTTAAAAACCTACCATAGATATACATAATATGTTTCTCGATTGAAAAAGGACCCCTCTAGTTCGAAATGATCATCTATTCATCCATATTTGTCAATAGATAATAGAGGTATTTTCTTACCACCTACAATAATGGATTTCATATATTTTCCACTTATTATCCCAACCATATATCAACCCCATCTAGAAGATTCTCAGTAATCAAATGGTTCTAGGGCTCCACCTCTAACTACTAAAATTCTAGACATCTCATATCCCCTAGATATATTCATCACTCCTCTATACATTGAATTATATGTTTAGGGTGATAATTATATAACAATTTGATGAATGGTACCCCCAATGCTTCTTATATCCACCTAGATGAAGGATACACAGTCATTAGAAGGATGTATTATTAACTTTTGTATCATTGTATAAATTAAAATGACTTTTTAATATCAATTTTTGTATCTTATTTCAATGATTGGTATGGATATTCCTTTGTTGTCTATCTTTACACAATTTATTGACTCTTGGGTTCTTTCCAAAACATCGCCACTTCAATTTTGACCTAGAAATAATTTTACCTTCATTCATTTATGGGTATTGATATTATTAGGGCCTAGGAAAGGGGATGGTATTGTTGTGAACAATGGAGATACATCATGATTCAGTGGTCACAAGACGTTCAGATTGGTAAAAACTTTCCCAAGTGGTTCTTTGGATTAATCTTCCAACCCAACCATACCATTATGAAGGCCTATTATTTCTAGATCCATTGTGAATTATCTTAGGAATTTATAACATTTTGATGAGTAAAGGATAATAATTAGATATATTATGGTATACATAATATGCCTTGACCCAGATATGCCTTCTCAAAACCCTAAAATAATTATACATCATGTAGAGAATGATATATATTTTTTGAAAAGGATTTCCCACTCCTAATCTACTCATATTTTTTCTTATTATCATTTCAAAGTAACTCAGATTCTATGAATATGAACCTAGGTGTAAGGACAAATTCCATGTATCTAGATCCAGTTCCACATTTAGAGACTCATTTGAGGGGTTATTTTCTCGATCATTCTGATGGTTAAGTAGGAAAATATGTCGCATTGCCCCAATATTGGTATGCCAAAGACTTTTTTAATGGTTGGACTATCTAATTCCACTATTTTCGTAGCCCTATTCACTCTAGATCCAAATTTATCCACTTCCATGGTTGTGTAGCATCATGTTCCAATGATAGGTTCTTCTCCCAAAATTACTAATCCTAAAATATAGGTCATCAAGAAGCTAGATGGTTCAATAGATTTATATCTGGTCCCCTTGAAGCCTAAAATCAAGTAAAATTATCCCATCTTATCGAAAAACACAAGAGGATTCACCCCCTTGTCACCCTGAAAGATGGTCCCCCACTTCTTCTAGATTTCATGTTCCTCAAATTGAAGCTATTTTAAAGCATATGAATTCCCTAGTATCACATATTCTAATAAATTAATAATCTCTAATTAAATTATGTGTCACACTATTTAGTAGTGTATAGGAACTTAATTATTCTTCGAAGTCCTTTATAATTCATAGAGATATTAGTGAAGAGTATCCCATTCCCTCCTCCCCAAACCAAAGAAAAGATGAGTATACCCTTTCTGTCCAATCATGATATTATGATCAATATATTTATTATTAGTGAGAAATAATTACAAAATTTATCCCATCAAAATGGAGGCACAGGACATATATAATTACACCTTCAGTCATTAGGATATCATCTATGAGATGTAATTCAAGGGTTATATGATCCCAAAAAAACATGAATTGCATCTAAATATAATTACATTTAGTGACACATCACATCTAGAAAATATGAAAATAAATCATAGAGTTTCTAACATAAATGATTATCCCCTAAAAAATCATAAGGAAAATATTATGTTGGTATACTAACCAAATACCTTACATCGGTCTTCAAGAAGGATCATTTCCTAGTGAATTTTATGAATGTCTCTTCATAGAACATCACCATCAAGGCCAGAAAACATAAAATATCATTATTCATTATGATTGATTAAACCAGACCTGATTCTTAGGAAATATAATACATTTTATGTACACCATCCCCTTTTAATGACAGCCATATTATTTGGTTAATAGGTTTAATTTTATCACAATCATTGATAATATTGAAAACAAGTGTGGACATCTTTATTAAAATAATGATATGGGGTTCATTGATCATTTAGAGCCCAAAAAACCAACTTTACATGGATTGAATGTGATCATGTGCACATGGTGAAATAAAAAAATTGAATTTAGATGATTTTGGAGTTGGATGAATAGGTTCTTGGGAAACATAAATTGCTTTTAATATTTATCTAAATAAATTATTTATAACATATCCTGATCCCTCTTTGACCTCTATCATTTGATTCTTCAATTCATTTCCATAGTTGAGGAGGAGAGGCATTTATTTTACTCTAACTGATGCATTAATTAAAATAGTTTCAAAGTTAATGTATCATGATTCTTGGTCATCATCTATATATAGGAATCCTTCTGTAACCATTCAAAAAAAATATCTATAGTTTTAGGGGGATATCATAATATGAATTGAAACCAGAATTCCTATGAATTAATCATTAAGGATATCAAGAGGAAATTTATCAGTTTTAAATCCATTATCCGGATTAATGTGATGATGAAACATTTATACATATTTCTAAAACTAAAACATCTAGGAGGAGGTTCTTTGTTTAAATGATTGAGAGTATATGGAAAGATCAATAAAAAATTGGTGAGGGAGGGTGATATGAACATGACACATATCCATGGTTTTATAAGGTACATGAATTTTGTTGGAAACATTTAAATGACTCATCAGGATGGATTTAACTATAGTGAGGCTAATTTCTATTGAAACCTTATTGTATACCACTTTTCAAATTTAATTAAAGGTCCATAATTGGTCATAAGAGAGGATTCCAATTTATTAGAATAAGATGAATAATATTTCTGGAAGATCCTGAATATAATATAAGTTGTATATATCTACTTATTTTTAATTTTACCATATGATTATGTTTTTAATGAAGATATCAAATACCTCATTCATAATAGTTCTGAAGTACTTTATGTGTTTTAGATTTTTTTGTACTTATTAGTTTGTGATATGTTGAAATTTTATCTCATTTGCGCTATACATGATTTTATTAGAGGTGGTATGGTCCCAAATGTTGTATCTACCATGGTTTATATTCTTATCCCCAAAGAAAGAAACCATAATGGTTTTTGTTTAATTTCATTCCAACATCTAACAAAAGTTTTCTTACAATATTGTATACTATATTCTCAACCATATGATTATATTTTCAATAATTTCCATAAATTTATGATTACCGACATGAAATGATAAGAGGTAGGAACATACATGAGGTATTTGGAATGAATCAAGAGATGATATTTGTTACGTATATAAAGTTATTTTGGTTCTAATACCATCATAGTAATTTTTATGAAGACGGCCTATAATAGGGTTGAATGATCCTTCATCATCAAAATCATAAGGTAATGTTTATTTTTTATTTATAAAATGTACTTATATTATATTTCTACATTTCTCTATGGTTTACCATTTCATTAAGTAATTTTTTATTCAGTTTCATCAAATACATTATGGGTCTTCTACAAGGCAGCTCTCTTTCACCATGTCCCATTATCCTTACTGAATTTGTTCATAGTAGTAATTTTAATTCTTGCGTCAGCAATGGTATAATGTATACTTATAGAGTTCAGTAAGTGTTCAATGGATTATACCATATAATCAATGTTGATAACATGTTATTATTCATTAATGGACATTTTAACACTATCCCAACTTCAAACTAACCATCGATTTTTACAGTTTTAGGAGTAGAAATTTTTTTCCATACCAAAAATATAATGTATTCATGAATAAAGAATTTTATAGAAGGTTATACAATATAATTTAAGAGTACTACGGAATCACCAAAGTTAAATTACCCAGATAATATTTTTATTCCCCACATTCTGATGGAAAAAATCGAATTCATAAATTTTATCGTGCTTGAAAGAAAAATAAAAATGGATTTAATTCTGAAATGAATATTTCTGTCTTTTTGTGGGAATATCAATTTCATTAATTGTGTGATAACATCCATAAAATTATATGTTCTATCAATTTTAAATATTCTAATGACTATTATTAATAATATTTAATGGACCCTAAACTATTTCGTTTGGGAGTCTCATTAAGAGGAGTTCCATCATCGGACTAGCTGGTCCAAGATAGAGAATCCTATTAATGGGGGGGGAGGGTCAATCTGAACATCACATCCACAAATATTTCCTTATTATAATATTATATTGATTGAGAAAAAATATACAGTCTTTCCCATTAGTAAATTTTTATCATACAAAATAATAGGTATTCTATATTTTCGTAGGATTGTAGGTTTTTATGGACTCCATATCTAGAATTGACGATATATGAGTATCTGAATACTATATGATAACTCCCACCAGATAATTGGATTTGTTGACATTTCATTCAAAATGGATTATTGGTCTATCCCCCCACTCTAATTCATTGGATTTAATTATTTGGAACTATTCTTTGGGTAACTAAACAGATTCCTTAATCTCTAGGAAGCAATCTATTATGATTATTAATAATACATTTGCAGTTGTGTTCAACTGTTCAAAGTCCTAGATTATTATAATTTAAGTACTTTACCATTAGGATCCATCATATGGGAAACATTTTGGTAGTTTATTGACATTCCATAAAATTTCCATAGCCTATGAATTGGTTTGGTGTTTATAAATATATACTAACTCAAATTTTTAATGTCGAAACTCAGGAATTATTCTCACCGCGTAGATGCCAACATCCAAAGGAAAGGAATTCAAGTTATCTAAAAATTCCTATGTTATATAATAGAAATATCCAAATTAATCTTCTATCTATTCATATAAAGGTATTTAGTCTACTTCATATGAACTCTTCATGGGGGAATGATGCTGGGTTTGAATATATTGACCATTTTCTCCTTTAACGTTTCATAGTTTTTGAAGGTTCTATACTAAATGAAGAAGGCTAAAGACTATTATATAAAACATGATATTAAATGATATTGGACACTCAGAATGAATTAATCCATCAAGCCCTCTTACATAGAAACACATTCCACCAAAACCAGAATCCATTCTCAAGTCCAATCTCATAGAACACTCTATTAGGTTGCAATTCTTCCTTGGTTAGTAGAGAAAAAGATACTTATAGGTGTTGTAGTATCTAAACAGATGATCCATGGTCTAGAGGGACATATTTTTACTAAAAGGATCTTAGGCATGGAGTAAAACTCAACAAAAATGGATCATGTATCTGAGGTATTATGCTTGGAGGAGGCCAACTTTTTTATGGAAGTGGTTCAATCGTCGTGGATTTCTTATTCTACTATAGAGAGGTAACCTCACTTCAAGTAGTATCAAATGATATAGTCTCTGGTATAAATATTTAATGGTCAATCAACATCATTGTATCCATTGATTATTATGAATTATCAATTATTTTAAAATCATTATTTGGACACTACCTAGATCATTGGAGCATTACATTTACTATTTCAATTTTTTGGCCAATTCTTTCCTCAAAAGTATATTTCCTGAATACATGATTTTAGGGGGATACATCACTGGATCCTCTATCCTAAATAGAGATGTAGGGACGTAGAACATTTTCCTATCCTTTATCTCTTTATATATGGTTTATGTTAATAACCACTAAGTGGATTCCTATGGTATTCATCATTTTATGCCCACATAGTCCCACTCCTTCCTTCCTTCCACTTCTTTTCATAGTAATAAAAATTCATTTTTTAGTAACTCAGTCCCTAGATTCATTATAGAAAAACCTACCCATGGATTTTTTTATTATCATCCACACCATTCATGTTTTATTTCACCACTCCTGATCTAATAAATCTAGTTATAAATTTAATCATCTTTATTATTTGTTAAAATAGTGTTAGGGTGTTTCCATCCCTTAATTCTCAAATTGGACAGCCATGTCACACATCTAATTCAAAAATATTTCATGGAATGATGAAATTAAACTAAATGTTTCACTTTTTTAGACTACCTATATTAGTATATATCCCCATTCCCATCGGGTTGTTCATTACCCTTATTGTATAGACTATCTACCATTAATGGTCTATGTAATATGATCCAAAACTTTTTGAAATCTCTTCATATATATTCTATACTTGAACCACATTGTTTTTTCCTTTCAAACACTATATATATTACCCAATAGATTTTTCTATACATCATGAACTAAAGATATCTGCATCTTGGAATGAGATATGTAATCTGAGACACTATCCCATCATATTCGAAATTAAGATACCTTTAATGGATAAATAATGTATAATGAATATGTTAAGAAGAAAACCCATGAAGGTTATTCGAAGAGAAAATCTCATCTCATCTCCCAAAGCTCCCTGATATTTAGTCTTAGGTATCATCTAGAGTGTAAATAGAGTAAAATATTAGCCCTATAAGGCCCATAATATTGCCCAGGTAAAAGATAACTTATGCCTTACGAACCCATTGGTCAGGTAATATATTATATGGATTATGTATCAAATAATTTCTTTGATTATGTGTTTAATACATGACAATGTATCCTTTGTTATACCAAATTCATTCTCTATTTCCATTCTTCTAAGACTAAAATTCATTTATCAAGTATTTGATTCTTCCGAAGTCATCATTTTCTACCAATTATTAACATATTCAACTCAAATGGAGACATATCTCTAGAAATTTAATCTCTACCCTCATATAGATCCTAAAAATACACCTCTAATACGACAGTACATATAGAAGCATCTACATCATATGAAGAAGGCCCTCAAATTTTTATATTCCATTTGACATTATAGCTAAACCTATCAATATAATGAGCTCATTGGTCATCCATGACATATGTAACCCAAATAAATATCCTTGATTCAGGATCCATTACAGTTGATTTAACTAATTAAAAATCAAACAATTCATGTGGAGTAAATATCATAGATGTTCTTCCATTTTTAATTATATCCAGATTTGACATAATGTTATGAAATTATATTATTGAACCTTTGATAGTATTTATCACATGACCTTAACCAAATTACATAGTGGTATAAGATTTAGGACAATAAACTGAATGGCCCATTTCGGAATATATTATACTCATAAAATTGTGATAATCATTCACTACTGGATTCATATCCAACATTCTATGAGGGCCTTCCCAATTATTTTTTTTCCAAACTATCAAACCAATAAAATTATCAATCTAATATCCATGTAGTAAGATATTATTCTATTTTCACTCTATACAATTTTTTATCTTCATAGGATATAGTGAGATCCTCATTTATGTAATTTTTTACCACACCCATGATGTCATGTGGGCCACCTTTTCTAGTCAAACCATTATAACCTCAAACTGTAGTGATACATGATCAATGCAATCAAACATTAAATATAAATTATAGTTGTCAAAATTTATTTATCTAAAATTATTTATTTAATGAGACAAAAAATATCTTTGATAAAAAACTATAAATGGTGGCTTGTAAAAAACGTTTATGCTCCACTCAGAGGGATTTTATCTCAAGTTATGTAGGTGAAATTGGGAATTTTTAATGGAAGAGGCATATAACATGTTAAATTTCGACCCAAAATGGTTTACCTATTAAATTGAGGAGTTCTATGTCACTAGGTCCCCAAATATTATGTTTTAAAGAAGGTCAAGGTGTGAAATATTGACTCAATGCTTGCACGGTTTACAATATAACCCCATCAGAAGTCAACATCTATTCTTAATTTCTACTAATCTAAAAATAATTTAGATCATTCATCCATTATCTTATCCATATCATTTCATTCTAAATGATCTACAAAAAATCAAATAAAACCATAACTAAAAGGAACTCCAAACCACTGTTACATCGATATTTACTTTTAAATTTCATACATTATGATCATTATCAAATTTTGTCAATAAATTCTATATCCAAATTTACTAACACTAGTATACAATGATGAAAAATAGTCATGTACCTATTTTTGAGGAATACCTGAGAGGAAGTCATCTTAATAGACAAACTCTAGTATACGATTATGATATTCACGAGCCAAAACCTATGGGTACACTGATATACCCAGGTGTGTAGGAATCCTGACAGACCTTTTTAATTCCTATTAAATGATCAAATTGATTCATGTTATCATTATTCCATAATTTGAATATTTTACAAACTAAAAATGTTTAAAAAAAACTTGATAATCATTGATAATAGAACTTGTTTCCACTCATTTAATATGGCAGTTGAAATTCCCAAGTATATAATTTTATCTTGTCTTACCATGAAAATGAATTAAAATGAAAATTATCATGATAGTTATAGATTAGTGGAACATATAATGTATGGTAATTCTAAAAAGTAAGTACATGTGGACTTCTGCATGTTCAACCTTTTTTGAAACTTGAATGATAGAAAATGGATGCATTTTTCCAATGTTAGTGATAAATTTTAGGACAAATTTTTCATAGTTCATGACATCAACAGTTTTTAATAGAAGTAGATCAATCAATTTTTATACATCATCTTCATATTCCCTAGTTCTACACTTTTAACAACCATCCAATAATTGTGATGTTCTTCCAAATAATCAATGTTATTTGGATCTTTTTAGGAACTCTCCACAACAACTTCTAGAGAGAAAGTATGATAAAATATGATAATATCACATTTTTTATTATAACAGATCTAATATAATTAATATATTCCAAATGTTTTCATAAAGTTGATGGTAATATAATCCTCCTTCACCCATGTTTTTGAATGTTTATTTATGGATATTAGCCTTACTAATCATCTATTCCAATCAAGCCTCCATAATGATAGTATGAACACTGATTTAGGAGAAAATAACGATATCCCATGCATAAAATATGATTTTGGACTCTACATTTTCTCAGACACAATCTTAATTGTATAGTTAGAAATCAATTCTATAATAGAAGATACTTGTATTGAGAGTGGTACATATGAGTTATAAACTACTTCCCTTAGAATCCTCTATCAGCCAGCTTAGTGGATACTATCTCCCCTAGTGGATCATAGGCTATTTTCAGAATATAACTAATTTCATTATTGTTTTATGTAACTATATTCATTCACATATATCCTACAACATAATCAATGAATATATAACATAATTATATAGAATCGATTTCATGCTTGGAGTGCATGGACATGGAACACTAAAGTTAAAGGATCCTATCCAAAGTATCAGTAGGAATCAGACGATAAAAAAAGAGTGGATTGTTTACTGATTAGATAGACTACCCAAGAAACCCATATTGATATATACACACACATAATGTTTCATAATATCATGATAAGTTTGGTGTGATTCTCATCGGATCACGTATTATTATAGCATTTGTGTCCTTACCCAAAAGTACCATTAAGGGGTAGGCGAATAACAATTAGATGTCACTCACTTATTATTCTATTAAAATTAATCTTGGAAGAAATTTGAAAACATATGATATAACATGTTAATTTATATATTGTGTTAGGACCACATATGACTAGTACCTATACTCATTCTAACAAGAATACATCCTAGAAAGAAACGATGAATGATCTATCCTCCTAGGTATCACTCACATTTAAAAACAATATTCCACATGGTTTGTCTACATAAAGAATGAGGATAAAATTAAAATGATTACTAAACATGTTAAAAACTTCATCAACTTTAAAGGACCTAATACAAATAATTACAATGTTGAGTAGTTCGTGGAGAAATGAAAAATAAGGATCTATTAGAGAATTCTGGAACTCATAACATTTGAAGTGTTGTTCAATATAACTATATGAGAACTAAAATATCCCACTAATTATGTGTGGGGATCAATATTATTGTATGTTTTACAAAATCTGATAAATATTAGTTAAAATTGTCACCACTATGATGAGTGTATTTCTATATTCTACCCGATCATCGATGATAAATCTATTAAACCTTACACCTGAATGGCAATCCCTAGCAGGTAAGAGCCACCATATTAGGAAAATATATAGGAACCAACATATTTAGAAAGAATTATAATCATCTAGTTAAAATTCAAACCCCTAGATTGGTATTGGATTTCTCTAAAAATAACAGAAAATGATCCCCCTATAATCATATCATACTGGATAGAAAAACTCCCCAATCATCTAAAAGCTAGATTTTTCCCATAGCGTTAATGAAAGATATCCAACCATGCCATAAATGGGTTTATAGAGTGATTATAGTGATACCGTCCTAGTATTCTCTATAATAAGTTTAGTATATCCCTCTCTAGAGCAGGGTTTTATTCATCATCTTCCTATAAATTACCTATTAGAAGGAACTCATCAAATACCTCACTAAGTATCAGGATTTCCACCAACTATTTGATATCCCATACGATAATTCTAGCTAAACTATATGATAAATTTATTGTATTAATGACCCAAAATCAATAGATAAATATTTTTGGGAAACATTTAGTTAGTCGAAACACTACGATCTATGATACCCACACTTCTACATATAGTCCAACTACAAACAGCTGAACAATGTACTATGTATATCTCTTTTGAACAAAAATATCAAATCACGTTAATCCAGGAATCTACCACCATGTAATAAATTCTATTTCAGGATCATACCTCTATTCGGATTTCCTAGAAAACATTTTAGGATACATACATTGTTTTTGGTAGAAAGATACTAATGATAGTCATGATCATCACGATTATGTTCCGCATTTTTTAGGATATACACACATCCTTGATGATATTATGGGATCAGTTATACATCTATAGAATGATTTTCAAAAAAATATAGTATATATAGGATGAAATCCTTGTTGATGTTCTATTATTACTAGTGTGGAAATTAATATGTAGTGTCTAAGCCTAAAGACGAATATGGGTAATATATTATTCAAATATTAGCCTTAATATTTTAATTTAAAAATATTCTCAGTGGATTTGTTATGGGGAATGAATTGATAGTAAGGGTTATCCCCAACCTTCGTAGAAATTAAAACACTTATTTCATACACAATCACTGAAATAGATAGTATAATAGTTATAATATTCATTATTTCTACGAAAAAATGATGGTGATAATTTTTAATAAATAAAATATTATGAGAGGGAAATAAAATGTAGCATAGTGAAATGAAATGAAACATTTAATGTGGCCACTTTGAAAACCATGTGTCTGAATAAAAATACTGAATTTTGGATCCCATGAAAAACATTACCTTATGAGGACCACATGGTTATCATTTAGACTCCAATCTCACTAGATAGTCTATGTCCCAAGAATGAGAGAGATAATACAAAGGGAAATATTCATAATGTTTTCTAAATATTTCAGTATGTAGATGGATTCAATTTGTTCTCTAGAATGTTTCTCAAGGTGAGATTTGATGAAAAATTAAATAATAATCAGGTTACCAACTCTTGAACATATATAGATTGGTGGGGGTGGAATCATAATGGAATATAAGAAAACAAAAAATCATTTTACACCACAAAAATATACTTATAATAATTTCAAATTAAACCCATTTAATAGGTGTTTTCTAAGCCAAGAAATTCAAAAAAAAAACTTTGACAATTGAGGATATAATAATAAAAATATATAGAATGAAAAGAAATTAATGGTTTTAATGAATAGAAACCTGACCAATTAGATCAATAGGAAAATCATGGTTGTTAACCATATAGATAACCTACTTGTATGTTGTTAGGGTATTGAATGTGATCACACCCTGAGGATCATTCTTGGGTATCACTATTTGATGCACCAACCAAATGAATGCTTCAACCTCACAGTGACTAGGAATCATTTTTTGACTCTCTATGGGGCGGCCTTACCACATTTTCTATGGAATCCCCATACTATGAAGTAATGGAAATTATGTATTTATCCCCTCTAATCACAACATGTAACCACCAAAATTTCCCTCATTTTGGAAAACCAATTTCTATGGGATTCTTATAAATACCCAACTACTTCTCGTAAAAAGAGACAAACAAAGATAGTATGAATAACTGGTTATTATATTTTAAATTTTCAATTATGAAACCACATGTTTTTTAGATGAAATCCCTCTAGGAATAAAAATAAATAAAACGGAAAAGATGAAGCTCATAATTCCAAAACAATAGGGTAAGATGAAAATACTAAGCCTATAATCCAAGCATATGAGGATAGGACTATGAGAGAAAGTCTATAATCTATATTAATGGTGAAAATCCTAAAATAAAACACCATGAGGCTATGTATATTTTGAATATACTTCACAGTCATCATTTTAGTTATTTTTCCTAAGGTATCCTTCAAGTACTAGTTCAAGAACCTCACCCTTTACACATGTCTCCCATTATAGTAGTATTACTCAGTCACCAATATTTTTCAATTTTGTTGATCGAAATCAGATATATCTTCATGATTTATTTTCCTAAATTTTGAAACCTCTAAAGTAATACTGAAATAACCATATAAATATACCTAAAATATACGATCAAGGCATGTAAATTAAAAAACAGCCCTTTAATTTTGTATTCCCTTGATAAAAGGATTACCAAGGGTTTTTATCCAAGAATTATGAATCACTAAAGTAATAAAGATCATATATCATTTTTATAATGAGGTCCCCAAATATGATGATAGCCATGGAAATACTCATGACCCAGTTTTCCCATTCAACTTAACTAGTCTTCCATGTTCAATCAAATATGGAAACTACACCACCTTAACCAAGGCTCCTTGGAGTATGGAATCCCTCAAAAAATAATCACCTAGTCTTTCTTACATGAGGATATATCCATCATATTATATATATTTCCTTTGTTTTCCATCAACACATAGTGAACAAATCTCTTGAATGGGCCTCCATCAGGTATAAAATGGCAGATTTATTTTCATCACTGATAAAGGTCAACTAGGATGTATTTCCTCCTATGTGTAAGAACCAAATACATACCCCCACCACATAAGTAACTAATTTGCTTAGGTAACAGGGTATCTTCATATGAATAATCCATGCTTAATCCTTTATAGTCCCACCTTTTAGGGAATAGAAATCTCCATAACACGATGTTAATCTTTATGGGGAGAATCCCAATCACATGAAATAAAACATACGAACAATATAATTATCAAATTATATTAAACTTCATGGTATGGTCTTATTAGAGAAACATAATCATTTTAACTATGCTATGTGGGACCTGAATCATGTTAATGAGAATTTTTTCAAGCCACCTAGAGATTAATACCCAACATCATTAATCCTTTATATCCTTCTTTATGAGGACATATTACTCATTTATCAACTTATTTACTCTATCTATAGGCTATATTCCCAAAATAGACATGATGTCGCTTTCACTAGGGCTATATTCAATTGGAATTATCCACATTGGGACATATTCTTTAAAAAACATTAACCCACTTGTAGCGTTATGTACCCCCTGGTTACACATATATTTCCTCTATTATTTCATATTTCTCACAATAACTTATATGTCTCATCTATCAAATATTCTCGATTAGACCATATGAATACTTATAGTTCCATATCCTCTATCAATCAAAAAATCCCCATAGGTCCATATTACTTATGTATCTAATCTAACATCATTTTAACATATTACCTTTGACGCTATCCCAAAATGGATGTTCATGTATAATTCCTATGACAAACTTCACTAGGCATCGTTTTTTTGATTCCTTATGAAATGATTTCAAATAGGATGGATTTTTTACTTCCCAAATGACATTAAAAAGGAATTAATGTCATTTTACATGGAATAAAACAATAAGGGATTAACATCATTTCACAAGGATATATATGAAGACATTTGATCCTCTGAATTCCAATACCATCGATACATACTACCTGCCTAGATGGTTGAAAACTCTAGAGAGTATATTTGTGTGACTACAATCCATAACATAACTAATAAAGAATCACCAATAATTTAATCAAATATATAGACCATATAAAAGATAAATTTTTTTATAATAATTAATAATTTCAATTCATTTTGAACATGTGGGAACCCACCCCCTAATAAAATTTTGGAAGGATTTTAGAATAAAAAAAAATCTATTAGGGAGTCCAAGATTGAATATTATATCCAAATATAGTGATACATTCACCCAAACTCAGCTACTCTGGACCAAAACACATACTAAAGAGTCACTATTAATAGTCCGTAGAGATCACTTGCATTTACAAATTTTGTAATAGTACACTGTCATAGTTTTGAGATCTATAAAACACTTTTATTTCCAACTATAAATTTTTATTAGGAACCTGATTAAAATATGAAAAGTGATCCTGATGTGAAAAATTTAAACATGAACGTGATTGATGAAATATACTATTATTTGCGATGCTCTAATGATAACTACTATTTTTTGGTCCTTTTAGGAACACTCACCCCAGAATCCCCTTCAATCCAAATCGATGGCATCATATATGCAATGATTGAGTTCCAAAAAGTATTCCAAGGTAATAGAATCCTCTACAAGTAGGATTCTCTCACCCTTATAATGTTCACACCATCAAGATCTGAATGCATTTTTTGGGGTGTAACACCTTAATAGTTCTATACATACCATGGAGGAAATACAGGGGAATGTATAAGACTTCAAGATGTGCATGTGTCCTCCTTAATTGAGGAATGACTAAATTAACACAATGGTGCCTTTGACCATCCAAGCCCACTTCATGAACATATAAATAGTGTGATAAAACACCACCCTCTATTATCTTCGGGTTTTAGGGGAGGAATATATATATATATTCCCCACCATAAAGGATCCACCTAGGAGGGATTGTACCAAATTAAATCTCAACAACACCACTCATAAAACATTTTTCTTTATGCATGTATATAATGCTTAGATCATCTCATTTTGTAACAAATAATTTTTACTTTTTTTCTTGACATTAGTTTAGTATTAATTGGATTATTTTTAGAAAACGTTAGTGAGGACTCTATGGATAATTTTATGAATAAAATATCAGCAAAATGTTATATTGATGTTGAGAAAATGTGGTTTCCAAGAAATAACAACCCAATCTAGATAAAAATATTTGGAATCTTGATTTCTAATAGGTGAACCTTGAGTTAATAATCCAAAAATATTGGTATGGAATTAACTTAATCTTTACATGGTGCAAAACAAATATGCAGAACTAAACACCAATTTTGACACTCTCAGAAGATATGATTTGGTTATTTAAAATTATCCTTATAAAGAATTATAAAGGATTTGAATATATTTGATCCAAAAAGTTTAATATGAAATGAACATTAATGAAATTGATTGAAATTTAGGATAACACATGTTAAATGTAGGTACCAAAATTTAGGTCTTATTGGGAATAATTTTCATTATCAAATGATTAATTACACTGATTATTGTTTATTAACACTCAAAAAAATCATCTTGGGGTTATAAAATTAATGGAATATGAATCAAATGGAGAAAGGAAATAAAATTATATGTTAATGGACATTTAAAATCATACATATTTTTCATCCAAAACTTTTATATCTAGTGATTTTTCTATGTACATCTTGTCACTATCCAGAAGATCATACATTGAATTATCTCAAAACACTCTTAGTGGTATGATGATATCATCATTAGTCTATATGTTCTCCTTGATAAATTCTTTTAGTAATTCAATTTCTATTTATTTTATTATTCCCCCTATAATTATATATCATCTAATTTATAATGGATTGGATCTCTCTATATAGAGTACATATCAATTATTGAGTAATGAAGTCACAATTATATCCCAAATCAATCTATGAAATAATATAATTGTACGGAAAAATTGATATTCATATGGATATCAAATCAATTTTATTTCTTCATACATTCTCATGAGGGGTATCTAGAAAAATTATTTATTGAGGTACTAAACATTGAAAATATTCATATTGTTATAGAATAGTTATGATTTATTTCATTAAATATTTCTATGAATTCACCTGAATCGTAATGTTGAGTATTCAGTAGAATTCATATCTAGTGTTATACCTATATTATTTAATCCTTATAGAATTAATTGTTAGTTTTAGTAATTTAGTTCATAATAAATGGAATAATTTCCATACCTTATCATCATTGGGTGTATCCATTCTATAAAGCCTCTAAAACACTCTAACTCATGGATAAAAAATCCTCTAATACTCATAGTTGTAGTGGTTGGTGTGGAGTATCAACCTTATAATAATGAATACTCAAACAAAAAATAAATAAATGATTATGTGATCCTTAATAATCATTGTATCCTTGAAATCGTTAGTGGGTTGATTCCACTCCCTCACTCAATTGTAGTCGCACTTCTGTCTAAAAACCTCTCCTTGATAAAGTTCAATTAAACAAATAAATAACCATCCTTAAAAGTGTATTAAAATATCCTATGGACAACACCATGAATATATCAATCCCAACCAAATTTTTTATCCCACAAAAAAACAAGTCATCAATCAAAAAGAATTTTCACCAAAAGTCTTACTAATTCCTTGTTCCAAACTGCTGTACCAACCACACTATTTCAATACCATCAATTTCTGGTTTTAAATACATTATTTTTATATGTTTCTAGATTATGGTATGTCATATTTTTATAGAAAAAGAAAATGTCATTAATATTTTTGTAAAAAACAAATAAACTATTACAAATATTAGTTATAATTTATCGAAATTGATTATAAGAGTAAAAAACACCATGAATTTACACTATCATATTTTTCCTCTTTTTAAATTTTATCATAGCCACAATTTAATGTTTTTAAGATAAGGTAATCTAAAACTGAGAATGTAGGTTTGATCACAACAATTATCATCAATACTTTACAATCATTTAATATTGGTCAAATCCAGGATGAAATTATGCTCATTGGCTGAGTAAAATCTAGAAAATTAATTTCCAAAAATTGGGAAATGAAAAATACATAAGTAACCAATAAAATTTTAATACTGATCATCAAGTAATTAGTTTGTAACATTTAAAAAGAAAAATTAAATTCTAAAAAATGCATGACTAATGATCAATATAACCAAAAAATAGAAATCCCAAATTCTTTTCACCATCCTTGGATAAAGTATAATGAACTCGAAGGAAGTCAAATCAATGTAAAAAAATATGGATGAAATCAAATCTAAAGGATATACCCAAAATTAATATCAATATTTCTTTAAAATCATATACTATATTATTGAACATTATTTCATTAATTTTAAGGAAAACCTACATAGTGAATTATCTATCCCTAAATATTTATACTTATTTTATATTTTTCTTCAAGCACCGAACTTTGCTCCTACCACAGTTCATCTGAAACCTAATATGAGTTCCACATCTCAAGGTCAACATAATCATCATCATCCCTACTCAAAGTAGTATACGAGTCAAACACACCAATGATGGAATAATTAATACATGTATCTTCTTTAATGGTGATGATCTTGTTAATGTTATCTTTCAATTTTATCCATACATTGGGAAGGTATATTTGATTACATTTGTCATATTATCATTTATCTAGTGATAATGTTTCATTCTAATGGGGAATAGTCAAAATTCCAACTAGTCTTTTTTATAAGTGAAGTGATGAAACCATCTGATACAACAACTTGGTTCCTATATCTTGCCACTTCAAAATTAATTAAAACATCCTCAATATGCAATAATTTTAAATAAGCGCAACATTTGAGTCATCAATAAAATAACCATTACTAAAGATATTATCACAATTATAGTAATAATCAACTATAAATGTTCCTATATTTTGAGATATTTTTTAGTCAAAGTAGTGGATATTCCAACAAAATTCTTTGACATTCCTCTTTGAATCCAAAATTACATTCTCAAATCCAATGGATTACCATTTTTGAAATAATGATTTTGGTCATGGTAACCATTGAATATTGTCTAGTGACCAAATTTTCTAAATGAAAAGAACTATTTTTGAATATTATAATAATAAATATCAAACCAAAATATAGAGGAACCTTATAAATATAAATACATAGTGGATGAATTTTGGACAAATAAACAACAACACATATTCTATCCACTGATTATTTATATGGATTTTACATTCGACATCCAATTTAATTATCCATCCTATGAGGATTATAATGGCTTTGAGGGTAATGAGTTGTAAAATATGAATCACGAGGCCATAGAAACATAACCAACTAGGGTAGATAAGATATTGAAAAGAAAATCAAGATCTAAGGACCACTTCATCACATTTATAGGGTGGTGAGAAAAAACATCAAGTAACCCTAACCCAAAAAACTATAGTAATCATCCCTTAAAGTGAAGAAAATAATTACATGTTGGTAATAAAGGAGGTAAATATTTAAATTATAAAAGTAAATATAGTCAAAAGGTAATTTGAGAAACATCTATTTTGGATGTCGTTTTAGAAATTTATTAATTAGGAAAAAGTAGAAATATGAATAGAGAGTGTGTATATCCTTCCTAAAAAATGATATAGTGAGAAGACCAATTTGAATAGAAAATTTTGAAGGATCATGACCCAAACAACTACAACATCAACAAAAGAATGATAAATATTATCCTTGATAATGAATCCTCATTATCCTTCAAGTATAGATTCTTCAGGATATTGTGAAAATGGATCCATCCATCCACAAATTATTCAATTATAATTCAAATTTATTATCACGAAAAAAACAAAACAAATTTTAAAATATATTTATCCTCAAACCCTTATCAATGATTTATTATGATCAACTAAAAATATATCATTATTTTTGAAAAATATGAATTTGATCTAGATATCATTAATTATGGTTTATGAATGATTACATTTATAATAAATCCTTTTCTATCAAGTATGTAGTCATTGAATTTTTTGTTATGCCATTTGAAATTACAATTGATGATATTATCATATATTCCAAGAACATGTAATTGAATTCAGTTCATCAGAGGACTGTTTTAATGATCCTAGGAAAGGATAAAATCAATACCAAATTTAGAAAATATGAAAACTAGCAACAAACCATCTCATTATTGGGTAATATAATCACCAGTCTCGTTCTACCTATAGATATTCCTATAATGGAGGATATTAACAAATGACACATATAAAAAACGACTGATATTTGTAGTTTTTTTTGTATTTAATATATACTACAATTGATTTTTTATATATTTTCTAAAAATATAAATTCTAATAACCAAGTTTACTGGAAAGGGGAACCTTTATTTTATAGAGATTAATGGGATGAAAAACTTAAGGAAGTTAAAAAATGATAGTTAGTGAAACTGTGCGAACATGACTCTATATTGGAGAAGATATTAATATATATAGTAAATTATAAAAATAATTGATAGAATGTTTTCTCTGGTAAAATGACATAGATTTATTGAAAAAAATATTCTAACTTAAGGTTCACAATAACAATTAGCCAACTCATGATTTGTAGTTGGCACTGGTAAATGTTCTTCAAAAATATTCTGGCATTACCAGTATTGTGAAATGTGTGATATATATAATTATAAAAACATATTGATGTATATATTTCCACATTAATAGTGTAATATTCTGTAAAATGAATGGTTACATTTAATGATGGATTATAACTACTAAATACAATAACATGTTGGGATGCTGAACAAAGAAGATGTTTCTTTCCACTAGAAGATCGTTTCTTATTTTTCATCGATTAGGACTAAATGAAAACCAATATATATATATATAGAGGATGAACCTTAGAACAATGAGGGAAGCAGGGTGATCACACCTTTCCCAAATGAATGTTCCAATATCAAATAATTTTTAGATTAAATAAGTGAAATAGGAAGATGTGGAACTATAACATATGGTAAGAAATGTTACAATGTTCAAACTTGACTATGATGGAGTGATAATATTCATGAAAACAAAAATACATCCCTTAAATAACTGAATTGAAAAAGGTTCTATCACATGAAGCACATATCTCTTTAGTATTTATCCATCTTAAAGGCACAATGTTGTGTAGAAATCCCAAATGAGTTTTCTTGGTGTGAAAAAATGATAAGGGATATTACAGAGTTTATATATTGTTTCATAGTATGTTATTAAGATAAGATTTAATTCTATAATTATAAAAGGATGATAAAATAAGTACCCATACTGATATGGAAAGTGGAAAATAGATCCTTGGATTTTTCCTTATGACTCCTGATGATATGAAATGGAAAAAATATTATTTGGGTTTTAATAAACATCCATTAAACGTTAGTGAATTTTATTACTATCAGAGAACATTTCGTAGTTGAAAAAATTACTAGTATCAAAATTTGAGAAATTTTAAGGATTAATGGAGTATTAATCTCAAATTAATTTAATTGATATCCAAAACATACCCCCAAGATCGTGAGAGGACATCAATAAATGGTGAATATAGAGATTAACATTAGCATTCCATATCATCCTCTGACTAATGCATAATATAATATGACTATTTAAACACTATATATTTTTTGGTTGATTTTTCTATATATTTTAATGGTTTTTGAGTAAAATAGAATCCTAAATTGAAATTTATTACAAAAATAACGTTCACTCTATCATTCTAATGGATCCATATGAGTCCTTCTATGGAAATAAGTGAAGAAATCCAATATGTTGTGATGATGTTTTATAAGATAATTTTTTAGGACATGAAATTTTAGAGGAAAAAATTATGATTGTTGGAGAAATTTATAAGCATAATAGAGAAGATAATAGTTTAAGAAATAGTAATACTAATAATATTTTGTTATATCTAGAGTTTAATGATTGTGAAAAGGTATTCCTATGAATAGATTCTTAGAGGAAGGCTTTTAAATTTGGAAATAAAGTAATGTAGAGCCTATGATATATCAGTCCGTTAAAATTCCTAATTTCATGAGGATGGTATCTTATCACATAAAATATCCAATAAACCCATCTCATGTTCACTATGGTATCCTTGTATCTCTTTTGGGTAAGTATAAACCAGATCATTCACATGTAATGAACTCTAATGCTCTAAAAATGGAGAATGGTAATTCATGGGAAATAACTGGTGGTGATTTAATGTCGAATTGATAAGGTTATGTAGAGCTTGACCACTCACCTTGTCAATGTTTTATAAGATAAATATATAATTGAGGAAGCTATGCGTGATCCCTTGAATATAGTGAAGAACAAATAACCATATATTTTCATTACAATAAACAAAATTCAAGAAGAAATTATTATAAATGGTGTAAATTTACACCCCATATTTTTATAATATATTTCATATTATTGTTTTACATGAATTCAAAATCATATGATGTTGGAAACACAAACCATTTTTAAATAATGGATTATTATATCAATAAAATGAAATATATTACATGACAATTTAATTAAACACAGTTATTATTGTCAATTAAGTAATTATAAGAAGTACCACTTCAATTATTCACTGTCATGGAAAAATGTCTTGATAATATATAATGTTATTATTTTATATTATATTTTTTGTAAATGAATTTTTTTAAGAATTTATTATTTAATTCAAAAAATTGTGTATCGGGTATTAAATCATCATATTAATATTATATTATGATGGAGATTTGATATTTTATTATAAACATAATTTTATAGGAATTATGAAATATACCATTTTTAGAAATACTGAATGTTTCATAACATTTATTGGGATACAAATAATTAGTTTAAATTTAATAAACATTTTACTAAAAAAAATTATTTTATATGTAAAATTGTACATATAAAAATATAAATATTAATTTTAAAAACAATATTTAATATTTTATAACATAATATATAATTTTACTAAAACTATTTTTTTTTAATTGTGAAATTATTTTAAAATTTTTTATTATCTATATTTGAAATAAAATATTATTAAATCTTTTCATAATTTGTATTATTATAACAAAATTTTATAATAAGTGTAATTTCCTTTTTGTGAATAAAAATAAGTTACAAAGGGTAAATAAATAGTCACTTATGTTAAAGTATGCAATTATAAAAAGATAAATGAAGGGAAGTATTCTTAAATACCTCAAAAATGTCAATTATTTATGTATAGGGGATATGGATTGGTTGGTATTCATCTACCCTCTATTATGTTACACTTTTATATAAAATTTCTATTAAAAAATATATGATGTCAATATAATTTTTTACCGATTTAAAAGGTTACACTCTCCTCATTATAAAAGGAGACATACTCAAACCCTTCACATACAATCAAAAAAATTAATTCCAACATTATTATTTTTCCAAATCCCACCTAAATATTCATACTCATGTTTTATTTGATTTGTTCTCCCAAAAATACAACCCCTCAAAGAGTTTAAAAAATGTTCAATAGAGATATTCCATATAGTTGGTTAAAATTTCTAAATTGCTCAAATTTTATATACAATTCAGTTGGTATTATTCTTCTACCAATTTTATCTTATACTATCTTAAAATAATAATACCAATATAATTATTATCTTTATTTGTTATTATATTGATCGAATAACAACTATTTATTCCTCTCTAAACCATTAAAAAACGAGAAAGTTATTTGTGTAACGTGGAGACTACTAAAACCATGTTCATTGTGTTATAATTTTCATAAACTGACATAAATGTATAAATAATAAAAGGATATTTAATGAATAAATAAAATTTTTATAAAATGAATAAGTTATTATGTAAATAAAGTAATTTGTAACTTATTTCCATTTTTTAAAAAAGAAAACATAATTTATTGATACATGAAAACTATAAACTCTATAACAGATATGTTTTATTTTCATTACTAACTTACATGGAAGAAAAAATATATTTTATTAATATATGTTATATTAATTAGTAATAAATTGTTTTCATATGGTTCTTAAATTATGATAAAAAAATTAATGATCATTATAAAGTATTCTTTCAAAATTATAAATTACTCGATATAAGTTTACAAATTATCTTATTCTAATGAACCGTGGATTTTATTTGAATAAATTAAACATTGGGATATATTTTTAAGTAGAAAAAATATTTTTATATTCATTATAATTTATTAATTATAATTTGGAAATACAATAACGGGGATTGAGGCTTGTTTTACAAAACATGTTTGAAACAATCCAAACTATCTACATTTGATGAAGAAAACAGACATAATATTAAAAATAAATGTGTTGTGAATAATTAATTTTATTGAATAAATATGGTAATATATATTAATAAGGTTATAAAATAAGTTATTAAACAGTTATTTGTATAAAGGAAGATAGATGACTTTTTGATATTCATGATAAAATGCAAGACTTACCTTATCCCAAATTTTATTCATGACTATAAGATTCATATTAAAAACATATTTTTTTATATATATAACATGTATATATTCATATTATAATTATCACTAATTTTAAAATATTCATGAAACTCTCTTATTTGGAACCTTTATTGGGGCCTTTATTGGAAAGGTAGCATAGTTTTATGGCTTAATTTTCAATCCCATTTAAGTCAAAAGTGGTATGAAAAAAATTACATTTGGAAACAAAAGTATGAAATTTATCTCAAAATATCTATCTATCTTCTTCTCCTCTATTTATTATTTTGGTTAGTATATCTTCTCTAAATATCAGTACATATGGTAAATAATTTAATTGATGTGACTCTTATAATTGAATCGAACCCATTTATACCATTTGATCCAGTATGTTTCACATATATCTATATCTCTATTTTATTGATGCCCTTTTCCATGACATAAAAACATTGTGAGTTAATTTTTAAATATTTTTTACTTTCTTTAAAAAAGTTTATATTATTTTACATTTTATACATGTGTCATTTTGAAAATTTATCCATTTTTTTTGTGAAAACATTATTTTACCACAATTAAAATTATTATTTAAAAATATTAAATTCCATATTAAAAAATCGTTTTGGAAATGATATTAATTATTAATGAGTTTGAAATGAAAAGTGGTATTTTAACATGTTTTTCAGGGAACATTATCAAATAATATTAGATGGTATTTTAATTTTATGTTATCATCCTTTGATGTTATTTATATTACACTTGGGTTATATTCTTGTGCTACCACCCCCCTTAATTCTATATATGGCTATGTAATTTTTTATTGATGTTTACATAGCACAAATAACATCTCATTTGGTTAATTAATTGTTATTGAAATATGAATGTGTTCACGTTATAGTTGAACAAAGATTTTTTTCATTATGTGATTGGTGGGACTGTAATTATATTTTCCTATAATGCATTAGGTAAAGTCAATTATTTCATAAACTAATAATAATGTGACTGGGGAGTGAACCCAATTCACTACGGAACTCTGTACACTATGCTTTTGAGAAATAGGTGGGATCCTAATCAACTAAGGGTCTGTGGCCACTACATTATGATGGTATTATTAGTTATCCCTGAATAATTATATGATTTAATAATCATAATTGTATTCAATGAAATTATGTAATATGATTATGATACGATCTTATGGATCATGATTGAGTTTTTATGATTTTGCACTATTATGACTCTTGGTTTCTTTGTTATGACACATCTTTATTCCATGACACTGTTTTTATGGTTTATGAATTGTTGGGTATATTTTCATAAAAAATAATAATGTTCTCAAAAACATAATCTTATCATATGCACATTTATGACCATCAATTAATATATACCATTTTTAACCTTACAATGAATTTAATCTCACACATTCTCATATTTAAATTTCCCTTAGTTATAAAGGAAAAACATTATTGGGATATGTCTAAAATAGGATTTATTAGAGAATAAATTTTTAGATATGTTGAATATTGTTCATAAATATGTTAATTATGGATCTAGTCTACAAATTCACAAAACCTATACGGTTAAGGGATGAGTAGAATTTAAATATTTAATTAATGAACATATAAACTATTGGTTTTTGAATTTATTTAATATTTGGGTTTTTTATTATTATCAAGGTAAAATTTAGATGTTTTTTGTGATTAATGTTTTTTATGGATCATGATTTTAAAACTTTATTGTGAATTATAGATACAGGTATATGTATAACCCAACATAAAAATGTTTTAATAATGTGGATATTGTGTTGTTTCCAAGAAATTCCATCACATTATAGATACAGACAAGTGTGTGTAGTTTCTATAATATATTCACCTAAGTTTAAAAATCCTAAAAATGTTTAGCGGGGTATTAACTCAATCTTTATAGGGTTCACAAAAATGTGGGTTGACTTCCCACATATTTTGAAACTCCTAATAGATATGATATATTTAATTTACATTATATTAATTAAATATTATCAATTATTTTAATATACATAGATTAAGAATTGAAATAATAAATTACTATGCAAAAGAAAGATTGAATAACAAAAATCCATGGGTTGAAAGGAGGTATCATAATTTTGGACATATTTGGAATAATTTTTTTATCATATAATTTCATAATATAATTAATATTAATTGACATGCATACTATCATTTTCTATGTTAAAAAATATTTATAGTCTATGTAAAATGGGGAAAAGTAATATTATTACACATTCATGGACATTAAATATATTAGATAATGTTCTATGAACAATTTTTTAATTGTAGAATTTTTGGAGAGTATAACATGACAAACTCAATAATTATATATTTAATTGCTTGTGAAAAATTGTAATGGTAAAATGATCACATACAAAGTATATATCGCTTCTCTGATTAATTTTCATTGGGATGTTCTTCTTGTAAATCTATTTATTCTCACTCTAGTGGGATTGGATTGGATTTTGGGAATGGATTGCATCTATGACTACATATAAATCCTATATTAATTACCATGTAATATAAGTTATATTTGATATCCTGAATCAAAATATTATCATTTATCAGTTTGATGATCAATATGAACTTCCAAAGGAACCAACTTCCATTTTATTCATCTTAATACTGACTCGTGTGTGTTATCTAATAAAATGGTTCTAAAGAAACTCATCCCTAAAAATATACCTATTTTGAAATATTTTATATCTATTTCCAATATAATATTGTATTATAATGATTATTCCTGATATTTATTTTCCAACATGACTAATATATAGTGCAACACCTATTTCAACTATTCTTTATTGAATGGACCATATTAGGCCATAGGAATAAAAGAAGAAAATTTATAATTATATATAATATGGATTAATATGACATAGTGTGTCACTATTGTGGGAGCCAGATCTCATTGTTAAGAAACAGTATGGGTTAATCTATATATTCATTGAATATCCAAAACATAAAAATCACACTATTAATAACAAGTATACTCTACACCATTTTAATATATTTTCTGATCAACTACACAGAGATTATTTATTTTGAAATATTATCGTTTGATATGGATATCATCAATTAAGGGTAAAAAGGAGGATATTATATAGAAATAATTCTATTGGAGGTATCTACACTGAATTTGTAGTTTTTCCATTTTTGGACCGAACAATTCAACCCCCATCTTCATGGATTTTAGGAATAGTGTATTTAGAGATTACACATATTATTTTATGGTAGTATTTATCATTAATTATGTCATATATTCCTAGATCAAAGAAGAAAATGAAGACTACATGATGGTTGTTTAAAATACCATGAGTATGAAGAACGTATATACCAAATTTAGTAAATGAGAATCCAAGAAACATCAAGTCCCATCCATAGGTCATGTAATAACCACTGAAGCTATATATAAGGATCCTTATAAAAGAGTTTTTGTTGAATAATATCATAGACTAAACCCAATGAGCATGATCATAAAAATTAATAGATTTTTTGAATACTATAGACACTTTTTTGTGAGATTTTTCATCACAATAAAATCCTATTTAATGAATATTTGAAGATAGATAGGTTTCTTTTGATAAATAAATGTGAAGAACATTTTATGGAACTGAATGGAATGATGTTCAGTACACATGTGCTTACACTACCTTAAATTAGAGAAGGGTTTGTTATATGAAATGATAAATAAAATAAGTTACTGAGTTGTTTTGTAGTTAATAATGATATGGTTTTAGTATATGACTCATAAAATGTGAAATTTCTTGAGAAAAAATTCCCAAATTGTGATTTTTAGCTAGAAGCTATAATTTTTATTCGAAAATATAGAGTCTTTATCTATATAGAAAAAGGTGTGATATATAAACCTGTCATAAAATTTTGAAGTATATATTTACATATAATTATTTTAACATGCACTTAAAAATATATTAGGATTTTATTAAATTCTATGGAAGCTTGATATAAAGGTACACTTATAAGGTGAATAAGGAGGATAACACATTGAGTTGAAAGGATCATGCATGTTTTTCAATAACGTGGGATGAAATAGATGAAGTAAATATGGGTTTATAGATGATGAACCTTCATATCATAAATCTAGGAGATAAATTCATCCATTATCAATATAATGGTTAACCAAACATCCATGTAAATATCATTGTAGTGTAAATAGAGGATATAAATCTTCAAAGGAGGGTAAGCAATCTACTAGAGTTCAACCTTGGCCATGATGAAGTGATAAGTATCAGGAACCAAATTTATGTGCCTTTATTACCATAATTAATGAAGGGTCTATTATATGGAGAACATATATCATTATTATTTATCAATCCTGTAATAATAAACAATTATAGAAAGCTAAAATGAATTTTTTTTGGGACAACATTTAAAGAGATATTTCAAGGTACGATTCTTGATTCCTTATATGTCAGTAAGTTATTGGTGATCATCATATATCTAAGGGGATGATGAAACCATTACCCATAAATTTAGGAAAATGGGATAGGGCCATGTATTTTATCATAGTACTACCCATTAAATTAAAAGGATATAACACATTTGGGATTATAGTTTACCACCTTGTGAAGTAAAAAACTTTATTTATAACTAGGATGATTTCACAGTTGACTAATTTTTTATACAGACCTTATAGAAGTTTAAATGAAATATGATGTACCACTCTAAATAGTATCTAATTGAGAATTATTGTATAACATGATATTATAGGGATTTTTTTGTATGCATAAAATATTGAGGCAAACGTTTTCATTGAAATTGGGTCATCCTGATATGTCTATTCAAACGATATAATATATGTTTAGATAATTCTCTATGTATTTAAATGGTGGTTGGGTTCAACAAATTTCTCCATTCAAATGTTTTCTCAAAATAAAATTTCACTCAATAATTCAAATGTCTCTTTTTAAATCACTATATGTAAGGATTTAAAAATTTATAATATACAAGGTTGATGTTAGAGAGAATAAGATATTGGAACCTGATATAGGTGGATGAATGGTGGAGGACGTTAGAGTCATTCAATATCACATCATGGTATCTATGTGTGTATTGAAGAGTTCTTTGGACAATAATTGATGATATCAGGAATTAGAAGTAGTTAAAATGTATTCTTATAAATATCTCCATAGATGAAATATTTTATATTTAGAAATAAGGGGATGATGAGGCCAAGATATAACATCCATTTTGAGATTCTTTTTCATATCATGATGATAGCATACCAAATGGTAGTTCCTATGAACCTCTCCAAAATTTATTTTAGGTTCCATGCATCTATTATCTAGATGAGCACACATGATCCTTCAAATGTACTAAAATAAGATATGGTATAGTTAGAGCATGAGATTTCAAATGATGAATATCAAGTTGATATTATATGATAAACTGATAAAGTTCTACAGAAGAAGACTATTCACATGGTCAATGATTTATGGGGAAAATTAAAATTTGATGAAGACACATGGGAGCCTAATAATGTAATGATATAAAATTATCTCAGTTTTCTTCAATATTAAAATGTAATTATTAGTGTAAATATCTTATACGGGGTGTATAATGTAACACTATTAGTTTTTATAATATATTTATATTTAATAAATTCAATGAGTTCAATAGCTTGTGATGCATGTAACATCGAACGTATGTAAATATTAAAATATTGTAATACAAAATGAATTATTTTTAAAAATAATTAAAAAAACTAAATAGTAAAATTATTGAATTAATTATAACTAAAAAAATAAATTTTTTGTGGGTAAAAAATGTTTTATTTCTAAACTTTGTTTTTAATTTACATTATATATTTCATCTAAAAATAAAATTTAAAAAACATGAAATTTAAGTATTAAAAATGAACATCAACATAAAATTAAGTATAACAATATTAGTCTTCGATGAATTTCTCAGATTCTTGTAAAATTATTTATTTTTTAATCAGAGTGTAAAAACTTATTTTTTACAAATAAAATTAGTTTTTTATAGAAACTACTATATAACTGAGAGGTCAAAATTTATAATTTTTTTTAAAAAATTTTTAAAAAATTTAATTATATAAAATTTATTTTATTTATTTTAAAACCTATATTTATCAAATTATCAATAAGTTATACTTATACTAAACCTAATATCATGCCTCATATATTTTTTATTTTTAAAAATAAAATTTTCATTTTAATTTATTTCATTAATTGGAATCTGTATTTAAAAATTATACAGAATGGTTGATCATAAAATTATGATAACATGATTTAAATTTAGTTTCCTTGGTAAAAGTAAATAATGTAAAAAAGATAAATTAATGGGAAAATGTATAGATACCTCCAAAAGGTATCCATTAATTATGTGGATGAGATATTACATGAAAACAAATAATCACCAAATGCATTATCATTCTCTTTGCAAGGTATATTCAGTTAAAAATACATGACAATAATATAAATTTATGAATATTTATAAAACAATACACTCTTCTCACTTATAAAAGGAGACGTGTACAACACATTAATATAAATTGAAAAAATAAATTTATACCTTTGAATCTCTCCACTAATATACCAAAAATTCATATAAAATTTTTTAGTTTCATTTTCACTAAAAATAAACCCCCTTGATAGAATCATAAAATATACAATTTAGTTATTCCAAGGATCATGGATAAATATCCAAATTATGGTCATTATTTCTATTTATTCTTTACTTAGTCATATACAACAAAATTTATAATATAATGCTAAAATAAACCTATAAATATCATTATTGTACTAAATTGTTTTTATATTAATTGAAAAAACATTATCTATTAAAATAGCATGCATTAAAATTATGAAACAATCATTTGTATTTTGCATATACTATAACCTACGTGGGTGGTTTGATCGGGTTTTCAGAAACCATGTTACATGGAAAGATAATAATAATAATTATAATAATTAATATAACAATTAATATAATGTTTATAACATTATTAATGTTATTAAATGTTAAATCTATTTATATTTTCTTGTCGTTCTTTGAAATATGATCATGTTATCCATGCGTATGTGTGCACTACTACCTCCAATAACAACATTTTTTAAGAAATGAGTTTAATTATTTCTTATAATGTATATTTGATAAATATATATGATTTTATTGACTATAAAATCTAATGAATATGGTAATTAAATTACAATGAAAATATTTATCATTATAATGTATTCTATTTATATCTCTAAATATCTAAAAACCAATTCATCATGTTTCCTATTCTCATGAAATAAGACTATTTCTTCCAAATAATTAATATTGGGATGATAAATAAAATAAATAAATCTATTTTAATATATTTATAATATTTTAATTATGATTTTTTTTTCAAATAATAGAACTGATGACACATTTACAAATCATATATGAATCAATCAAAATTACTAACATCTGAATATAAAAATAGTATTTAAAAAAATATTACTTCTACAGTGAATTGTAACAATTAAAGAATATAAAAGGTAATGAATTATAACATGGTTTTTGAATATGTGACTAAAATAATTATGTTTATTATATTTAAGGTTAGATATATTTTGTTTATTGTGAAGGAAAAAAGTTTAGTGTTTCCCCATATCAACTTTACATCATTGATATATGATTTATATCCACCATTTATTTTATTTGTATATATATATAAATCTAATTTCTGTTTATGTAATACACATATCATGAAATCTAAGGGGTGGAGAATCAATAATATAATCTACCATTAATGGATTTTCAATTAGAATGTTGTTTATTTCATATGGGTTTTTTCTAATATCATTTTTAAACCAATATTGTTATTGGTATTCTAAAAAAACTCTCTTATCTTCATTTTCATTGGTATATAAATTAAATTATATGAATATTTCAATTAAAAAAAATTCCACCTCTTCTTTTCTGTTAGGAATATTATTCATCCATGACCATATACTTTTTATATATGTTTCTTTAACTACTTAAATAAATGATTTAGTTGTTTTAAGGCTATATTTACTTTATTTAATCAAATGATGAAATGTTTTTTCTTTTTTCACACATGTGTTATTTTGAAAAAGTTATCACTTTTTAACATTTTCCATGTGAACACATTATTCACCATTATTATAAATCTTTTTTAATGATAAATTTCCATGTTTTAAAATAGATTTTAAAAAATATATAAATTATTAGTGAATTTAAAAAGCTATGGAATATATCTTCTTGTTTTTTAAAGTGACTTATCCCATAATTTCAAATGAGTTTTTTCATCTTTCTCAATATACTTTAATGTTATTTAAATTAAAATTGTTATCTGTTCTTATTCTAAAATCCACATTATTTAATTGGAATTATTATGAAATGTTATATTGAATATTGCATGACAATTTTCCCTTTTACATAGTTTAATTAAGCAATATTAATATATGAATGGTTTTTTTCCTCATTTAATACATATGAATGGTTTTCATTATGTGGTTGGTTGGCCTGTAATTTTATATCCTGTAAATAAATTGTGGAAATTATGATATCCTATGAGATAAAATGATATTTAATTGGGTGTGAACCTGATCCACTATAGGACTCTTCTCACTATGGTTATAAGAATGGGTGTGAACCCAAACCACAATTGGACATTATACTCTTTGTTATGGTGGTTTTGGTAGTTTTTGTTCACTAAAGAAAAAAATTTATTATTTTTTATATCCTAAAAGATTATGTTATTTTCTTATGATATGATCTCATAGATCAAGGATGATTATTGATGATTCTATACTCTTATGGATCATGTATTTTTTATAAAAATTTCATATTCCACAATTCATTATTTATGGTCTATGACATGTTGGGTATGTTTTCATATGTTATAATCAAATACTCATACCCTTATCCTTATAAACATCAAATAACATCTCCCATGTTTAAACATATAGAGAATGTGATATCATCCGTTCTTATGTTTCAATATTCCTAGTTTATTAATGGAGGTATTATGTAGGGTTGTTTTTAGAAAGATACTATGTGGGAAGAACTAGTAGTAGTTATAGAAAATGTTCTTAAAGAAGTCGATTATGTATATATTTTATAATAAAAACCATTTAAGTAAGGGTTATGTTTTATTAATTTATGTACTAAATAATAATCTAAATTGTGGTTTATACATCTAGGTTATTCATAGTTCATATAATATTTTCTACAGTCTTGATTTTAACTATAATTTCTTGGTTGTGTTCTTTATGGTAATATTGATATTTTTGACGTTATGTTTTCTATAACTATGAAATTGATTAATGTTATCAATGTGATTGTTTAAATTACTATGTAAAAATGGTTATTTTAAATATTCTTGTAATTGATTATATGAAATATTCATAGAAAATTATTTCATTAACATTTTTTATTCCTAATCTACCCATGGTACCCCTTCCCATATGATTTCACATACTATGAGTCTTAACGGACACTTTTAAAAAATTTCCATTCAATAGGGAACAAAGAACGACACTTTAAATGAATTATTAGATGTATCTTAATTTATATTGAAGCTTTAAATATTATTAAAATTATTTGTTTTCATTTTATAATGTAATGTGGAAAACATCTATGTCTCTAGTCTTTGAAGATTAAAAAATTATGAGATCCTTCATGATTTGAACCACTATATATTGTAATAATATAATATTGAAACCGTCAAATCTGGGATATTGAATTCATGCTTGTTATAATTTAATAAAAAAATTAATAAAACGTAAAATTAAATTATATATGAATAAAATTGTAGTAAATAATAATATAATTATGATAAGAAAATCCTAAAAGTTTAAACCTTATGAAAGCATTATTTCAACCTATGGTAGTCATGATTAAAATAAAATATATTTTGGTTTAACCTAGGCTGAATTATATCTAATTATATTATAATTCATAATATTTTCCACATTATTAACTAAACCCCAATATGATACTAATTTTGATCACCCAAATTAATATAAATATGTAATAGAACATTTTACACAGATATATATTGTGTATAATATTAAATCAAACCCTATAATTGATGTATTATATGTCATTGGACAATAGATACACAATGTATTTACATTACAACACTATGAAAATTTAAATATATTTTTACCTCACACAAAACATGTTTTGATATATCGTATGTTATAATATTCCTCATGACTTGGGTAATGGAATCATAAAAAATTTGGTGCACGAATTCAGAGTAAGGGTTAAAAAAACTTACATAAAAATCAATGATAATAAGTAAGTATAAGATGATAATTTAGGTATGAGAAAAAAATCAAGGTATATGACTATAACATAAGAAAGTGCTACACAATTAATCTTGAATCCTAAAAATTAATATGACATATGTATTTTGGAATTAACTATGAAGGTTTTGTGAGAATATAAGGACATGCTAAATTAGACAAGAGACAATAAAAATAATAAAAAAATACAGAAATATGTGAAAACAAGGATAATACATAAAAAATAACACAGAAATATGGGAAATAAAATATAATAGAAATCTATTTAATTTTATGGATCACTACAAAGACCATTATTACATTGTGAATTGGGTTCACTTCCCATTCCCATAAAATATGTAGTCTGATATAACATTATAGTATCCTACACGTAATGGGTTAGGTTCACTCCCTCGTCCAATACATATTATCTCATGATATATAAATTATTACTCAATGAATTTGTGTTCTATTTTATATGGATCCCACTAAACACATAATTAAAAACCCCACAAATGTGTGCCACATAATGGTGATCACATTCATAAATAACTCATATCATAAATGACCTATATGGAAAAAATTGTTTTATTGAAAATTTACACAAATCATTATTAAATCATCCATTTAATTAATGTGTATGATTTTACTAAAAAGATATATCCCTTATTAATATATTGAAACATTAGCATATATATAGATAAATAAAAAACATTAGACTATTTTTAGAACATCATTATGAAAAATATATAAACTATCCTTATAAAATTTATAATATTCATAAATATGTAGTTTATAAATTCATCTCTTAAAAAAATTAAATTAAAATAATTTAAATTTAATAAACATGAAAACATAAAAAGTATGGTTCATAGGGAAAACCATATAAAATGGTGGGGGACAATTAGGCATGTATCATAATATAGTGGAGGTAAAAATATTCGATTCCAAAAATTTAAAATAACTCAACATGATTGTATATATATCATATGAATCATATATGTATACATATGGATAGATAACACATACATGATACCAAATAGAAAATATGAAAATGGAAGAAACATTTTTATATCAAAAATTATATTTAAAATAAATTACATATATGTATTTTAATATGGGTGAAATAAGAATAATTGATATGTAATTTTTTATATATTCTCACTAGCGAATATTAGGAATCGATAATCTCAAGTATAAAGAATGACAAGCATTTTAACCCTTATGAGTTTCATTTTGTATGGATAAAATAAAAATGAAAGAGAGAAAATGATATGGATTTTTAAATCCAATGAATTACATGTGATTAATGGTATTATGAATACATTTATTAGTATGTAGGTACATATAATAGAATAGGTGGAGAATATGAAACATTTGTCAATGAAATAAAATACAGATCATAAACACATTACTTCCTACTGAATCCTAAAAAAGTATTTTCATTGATTATATAATAATAATTTTAATATCAATCACATATTTAATAACCTTATTCACATATTATACTATTTTTACTACTCAATTTTAATCACTTATTACACATAAACTGGTAAGATAATGTATATTCTTATCATTAGATATTTGTAGTTTTGTTTATTTCATACATATTTCATAATGATAATAATGATCTTAATTCATGGATTATAAGCTCATAATTAATTAATTAGTTTTTCTCTTAGAATAATTTTATTGAAATGATTTATTCAGTCCCATATTCATTTTACAAAAGATGTGGTTACGATTCAATAGAATGGAATTCCCGATGAGCATGTTTCATGTAATTTACCAATAACAAAAAGTTACTTTATAACGGACGTATAATTATTTAGAACCCCTATAAAAACATATTTATAACGTAAATTTAAATATAATGACATATATTATAAGTATTGATGTGTTTAACCTCATTCATGTTGGAAACAATGAAGTTAGTATAACATCATTCACGTCGCTGGTTGAAGTGTCAAAATCAAGATCACACTATAATAATGAATAAGAAAGAGTATAATGTAATATTATATTAATATAACTTATGGAGTATCATAATGAGGTTAATATATCATAATTTTATATATTAATGTTGTTTATAATGTCTTAGGATGAGAAGTAAAATGAAAATGATAGAAAAATATGTGATACTTAGTTTAATGAAATAACTCCTCAAAATATGTTCCTTCAAATTGAAGGTTTTCCGCCTCCTTTTTTTAATAATGGATAAAAATAGGTAATATGACTCTATAATATGGAATTTGGGTCATTATTTAAGATAAATAAAATTGATCATTTTGGATTTATTTCTGTATAGGATGTGTTCATTTATATGCATGCTTGTAGGACATTTCATAAAATACCAATTTTATAATGTCTATGGAATTCCACGATACATTGACTGTTTATTCAAAGTGGAAAAATAATGGAGATGGGTTTTTTATAAAATTATAAAAATAATATATAAATTAATTTAGAGATATTTTATACTTTTTTCTACTAATTTAACCCCGTTTTACCTCATTTTACCCTTATTATGGAAACTCAATTTTAATCCTGGAAACTAATAATTTTCCCAAGAGTAAAATTTACCCACATAAGTTATACCAAATCCCAAATTCAAATAATGTAATCTTATTTATTAAATTGTTTTTCTGATTATAAAGATAATATATTTTTAATTAGATTGATAATTATAGAAACACAACTTTTAATAAGCTATATTAAATCATTTATGTGAGATTATTCTTATTCCATTCTAAATAATTATGACAAGATAAATGTTATTTTTCAATTCATATATAATAAATAAATTTAATATAACTTAATAATATAAATATGATAAATTTGTTTTTTATTTAACAATATATAAAATACTATAAAATAAATGATTTCAAATAAATAACTTTTGTTGAGAAAAAACCCTTAATTTATAATTCCTTATAACTTCATAATTTTTAATTATATTTAATTTTCATATTTTACTAGTAATCCATTTAATCCATTAAATCTATTAATATAAAATCATGAATTAAAAATATAAAAACCAAAGAACATTTTTCATTATAATACTTGTTATTTTCAAAATTAAACTTTTTTATTTTTTGTTCACTCTAAAATCATTTATTTTATGTTAATTACAGGTCAAATATTTTAATTGTAACAAATTAATAACTTCTCACTATAAAATATTCATTAAGGATATTTTATATATTTATATGTAATCACCATATATTCAAATATAAAATATACAATTCCCATATATCCAAAGACTATATACTCAATGACCACATATATATAACATTAATATATATAACCATAAATACTTCTCTAAAAGGCATTCATAACATTTATTGGTTTATCTCTCAAATTATCTATTATATTTCTAATCATTTTCCAACTTTCTATAGTTATAATTAGAGGGATGAATTTTAAGAACAATCCTAAGGATGAAAAGTTCATGATCAAGTAATGTTAATTTATTTATGATTTTATTCCTCTTATAATTTCAATAAATATGATTTCTATTTATTTCGTAAAAAATATTAATATTAATCTTGTGTTATCAAATGTTATCAAAATAAAACATAGAAATAATTTTTTTGTTTAATTTCGTATAAAGGAGAAGATACTCAAAATATTCATTGAATAAAGTCATGGGATGTTACACATTAAAATACCTAGTTTAATTTCAAAACACCCCCCACAATGGGGGACTATTTGGTTTTAAAATGCTGATTAAAATTCTTAAAAATTCTCTGATGTGCATGTGCATTCCCTACACCCACTCTTTCACTTTGTACATATATATAAACAAATATTTTAAAATTAAAAGAAAAATGTATAATCATGAGTAGATATAATAGAATAATGTTTATACGATTTATTTTATTAGGTATAAGATTGTATTTATACAAGTTCTACAATTATGTTACTTATAAGATCATAATGTATAAAATTAGATATCTTATACAAGTATATTAAAATTTTAAAAAATGAAAAAATTATTTCATGGAAATGGTTAATTATTAATTTAAATTCCATAGAAATATTTTATAAGATTATGATGAATAATATATGGATATATATAAATTAGTTGAAAAACCCTAAAAATCATATATTTCTTCACTAAACTTCTTTTATTATCAATGTTAGGATGCAACCATAACATAAATTGTCTATTTTTTCATATTCAATGTCACATATATATATATGGGATCCCTAATAATGGTAAATATTCAACATAACAAGATTATTATAAAAAGTACTATCAATATTATGATCAATTCAATTGGGGAGAATTTTTTGTGGAAACATGATTCTTGGATTTGTTGATTGGGGATTCGAGTTAAAAAAGTAAGAAAACATATTTTACGTATTTATAAATAATATATTCTACCGTAATACTATAAAATAATTTTTAAAGTCCTCAAACTAGGTTTTATAGAGGTGAGTATCTATCCTTTCAAATAGAATATTCAATATATTGGACATTCTAAATCATATATTGAGAGACATTGAGATTTGAAAAATTACTGGATGTTTTGATTGTGGAAATGAAATAAACTACAATTTAATTTGTAGATAATGGAAATAAACCCACATAATACGCTATCAATTTGATAAATCTTAAATGAAAAAATGTTTCCCCCCAATATAAATTTCCAAGAGTCATATTGGGGGTTGAGTAATGACCCAAATCCGCTCTTCCCTATTAAGTGCATAATTATTTTTTGAGTTTATTATTTTTTTTATTTAAAGATAAAAAAATGAGAAAAATTTTTTGAAAACAATTACCTTTTCCATTGTGGGTTTTAGATAATCAAACAACAAAATTACAATTTATCAGAGTTATACAAATAAAATATCTAATTTTCTTCACACGAACTGAACCTATATCGAAGTCACCCATATTAAAATTTCTAATTGACCTACGAGAATACTTTCTCAAACATTGGATGTAGGATAATGTTTATAGTAAGTGGTTTTAAGTCTATTATAAAATTTTTTTCTTTGGAAATTATAAATCTCATTTGAAGGGATTTATCAAATTAAATTTATGAAAAAATAAATACTTAACATTGAAATATATATTTAAAAATTCCTTAATAGTATTTATAAATATTAAAACTAGTTAAATTTATAGAAAAATAATAAATAATTACTTTAAAATAATTTTTCTTATTTCTTGTTTTAAAAACATTAAAAAATAATTAAACTATTTTCGATTAATTCTGATACTCATGAAGATCAAATAATAACAAATATCTATAATAAGAAACAAATGTATTATAATATCCCAAAGACATCATGGGTTTACTCCCATACTTTATCATCTCATCCAATACTCAAGTGCTAAAATTGAATGAATGCATTTTAAAAGAACATAACTTCTCTTTCAAACCCCAAAACCATTCAATTCCATAAATATAATATTTTCATTGAATAAAATAAATTTATAACCTATTTTCATGACAACCTCTCATTTTTATGATAACTCGTAAAATCCCAAATAAATACACTAAACCATAATAATTTGTTTTTTTAAATGAAATAAAAAAAATTGATTAAATATTAAAACTAATTGTTATTATAAGATGGATGGAATCTCAATACTGCCTTTAGATGATGGCCATATCAAATGCTCTAAATGAAATTCATGTATGTGTGAGAGGATCATACACATAAGTTTTTTTAAAATACTACTATAAATGAGGACAACACCCATAAAATGATGAATTCGAGATTATTCATAAACTAATAACTTTTCCAATTAAAAAAAATAACAGTTAAATTTAAAAAAAATCATCTATCCTAAAAAATTAATTTCAAACTAAAAAAATTAAGTGTTTTATTATTTCAGATCATATAATTTAATACTAAACTTCTAATATAATTAAATTTATATTATCAAAATATATCTATATATAGTGAAAATTTTGGAAAATATATGTTTAAAATTTCAAAATATTTTCCCATACATTCAATGAAGCAAATCAAATATTTTTTTAAATTAATATATATATCTAAAAAATTAATGAGATATTGATAAAGATACTAAAAAATAATAATTCCCTTATCATGGTTAATGAGAAAACATAGTATATATATATATATTATGGACTTTATAAAAATAAATAAATAAAAGAATATGTTGCTAAAAAATCTGAGAAAACCACTTAAAATATGGATTTAGAGAAGTTCATAGTATAACATAATATTGATTTTATAAAATACATCCCTTCAGTAAAGAAATGAATCAATAAAAATTGTATAAGTTTCTTAAAAAAACTAGAAATAGAGTAGAGAAGAAGTTTTAGTTTTTCAAATAATGATGAACTTCCCTCCTACAGACTGACCCATTAAAAAAGGAGTCATGATTTTAAATATCTAACTCCAATATTATAAAAATAATTTCTTATGGGCAGAAGAAGAATCAAAATCAAGTGGTGTCATTTTAATACTTGTTGAACAAGATCAATTGAGAGGAAAATAATATGTGGTGTAAAATACTAATGAATAATGATGCAAAAAAAATTATATACTTATTTTTATTAAATATTTTGAAGACAACTAGAAAAATAATTCACTTCAAAATTATTTTCTTGTTTTATTTCATTTTTTCCAAATATGCACTCAGATTCTTCACAGATTTGAGATAATCCCACCAAAAATTGTTGAAAAAATTATATTCCATTAAAAATGAAAATAGTGTGGGTAAAAATCAATGAAAATGGAAAATTAGAGAACATGGAATTTTCTAAACACAAATAGTGAAACCCTGATTTTGATTGCATTTGAAAATTATCATTATGACTAATAAAATTATGGAAAACCAAAAAACACAAAAACATTGTGCTTCTAATTAAGAAAATACTTATTAACCATAAAATGAATTGATAGATAGGTTCCTAAATAGATTTATTGACCTAGAAAGAAAATAAACACCTACCTCACATAGATTTATGTAGATCTGATATCTAAACCCTTAGATCTAGATTTTGATGCTCTCTTCAAAACCCCTAATTAAAAACAAACCCCTTAAATAACACGTAGTGATCCTCATTTGGAACTAGAGTATGATCCCAGTATGGTGCCTCAACCTTTATCAGAATATGCTAATAATCCTTCTGGATGGTTGATAGAATGTTCCCTTGCACAAATATTACCACTTGTTCATGATGATTAAATTTTTGAGTAACCCCGACTATAGGGTTTGAATATGCACCAGTTCATTTACAATAATGTCAATATATTATGATGGTGTTCATACACTATCGCTAAAATATATTGTAATTTTAGAAAATTGTGTGTAGGGATATAATCCTACACATTTGTTATCTCCATTGTATACTGGAATTTGTCTTTGATTGAAGCAGTTAAATGAACACAATTATTTCCTCCTTGTACAATAAGAATATGCTGGTGGCCTTCATGAAAATGTGTGGTGAAATGATCCTCCCACATTCCTTCTATGAGAATATTCCCAAAAATTCATTATGATTTTGCATGGATATGATCGTGCTAGATGTTTTCTACCAGGATATACTGTCATGCATTGTCAGTAGGAGTGGGTATATGAGCCCTCTCATGGATGTCCATCATTTTACTTCCCTAAATAGGATTCATTGTTACCCGTTAATTTGTATTAGATGGGGAAGTGTGTTTGGTGGTACCCTCAAGAGGGGGCTAGTGGGTAGCAATGGGATGGTGTTTCAGCGACGTTTTATAGATTGCCTTCTCAGTAGCACCTGAACTGGATGAGAGGTATATTTGGATTCATGATTCACATTTATTAGAGACAAAAGGTGGTAGTTTTTGCAATCCAAGGATTTTCTCCTAAAGTAGTTCATTTTAGGGACATGGGATACATGCTTCCAGTTAGCGTTTCCTATGTGATGTAGAGTCACTGGATTCATTTATAAGGGAACCTCATGGGTAGATACTATGGTCAGGATTGTACTATGTCAGTGGAACTCCCAAACCATCATGTTTTACACCAGATGTTGGCTTTGTTGCGTAGGTGGAATTTCTTAATAAGTGATGGGGGTTGCATTTATAGTAGACTTACCAAATAAAATTCAAAATGATGAAGGCATTTCTTTGGATTGGGATAATGTTAGTATTTTTAGTCCTGTATACTACAGGGAACAAGGTTACCAATTAGTGAAATATTGTAGTCTTTATGTGATCAATCAGAGATTCATGGTCAATAAAATTTTCCTATTTTTCTAATTTATCAATTCTACTATAGTAGAAATTTCAATAGGAGGACGGAATTTTAAGAACAGAATTTACAAATGAGCATTTATATGATCATGTCAGTCTTACTGATTTCTTTATAAAGGGTATGAAAAACAATGTGGCCCAATTTATGATTATTTTATCATCCTATCATTTGATAGATTCACATTATAATTTTCAGTTTTCATTTCAAATGAGGTGAAATAAAAATTTTACAACTGATTATAAATAATCATTTTTTTGTTAGAGAGATTCACATTATGTTCACCATTTCTAATTCATCATGATTAGGATGAATGACGTGGATGGGATCCAACTGACAGATTAATTTTTGGGAGTTTTTCTTGTAAAAAATAAAGATAATTAGGATACCACTATCTCTCTCACTGAAAACCCCTAATATTTCCCTCTTTTGTAACAAGGTACAAATATTCTTTCTAAGGTAATGTGACCGCATTAGTTTTTAGGCCCAATGACTCTTGGGGAATTGCATTGGTCAAGAGGATGAGAGGTTGGGCTCAGAACACTCTCTTGGGGGAATTATTTCCTCCTCCCAAATTAACAAATAGATTTAAGATATATTGGTGAATAAATTAATATAACTAATATGGGATGATTAACCTATAAAATGATAATGGGTTAATTCTTTTTTAGGTTTCAAAAGACTTAGACTCTTTTGTAAATCCGTCTATATGTATTTTAGTCTCCCCATCATTCTCCTGCAATGGGTGACTACTTATGTGCTAAATCATTATAACAAAGGGATTTTGGAATGTGTTTCCCAGAAAGGTGGCAATTAATATTATACTTAGGGGATTGATCCATTATGTGGTGTCTTACATATTTGAGTTATTTAAGGATTCAGAACCCACATAGTTTTTTGAACAAATGATGTTCAACCATCATGTAAGAAGAACATATATAGGTTCTCTAGGACACCAGGTGTTCAAGATCGAGTCCTAGAGTGACATCATACATATCCCAATTATAGATAGAATCATATTTTCCATAGTTTATATGTTTGAGGACTCTATTATGAGGTTTCTCTTGTCATTGTGATGAATAATATTTTCAATGATGTGATTATTACCTTTCCCTAATACCAAATTAGCTATGCTAAGTGTGAGAAAGAAGGGGTGGAAAATTATTATTGTCCATTTCTCCGGATGTGGGAATTATGTTTTGGGACAATTAGAAGATGATTTATTATATATCTCAGGCCTTATGGATATATCCTATGTATACTGGTTATGGTAGGAATCTGAGCCATCATAGTTCATTTATTTCTATATCTGTTGATGGTAAGGGAGAGTAATATCCCCATGGGAATGATTGGTTCCCGATGATCAAAAATAAAATATTCAAAAGGATTACATCAAAAAGGATGTGGATTTGTTCTCGAGCCTTTGGAATTTATCAAATATACAGTCTTTATTATAGGAATAACAGTTCTCATTGTTAAATTATGACCTTCAGATCAGACCCATCGTATATGCCCTTGTGTTAAGGCTAATGATTCATGACACTTGTTGGTCTGTTAAAAATATTTGTTCACCAAGTTGGTAGAGAATCATGATATAAATTATATGATTATTAGAAATCCCAACGTTCATGTGATATATTCTTGGTGTGGGAAACAAGGGTTTAAAATGATCAATATAACCAGGATGGAGAGTTGGGATGTTACAGATCCGGATGTCATTTTAGAGATCAAACCGGGAATTGGTGGCCTACATATCTATAATATGGATTGAACAATTGTCTACATAATTCCTTTGATTGGGGCTTACATTCTGAGGATTCCATCGACATTCGGACATATCATATTATTTGTCTATTTGGGGATTACCATTTGAGGTTTCCAAGGATATTTGGACCTATAAAATAATTTCAGTGATTGAGGATTACACTCTAAGGTTTCCCACGACATTGGGTCATGTCATTTTATGTCACTGGTTGGGGATTCCACTATCAGGCATTCCAATTGATATGGTTTACTTTACTTCATGACATGACCTGATTGTCTTCTTGTATTGATATGTAGGAGACTATCTTCTTTTAATATCCAAAGGATGTCACAAGAACAAAGATCAATTATCCATAAAATATCCCAACATCTGGGTAGTCTATCTTGAAATCCATATCATGACATGGCTAGAATGTCTAGTGGGTGTCACACAATCAATCTATATTTTCTTTGGTTTCTTTAAAAAGAGTTTTCCAAAACATATATAAGGTGTATTGATAGTCAATACGACATGTCTCAGAGGTTGTCACATGTCTTGGGCAACAATTCTGGGGGGTATCGTGAGACTAGTATAACATGTAAGGAGGTCATTTTTGAGTCTGTAATGACATGCCTAGAGGGTGTCGTAAGGGCATAGTTGACATGCTTTGATGTTTCCATGAGACATAACAGGCATTAACTTGTGTCATTATATGAGTTAGGTGTTGTATCTGAAGGACATCATGGGTATTGGGTGACAGGGCTATAGGGCTTCATGAGACTAAAGTGGTGTGTCCATGGGGAACTGTGTGACTTGACCTAACATGTTTAGAAGACTTCATAAGACCTGGGTGGAATACAGAAGGAGCATCACGGGGTCTGAATGACATATATTTTTGTTGTTGCATGATATGGATGGATCAATGAAATCGACCAAGGGTCTACAGAGATATTTTTGTTTAAGTATTTCACCTTTAGTCTTTTTCTATCCATTTAATAAATTAAAGGAGTTCAATAGCTTGTGATGCATGTAACACCGAACCTAATTATATATTAAAATATTGTAATAAAAAATGAAATATTTTTTAAAATAATAATAAAAAACTAAATATTAAAATTATTGAATTAATTATAACTAAAAGATTAATTGATAGTGGGTAAAAAATGTTTTATTAGGAGACCTTATTTTTAATTTATATTATATATTTCATTTAAAAATAAATTTTAAAAAACATGAAATTTAAATATTAAAAAATGAACCACAACATAGAATTAAGAATAACAATAAAATTCGAGGATGATTTTTTCAGATTCTTATGAAATTATTTATTTTTTAATTAGGGGTTAAAAACTTATTTTTACCAAATACCACGAGTTTTTGATAGAATCTACTATATAAATGAGAGGTCAAAATTTATATTTTATTATAAATGATTTATTTTATATTTAAAAATTTATATATATAAAATTTATTGTATTAATTTTAAAACCTATATTTACCAGTTTAAAAATAAGTTATATTTATACAAAACCTAATATCATGCCTCATATATTTGTTATTTTATAAAATGAAAATTTAATTTTAAATTTTATCATTAAATGGATTCAGTATATAAAAAGTATAAAAATGGGTATTTCTTTTTTTGATCATAAAATTATGATAACATGATTAAAAAGTAGTTACTGTGGTAAACGTAAATAATGTAAAAAAGGTAAATTAATGGGAAATGTATAGATACATCCAAAAAATTATCCCTTAATTGTACTGATGAGATATTCCATGAACACGACTAATTACCAAATACATTATTATCCTGTTTAGAAGGTATATTCATTTGAAAAATATATGACATTAATATTATTATATGAATATTTATAAACAATCCACTCTTCTCACTTATAAAAGGAGACATCTACAACACCTTTGTATACATTAAAAAAATTAATTTATACCTTTGAATCTCCCCACTAATATACCAAGAATTCAAATAAAATTTGTGAGACTCATTTTCACTAAAAAACAACCCCCTTGATGGAATCATCAAATATACAATGTATTTATTCCATGGTTTATAGATAAATTTCCAAATTACGGTCATTATTTCTATTTATTAATAACTTAGTCATATACAACAAAATATATGATAAAAAGCTAAAATAAATACATAAATATCATTAGTGTACTAAATTGTTATTATATGTATGGGAAAACCATTAACTATTCCCCTCCCATCCGTTCTAAAGATGAAAACATCATTCGTATTTTGCATATACTATCACCTACGTGGGTGGTTTGATCAGGTTTTCAGAAACCATCTCACATGGAAGGATAATAATAATTTTTATAATAATTAATATAATGTTTATAACATTATTAGTGTTATTAAATGTTAAATATATTTATAAATTCTTTTTATTCTTTGAAATATGATCATGTTATCCATGAGTATGTGTGCACTACTACCTCCAATAACAACAATTTTTATGCAATGATTTAATGGTTCTTATAATGTATATTTGAAAAATATATATGATTTTAGGGACTATTAAATCTAATGAATATTGTTATTAAATTACTAAAAAAATAATGATCATTATAATGCATTCGGTTTATATCACTAAATTTCTAAAAACCAATTCATCATTTTTCCCATTCTCATGAACTAAGAAAATTTCTTCCAAATAATTAATATTGGTATGATAAATAAAAAAAACTATTTTAATATATTTATAATATTGTAATTATGATTTTTTTCAAATAATGAGAACTGATGCCACATTTACAAATCATATATGAATCAATCAGAATTACTAACATCTGGTTATGCAAACAGGCTTTAAAAAACTAATACTTCTACAGTGGATTGTTACAATTGAAGAATATAAAATTTAATGAATTATAACATTGTTTTGGAGTATGTGATTAAAATAGTTATTTTTATTATATTGAAGGTTAGATATCATTTTTTTATTGTTGGAAGGGAAAAAGTTAAGTGTTTTTTCATCTGAAATTTACTTTATTGAGATAATATTTATATCCACGATTTATTGTATTTTGTATATGTATAAATCTATTTTCTGTTTATGTAATATGCATATAATGAAATCTAAGGAATTGGAAAATCAATCTTATGTTCTACCATTATTGGTTTTTCAATTAGAATGTTTTTGATTTCATATGGTTTTTTTCAAATATCATTTCCCAACCAAGATTATTATTGGTATTCTAAAAATACTCTCTCTGCTTCTTTTCCATTGGTATATAAATTTACAGATGTGAATATTTTAATTAAAACGAATCTCGTCTCTTCTTTTCTGTATGGAATATTCTTTATTAATGAACATATACTTTTTATTTATGTTGCTTTACATAGTTAAATAAATGATTTAGTTGTTTTTAGGCCATAAATACTTTATCTAATCAAATTGTGAAAGTTTTTTCTTTTTTCCCATATGTGTCATTTTGAAAAAGTTATCACTTTTTAACATTTTCCATGTGAACACATTATTCACCGTTATTATAACTCTTTTTTAATGGTAAAATTCCATGTTTTAAAATTGAATAAAAAAAATTTAAATTATTAATGAATTTAAAAATCTGTGGAATATATCTTCTTGTTTTTAATAGTTACATATCCTATAATTTCAATTGAGTGTTTTTAAACTTTCTCAATATACTTTTATGTTATTTAAATAAAAAATTTTATTTGTTCTTATTCTAAAATCCACATTAATTCATTGGAATTATAATGAAATGTTATATTGAATATTTCATGACAGTTTTCCCTTTTACATAGTTTAATTAGGAAATGATAATATATGAATGTTTTTATTTTTTCATTTATGTCATATGAATGGTTTACATTATCTGGTGGGCAGGCCTGTAATTTTATATCCCATAAATAAATTAGGGGAAATTATGATATCCCATGATATAATATGATTGGTAATGGGGAGTGAACCCGATCCACTCTAGGACTCTTCCCACTATGGATATGGGAATGGGGGTGATCCCAAAAAACAATTGGACATTGTCCACTTTGTTATGGTGGTTTTGGTTGTTTGTGTTCACTAAGGAAATAAAATTATTATTTTTTATATTCCAAAAGATTATCTTTTTTTCTTATGATATGATCTCATAGATCATGGTTGATTGTTGATGATTCGATACTCTTATGGATCATGTATTTTTTATAAAAATATCATATGCCACAATTCATAGTTTATGGATTATGACATGTTAGTTATGTTTTCATATGTCATGATCATATACTCCTACCCTTATCCATATAAACATCAAATAACATCTATAATGTTTAAACATATATAGAATGCGATATCATACATTCTTATGTTTCAATAGTCCACGTTTATTAATAGAGGTATTATGTAGGGTTGTTTTTAGAAGAATACTATGTGGGAAGAACTTGTTGGAGTTATAGAGAATTTTGCTAAATAATTCTATTATGTATATTTTATATAAGAAAAGAATAATAAAATTATGGTTTATGTTTTATTAATTGATGTACTAAATAATAATCTAAATTATGGTATATATATCTATTTTATTCATTGGTCATATAATATTTTCTACAATCTTTAGTGTAACTATAATTTCATGGTTGTGTTGTTTATGGTAAGATTAATATTTTTGACGTTATACATTCCATCTCTATGAAATCGATTAATTTTATCCATGGGATTGTTTATATTACTGTGTTAAAAATGGTTATTTTGAATATTCATGCAATTAATTATATGGAACATTTATAGAAAATTATTTCTTTAATATATTTTATTCCTAATCTACCCATGGTAGCCCCTCCCATACTATTTCACGTACTATGAGTCTTAACGGGGACTTTTAAAAACTTTCCATTCAATAGGGAACAAAGAAAGACACATTGATTGAATTATTGGATGTGTTATAATTAATATTGAAGAATTAAATATTTTTACAATTCTTTGTTTTCATTTTATAATGTAATGTGCAAAACATCTATGTATCTAGTCTCCCAACATTGAAAAATTATGAGAACATTCATGATTTGAACCCCTATATATTGTAATAATATAATATTGAAACCATTAAATCTGGGATATTGAATTCATTCTTGTAATAATTTAATAAATCTAAAATTAATAAAATGTATAATTAAATTATATATCAATAAAATTGGAGTAACTAATCATATAATTATGATAAACATAACCTAAAAGGTCAACCATTATGGTAATATTATTTCAACCTATGGTACTCATGATTAAACTAAAATATATTTTAATTTAACCTAGGATGAATTATATCTAGCTATATTATAATTCATAATATTTTCCACATTATTGACTAAACCCCACTCTGATACTAATTGTGATCACCCAAAATAATATAAATACATAATAGATCATTTTACATGGATATATATTATGTATAATATTAAATAAAATCCTCTAATTGATGGATTATGTGTCATTGTACAATAGATACACAATGTACTTATTTTAGAACACTATAATAATATATATATATATATATATATTTTACCTCACATTAAACACTTTTTGATATATCATATGTTATACTATTCCTCATAACGAGGTTAATTGAATCATAAAAAAGTGGGTGCACAAATTCTCAGTAAGGGTTAAAAAAGCAACCTATAAATCATTGATCATAAGTAAGTATAAGATGATATTTTGGGTATGAGAAAAAATCAAGGTATATGACTATAACACAAGAAAGTCCTACACAATGAATCATGACTCCTCAACATGAATTGGACATATATATTATGGAATAACCTATGAATGTTTTGTGAGAATATAGAGACATGCTAAATTAGTCAAGATCTATTAAAAATAATATACAAATATAGAAATAAGTGAAAAAATAATAATACATAAAAAATAACACAGTAATATTGGACATACAATATATTAGAAATCTATTTTATTTCAAGGATCACTACCAAGACCATTATTACATTATGGATTGGGTTCACTTACCATTCCCATAAAATATGTAGTCTGATATAACATTATATTCGCCTACACATAATGGGTTGGGTTTACTCCCTAGTCCAATACATATCATCTCATTATATATAAATTATTAATCAACGAATTTGAGTTCGATGTCATTTGGATCCCACCAAACTCTAAATTAAAAACCCCACAAATGTGTGACACATGATGATAATCACATTCATAAATAAATCATATCATAAATAACCTATATGGAAAAAATTGGTTTATTTAAAATTTACACTAATCATTATTATATCATTCATATAAATAATGTGTATGATTTTACTAAAAATATATATCCCTTGTTAATATATTGAAACATTAGAATAGATTGAGATAAATAAAAAACAATAGAATATTTTTAGAATATAATTAATAAAAATAAATGAACTATCCTTAAAAAATTTATAATATTCATAAATAAGTAATTTAAAAATTCATTCTCTAAAAAAATTAAATTAAAATAATTTTAATTTAATAATAATGAAAACATGAAAAGTATGGTTCATAAGGAAAACCAAATAAAAGGGTGGGGGTAATTAAGAATGTAACATAATAGAGAAGAGGTAAAAAGGTTCAATTCCAAAAATTTAAAATAACTAAACATGATTGTAAATATATCATATGAATCATATATGTATACATATGGATAGATAACACATACATGATACCAAATAGAAAACATGAAAATGGAAGAAAATGTTTTAAATAAAAAATAAGAGTTAAAAAAAATTAAATATATGGATTTTAATATGGGTTAATTATGAATCATTGATATAGAAGTTTTTTATATATTCTCACAAAAGAATATTAGTAATTGATAATCTCAAGTATAAAGAATGACCAGGATTTTAAACCTTATTAGTTTCATTTTTTTTGGATAAAATGAAAATGAAAGAGAGAAAATGATATGGATTTCTAAATCCAAAAAATTACTTGAGATTAATGTTATTATGAATAAATTTATTAGTAAGTAAGGTACATATAATAGAATATGTTGAGAATACGGAACATATGTCAATGAAATAAAATACAGACGATAAACACATAGCTTCTTCCTAAATCCCAAAAAAGTATTTTCATTGATTATATAATAATAATTTCAATATCAATCACATATTTAATAACCTTATTAACATATATTACCATTTTTATTAGTCTATTTTAAACACTTAATACACAAAAATTTGTACGATAATGTATATTCTTATCATTAGATATTTGTAGTTTTGTTTATTTCATACATGTTTCATAATGAAAATAATGATCTTAAGTCTTGGATTATAACTGCATAACTAATTATTTATTTATGTTATTGGAATAATTTTATTGAAATGATTCATTGAGTCCCATCTTAATATTATGGAAGACGTGGTTACGATTCCTTATAATGGAATTCCAAATGAGCATGTTTCATGTAATTTACCTATAAAAAAAGATACTTTATAATGAACATAAAATTATTTATTACCCCTATAAAAAATATTTATAACATAAATGTAAATATAATGACATATATTACACATATTTATGTGTTGAACCTCATTCATCTTTGAAACAATGAAGTTCATATAACATCATTCATGTAGCTGGTTGAAGTGTCCAAATCAAGATCATGCTATAATAATGAATGAGAAAGAGTATACTGTTATATTAAATTAATATAATTTATAAAGTATCATGATGATGTTAATAGATCATAATTCTAGATATTTTTGTTGTTTATATTGTCTTGGGAAAATAAGTAAATTGAAAATGATAGAAAAATATATGATACTTAGTTTAATGAAATCACTCCTCAAAATATGTTCCTTCAAATTGAAGGATTTCCACCTCCTTCTTATAAAAATAGATAAAAATAGGTAATATGAATCTATAATATGGAATTTGGGTAATTATTTAAGTTGAAATAAATAGATCATTTTGGATTGATGTCTTTATAGGATGGGTTCATTTATATGCATGCTTGGAGGACATTTCAACAAATACCCATTTTATAATGTTTAAGGAATTCCATTATACATTGAATGTTTATTCAAAGTGGAAAAATAATGGATATAGGGTTTTATATAAAATTAAAAATAATATATAGATGAATTTTGAGACATTTTACACTTTTTTCTACTAATTTAACCCCTTTTACCTCATATTACCCTTATTGTGGTAACTCTATTTTTATCATGCAAACTGATATATTTCCCAAGAGTAATATTTAACCACATAAGTTATACCAAATCCCTAATTCAAATAATGAAATCTTATTTATTAAATTGTATTCCTGATAATAAATAAAATATATTTTAAATTAGAATGATAATTATAGAAACACAATATTTAGAAAGGTATATTTAATCATTTAAGTGAGTTTATTCTTATATCATTATAGATATTAATTACAAGATAAATGTTTTTTTTCTATTCGTATATAATCAATAAATTTAATTTAATTTTATACTCTAATTATGATAAATGTATATTTTATATTACAATATATAAAATACAATAAAATAAATGATTTCAAATAAATAATATTTATTAAGCATAAACCCTTAATTTATAATTCCTTATAACTTCATCATTAATAATTATATTATATTTTCATATTTTACTAGTAATTCAGTCAATGAATTAATATAAAATCATGCATTAAAAATATAAAAACCAAAGAACATTTTTTATTATAATAAATGTTATTTTCAAAATAAACTTTTATATTTTTATTTCACTATGAAATTATTTATTTTATGTTAATTTCATTTAAAATACGTTAATTGTAACAAATTAATAACTTCTCCCTATAAAATATTCGTTAAGGATATTGCATAATTTTATACGCAATCACTACATATCCAAAAATAAAATATACAATGCCCATATATCCAAGGACTATATACTCAATTACCATATATATATAACAGTCATATTACATTAATATATATAACTATACATGCTTCTCTAAAAGTCATTCAAAACATTTATTTGATTATCTCTCAAATTATCTATTATATTTATAATGATTTTCCCTCTTTCTATAGTTATAATTAGAGGGAAGAATTTTCATAAAAATCATGAGGATGAATATTTCATGATTAAGTAATTTTTATTTATTTATGATTTTATTCCACTTATAATTTCCATAAATATTATTTCTATTTATTTCATAAAAAGTTTTAATATTAATCTTGTGTTATCAAATGTTAACATAATAATATATAGAAATTGTTTTTTTGTTTAATTTTGTATAAAAGAGAATTTATTCAAAATATTCGGGGAATAAAATCATGGGATATTACACATTTCAATACCTACATTAATGTCTAGAAACCCCCCACAATGGGGGTCTATTTGGTTTTAAAATGATTATTAAAATTTCTAAAAATTCTTTTATGTTGATGTGCATTCCATGTACCAACTATTTCCCTTTGTACATATATATAAAAATATATTTTATAAATAATATATATATATATATATTTACATATTATTACTAATTTCCATCTCTCTATCTTGCTTTTTAAATTATTTTTTTTATTAAATTAGTGGAATAAAGTTGAGTTATTTTCAATGGGCCTCAAGTACCTTTAGTGGAACCCTAAATATAATTAAAATTATTTTATTAACGTGAAATTATATAAATTATATCATGATGTATTTTAATAGTTTAATCATAAAAATAATTACTTTATGATATATAATCATTCATTGGACCAGCCATTGTTTGATGACATTTATTTATTTATTTAATTTTGTTCTTCATGATCTTGAATTTATATTGAATATATTTTAGTTAATATTGATGATCTGTGCATCATCCCTCTGAATTTTAAATTATATATGGTTCTATGTTTCCACATTTAATTATTAAATGTAATCCCAATTACATGACGTCCCCTTAATTGTGTGTGATTATAATATTTTAATGGAAAATAATATGTTGCAATGTGGTTTAAGTAATGAAACAAAGATAGATCTGAATAAGTGTAGAAGTTGGACAATAGTGGATGATGTAACTCAATACATGTTAATTATCGAAGTGTTTTCCTTATGATTAGGGTTGGATCATCACTTCTCGATAAACCAATCTATAGATAATGTTTAAGATGTTTTCACTTATTTAATTTATTTTATCAATGCATTGCTATTTATATATTAATACAATGCATCGTTTATTTGTTTTCGTAATGAAACATGATAAAATTTATAAAAAAAATGTATATTAATGTGTAGATATAATAGAATATTGTGTACAAGATTTATTTTATTAAGTATAAGAATATATTTATACAAGTTATAAAATAATGTAACTTATAAGATCAAAATTTATAAAATTAGATATCATATACAAGTATATTAAAATTTTAAAAAATGAATAAATTATTTAATAAAAACGGCTAATTATTAATTTAAATTTCATAGAAAATTTTTATAAGATTATGATGAATAACATATGGATATATATAAATTAGTTAAAAAACTCTAAAAATCAAATATTTTTTCACTAAACTTCTTTTATTATCTGAGTGAGGACGCAACCATAATTTTGATTTTCTATGTTTTCAGATTCAATGTAACATCCATATATATGGGATCTATAATAATGATAAATAGTTCCCATAACTACATCAATAGTATGAATACTATCAATATTCTGGTCAATGGAATTGGGAGGAATGTTTTGTTGAAACATGATTCTCGGATTTCTCGATTGGGGATTCGAGTTAAAAAAGTACGAAAAATTATTTTACGTATTTATAAATAATATATTCTACCATAATACCATAATTTTTTTAAAGTCCTCAAACTAGGTTTTGCGGAGGTAAGTATCAATCGTATCAACTAGAATATTAAATATATTGTACATTCTAAATCATATATTGAGAGACATTAATATTTGGAAAAATACTGGATGTGTTGATAATGGAAATGAACACAACTACAATTTAATTTTTAGATAATCGAAATAAACCTAATGAATTCTCTATTTATTTGATCAATATTAAATTAACAAATTTTTCCCGCCAATATATATTTCCAAGAGTTGTATTGGAGGTGTTGTAATGACCCGAATCTATGCTTCCCTATTAAATGCGTAATTAATTTTTGAATTTATTATTTTTCTAATTTAAAGATACAAATAGAAAATTTATAGAATAATTTACAAAACATTACATTTTCCATTCTAGGTTTTAGATTATTAAACAATAGATTACAATTTATCAGTGTTATACAAATAAAATATCTAATTTTCTTCACATGCGCTAACCCTATATCGAAGTCACCCATATTAAAATTTCTAATTGACCAACGAGAATAATTTCTCCAACATTGGAAGTAGGATAATGTTTCTAGTAATTGGTTTTCTGTATATTATAAAAATATATTCTTTGGAAATTATAAATCTCATTTGAAGGATTATATCAATTAAAATTTATGAAAAATTAAATACTTAACATAGAAATATATATCTAAAAACCCCTGAATAGTATTTATAAATTTCAGAACTAGTTAAATTTATAAATAAATACTAAATAATTTATTTAAAATAAAATTTTTATTTCTACTTTTAATAAATTTTGAAAATAATTAATTTTTTTTTATTAATGATGATACTCATGAAGCTCAAATAATAACAAATATCTATAATCAGTAAAAAATGTAGTACAATATCCCATTGAGGTCATGGGTTTACTCCCCATTCATTATCATCTCATTCAATACTCAAGTGCTAAAATTGTATGAAAGAATTTTAAAAGAACATAATTTCTCATTCAAACCCCAAAACAATTCAATATCATAAATAGAATATTTTAATTGAATAAAATAATTTTATAACCTATTTTCATGACAAATTATCATTTTTATGATAACTCAGAAAATCCCAAATAAATCCACTATACCATAATAACGTGTTTTTTAAATGAAATAAATAGAATTGGTTAAATAGTAATACTAATTGTTGTGATACGATGGATGGAATTTCAACACTATCTTTAGATGATGGCCATATCTAATGCTATGAATGAAATTCATGGTTGTGTGATATAATCATACACATAAGATTTTATTTTAAAATAAAAATATTACTATAAATGAGGATAACAACAAAAAATGATGAATTTTAGATTATTCATAAATTAATATTTTTCCCATTAAAAAAATTAACAATTAAATTGAAAAAAATATATCCTCAAAAATTAATGTTAAACTACAAAAATGAATTTTTTTTATTTTAGATCATATTATTGAAAATTTAATTTCTAATATAATTTCAGTTATATAATCACAATATATATATACATATAGTGAAATTTTTGGAAAATAGATTTTTAAAATTTCAATTATTGTCCTTTATGTTCAAAGAAGCATATCACATAATTTTTTTAAAAATTAATATTTATAGCTAAAAAAATTATGAGATATTGATTCAGAGATATAAAAATAATAATTCCCCTATCATGGTTAAAGAGAAAATAGGGTATATATATATTATGGACTTCATAAAAAAAATAGGTTGCTAAAAAAGTAGAGCATGCCACTTAAAAGATAGATTTACATAAGTTCATAGTATAGCATAATATTGATTTCATACAATAAATCCATTCACTAAATAAATGAATCAATAACAACTATATATGTGTCTTACAAAAAAACCAGAAATATAGTGGAGAAGATGTTTTAGTTTTTCAAATAATGAAGAACTTCCCTCTTATAGACTGCGAGCTTCCAAAATGAGTAATGAATTTAAATATCTAACTCCAATATTATACAAATAATATCTTATGGATAGAATAAGAATCAAAATAATGTGGTCTCATTTGAAAACTTGTTGAACAATATGAATTGAGAGGAAAATAATTGGTGGTGTAAAATCCTAATGAATAATGATTCCAACAAAATTATATACATATTTTTATTAAATATTTTGAAGGCAACTAGAGAAAAAATTCATTTCAAAATTATTTGCTTGTTTTATTTCATTTTATCCAAATATACACCTGGATGCTTCACATATTTGAGATAATGCCACCAAAAAATGTTGAAAAAATTATATTCCATTAATGATGAAAATAATGTGGGTAAAAATCAATGAAAATGGAAAATTGGAGAACATGGAATTTGTTAAACACAAATAGTGAAACCCTGATTTTGATTGAATTTGTAAATTATCATTATGAATAATAAAATGAAGGAAATAAAAAAAACACAACAACATTGTGCTTCTAATTAAAAAAATATTTATTAACCATAAAATAAATTGATAGATAGGTTCGTAAACATCTTTATTGACCTAGAAATAAAATAAACACCTACATCACATAGATTGATGTAGATATGATATACAAACCCTTAGATCTAGATTTTGATACTTTCTTCTAAACCCCTAATTAAAAAAAACCCTCAATAACACCTAGTGTTCATCATTTGGAACTAGATTATGAGCCCAGTATGATGCATCATCCTTTATCAGAATATTCTAATAATCCTTTTGGATAGGAGAATGAATGTTCCCTTGCTCCAATATTACCAATTGTCCATGATGATTAAATTGTTGAGTAACCCTGACTATAGGGCATGAATATACACTAGTTAATCTACAATAATGTCGAAATAATCTGACGGTGTTCGTACACTATTGCTAAAATATATTGGATTTTTGGAAAAGTGTGTGTAGGGATATAATCTTACACATTTTTTATCTCCATTTTACACTAGAATATGTCATTGATTAAAGCATCTATATGAACCCAATTCTTTCCTCCTTGTACCATACGAATATGTCGATGGAATTCATGAAAATTGGTGGGGAAATGATCCTCCCCCATGCCTTCTATGAGAATATGCCCAAAAATTCATTATGAGCTTGCATGGATATGATCGTGCTTGCTTTTTTCTACCAGGATATACCGTCATGCATTGTTAGTTGGAGTATGGATTTGAGACCTCTCTTGGATATCCATCATTTTACTTCCCTAAAAAGGCTTCATTATTACACATTCATTTGTATTAGTGGGGGAAGTGCGTTAGGTGGTACTCTAAACAGGGGGCTAATGGGTACCAATGGGATGGTGTTGCAGCGATGTTTGATAGTTTCCCTTCTAAGTAGCACCTAAACTAGATGAGAGGTATATTTGGATTCATGATCCACATTCATAAGAGACTGAAGGTGGTATTTTTCGCACTCCAAGGATTTTTTCCTGAAGCAGTTTCTTTTTGGGTCATGGGATACATTCTTAGAGGTAGCCTTTCCTATGTGATGTAGAGTCACATGATGAATTTATTAAGGAAAATCATTGGTAGATACCACGGTTGGGATTGTACTATGTTATTGGAACTCCTAAACCATAATGTTTTACACCAGATGTTGGCATTGTTTCATAGGTGGTATTTCATAATGAGAGATAGGGGTTGCATTTATAGTATATTTACTAATGAAAATTCAAGATAATGAAGAAATTTCCTTGGATCGGGATAATGTTAGTATTTTTATTCATGTATACTATAAGGAACAAGGTTACCAATTAGTGAAATATTGTAGTCTTTTTGTGCTCAATCAGAGATTCATGGTCAACAAAATTTTCCTATTTTTCAAATATATCAATTCCACTCTTGTGGAAATTTCAATGCGAGGATGGAATTATAGGAACACATTTTATAAAGGATCATATATATGATCATGTCAGTCTTACGAATTTTTTTGTAAAGGGTATGAAAAACAAAGTGGCCCAATTTATGATTATTATACCATACCATAATTTGAGAGATTCACATTATAATTTTTAGTTTTCATTTCATATGAGGTGAAATAAAAATTTTCCAACTGATTATAACAGATTTTTTTGTTGTCAGAGGGATTCACATCGGGTTCACCATTTCTAATTCATCATGATTAGGACTAATGACGTGGATGAGATCCACTTTATAGTTTGTTTTTTTTTTTGGAGTTTTTCTTGAAAAAAAAAATAAAGAACTTTAGGGTACCACTGTCTCTCTCACTGAAAACTCCCAATGGTTCCCTCATTTGTAACTGCATAAAAATATTCTTTCTAAAGTAATGTGATCACATTAGTTTTCGGGCCCAATGACTCCTGCAGAATTTCATTGGTCAATAGGATGGGAGGTTGGTATTAGAACACTCTTTTGGAGGAATTATTGCTTACTCCCGAACAATCATATAGATTTAAGATATATTGGTGAATAAATTCATATTCCTGATATGGGGTTAATTACCCTTAAAAATTATTTTAGGTTAATTCTGTTTTAGGAGTCAAAAGACTGGAGCTCTTTTGTGAATTCATCTATATCTATTTTAGGTTCCCCATCATTTTCCTACAATGGGTGACTGATTATGTACTAAATATTTATAACAAATTTATTTTGGAATGTGTTTCCTTGAAAGGTTGAAATTAATATTCCACATATTGTATTGATCCATTATGAAGTGCCTTACATATCTGAGTTATTTCATGAATCAAAACCCACATAGTTTTTTGAACCAGTGAAGTTCAATCATCATGAAAGAAGAAATTATATAGGTTCTCTAGGACACCAGGTTTTCATGATCGAGTACTAGAGTGACATCATACATATCCCAATTATATAGAGATTCATATTTTCCATAGTTTATATGTTTCAGGCTTCTATGATGAGTGTAGAGACCCAGATCCTGACATACATGGACATTACATTACTTTTGTGGAATACTTAATACATAACAAAAACAGACACACAAGGACCGTAATAGTTTAGTGTCTTTGGAATCTCGGAACGTAATCTTCTAATCGTGGTGAAAGATCTTCAACATCTCCCATAAATATCATCCCCTTTTGGTTTTCTTACTTAAAACAATTCTTTAAATTCTAAGGAAAAGTAAACATATAAAGGGTGAGCTCAAATTCTCAAAAAGTGTAAGCATGGATAAAATAAAACAAATCATATACATTTGAACTTAAAAACATGAACATAATGTTTAAACATTAAAATCTTGGGCAATGACATAATACATGGTAGTACATAAGGAATAGATCATAAAGAAACACTAATCGTGATAAAATAGAATGGGAATAAAACATGTGATTGTGGAAACCATTATGAACATGATATGATTTCCATAGTAGCCAAGGCATTGCTTCCAGGACCATCTTAGTGGACAAAGTCCCTTTCAGAATCGAGTTCACTCCTCATTCCATTCCTGTATTACTGAACCAGATTAACTTACTGTTCCATCCATGTCTATCTCATGATATATAATTCTTTACCCTATGCATTAGAGGGAGATATAGGTCCCACCCACCTCATAATTAAATCATTTTTACTTGTGCCACAAAATAAACATAATTCATTCATCATAACCCAAAGAATAAAATGGGTTTCATAAACATCATTCCATCATAACATAATCCGTATAAAACAAATGAATATCATTTCATAATAAGAAAATTCAAACCATGTAAATCATAGAGACATTATACTTGAAACATACACATATGAAATAATGTCATCTTAGAGGGAAAATGGTTTAGATAAAACACTTGAGATGAATTCTTGAGGAAAATATCCTTTCTTCTTCAAAATCAATTTCTTTTCACAAAACATCATGCAATTTTAAAAGAAAATTATTTCATTGAAAATTAGTCATGAAATATTTTGGAGGAATCTTAATTAATATAAGGCTTTATAAAACCATAAAAATCCATTCATTCCATATAAGTTAAAAAAACATTCTTCTCATACTTTTCCTGAAAAATTCAAAAAGAACCTCGTACTAAAAACGACAGAATATTCCTGTCATATCTTTACCAAAAACACCCCAATATGTATAATTGGAATTAAAAATTGTAAGATGATAGATATAATATTACACATTGAAGAAACATCTATGTGGATGCTAAATATTCCCCATTTAATATCGAAGTATAAACAATCTCGGATAAAAATTGAGATTGTGATATTTTCCCTTACCTTAGGTCCGATAAGCATTGTACGTGTCCGAACCTCCTATATAATGATTTAAATAATGTAATTGACTTATTACAGAATCATATGCATTGTTATGATATCATATATGGTTTACTTATGACTTTATATTACCCGTTCTTTTGTAAATTCCATGTTAAAGCAGCATTTTGGGTAAAATCGTTTCATTTATCGTATGTGTTTCGACTTGTTGTTCTTGATATTATAACTTATATCCTGATTTATTTAATTTCAGAATGTAAAAAATGATTTATATATAATAAATATTCATCATATACATATATATGATAGATTTATAAATTGAAAGGAATACACTGTTCATGGAGACGGTAGGTCGTACATACGCATGAACGATGTTTTTGTTTCCTTATTGAATTGAATGAAATTAAATAGATGACGTACATATATATAAACATAAATCCAGTATCATTATTATGTCATATATTTCATTATTATTCATTATATATACTTTATAATCATTCATGAATGGTTAACATGGAGAATGAATCTCATCGCGTTGTGGAGACGGTAGTCCGTACGTACGCACAATCGATGATATCATTCCCATAATCATGGAATTTTTTTGAAGTGTATGTATAATATTTTAGAATCGATATCACATTAAAATAATCATATATAGTTAGTTTATTTACACCATTATACCCATCCATGTATGGTGGTGTTCGAAAATAGATTACACCACATCGTGGAGATGGTATTTCGTACGTACGCACGCGCGGTGATTTCGTTTTCCGTAGGATGGATAGAAGGTGAAATAAGGTTGTTTCATATTTACAATGACATATAAGTATATAAGTAATAATTATTTTATTACTTTATAGTGAGACAACTAAATAAGATGAAGTAGAAGAAGAATGAAACTTGAGAGAATCAGAAGAAGAGATCGCCTCTTCTTCGACGCACCTCTCTTAAGATTCCTCTTAAGGAAGTAGAGTTGGTCTTTTGAGAAGACCAGAACCTCCAAAAATGTTTCTTGGTAAGTGGAGAAGAGATATGGGCAGGGTTTGGATGAGCTTCAAGTCTCAAAAGGGTGTTAAGATAAGAGAGAAGGGGTGCCCTTTTTATAAGGGAGGAGAGGGGAAGCTTTGGAAAAACATAAAATATTATTTTATAGAAAAGTCATATTCAGTTTTTAATAGCTCCAAATTGATTTATTTTGAAGCTAAGTTGGGATGGGTCTAAATCCTCTCAACCAATAGATGTTATACATGTTTGGGTCATTATATTAAACTTGTCTTTTAGTTTTAACTCTTAGTTAATTAGATTGACATTTACCATTTCACTTTTTATTTTTATATTATATAGTTAATAAACATACCATATACATCTAAGCGACACCCAACTGGTCAATTAATGATATAAATATAGTGATATATGTTTCTTGTCATAACCTTATATTTTTAGGAATATAATAACAATTAATAATATAATATTTGTTTTAAAACTATTTTATGTCAATTTTGACACTATTTGGTAATGGATTTTTGTGAAAATCATAACATCATGATTAGTTCTAAAAATGTTACTTAATTCAATAAAAACATGTCATATTAACCTAGAAAATTTGTGTAATTCATAAAAAGTCTAAAATTACATTTATTTTCATATTTATAACATCAATTATTTTAATATTTCATTAATTTGGTGATTACTGCATCACTATTGTGTCATAAATAACAAAATTAATTTAATGTCTAAAAATTATAAATAAAATACCATTAGGTATGAAATAGTTTTATCTTTATAATGAATATTTATTGTTGAATTTATATTATGTATAACCCTATATTAAAAGTAATTTATTTATTAAACTATGAATATAAATATTTTAACTCTTCTTTAAATAAATTAATAATAAATGTCCTAATATAATCCAAGTTGACCTAAATGGTCATATTTTATTTATAAGGTTGCTTTCGGTAGAATTATTCTTATCCAATTGAATTAGGACAAGTGTTTGGGTAATAATAATATCATTTTACCCTTAATTATCCTATTTCCATTTAACCGTGGTAAATAATAGTAAAATGTTAATATTCACCAAAAAATATTTTAATCTCATTGAACCACATTTTAGTCCATGATATTAACCATGTATCTCAGATTTTCAAAATTCCACTCACAGAAGTGGTAAAATTAAGTTTTATGTAAATTTTCAAATTCTCCTAGGAGGTGGGTAAACGACGGTGAAAAGTTCAATAAAATTTTTTTATATCTAAAATTATTATAAAATGACTCCAATGAATTACATTGAAATTATATAGGTATTGTATATCAATTTGGACCTAAAATAAATCTTAATAAAATAAATACTTATTTAAATAAAAAGTCGGTTTTTAAATAGTAACCTAGTGTTTTCACTATTCATCAAAAATTGAATGTTTTTAGAAAAATACCAAAAATTCACCCTAGACTAATTTCGATATTCTGAATCCAAAAATGAAGTCCATTTTGAAAATATAATTTATAAAATTTCAAAATGTGGGTATTACTATTCATAACGGCTAGTTTATATAATATTTTAATAACATATCGTTGTTTAGTGAAACTCGATATTGCGTACAACACACGCTATCATGGAAGGTAGAGATTGCGTGTAAAGCAATCCAATTTTGGGATTCATATAGTGAAAGATCCTTTTTGTGTAGCGTACAACACAAGACATCAATGAAATTAAAAATAATATTTTTCATAAAATCTCGGGGTGTTAAATTCTACCCCCTTAAAATGAATTTCTCCTTCGAAATTCGCCGGGGTTATAAATGGTTTACTACTTAAAAGTTTCTTTAATAGAAACCCACATCATAAAAAGGAATACCAAAACATGACTTTAAAAACTAACGTATGAAACGTAACAGTTTCCCAAATTAACTAATCACTGGGTTTCCACATAGGAGAACAAAGGTAAAAATATGGATATGTAAGAGAAATATAACCATCAACTTCTAATGAAGAGTAGTAGAGGACATGGCTATGAAAAAGGCAAAAATCACAAAGCCATAAATTTGTGATGATCTAAGGTACCATCTGATTCATCAGATATGAGAGCACTAGGACAACATTTTTTTTGTTTTCAAGATCATTTCCCAAAAGTTGAAGAATTTGAATTAGAATAAATACATACTTTATTTCGGTATCATATCACTGTTTATCGTGCCTCTAAAAATTTCCACTTCATCTCTTAAATAAATTAAGATGAATTTGTCTTCTGTGAAGTGTTAGCAGATTATGCGATAGAATGATAGGGCATCCCATCAGTTTCTATCGCAAAAAGTTTAGCACAATTTATTAAATATAAAAAAGTCTATTTATGCTGAGATTAATCGTATAGGGTTGCTAAAATGGACTTATACTTAATCTATCATAGATCTTAATAAAATAAAATTAGTTTCTACTGACCAAGGACTTTTTGTAGGCTAGTGGTAGGCAATAAAGGCATGTCCCACTTTAGTTGTGGGTTCGATTCATGCATCCTTGTCCGACGCGACGAGTTGTCGCCCAACCTACTGGTTGTCCTTTTTCTAAAACTATATTATGATAACATTTTATCAATAATATCGAAAAACATTTCAAGACTTAAACAATACTAACTTATATTCAACATAATCCATTCGAATATTTAGGGTTATATAGAATACTTTTTTCCAAACTCATTGTATAAAGAGAACGATTACTAAAAAGGTCGTATAACAAGCTTGTGAATACCATCATTTATCCCTCATATATCTTTTTGGTCACATTCCAATCATGTGAATACATTAATCATGTATTCTATTTAAAATTGAATACCCATTGAACCTTAGTAAAAACATGAATGCTGTCAAATGTTAACTCCTTCCACATACCAAAATCCAAATATTCTATATATTCAAACCATTATATAACTTTGTCCTTATATCAGTCATGAGCTCATGAATACTGTCAAAAATTTAATTTTCTCCTTATCCATTCATTATGTGCATGTCATCTTCTTTCCAAAAATATCTCAATCACTTTCCATGGTTATCGGTACCATAAAATTATTGAAAACCACAATAGAACAATACATAAATATTCAAATATTCCACAATACTATATACAACATTATTTTGGAATCCTATTACATAAACACTTAATCATTCCACCACATCGTTTTCATATTCAACGTCTCCAATAGTGATCGCATGTGACTTCCCTTTGTCCTTTGCCTTAAGTGGTTGCTCATGTTGATCATCATTAACCCTTGGATTAGGGCATTGATTATCATAATGACCCATTTCATTGCACTTGAAGCATTGAAGTGTTGGTGGTGCGTTCTCTGCAGTCATTTATTTATTCACATCATTAGCAACCCTTTTTCCATTACTTCGACACTCAGCTGCTCGATGACCTTATTTTCTACACATAAAACATTTTCTAGTCCCTTTAATAAAATCTCCTCCATGCTTCTTTCCATACTTTGGGAATAAAGAAACATTCATATTCTTTTCACCATTGTTCTGAGATTTATCCTTGAACTCCATCTTTTGTTTCTTGTCTAAACCATTAGATTGATATGTAACACCAACTTCCATTTCAACCTTGATAGCACAACACACAATTTCTTCATAGCTACTGAAGTCTCTTATAGCTATTTCCCTTAGAAGACTTGGTTTTAAGCCACTGAAGAATCGATCAACTTTACTTTAGGTTGGATGATAAAGCCAGATGCATACCTTGAAAGCCTTGTAAAATTTTTATCGTATATACCAATAGATTCATCATCCTTTTGATTAAGCTCATGGAACTCCTTTTCTATATTTGTTCAAAGAATTAGAGGGAAGTACTTACTGAAAAACAAGTTCTTGACCTCGTCCCATTCCATGGATTCAATTTCATCTTGGAGCCTTGTATTCTTAATTAGAGTCCACCACTGGTCTGCTTCACCTTATAAACAGTAAACAACTAGAATGAATTTGTCATGTTCCGAACAACGAATAATGGAAAATATCTTTTCAATGGTAGTGAACTATTTTTCAGCTACAAGTTGATTAGAAGACCCCTTGAAAGATGGTTGACGTTTCCTCATGAAGGACTCAATAGAATATTGTTCCCTTCTCTACTCATTCAGAAGTCTAGAAGGATTCATACCTTGTGTAAGTATAGAAATAATATTTTTCACTCCATATTCCTTAACATTGGTTTGTTATAGAGGATAATTATTTCATTGTCCATCACATTGATCAACACGGTTCCTTCGGGTTCCATCCATCGTCTAAAACCCAAAAAGAATAGTGTGAGAGGAAAAAATAATGCCAGGGAAAACAACATAATAAAGGGGGAGTAACTTTTATATCTAACATCTTAGGTTTAATTCTAATATAATTACTGTAATTCTAAGACTATAAGCTATACTTATACATAACCTTAGGGACATCCCTAGACACACCTTAGAAATATCTCTAGGGATCTCAGTAAAGTTTTCCAATCCTATTTTCTAATGGATAACTAAACCTTTCCTCTGATACCAACTGTAGAGACCCAAATACTGACATACATTGTCATTACATTACTTTTTTAGAATAATTAATACATAAAAAAATAGGCACAAAAGGACCGTAATAGTTTAGTGTCTTTGGAAACTCGGAACGTAATCTTCTTATTGTGGTGAAATATCTTCAACATCTCCCATAAAGATCTTCCCATTTTGGTTTTCTTACCTAAAACCATTCTTTAAATCATGAGTAAAGGTAAAAATATAAAGGGTGAGCTCTAATTCTTAGTAAGGGTAAGCATGGATAAAATAAAAAAAATCATATACATTTAAACTTAAAAACATGAACATAATGTTTAAACATCAAAATCTTGGGCAATGACATAAAACATAGCAGTACATAAGAAATAGATAAAAAAACATTAATCATAATAAAATAGCATGGGAATAAAACATGTTATTGTGGAAACCATTAAAAACATGATATTATTTCCATAGTAGCCAAGGCATTGCTGCCAAGACCATATTAGTGGACAAAGTCCCTTTCTGAATCGATTTCACTCCTCATTCCAGTCATGTATTACTGAACCAGATTAACTTACCATTCCAGTCATGTCTATCTCATGAGATCTTAATCATTACCCAATGAATTTGAGGGTGATATAGGTACCACCCATATCATAATGAAATAATTCTTACTTGTGCCACAAAATTAACATAATTCATTCATCATAACCCAAAGAATAAAATCGGTTTCATAAACATCATCCCATCATAACATAATCCATATAAAACAAATGGATATCATTTCATAATAAGAAAATTGAGACCTTTTTATTCATAGAGACATTATACTTGAAACATACACATATGAAATAAATTCATCTTAGATGGAAAATGGTTTTGATAAAACACTTGAGATGAATTCTTCAGAAAAATATCCTTTCTTCATCAAAATCAATATTTTTTTTACAAAACGTCATGCAATTTTAAAAGAAAAAGATTTTTTTGAAAATCAGTCATGAAATCTTTTGGAGGAATCTTCATGAAAATAGGGTTGTATAAAACCATAAAAATCCTTTCATGTTGTATAAGTTAAAAAAACATTCTTCTCGTACTTTTTCCGAAAAAGTCAAAAAGAACCTCGTACTGAAAACGATAGAAGATTCCTTTCATATCTTTACAAAAAACTCCCCAATAGGTAAAATTGGACTTAAAAAATTGTATTATGATAGAAATAATATTACACATTTAAGAAACATGGATGTGGATGATAAATATGCTCTAATTGAATATCGAAGTATAAACAATCTCGGATAAAAATTGAGATTTTGAAATTTCCCTTACCTTAGGTCCGATAAGATTTTTACGTGTCCGAACCTCCTGTATAATGATTTTAATATTTTCTTTGACTTATTAATGAATCATATTCATTGTTATTATATCATATATGGTTCACATATGACTTTATGTTACCCGTTCTTTTGTAAATTCCAGGTTAAAGCAGCATTTTGGGTAAAATCGTTTCATTTATTGTATGTGTTTCGAATTGTTGTTCTTGATATTATTACTTATATCATGATTTCCTAAATTTAAGAATGTAAAACATGATTTATATATAATAAATATTCAGTATATACATATATATGATAGATTTATAAATGGAAAGAAATACACCGTTCATTGAGACGGTAGGTCGTACGTATGCATGAACGATGTTTTCATTTCCTTATCGAATTGAATGGAATTAAATAGATGATATAAATATATATATACACATAAATACAGTACCATTATTATGTCATATATTTCATTATTATTCATTATATATACTTTATAATCATTCATGAATGGATAACATGGAGAATGAATCTCATTGCATCGTGGAGACGGTAGTCCGTACGTATGCACGAGCAATGATATCATTCCCATGATTGTGGAATTGTATTGAAGTGTATGTAGAATATTTAAGAATCAATATCACTATAAAATAATTATATATAGTTATTTATTTACTCCATTGTACCCATCCAAGTAAGGTGGTCATCGAACACAGTTTACACCACGGTGTGGAGACGGTATTCCGTACGTACACACGGACGGTGATTTCGTTTTCCGTAGGATGGATAGAAGGTGAAATATGGATTTTTCATATTTATAATAACATATCAGTATATAAGTAATATTGATGTTATTACTTTATAATGAGACAACTAAATAAGACTAATTAGAAGAAGAAAGAAACTTGAGAGAATCAGAAGAAGAGATTACCTCTTCTTTGACGCACCTCCCTTTAGCTTCCTCTTAAAGAAGTAGGGTCGTTATTTTGAGAAGACCAGAAACTCCATAATGTTTCATGGGAAGTGGAAAAGAGAAATTTTCAGGAGTTTTCCAAGCTTCAAGGCTCAGAAGGGTGTGAAGAGAAGAGGAAAGGGGTTCCCTTTTTTAAGGGATGAGAGGGGCACCTTTGGAAAAACATAAAATATTATTTTATAATAATGTCATATTCGGTTTTTAATATCTCCAAATTGATTTATTTCATAGATAAGGTGGAGATGGGTCGAAATCCTCTCAAAAAATATATTTTAGATAGGTTTGGGTCATTATATTAACCTTATCGTTTTTGTTTCAACTCTTAGTTAATTAGATTGACATTTACGATTTCACTTTGTATTTGTATATTATATAGTTAATAAACATACCATATACATACATGAGACACCCAAGTGGTCTAGTAATGATAAAAATATTATGATATAAGTATCTTGGCCCAACCTTAGAATTTTAAGAATATAATAACAATTAATAATATAATATTTGTTTTAAAAACTATTTTATGTCAATTTTGAAACTATTTGGTAATGGATTTTTTTAAAAATTATAACAGCATTATTATTTCTAGGAAATTTAATTAATTCAATAATAACATGTCATATTAACCTATAAAATTATTTTAATTCATAAAAAGTCTCATATGACATTTATTTTGGTATTTATAGCATCAGTTAGTTTAATATTTTGTTATTTAGGTAATTACTGCATCACCATTGTGTCATAAATAACATAAAATATATAAAGTCTAAAAATTATAAATAAAATACGATTAGGTAAGAAATCGTTTTATCCTTATAATAAATATTTATAGACGATTTTATATTATGTATAACCCTATATTAAAAATTATTTATTTATTAAACAATGATTTTAACTATTTTAACTCTTCTTTAAATAAATTATTAATAAATGTCCTAATCTAATCCATGTTGACATAAATGGTAATATTTTATTTATAAGGTTGTTTTTGGTCAAATCACACTAATCCAATTGAATTAGGACATGTGTTAGGGTAATAATAATATCATTTTTAACCTTAATTACCCTATTTACTTTTAACCGTGGTAAATAAAAGTAAAAAGTTACTATTCACCAAAAATTATTTTCATCTCATTGAACCACATTTTAGTCCTTGATATTAACTGTGTCTCTTTTATTTTCTAAATTCCACTGACATAAGCGGTAAAATTAAGTTTTATGTAAATTTCCAAATTCTCCTCGGAGGTGGGTAAAAGACGGTGAAAATTTCAATAAAATTTTTATATATCTAAATTTCTAATAAAATGACTCCAATTAATTACATTGAACTTATATAGGTATTATGCATCAATTTTGACCTAAAATAAATTTAAATAAAATAAATAATTATTTAAATAAAAATTCGGTTTTTAAATAGAAACATAGTGTTTTCACTATTCATCAAAAATTGAAAGTTTTCAGAGAAATACCAAAAATTCACCCTAGGCTAATTTCGATATTCCAAATCAAAAAATGAAGTCCATTTAGAAAGATAAAATTTATAAAATTTCAAGAAGTGGGTATTACTATTCATAACTGATAGTTTATATAAGATTTTAATAACATATCATTGTTTAGTGAAACTCGATATTGCGTACAACACACGCTATCATGGAAGGATGTGATTGCGTGTAATGAAAGCCATGTCAGGGATGTGTATAGTGCCTACTCCTTTTGGTGTATCGTACAACACAAGACATCAATGAAATTAAAAAGAATATTTTTAATAAAATCTTGGGGTGTTACAATGAGGTTCCCCTTGTAATTATGAATATTAATAGTGTCGATTATGAGGTCATTACATTTCTCTAAGACCACATTAGCTATGCTCAGTGTGAGAAACAAGTGGTGGAAAATTATTATTCTCCATTTCTCAGGATGTGGAAATTATGTTCTGGGACAATTAGAAGATGATTTATTATATATCTCGGGATTTAGGGGTACATCCTATGTATACTAGTTATGGTAGGAGTCCGAGCCATTAAAATTCGCTTTATTTCTCTACTTGTTGATGGATAAGGGAGAGAAATCTCCCCATGGGAGTGATTGGTTCCTTATGATCAAAAATAAAATTTTCATAAGGATTACATCAAAATGGATTTTATTTATTCTTGGGCCTTTTGAATTTATCCAATATATCCACTTTATTATAAGAATCATAGTTCTCATTATTCAATTACGAAATTCAGATCAGACCCATCGTAGATGCCCTATTGTTAAGGCTAATGATTCATGTCACTCGTTGGCCTTTTAAAAATATTTTTTCCCTAGTTGGTAGAGAATCATGATATAAATTATACGATTATTGCAAATCCCAATATTCATGTGAGCTATTCATGGTGTGGGAAACTAGGGTGTAAAATGATCAATATAATCGGGATGGAGAGTGGGGAAGTTATAGATCAGGATATCCATTTAGAGATCAAACTGGGATTTGGTGGCCTCTTTATTTGGAATATGGATTGAATCATAATATACAAAATTCCTTGGATTGGGGATTACACTCTAAGTTTTCCTCTACATTCTGACATATTATATAATGTCTCTAGTTGGGGATTACCATTTGAGGTTTCCAAGGATAGTTTGACCAATAAAATAATTTTAGTGGTTGAAGATTACACTCTAAGGTTTTCCATGACATTGGGTCATATCATTTTATGTCCCTGGTTGGGGATTCCCCTATCATGAATTCCTTTTGATATGGTCTGCTTTCCTTCATGACATGACCTGATTGTCTTCTTGTACTGATATGTAGGAGAGTATCTTCTTGGAATATCCAAAGGATGTCACATGAAAAAAGTTTAATTATCCATTAAAAATCCCAACATCCGGGTGGCCTATCTTGAAATCCATAGCATGACATAGCTAGAATGTCCAGTGGGTGTCGCACAATCAATCTAATTTTCCGGGGTTTCATTGAAAAGAGTTGTCTAAAACATATGGAAGGTGTAGTGATAGTCAATAAGACATGTCTCAGAGGGATTCAAATGTCTTGGAAAACAATTATGGGGGGGGGTGAATCGTTACACTAGTATAACATGCAAGGAGGTGATTGTGAGTCTCGATTTACATTCTTAGAGGGTGTCGTAAGGGCTTAGTTAACATGCATAGAAGTTTCCACGAGACATAACTTCCATGAACTGGTGTCATTATATGGGTTTGGCGATGTATCTAAAGGACATCACGGGTATTGGGTGACATGAATATAGGGCTTCATGAGACTAATGTGGTGTGTCCATGGTGAACTGTGTGACTCGACCTAACATGTTTAGAATACTTCGTAGGACCTGGGTGGCACATACAGGGAGCATCATGGGATGTGGATGACATATATTTGTGTTGTTTCATGCCATGGATGGGTCAATGAAACCACCCGAGGGCCTGCAGACATAATTTTGTTTACGTATTTCACCATTATTCTATTTTCTATCCCTTCAATCACAAATTCCATATATTTATTTAGTATCATATTACATTGAGTCTCATGTGTCCCGAAAGACGTTTGGTATAATTATTGCATATATTTACAAAACACCTTCGCATTATTCATGTATGATCATGTGATGTTCATTAATCATGGTTTAAGATCAATATAGTTATTCACTGGTAAATTATTTGATATAAGACTTGCTAGTCACAAGACCATCTAATCCAAGAAATCCACCATAGTAATTGTGAAAAATTCCCAGAGTTCATCCTCTTGGCTGTGATAGGTAGCAATTCTATTTTCATGTTGGGTGGATAATTTATAGGCCTCGACACCCAGGTTTTTTTCTAGTTTATTCATCATATATATATCAGATAAAGGATGATATCATCTAAGGGGTTTGACACCACATGTCTTCATGAGTCTTTTCCATGGATCGCTCTGAGTGAAACCCCTAGTTTTTTAGATACCGTGGGTCCCTCCCATCTGTGCCTGCATTTTTTGGATTATTTACAATTAATGTGGATGTTCTATGATCATTTTGTAATGCTAAAGGACTTATATAATGTAAATTAAACATTTACAAGGGCTATCAGGAGATCAATGGGATTTTTGTAAGGAAATCACAAGATGATTAATTCCATTCCTTTGATATTTTGTGAGGATTGGATGGTTTTATAAGGTGTCTCCTATATAAACAAGGAATATTTACTAGGAGTATTATGGAAAAATGATATGGACTTCATTAGAAAGTCCCATGAGTGCTCCCACCTCCTACCACTTTTAGTTCATTTGTTATTTTACAACGGTTTGGAGTCATGCGAGGTAATATGAGTATTTTCATGGACAATTACTCTTTTTTGTGATGATGCATCATGTGAAAAACACGGTTTATATAGAGGTGTGTGATCATTTTTTGGGAAGATCCATCCATTTTTATATGGTGAAAAAACGGGATGCACGTTGTTTCCTATACATACCCAAGCGTTTCCAGGTGATGAGGCTGACAAGCCCATAGAGATTTTGGGAGTGAGGTAGTATGTCAGTAGGGACTCATATTTTTTTTTCAGATTGTGGGTGGTGCGTCACATGATATTTTATGATCATTAGTAGCTCCAACCACCTACCCTTTCATTTTAATTGTTTATTTTAAAAAAATGTTAAGGGTCATGTGAGATTTCCAATATGCTGTCAAGGAAAATTATCGTTCCCATTGACGATGAGTCTCATTTTGTTAGTGACTTCTAGAGATATTTTCTCCTTTCAATATATTATTTCTTATTTCTAAAGTATTTCCTTGTTGTATTTCCAGGCCTTCACTAATGACAAATCATGTATATTGTATGATCATACATGGCCACCGATGCATGTCCATTTTCTATCAAAAGTTGCGTTTTAAGAGAAGAGATACTTATCAAAGGTGCCTCATAGGATCCAATACAAGTTATTCATTGTCTGTGGGGTCTACTCATGACCTTATAATGGTCTTGCAATAGCGAGTCCTTTGAAGGATCACATGAACCGCATGTCTCATCCCCTTTCATATTCTTTTTCCATTTTGTCGGGAAAATAATACCCATATTCAAGTATTCCTTACTTTTACAATTTTACGATGCACATTTGGTTGGAATATACAGTAATATAGCATTGAAAATTACTCATTTGATTGGATGTTATCTCGTTATAATTATTATGATAAGGGTGAGGGAGTGCTATTATTTTACAATAATATGTAGTTGTTGATGACCATAGTTTAACTGTTTCTAAGCTAATATTTACTAATCTGTGAACATTGTGTGTTTTTTATCATTTCATATATTTTTTCCAATGTAATTTTATGAATAATTTTTAGAAGGAGAGACATGGTTTAATTATAATTACTTTTAAGAGTTTTCAACATAATAAGTTGTGTTCCATTTATAATTTCATTATGCAACTCATGACAACACTATATAGAACATAGGTCATGGGATATGAGACATGAATTTTACCAAGGGTTACATTTTATGTTTTATACCTGTTAAGTATTGTGTCTCTTTTTATGGATAGTTTAATGTATTGAAAAATAGAATATTGTCACGTGTGTTTTAGGTTGAAAAACATTAAACCTGAGTTTTAGAATGATTAACTATAAATGAATTGTTATCTAAGAATATTATAGTGTTTATCAGATATTCGATGTGAAATTTTGATTCACCTTTTTTTTGTTTGATAATCATAAACATGATTTAAAAAACATATGCGAGGAATTATTTTATACCACATTCGAAAATAAGTTTCCAACACAATTTCTTTTATGATCTTGTGAATATAAGAGTTCTCTCATGAGGAAGAATATGCGACTAGTTGAAAACCACTTTTGTTGGTTTCTTTATGCAAATCAAAGTAGGGTGTATTAATACATAGCCAAATATTCTTATCACTTGGATGAAATTCCTTATTTTCGGAGAAAAATTAAAATCCAATTGGGGAGTATTAGTGCATAGTTAAAAATAATTTTAATGGGAATTATGAAATTTTATTACCAATGGTCAGGATGTTTAGGAAGACCTTGATTTAAGAAAACCCTAAGGGATTTTTTTCAAAAGAAGTTGTCTTATAATGGAGATAAATTCTTTATTCTCATTGGCAATGAATGGAAAACTAATAATATAAGAATTTGGATCATGTTAGGGTACATATAATTCTTTAAATCATCGATGATAGGGGAATACCCATTTCATACAAGCGTTTATGCATCAATAAATTTAATGTTATGAAAATAGGACTTGGACCGTATAGTTTAATGTCGTACAGTGAGGAATTTGTTTAATAGTTTATCAACATGTGAATAGAAGGATATACTATGTAGTTTAATGGACAAAATTAATGAAATTGGGGGATATAATTTGAGGACTTTTTGCTTTGATCAAATGATTTCTAATTCTTCCATTTAAGTTAATCTATCAAAAAACGAACATAATCCTTAGCTATAAAGGGGAAATGACGTTGGATATAATTTGGGGGCCTCTAAAGCTGGAAAATGATATGGGTTAAACTTTTTTTGGAGAGAGAGGATCACTATCATGATGATGAATTTTCAACTGGTGAAAAACCCTCTTTTGGGAGACATTATGAAATCCCACTGAGGCATGTTACAACATATTCAAATAGTGGTTTCCTCTAGGTGACATACATTTTTTTCGGTGACTTATGAAAATACAATAGAGTGTGTGTTACTATATATTAATGAAAAGGAATCCTTAGATGTTCTGACACTATTTTTAACAGAAAGAGAAATTTTATAGAGATTTGGGTTTCCCTGGGCACATAGTTTGGTTTGTGGAAAAAAGTACCTGAATACAGAAATAATATTTCATGACCTATTTACCTAAGAATGGTGGAAAAGGATTCTTACACAGGTCTAACTCAGATGATATATACTATCCTTTTTATTGAGTATGGGCGAAATGAATAAGGTCCGAGCGTCACTATGTATCTAATTTGAATGTGAATCAAGCAATGTGTAGTTGTGAAAATCATTGAGATAAATGCATTGACGTAATGAATTATCATGAATTTTAACTTCATTCATTGAGAAGATATGGTAACATTAGTTTTAGGTCTTACAAATAATACCATGGTATTATGAAAACTATCAGTAATTTGAGGTGTACTGAACCATGGTTTTTCATCACACATTAGACATTAGGGAGGAAATTTTAAACCAATATCTAAGGGGATCTCTGATCATTAGAAGTGACATTAGACATGCATACAAGGGATAACAACAGAAAAATATTGAATAGTGGGTTTCAACATGATTTCATCAGAGAATAAGTAGATAGATGATGATTCTATTGAGGATGAATGTGCTTCTAGATGTTTAATTTTTTTTGTTGGTGACATGATGAAAAACCAACGGGTGGGTGTTTTTGAAAATTCAAACTATGGAATCCTCTAGATGAAAGACCCTTTTTGAGGACGACTTTTTAAATTACAAGAAAAGAGGGTTGCTTAATAGCTTGAAAAAATGAGTCTTTTAGTATCATACATTCTATTTCTGGTATCATGAGAAAGTGTAATAATATATGACATTTCCCTAGGTATCATATTTAACTGATATATGGAATATGTCCATGAACAAATGAGGTATTTATAAATATAATAAACATGATTTTATAGAGTCCCTTTTAAATGGATGAATCATTTTTTGAGGGGAAATATCTATTTCCTAGATGCCACCTGAATGAGGGAACCGAAATTAAGATCTCATGCATATATCATAGTTTGTTTGTAAGTGAGGTGGAATTTTCTAGTACCCCATTTATGGGACTGTGACATGAGTTCTAGGTGTCACCATATGTCTTATTCAAATGATGACCAAGCTACATGTTGATCTTTTGGTCCCATGACATTTAATGTTTTTTTATAAAGGACATATTCCATATAGTTTAACATCATGTTGTATGGATGATGGTGAAGAAACATGAAAAATGAATTTTATAGCTACAACATGTTATATGAACAGAGTGTCCCTATGTATCTCATTTGATCTTTAATCAATCCATGCATAGTTATATAAAATTTACCCGATACTTATTGCATTCATTTTTTGATAAAGTGGTTTTTGGAATATGGGATCACAAATAGGTTGAGATCACATATTGGATATAAATATGTAGATCTAACTCATACATAGGTGAGTGGCGGAATTTCATATATTGTGGCTAGACTAGGATGTGGGATTTTAATGTCACTAAATATCAAATTGGAAAAAGAATGAAGATAAATCTATAAATAATTCATAAGGAACCATTCATTTTAAAGTTATATGGAGAAGACATTTGTTGTGCCATTTATGGTCTTTAATATTATACCATAGTAACCCTTATACAGATTGATATGCATTTATCATGTGGATAATCCTTTATTAAAAGCCCTGAGTCCACATGAGCTATGAATGGTGTGGGAAACAAAGAGTGGAAAAGGTGTCTTCCACCAATCAATGGAGAGAAAAATTAGGGTGAGAAGAATTTTAATTTTGTGGTGGTTGGGCCATGATGCAAAACCCATGCATCAGTACATATATCATTAGAGAGAGAATAATGTATTACATAGTTCATAAAAAGGCTCATTATGTAGGTCTATCACATACATAGTGAGGGGATATCTTTTTGATTTCTTATTCTGTTCTAAAGGGTACTTTGATTGGGGATCCAGGTGACACTATGTGTTCTGTGATAACTTGAATCAAGAAACACATAGTTCATAGAAAGGTGTGTTTGGATACCAACACAAATATTTGTGATCTGGTAATGAATGAATTGAAATTTTATGATCTTTAACATATTATAACAAGGATGTGAACCATGATGTTTTACACCATGCTGCAAAGGTGTATTCATATTGCTTTTTTCCTGTAATGTGGATTCTAGGCTATATAGTATAGAATTTTATAGCCTGTACAATGATGTACTTTAGTTTTGGGTCGTACGACTAGGACATTATGGAAATCCATTAATGGTTTCTCATATCATACAATGATTCTATGTAGTTTATTTTCATACAACAAGGTTTATGGTTTCATGAAGTTTTTCATATTTTGACATGGATGACACATCATGATTTTTAAGGTCATGCATCAATGATAGACTACAAAGTTAAATGTCGTAAAAATGATTCACATCACAATTTTTTTAACATGAAGTACTTTTTGAGAACCCTAGCATCGATATATGTAGTAATGAGATCACCAACCATTGATAGAACTTAATAAGTTTCATTGTAGTGGAACTTGTGTTTGGAATAAGGCCCCTAACATTTCCCCCCATGATTTGGAGTCATCGTCTGTTGTATCATTAGAGTCATAATGAACAATACTAGTTCCCCTTAGTGGAACAAACTGAGGGGGAATTTTTTTTGTTATATGCATATACTATACAGTTTTGATGGACCTATAATTTATTTAAGGCATGTAATATTTTAACATCAATTCACTTTATTGCATCATACAATTTAATGTATTGATCAACTATTGATATATGATCATAGATGGAAATGAGTTATGAGGAAAATCACACCTCATTGGGGAGGACTTCATTTGTTTGGTATATGGGTGAATACATGGTTTCCCATGTGTCAGTATGAGTTGTGGGTTTTTAGTCCTCTAAGGCATACAATATCATTTAATGCTATGAATTTTTATCTTAATCCACCATCTTCAAGAGTATTTTTGACAGTGTCTTTTTGAAGGACTTTATTTATCCATTATCCACAATATGATTTTATGAAAAGTTGATGGATTTTATATAATAATCATGGTAGAATATCTCCAATGAGAATAATAGAAATTTTTGTTGTTATCTATCAGTATTGTATGATGATGAAAAATCTGGTTGTGTAGTTGGCCTTCATGAAGCTAATAATGCTTTTGGACCCAACATAATTCAAGGGTATTTAATTTTCCCACTTGAACATGATGTTTTTAATAGTGAGGATGTATTTGAATTTATTGTCTGTAGTTGGAGGATACCACTCTACAAAATACATTTTCCTTTTGGAGAATTGAAATGAGTATTTGGATTTATATAGAAAATAACAGGGTTGATTGATGAAGTTGGAATGAACTTGGAGGGAAATAAATTTTCTAGATAACTATGTGAAATCATACATCAATAAAATATACATGTATCGAAACCCTCTGATTTGTTTAGAGAGCTGACACAATAACTAGTGGGAACCACAAGATTTTGTTTTTACATATTTAATAATGGAAACATTCACTTATTTTTTGATTCATTGTAGGATACCTTGATCAAATCATCATTTACAAAGGACATTTAGGTGATTAGGATGATAAGAAAAGTAAAATTTGTTCCGTCAACATCGAGTTTTCTCTTTTATATATCTATCCAATAAGTGAAACATTTTTTGTAGGTAGTGAAAAATCGGTATCATATAACTACTCATGGGACCATCTAGTTAATAAATAAGAATGGACTCATTTATCTCTTCCATGTTGTCATGAAAGAATGAGATAATAGTCAAAGGTGGGTGATGATGATGACTGTTTCATCCCATTTTGGATTTGCTAATGTTTTAACTATAGTTTCTAGTTCATCTTTTTTGTGAGTGTTATGGTCATGGGATGTGAGTAAATGTTTGTTCCATGGGAAATTAATCCATTTACCCTTAAAAATAGTCAAAGAGGTGATTATATATTGTTTTCTATTAGAATAATCCACATTGATCTATTTGATTACAAGATATGAATCCCGATTCCTCTCCAAGTGTCCTACTAGTATTTGTTGTTCTATTTCATAGCTTTCAAAAATAATCGATACTATACCTCATTCATTGTATAATCTTCTGATAACATGAATGAATTAGGAAATATTGACTTTTTAGGAGACATAGACACAACTCCTAACCCAACATTGTTATGTTTAGAGGCTTCTATTATGTTCCTTGTTGGACTTCATGATGCACCTTGAAAATATATTTCTTATATAGAGTGGCCATATTGAACATAGAAGATCTATTAATTTTGAAATATGATTTCAGAATATATTTTTTCCTAAATTAGGGTGTTCTGTGAGTAAATCAACCAAAGACTTGCCTTTCATAGCTTTATAAGGCATGAACTATATGAAAAAATTATGCATTTTAACTGCCCACCATGCGAAACATCCTATAAAACAAAAAAAATTATAATATATTTGAGATGGTTATTTCAATGGACAAAATGGTCCTTGTGTTTTTTCATGTAGTGCTTAATTTTTTTGAACATTGATAATTAATTCTAGATTTCCTTTCTCGATATTTGAATAATGAATCTCAGCATCAAGCATGGTTTCACTGAGATAATTAAGGCTATTTTCATTGTACACGTCATTATTTTCACAAAAAACTATCCCAATTATTACTTGATGGTTTTTACATAAAAAATTAGCTTATTAACATCAATTGGTTTCATTAGAACTAGAGGAATTAGAATATATTTCATGAAACCATCGATTGCTTCCTAGCTTTTGTTGGTCCACTAATATGTGACCCCTTCTTCATCATCATAATGGTGGAAAACGTACTAAAGTGGTTGGATATAAATATCCTGATGTATTAATGGTTTCCCTATAAACTTGTAAAATATACTATTTTTAGATGTGGAGACACATTTAGGACAGCCTTTTCCTTTATGGGATCGTCTTTGATGCCGTGGGGGTGTACAAAAAAAAGCCGAAAGGATTTCCTTAGGTGAACCTGAATGAATATTTCAAGGGGTTTACATTATGGTTATGCAATCATAGTTTGATAAATATTTTCTCATTATCGTCCATGTCATTGGAATACTTCTTGGCCTTTACCACTGGGTCATATATAGAGAATTTGACAAATATTCCTTGGAAGAGTTTTAAGATGCGATGCATGGGATATTAGTATAGGGAACCAACATTATTGAATCCAATGTTAATTACCCAATATATGTTTACTACTTGAGGGTCCCTAAGGGTGGTGGATTACTCTTCTTATAGGGACATTTATATTTGATTTTACCCTAAAAATATATCCATAAAGGATAGGTTTTGATAATTATCTATTCTATTAATCTGTAACTATGTTATTAAAACCAGAACATCATCTAGCATATAGTACTAGTTGAGGTCAATAAAATTAAAATGTACCCTTATTTTAAAATTATTCTCATATATAAAATTATGTTTTATAATAATATTTTATATTGAACATACCTTGTGATTTCATCCTTTATAACCTTGTCCACTTCGAAATCAATTTCGGAGGTGTGAGTCATGTGTGTCCTTTTGTATTTTGGCATATAGCCCTGGTGGTATTGAAAAAATCCCATGTGGTGAGTTCCCACTAAGGGATATTGGTCTATAATAACTTTTTATAGATTGAAAATAATTTCCTAATGATTCTATATGATGAATGTGTATACCAATATTTCATTGAGAGTCATAGACAAACTGATCATAGTCGTCCATGGATATCCTTAGTTACCCATATTTATTTCTCATAGATCATCATCAATGGTATAAAAACCATCCAAAAATGCTAGAGGGGAATCCCTAATGTCTTAGTTATCTTCATATTCCTCCCGATTCTCCACCTTTACTTATTCCCTATTCCTCGAGGTAATACATGATGAAAAAGTTTGACATTTAGAAGTTGAACCAACAACTTCAGACCTGACTTCTAATGTGAGAATTTTTTGAATATATAACGGGTTTTTAAGGGATATATAATGTGAATAAATATTTTCACATAATGATGTTACAACCACTTTTGACCTCGCTAATGAAGTAGTTATTCATTGAAGTTAGAGGATGTAAGGAGATAATTACTAGTTTGGATTTCATCACTGTGTGGAGAGTCGATGATAACTCTAGTGTTGTCGAGTTTGGTTTTGATGAATTATATCACATCATTTATTTAATATGTGACTATATTTAGAAAAAAATAATAGATATTATTGATGAGAATCACATACTATTCACTTCTCATCTTTATAGGATTATATAGGGACATTTCTAGACTATTTAGGGAATTGAGTCATGCAACATCATCAATCATGGGTGATTTACCTTCCCTTTAATAAAATCATATATCAATGTACTACGATCAGAAGGATTTAAATGGTGATTTATCACTATAAAATTACCCAATTTTACAATTAAATAAATATTTGAGGAATTTTTGGTATGATTAGGGAATAATTGCATGACAATGTAACCATGTCCCTCCTATAATAATGTTGAAGGGGTTATCCTGTCGAACAACCAAAAATCATGAGTATGATATGATATCCATGAACTTAGTCCTGATCTTGATTTCACAATGAGTATTTCACATTTTCATGTCATAACCATATAGTGTTAAAGAGTAGGGGGACATGAGGGACTCATTGTAACCCAATTGATGTTTTTTGGAAAATAATGAGGTTGAATCCTAAGCCGTTGTCAATGAAGGATCTTTAGATATCACCATCATTTTCCCTTCAGGATACATACAATTTCTTGATATGTACATATATAGATGAATATTTTTCCAAATCCATGAATGTGATGATTATATGGTATTATGTAAGATCTATCTCTACACACTATACTTCTGTAGTGGAAACATCGGAATAAAAAGCTTGAGTGATTGACATAGCCTCTATGAGTTCTCCATCGAATCCTTTTGAGAGGCACAATGCAACAATTATTTGAAAATTTTGATAGAATGTGGGACCATTGCATTAAAATGACATTCTTATTAGATAAAGTTCTAGGCTTCCCTACATAGGGATACTATTTTCTATAAACTGTTGAAACTGAACTACTTTATGTTGAATGATTGACCCTTGGTTTAGGATTTGAAGGTGCAACTATCATTGGTGGATTAGGATGAGTAGGTATACCTGCACACTTATGATTATTGGGTGATGATGTCACATGTAATAAATATAATAGGATTACTAGGTTTGGGAAAAGTCTATAATATATGGGGTTTATCTCTTTCTGTTAACGAGCATGCTGAAGGGATCATACACGATGTTCATCAATATAGATGGTTTGAGAGGGGATATTTGTTGAGTATTCACATTTTTCACAATTGTGTCATGACTTGTCTCCTCAACCTTTGTGGCCCTTTCAACTTGATCCCCAATAATATTTTGAGAAATCAAGTCCAAATACCATTTCTTCATCAAAGTGGGAATCCATTAAATGAATAACATTAATGGAAATATGTATGAACTCATCATTGTATGAGGACTATGTCTGTTTGGATGACTATTATTGAACTATTTAGTGGGGTGATGCTATTTTCCTAGGACTACAGTTTTCAATTCTAGGAGAGTCAAAATAAATGATGTTCATTCTACAAGTTAATCTTCTTATGATTTCTTCCAACTCAATCTTGCATGTCATTTTTTTGGAAAACTACCGTTCATTGGATTGTGGTACCGATGGAGTCGGTTGTTCCATATAGGAATAAGATGAGGGAATATATGGAAACATAACCTATTATTAGAGGATAACATGAGTCTATTTCATCATATTTTGGATTGTATTATCAGTAATCATCTATTTACCCTTGTTCGTAACTTTCTTCCATTCATTCTCCTCCGCAGGATCTGTGGAAGGAACACATGCTACAAACACTAGTATGTTCCACATCTTCACTCTCCATGAGTCCATATTCTTATGTAACCAATATTTTATAGAAAATCCGGGATTTTGGTATTAAATTTAAACTGGTATCGGAAATATTTTTGGAGATCATCAACACCTTCCATGTTTTGGTTCTTATGGTTTTTCGAACCAGATCAAGTTATTCTACAATGTCGAGACAAAGTAACTGAGCACTTGTTCAATTCAGAATGCATAAAAATTGTTTTTAATCTCCTAAAATAGTTTGTTACTCTAGTCACATTGTTCATCCTAATAAGGTGGGAATTTTTGTTGACACTTAAGAGATGGAATCATAAGATATGGAATGATATTTGAAGCAAGAATAGTTACATGGTCCATATTAAGTGTAAAAGTAGAAACCATTGGAGTCACCAATTTAGTCCCTTGATTTTATGGAATTACTTGGAAAAAATCCATGATTCGTGTGATTAAATATTACACTGTATGATTTATTATAGAATGTTCCCTAAACACTCCTATTTATTTCACAAGAATTAGTGGTCTGAGTATCTACTCATGAAGAATATATATAAAGATTGACAACAGATGTTATAGAGGAAGCTGTAGAACTAGGGTAAATGTTAACCCCTTCCTTCTAAAAATGAATTGTGAGACCCTCTTATTCTAACACAACCTTCATATTGAGTTGATTAGCACTCTTTTATTCTATAACATTGATCAGAATTTGTAGAGAAACATCCAATATAGATCTTCCCACTATGTAATTGTCTGAGTACAAAAATTGGTGTACCTCACAAAGGCTACCCCTATAATGTTTTCAAAAAGAAAATTATTTTCAATGTTCCTGGTTGTACAGTAGTCCCCATCAAGGGATCATACTGGTGCATCAAATTTGTCAAATGATTCTTTGGGTCCCCCAATCCATTGAGTATCAAAAATGCATGGTTTCCAATGTTCAGTGGGGGAAGTTTCTGATCGAACAATTCAGTGTAAGGATTCTTTTCTGAACATACTAGTGAAGTCCACTCATCCAAAGCCTCCAATCGTGATGTCAGTGACTCAATAGTGTTGATAATCCCTTGAGGTTAGTCTTATTAAGAAGGCTCTTTAATAGGGGGAAATAAATTGCATGGAAAACTGTGGGGACCCTTCTAGTATCTATTCTGGGTAACCTACATGGGAATATCTCTAAGGATACACCTTGCCATATTCTAGTAGTATACATACTATAGGTAACTCTTGATCCACTACTATGGGAGATAAATATATTGGTTATCAGAACCCTATGTTGAGCCGGGTTTCATTCTACATTTCAGTTTTTTTTGGAGAACCATCCTGGTTGTGGTATGATAGTCGCGAGTTCATGTTGAGTTTTTATTTATTGAAAATATATGGTAAGAATGTTGAATTGTAGTAATTTTTTACTTATTCTCTTCAACTATTTCACTTCAACCTATTTCAAAGAAAACATTTTCATTAGTGTAAGGGGTTCGACTACTTTATGATGTGGGTGAAGAAAAACCACACATTTACCCTTTTCTTTGGCAGATTCCCTCAAAGGAGGTGGCGATTGAGTAGTTAAATGAGTTCCCAAATTATGGTGAAGCCTCGGGATTTGGGTACACACGCCTCCTTCAATCATCTCTGTGTGGACCATTTTATGAACTTGGACATCCGACTTCAGCTATTTTTCATTGACCTCATGTGATGTAGGATTTTTATTGGTGCATGTAATGAAAATCATTGATACATAATTAATTGTAGGTAATTCATCATATATTTGGGAGATTTTATTTTTCCACCGTCCATGAGGTCTTATAACCTTGATCACAGGTTCTCATGGAGTAATTTGGTGGATAATAATCTAAAGGAGATCTCCATACAATTTTTTCAAATGTGTTCCCACCAAGAACATTGGATCTTAGTATGTGAATAAATGTGAGGATTCATTATGTGGTGTTCCCCATAATCGTGAGAAGACTGACTTTCATTGCGGTTGAGGTTATTGAGGTAAAAAATCCCCTAACCATGTGTGTTTTCGTAATTAGTGCCTTATTTATATTACCTTTAGAGCATATTTTTTGGACCATTAAGGTTGTGTTAAAAAATATCATAGATCTGTTGGAATGGGTTGTTCTTGTATTTTCAAGGATGAAACCTCCACATCTACCTTTATTATTTTATAGAGTCATGTTAAAAAATTTGTTATGTGCATCATGTTTTTTTAACCCAAACTAACTAATTATGTAGAAATTTGGGCTAATTGTGACATATTCACCATCATACGATTGAATTATATTATGAATAATTCATTCTTGATATTTTTATTTTTTTAATAAAAACATTTCTGTCGCTTCTCTATATATTATCCATATGTTTGTGGGATTCATTTTGGGCATAATTTTCTTTAGTGTACCTTTGGTTAGGAACAATGTCCTCTTGTTGATTTTGGCTTAAGGATATGACATTTATTGAGTTCATCTATTGAAAAATTTGTTAATTGGACGAGAGGTGAAATAAAATACTCTATGTTCACCCCATCATTTAATATGAATACTTTATGGTAACCTGTGATCATTATACTCCAGTATATTAACGTGACGATACGTGCATGTTGAAGCACTCCATTATATTTTCCAAATTTTGGATTTCATATAGCTAGGATTACCACAAATTCCATCAAGTGGTGTATCACATTTACTTCATTGATGTGACTTGGATATTCATTGTAAGGTAACACATTTTCTATTATGTGATGAAATGTGTTCCATATATTTAGGTTGTGTATTTCACACTATTATACAACAAGTAATAATATATTAAGGAGTGTTAAATGGCTTGAACATGATAGGTATGTCATCTATTGCTTGATGTTTGTTATTATTAAAAATGTATTTTTCATCTTTTTTCATATATTCCAAAAAAAAGTTCTAAAAAAATGGAAACATCTCTATGGATTTTATCATAAACAATAATATTAGAAGGGTCACACTTTTTCACATTTGAGGTAAGATGATCCAAGGGTGTTTGGGAGAACGAAAATCCCTATAGACTGTTATCTAGATGATAAAAGATTTCAAATTTCAATGATTATAAATTATACCGAATTGGCCTCACTTTCTGATGTGCCTCATAGTAGGAGGGATTTCTCATCATTAGATATTAAAGGGGAGGATTCTTTTGAAAAAGTGATACAATAATATGGCGAGATATTTTTATTTGAAACCAATTATGGGATGGAATACCATTATGGAATGAATTTTAATTTAATGGGAAATTCATGTTAAATATACAATAGGGAGGACCTCATGGAGGATGACAGAAAGTGGAAGGAATTCTTGTTGTTTCATCTTCTAGAAACATGGGTGGCTATAAAGAAAATCATTAAGATATTGGATCTTGAGATCATTGAGTTTATAGAAATTATTATGATTTTTTTGGGAGGAACATCAAAATTATGGAAATTATTATTGTAATTTTAATGGGTTAGTAGGATCCATAGCTTCTACAGATAAATTTATTAGGGATTCAAGTACTCCACTATTAAGTAGAGGTGGATATTAGATTTGATCTTCATTTTCCAATCATATCTGGTGAGTCTTATTTTTAGATTAATTCTATAAAGAAACTGAGACCAATTTATAGATAAATTATTCAGGTATGGATTATTATTTTACCATCTCCCTTGTTGTGAGCAAAATTTTACAATGGGATTCTGTAATTTTGTCAGGGGCTTGTGCCTACCTCAAAGTGCCTGTTAGAATACGAAGATTACCACTAGATGTAATGAGGGTATGAATCCAATTTTATTTTCGATATATTATGGGTTATTTTATCCCACAATACTATTGGATGGGATAATTACCATGTTATGGCTATGGGAATACATGTTGATGAGTCACCCAAGTAGCGTCGATATTTTTTTGTTTTCATTCCTCTTCCACTGATGTTGTTGTTTTGAAATCCCGAATGGTTAGTAGGATGAGGGAAGGAATTTTTTCTTACATTTTAACCATGTTTGTGATTTCATTCATGACCTCAATGGGTGGAAAGAAGATATATCACCAAGTCATGGATATATAAGGATTGAGTAGCTACTATATTTCTCCATTTCTATCAAATTGATAATGCAATTAATTAGGTGTAGGGGAAGATAAGTTGGTTTTACCCTTTTATGTTTCCAATACATGACTGCTTATTTTTCCATGTTCTGCCAGAAATTGAAGATGGAACAATTGGATTAGGTGGAAAGGTGTTTTCTCAACTCATGGGTTACATAAAATTTCAATTAGTGGACTTTAAATGTGTGGGAATTTTTTTGTGCTAACCATTTGCATTGATATTTTGATAGAGGGATTCCATTGATGTTTCTTGAAAATTATATTGGCATGCTTGATTGGTGAGGGTAGGTTATTTTTCCTACTTGCATATTTATAAAAAAAATTAATGGTTGGATTTTCTAGAGGGGAATGTGGTTTTACTATGATCCCTATTTACCTGTCGATTCCCTTAATGGGAAATCATTCAATATCTGGTCTTGATGATCTAGGTCGGACTCCCGATGATCGAACTGTAATCATGATGAGTGTTCACTTCATCATGGAATTAGAATTCGTGATATCTATAAGGATTTATTTGAAATGAACACTGCTTCTTATGGGTGAGGCCATTTATGACTTCTTAATCTACCTCAGTAAGATAAGGTAGGTGCTTGTTATTGTGTTCTAGGAATAATATCATGAAATAGTAGGATATTTCAATTAGTATCATTTTCTTCTAGAAAACTGAACAACATTATGTGGGTGACTGGTGGGGAATCAAGAGTTGGTGGGCCTATCAAGCATCTTCTAGGGTCAGTATAGTACAATTATGGTAATTCTATGGGAAAAAATTTGAGACCCAACATTAAAGATGTTATGTTGGTGATTATTTCCACTTCCTTGTTGAGGTCCCAACTTGTGCGATGGATTATCCACATACCTGCAAGAACCTATATGACACTATTTGGATCGCAGGGAGATCATTTTTAGAGTACCTAAAATATATGTGAAAAAACAATAAAACCCCATCAATGAAGAGTATTAATAAACAAATACATGCATAATAGATTTTATTGTTTTGGTCCCATTCAATTTGTGGAAATAACGGTCTTGATAGGTTATAGAAACCATCATCTTGTTTAAGGATTCATATATATTTCATCATTAATATTTCATTTCCAAATACCATGTGGGGTTTGAATGACATTGTGTGGGGTTTGTGGGAAATCCTTCACATCATACACATATACACACATCTTTTTTGGAATGTTTATAATGGATTTTTTTCATTAAATATGAAACATAAAATGGCTCTCATATCCTTGATGACTCATGTTCCTTCTCACTAAAGGTAAGAATTGTTTTAAGAAGAATCCTGATGATACTTAAGATCTCACATTGGTCGAGAGGATGGGAGGTCATTCTCATCCCAACATTTTTGGGGGAATGTTTTCCTATTCTAGGACACTCTTTTTGATTTTAGATATGTTCACAAATCCTTCATTAATTACCAAGTTTGATGTTGATCACCCTTTAATTAATTATCAATTTTTATCATGAATGGTATTTAGAATAGTTAGTATGTATTTTAGATTCTTAATCAATGGAGATATCCATATGTATCAGAGGTTTTCTATTAATTAATTTTTTTTTGTGTGAAGATTAAGTATTGTTTTTGTATTTTATCATTGTGATAATAGTTTCAAGCCACCATGTGTGGCACTGTAGAGTTTATCATCATATAGGGAGATGAGAGTTGTTTGGATGTCAAGATTTAGCCCAAGTTATGGTATTCTAACATATCATTAAGAATGGAATGAGAACCCTTGTTTAATGGTGAAAATCAATGGTACATATCATACCTTTTATGGAAATTTGGTGATGACCTAGCCATACAGTTTAAAATATCATAATTAGAAAATTTAGGTGAAATGTTCTTAGTTAATGTTTAGTGTTGGACATATGTCGAAGCAGCACAAGGAACATGGATGGTATGTGAGATCCTATGTTGGATAAGACCCTATAAGGAATGTGTTCCAAATAGAATTAGGGTTGATTTGTTATGTTGGGTTTAAACCACATAAAAGAATCCTACATATCCCGTTTCGGTGGGAATTAAACCCACATAGATCAGTTGGGTTGAGGACCCCGACATATTGAGTTCCTCTAATGGTTTTTCATAGGGGATAAGGTTCTTTGAGAGGATAGTGACATAGTTTTTGGACATAAACCATATAAGAGGATGGCCATATATTTCTTTATTGGGAATATTTCCCTATGAGGGTTGTGCCATGGTTTTAGTACATACACTATATAGGAGGATTCCATATTGAGTGGGTCCATTAAGAATGTCTCAGCTGATGGAGATTTGGATGTTTTTTTTGGGGTTTACACCTAGGGGGAACCCTATCGACATTATTCATTGGGAAATGGGATTTATAAATATCCATGAGTGATTTTGGTGATTACACCATATATGAGGATTCCCTTGTGATTAGATACATGGTTTTGGAGAACAAAACTAATGGAGGCCACCTTGAAAGGAAAGAATAAGACCCAAGAAAGGAATCTTTAGCAAGACATTTATCTGAAAGTGTGGATTTATAGATAATAGATAACCTATAATCCCACATTATACCTTATCAAACGTGATAAAAAAATAAAATAGTTGATTTAGAAAACCACAATATCAATTTTTTGTTGGAAGAGCCCAGGGATACAAGACAATGAGTAAGGGCATGGATGTACACATGACTTATACCGTTTTGGTAGAAAAGATAGTATAAATGGACTAACAACCAATGAACCAATAAGATAAGAGTAGAATTAGGGAAAATCATATAAGAAGTTCACATTGATTACTCTATTTGGGATTCCCAAATTATTGTTCTATAGAAGGAAAAAGGATGAAATATTAATCCTAAAAGGGAGGAGAAAAAATGATACTCTCTATCCCCACATAGAATTGGGGGTCCATGGTCTTAGAGATGATGAGGGAAGTGAAAAGTAATACCCCTCATATCTGATACGATGATGTGCATAGAACAACACCCATGGTCGGGGTCCTCATGACTGATGTGAGGCATATCAACATTTACCCTAAGGACCCTGCCTATCATGTAGGAAAGTAAGGGACACTTCTGACCAATGGAATGAATATACAAATGGGAGATACACTATTGTGTCACCTTCAATTTACATGGAAATCCAGAGGTTTTGGTGGAGGATTCAATTTTTTACTCCTCGGGAAATGGATCTTAAGGAAGGGGAACCTTGCTATTAGTATCTTGAAAGAGGGATATGATGTTATCTTATGTAAGTAAAGGGTTTGCGGGAGGAAGGTGTTTCAAACAAGGTTACTAGGGAGGAGATGGAAATGATTCAAATAAGGGTATGGTTATGTGAGCTGGAGGTTCCTTGGTAGAGGTACCACTTGAGTAACCACATTCCGGGGAAGACATTCAGTAGGAACCAAGTGTCTCCATAGGTGTCCTAAGAATTATCTTGTGAAGGTCTCAGGTTCAAGGAGGGAACATCCCACAAGTTCCAATAAACATCAAGGGATGGGTTCCTCCTAAATGTGTATTTTGGTTCAGAATATAGAGGTCCATTGATCCTAGTAACTCCATAATTTCCACTCTTATCATGTTTTGGAGGGGTACTGAAAAGTTTTTGGATGACTTGGTTGTTGAGGCTACATGAGAAGATTTCAGAGGATAATTATTTTTTACATTATTGAAAATGAAGCACCAAAGTGTCCATGTATAGTAAAATATAGGACCCTATTCAATAGAGGTAGACAATTAACATGTGAGGCATATGTACCTGATGCATTTACCCCATGAATGGGTGGGAAATCCTTCAGAGACGCGTGGGATGGGGGGGGGGTGTACGAGCCTTCTAGATCATAGGTTGGGCGCACATAAGTCGGTTTAGGAAACTATTAATGGTATTTAATGTGGATCTACAAATATCTAACACTTTATAGACACTTTATAATCATTTCATCCCATAAGAAGAAATTTAGTGTCTTGTGTGGTGAAATGGTAATTTAGGAGAGGTGTGAAATTTTTATATGTGAAAAGAGATTAATTTTTTATAAGTACCTAAATATTATCAATAATGGGAAGTCATTATAAAAGTGAGTGTCTATAAAATTTATAAAAAATGGGGGGTTGATGATTTAATATCTAGATGTATAATAAAAACATATCTATCTTGTTTTTATAAAAATATTACTTGTACCTTTTTGCGTACTCATTTTTTCCATTTTGGTTTGTACCAAAAAAATATTTCATAACTATGTAATTGATCATTTATTCCTTAAAATAAAATCATATTTATATAATAATATAGTTCTAATGATTCATAATTCGAAATCAATTTTATTATAATAAATTTTTTCATAGTGATAAGAAATTGTTTTGAAATAATTAATTTATAATGTATTAAAAACAATTTATTTGAAAAATATTACTTTTGGTCTAATGGTTGAAATACGGTATGGTAAAAAACTTTATTTTTATAATATTAAAGGGACATATAAAATATATATTTGTAATTAATAAACTTTTTCATGAAATTATAAATGATACATATATATTAATAATTACATAAAAGTCATGTTTTTGTGAAAACATTATTTCTCACAATGTACCAAAGAATTTAATTTTTAGAAAACCCATTAAAATAAATTATATTATAATATTGATTTTATTAACAAAAATGTTAATTTATTTTAATTTATGTTCAAAATATATAATATATAATGTATATTTTAAATAAAAACACCACATATAAATTAAATAATGTTTTATCAAAAAAAATTATTTTTATATTTTTTTTAATATTATATAATATATGATTCAAACTAATTGATATTTTATATGTGAGATTATAAATATTAATATTTCATATTATAATACGCTTTTATGAATGGTAAATTTAAGTTAATATTTGAAAATAAAATACCCATACTTTTTTAAATGGTACTTTAAATGGAAATGTTTCTAAAATATTACTCAACACAAAATAATATATAATTATTTTAATTTTTCATTAATTTTTTTTCATATAGTAATGATTATATTATTAATATTACTGTAAAATTTTGTAGTGTTTTAGTTGGTTGTTTTCATTTTTTGTGTTTTCTTTAGAGACAATTTATTGAAGATACTAATATTTAAAGTAGTTTAAAAAATTGTTTTATTAAATAAGTTTGGAAGTTACTAATTTGTACATAATAATAAGGAAATTGTCTTGTGTTTTGGACATATTTTTTTAATACTAGAAGATAAAATAAATTTGAAATGATCTGATTTAAAGATTATAATCTATAAAAAAAAATCAGTTCCATTATTACACTTATTCACCCCCTTGTGGAGTGAGTTTATCCATTTGGGACTAGAAGCTAACAGGTGGTACTAATACATAAAATATTTATAGAGCATAATTTTTCAGTAAAACATTTTAAACTAAAACATTGATATAGAGTTTACATTTCAATTTATGAATGTTCTATGTTTTTTTTGGAAAAATCCTTTTGAAATTTGAAGACTTATTTATGTAGTATTGGGAAGTGCATGAAAATATTTCACATGGTACTATGTTATATATATTTTTATTGAGGAAATAGGAGGAGATAATTTACTATCATAAATATCAAAGAAAATAAAATTTATGGTTCCAATTTCAAAAGGCCGTGGAAGAACGATTCAATGAAATTGTGCATACAAACATTACACACTATGATAGGTCCATATATATATGAGAGATTGTATAAAACATATATTGGGAGTGTTATTCACTAGAAGAATGTGATAAACTATCACAATATGACATGATAATAGATCTAATGGTGTTGTTCTCTGTATGGAAAAAATATAAAATGTTACTAGATCCAAAATTATAGTTGCTTCCATAGATGAATATCTCATAAGAAAATATTAAGAATTCAAAGGTGAGTAATAGTTAATTTTAAGATAAATATAAAACTAATAATTCAATTCAATAATCATATAAATTAAATATTTAAAATACAAAAGATATCATCAAATATGTTTAAGAATGATATATTGGTAGAATAAGAATTAATAAAAATTGTTGGTTAATTCAGAGGATATAAATTAAATGATAATGTGAAATATCAATGGTTAAGTGAAAAATCAATTTTATATTTAAATTAAAAATTAAAGAAAAATACTGTTTTAGGATATAATTAAATATAGAAAATACTTTTATTCTTGACGAATATAATTCAAGTGAATAAATGAAAATGATATGAGAATAATAAAAGTTAATAATTGTGATAACTTATAGAATGAAATAAGATATAGTTTGAGAGGAAATTCATGATGATAATATAATTTATATCATGAAATATTTTTAATAAAAGATTTAATCTTTAAATGATTTATGATATTATCAACATAAATATATCACAAAACAATTGAAGCAGCATTCGATTATTATTATTATAGATCATATATAGATATGTTATTCAAAAAAAAGTTAAAAACCATAATAAAATTATGGTGAAAATTTGAAATCTGTGTTTAATATTTTTTTATAAATGATCAATAAAGAAAATACATGAATATGATTTGGAGGTGAATAATAAAAAACCACGAATGATTCTAGAAGATTTTATCTTAAAATTAAGACCAAATTGCATTGGAAAAGAGGGGATGTGATAAAATAGATGCTCATAGATTATGATCATATCAAGAGATGAATATAAAAGTAAAAATATTTTATTTTATGAATTAAAAAGCTTTTGATTGTAAATATGGAATGTTCGATTATATAAAAAAATTTGTGAAATTTTATTACAAATGGGGAATTATAAATAAAATTGATATGTGAAAAAAAACGTTGTTTTTAGAATAATAGATAAATCTGCCAATTGCAGAAAAATAGAGAAGTGTTAATCAATAAGTAATGATTTTTTACGGTATTTATTGTGGAAATAAAAGGGAAAAAATTTTATGGGTAATAAAGTATAGAAAATTATAACAATATACATTATTGTTTTGAATTGAAAATCATCTAATTTTTAGATGATAAATGAAAACATTGATGTTGGGATAAAAAATATGAAGAAAATTGATAAAGAAACATGTTTGATTTAATGTAAGGGTGACATGAAAAGACATAAATACCCTATATAATTTTATAATCATAATTAGTGTTAAACTAATTAAATAAATCTTAAATAAAAGTTTCACAATAAGACAAATATATACAATAAATCAAATAAAATGAAATTTATAGAATTTTTTAAATGTGGTATTACTCATAGAGAAATCACCATTAATATATATTTGAAGCTAAAGGAAAAATATTGGACGAAAAGGTTAAAACACTATTGTAAACCAAATCAATTTATTTTAGGAAGGGTCAAAAATATACATTCTGTAATTTATAAATTGACAAGAATTTTTTATGGGAAGTATATTTATTCACAAATAGATAAAAAAATGTATATTATTTTGTTCTAAAAAAAATAGTGAATGAAAAATATGGAGATATGATAAATATTCAATGTACATTAGAAACCAAGAACAATTATAAAATTTTGTAGGGAATGCATATTGTTCTAGTAAGGAATCATCATGATGCATAGAATTTAATAATTAAAAAAAATATTGTCAGAAATATCCATATTAAATGATCATAGTTCATATGGACCAATGTTGGGTTTCATTGAGATTGTTATAGAACTACAATAATGGAGTAAAAATGTAAATAAATATATTTATTTAATTTTTATTCTCAAATAATATAAAATAAATTGTATTATAGAGAAAAAAATACTTAAAAATTTAATCCATATAATGGGTATTTGGATTATCAATACAAAAGTCCCCAAATATTTTATTAATTAGGATACATGATTTCCTATTATTAGAAACTCATTGTTACTTTTCCAAAGTTAATGGAGGATCAATAGCCTAATATAGTAACATTGGTCCTATGAAAGAACCTATTTCATTAAATATAATAATCAATAATCTCATGTCCCCAAATATTATTCAATGAACAATATCGATAATACTAATTCTATTCCCCATGAATGATTTGAAAAATATAGTTTGGAATGGTATAGAAAAAATTATGATAAGAAAATTTCTATATATTTGCAATGAATGATGAATCAAATGGAGGAAGAAAACTACGATGTAAACAAATAGAAAAACACAATCACTTAACCAAAATCATATATATTTTAACAAAATTGTTCTTAATTATTTTAAACCTCAGGATTTTGTCACTATTTATAGTTAATTGATAATTTTATAATTTAAAATTAATATCATAAATAACATCATATCTTTCATCTTATTTATTTTTTCATTAAAACATTTATATATATAGATGATCATAATTGATGTTAATTTATTTGAACTTTTTTAAGTAATACATCACATTTATGATATGTTGTTAGTTTAGAGTTTATTTATTAGGGAAGAGGATGTCCGGCTAGCAGACATTATTTTGTTTAAAAACATTAGTTAAATAGTTGTATATATTTATTGTGTATTATGATTTTCAAAATAATGTTCTCGAAGAATTCATTTAAGTATTGACTCAATGAATTATTATCACATAAAGTGGTTATTTTTTTGAATAGTATTTCATGCAATGCTAAAATAATATCCATTAACCGTTATTTTATATTTTTATAGAGGAATATTGATGATGAGGAAATTTTTTAAGGAAATAAAAAATACTTATAATATTATCATCCTTTGGATTTATTCCTTTTACTTGTTAAATAATGAATATTCAAATGTGAATTCATTTCTAGATATCCCCATTAACATGTTAAAAAAATATATCCATATATTTATTGAATTATTTTGAAATATGATGAGTCCAGCCTAATATTGATTGATGGTTGGAAGTAATTGATGAATCTATAAGCGGTATATTAAAACTTCAATTTAAATAATATCGATCATGGTTCTTATATGGTACATGGATATTGTGGGATTAGAGTTGATTATAGAAAAAAAATCACATTTGGAATATTTTTAAAAATTGGAGTGACTATTTAAAAATAATTTTTTTATGATAAGTGATTAGATATTTCTTTAGATATAATTGTATTTGAATAAAATTATGACATTGAGCATAAATAAAATCATTGAAATAGAGATATAGAGGGAGATTATATAGGACCTTAGTTTCGTGTTTAAAATATATTTGGATTCAATTTCAAATATATTGAATTAATACCATTGATCTATGAAACTATAGTAGAATTTTTTTTTGATATATAAATAGTGAATTTATGTTAGAGTTGAAAATTTAATATAATGAGGGATAATCTAATAATTGAAATTTATTTTTTTAGATAAGTTTTATATTGATGAAAAACATTGATAGTGATAATTAATGAAGCATGGGTAGATTATTAGAGGTGTTCATCAATATATGAATAAGATTATGTCTATACCTAAAAATTAGTGTGCAAAGAGAAAGAGATATCATGAGGAATTATTTAATGGAAGACTATGCCTAATGTATATCTTCAATGTTATAAAATAGAATATTAGGTGGAGTTACTAAAATTAATATGAATCATAAAAAGGAAATATATAATGGACGTGTGTTAAGTATTTAAAATATAAATGGATTAACATATGTATAATAGATTATATATTGTTACCCAACAGAAACAGAGACTAAAAGTGTTAAAATTTACGTGACACCGAAAAGTATGATGTAATAATGTCTACTGATGCACATGACAGTATAATGATGTCTACTCAACAGAGTTCACTTTATTAAAAAATTTATACCTGTGGCCAATGAAACATGATACATATCTATATTTTACATCACATGTATTATTAATTTTCAAATATAATACTAGCGGAGACATGAAAATGAAAAGATTGAATGTGTAATGTAATCATGGGAAGTATAAAACTATATAAATAAAATAATAAATTAGTTCAATGGGGAAAATATTAAACAATAATCAACATATAAAAATTAATATATATTTAAATATTATGTGTTTGGACCTATGTTAATTAAAATTTAGTATTCAATTATCATTTATTTAAGTGTAATATTCTTCGATAGATTAGGATAAATATTTTGATTATATTGTGATGAGAATGAAAATTTAAAATGATCTTTTTAATAAGAATATATGTTTTATATATCTCTATAGTGGAAGGGATCTGGTTTTTTGAGTTGAAAGATATAACATGAGGACTCCTTTTGACATAAATGTTTTTGACTGATGTCAAATGACAAATTTTAGTGGATGTAGTTGATTAAAAAAATAAATTTAATCATATTTTCAGAGAATATAATGTGGTGATAATCCTTTAACTAAACCATTTTTCATTAGAAAATAATAAGAGATAATGATCTTAAATAATATAATAGAGATTTTGGATTAAATAATTTTTAATATATTTCATAACAAAGAGTGTCTATATTTGTTTTCAATTAAGATTATAACAATTAAAAAGGAGAAAAATATCTCCAATAATGTGTAATAACAAGTTAGAAAATAATCTTGGTAGTGAACATAGAAAACTATGAGGATGTGTTGTGTAATAATTCTCTAAATGGTGTACATTGATTAAAAAATAGTAAAATTATATTTCTAGGTCATGTTCATAAGGGAAACCCTAATATATACACTAATTCATGTTTTTTTGAAGTAAAAGATATTTTGGGGAAATATTTCATTGATTGAAAACTAAAAAAGAAACAAATATTTTCAATTAGTTTGGTGTTGTAAATGAAAATAAATAATGATATGTTTTTCAGAAAAAAGTGATGAAACAATGGGGTGTAGGTTTAGTTGGGTAAAATATTGCATCAATCACTTGAATTCCATAAACCATAACATTCATGGTCACATAATACCTTGAGTGGTATATCAATACACTATTAGAGTTTTCATGTCCCAAATATATTGCCTACATATAAATTCAAATTGAATTAAAACCTATAGATTGAAATATATGTGTAACATGAGTTTTTAAGTTACAATCTTACAGTAACACCTCAATTATCTCTCTCTGCAGGTAGACATAAATTATTTTTATGACATCAACTATCCTAAAAAATAATACAATATCAGATAATGTTTTTTAAATATTATGATCAAATGTGTAAAATAAATTGGGTTTATATTTTTCATGAAATCATTATGATAATCGAATGAAAAATAACTGACTTCGACAATGTGTTGAAAATAACATGATAATAATAAAAGGAAAATTTCAAAATAGAGGTGGGAAGTATTACATAATGGTAGTGATGGATTTGGATATCCCCTATGGTCTAAACTCACATTTCATAATTCACTGAATGATAGACACCCACGTCTCCCACAGGAGTCCCCTTCTTATGGATCTTTATAATTATCTAATATTATTTTCAGTATGTGATCGTTCAATATACATAAATTTTCTTGTAATAACTCCATGTTTTACCATATATATAAATATCATCTTATATTTCATTGTTTTTTAGTATCATCTCATCAACATGTCACAACCCATCCTCGGGACCCGTTCCGTGACTACCCCAAGCCCGCCACCCATAGGCCAGGGGCTGGCAACAAGCACCAAGGCGTAAATCCTGACAAAAGTGGAATGCATTGCCTTTATAAGTAAACAAACACCACAAACTAAGCAAGCAGAAGTAAACACTAAGTAAAACTGGGTACAAAAAGTAGTGCGGAAAAGTAAGTGGTCCAGAATACAAACCGAAACTGAAAGTAAAGTACAAATGGAACGAAAGTACATCAACTGAAAGTAAAGAAGCCACATCAAGCCATCCTCTAGAGTCCCACCTAAAGGGTGGGTACATATAGCCTCGTCAGCCCCTCGGGTCCAGCGGGCCACTCCGTGTATGTTCCGCCCAGTGCTCCACCTCCAGGTACCGACTTTCTCCACATGCCTCAACCACGATCAGCGATGTTCGTCATCTGCATCCAACACAACGTAGTGCGGGTATAGACTATGCATGGGTGAGTATACGCTACTCAGTAGGGACCCCGAGACCCCTGCAGTTCTCCCAGAATCGACAAAGGATAATCCACAAAGGAAAGATACAATCACGGAGTAACATCCAACACTACTTAGGTATATTCCCATACATATACCTAAGTCATCAATTCCAATTCAGCGCCAAAACCCGAGCCCAAGTTCGATCACGTCAACACAGGATAGTATAACTGAAACCACATAGGATAACACAACTCAATCCACATAGGAAATCAAGTCAATCATATCGAAGATATTGATTAAAAGTCAAGACTCAGCTCACACAGGTATATTTCTTCAGTAATAGAGATGATCAAATATAGCCACTGATTCATTTAATCTGGGACCCATGTAGGATACTAAACCAACTAAGCTGTCAGACCCACATAGGATACATACCAGCTACTCTGGCATACACACGTAGGATAGTAATAACAGAGTCAGACACTGCCAGACCCATGTAGGATACAAGAACAGTAGTCATTACCGTCGAACACAAGGAGGATTTCAATACGGTCTTCATCACTGCCGAACCCACATAGGATTTCAGTGCAGTCTTCATCACCGTCGAACCCACATAGGATTTCAGTACGGTCTTCATCACTGCCGAACCCACATAGGATTTTAGTGTAGTCTTCATCACCGTCAAACCCACATAGTATTTCAGTACGGTGTTCATCGTTGCCGAACCCACATAGGATTTCAGTTCTATCTTCATCAGTGCTGAACCCACATAGGATTTCAGTACGGTCTTCATCGCTGCCGAACCCACATAGGAATTCAGTGCAGTCTTCATCGCCGTCGAACCCACATAGGATTTCAGCACGGTCATCATCGCTGCCGAACCCACATAGTATTTCAGTGCAGTATTCATCACCGTTGAACCCAAATAGGATTTTAGTACGGTCTTCACAGTCACAGTCGCAGTCACAGTCGCAGTCGCAGTCACAGTCGCAGCAAGCTCTAGGGTTCCCACACACAGCATGCTCATTTCCGGGAGGGTCCACTCCATGATCCAAGGGGTCGATACATCAACTTACACATAGTCCAGAGTTGATGTATCTCAATGTTACATCTCGACAAGAGGAACTCAACGTGACAGACAGCGCGTCAATCAGACGCCTGGTCTGAGAGTTTTTCGCTTTTTCGTTCCAGGGACCCAATTGGTTTTCAAGTCAAAACCTACCCGACCGCACTCCAACTACGTCCAAACCTTGAGCGGTGTAAGTCAAAAGGTCCTTCTCACTAAGTGGAATCCAACAAAGTCGACGGCACATCAATCAGACATCCGGAGCTCAAGTTATAAGTGTTTCCTCTCCGAGGGCCCGGTTGGTTTCGTGTTCGAACCAACCCGGCCATACACAAAGTTCCCCTAAACCTTGAGTGTAATATACCGAAGTGACCTTCTCGATCCAAGGATCACACCACAACAGAAGGTGCATCGTTCGAAGGTTCGTTGCCCATGTTATGGGCAAAAGAACGAACCAGCCCTTTTTAGGGGGTTTTGGGCCCAGACCGACTCGGACCGAGACCACCTGGGTCGGCCCGAACCGGGTCGACAAGAACCGGGTCAAGGTCCGGCCCGTTCGGGCGAGGCCCGACCGGGTGGGCGCGCCTTGCATGGCCAGCACCGAGGTGGTCGTTCCATTGCAGAAAGGGGGGGGGGGGGGGGGCTGCCCCACCTGATTGAAGATGCGGGCCCCGTGTGGGTGCTACTCTTTGCCAGCGGACGCGGCGCTGGGCGCCACGTCTTCCCCAGGTCCCACGCTGCCGCGAGAATGATCGCATGATGCCGCGGCTTCTGTCGCGACGGTCCCTCCTGGCGGCATGTCGTGACGGCGCTGCCGGTGAAGTCCGTGTGCCACCAGAGCCTCTCTGGTGGTCAATTCTTGCTCTCGTCTATGCCTGGGGTCGTCTTGGGACCCGTAGATTACTGTGACAGCCTCCAATTGCTCAACGATCCCGTTTCATCGTCGCCCAATGTTCCGCCCATCAAGAACATAGAATCGGTGGGTTCAGACTTGTTCGTTGGTCCGCACCCACCTCGTTACTAGTTCAAACGACATTCAAAAAATTTAACCATATATCGAGGATATAATCCACATAAATTAAATTAAACAAAACCCCCTACCTCGATGAAGTCGTCGAACGAGGTTTGTCGCAGGAAAGGGATGTCCCGGAAGACAGCATCGTGGAATAGGATCATGGGCGTCGCGGTACACGGCGTCGCAGTGAAGTGGATCATCGGCGTCGTGGAGAATAGGATCATTGGCGTCGCGGTAGATAGCGTCGCATCGTTGATCTCTGGGGAACTAGTGTTCTTCGCCATCTTCTGTCGGAGGCCGGCGTTCTTCGTCGTTCTTCGCGTTCTCCAACGAAGAAGATGATGATTCCAAGGATTTGAGAAAATCCTCTCCAATCCTTCTTGCACATCAAAATAACAAAAAATAAAATAAGGCATTGCCTTATTTTATTACTCGAGCCACCACTTAATTGAAATTCCAAAATTAAAACACGATTTAATTTTCATGAATTGACCAATTAATGTGGCGTTTAATAATCCAATAAAACGCGGTAGTTGACTTGGCATTAACGAGGGGGGTGCAGATGAGTTTCCAAATTAAATTCACGTGGGTAGTAAAAGGAAATAAAGGGGGTGGGGCTCATGTGGGACCCACCTCACTAATATCCTGCCCAGGAGTTAGGGTATTAGTGGGTCCCACTCCATCCACCATGCCAAGGTTATCATTACTTAGAATAAAAATAAAATTGTAGCACAATATTTTATATTTATTCTTTAGTTAACCCAATTTATTATTAACCTCACCTGAGCATACGCAACTCCAGAATAGGTGTTCTGAAGCAATTACTGGCGCTTCGATTCCATCGGGGCCCTCGGAATTCGATTCCAAGAACCAGTTCAAAAGTTAGGAAAACCATCTCGTTCTTTCACTGAACGTACCCGAGATAAAATTTGAAAAATTTATTCCGGGCACACCGGGCCTCAGAATTAGGTGCTGTCAGAAACTGCGTTCTTGTAAAATCCTAAATAAAATTAACATAAAATTTCCCTTTAATTTTAAGGGTCTTTTCTTTACTCCCACATCAGTGCTTTACGTCCCCATAAAGATACATCATAAACTAGGGGAACAAATGTGGGTACTCTGCATGCATCTGAGCCTCCCGCTCCCAAGTGCTCTCCTGGAGGTTCTCGTGCTGCCATCTGATGTGCACTAGAGGTATCGACCATCCACGTAGGACCCGCTATTGTCGATCCTCAATCTCCACTGGGACCCCCACAAAAGTCTCCCCATCGTCAATGTCCAACTCCCCATGGTCGATGATATACATCGGGTCATGCACGTATCTCCTCAGCTAGGATACGTGGAAGACATCGTGCACCCGGTGCAACTGAGGTGGTAGAGCTAGGTGATAAGCCAGCTCTCCTATCCTGCTGAGGACCTAGAATGGTCTGATGAAGCGCGGAGATAACTTGCCACCACGTCCAAATCTCTGTAATCGACGCCGAGGTGAGACCTGCAAGAAGACGTGGTCCCCATCCCCAAACACCAGTGGCCTCCGCCTCCTGTCAGCATAAGACTTCTGCCGGCTCTGAGATGTCCTTATCCGCTCTTGGATGACCTGGACCTTCTCTATCGTGGCATGGACCATCTCTGATCCTAGAAGTGCTGACTCACCAGGGTCTGTCCAGCACAGAGGTGATCTGCACGGTCAGCCGTACAATGCCTCGTATGGTGCCATCCCGCTGGTGGAGTGGTAGCTATTGTTGTACGCGAACTCCACCAAGGGTTGGTGGTCCTATCAGCTACGACCAAAGTCGAGGAAACATGACCGGAGCATGTCCTCAAGAGTCCGAATGGTCCTCTATTTCTGACCATCAGTTTGAGGGTGAAAGGCGGTGCTCAGATGTAGCTGCATCCAAAATGATTCATAAAACCCCTTCCAAATCCGGGAAGTAAAGAGAGAATCTCGATCGGAGACAATAAATGATGGAACACCATGAAGCTGTACAATCTCTTTAACGTAGAGGCGCCCCAAGATCTACACTGAGCCCTGCTCTCGGATGGTTAAGAAGTGGGCTGACTTGGTGAGTCAGTCGACAATCACCCAAATGGAGTCGTGACCTCTGGAAGTTCATGGATGTCCTATCACGAAGTCCATAGATATCTCATCCCACTTCCACTCAGGGACATCCAAGGGCTATACCAAGCCTGCTGGTACCTGGTGCACTGCCTTCACCTGCTGGTAGGTGAGGCATCGAGAAACGAACTCTACCGCATCCTTCTTCATACCCAGCCACCAGTGTTGTCGTCTGAGATCCTGGTACATCTTCGCCACTCCAGGATGTACCGCTAAAGGGGAAGTGTGAAACTCTCTCAGCACCTCCTCCTGTAAAGCAAGAGGTACCATGGTACGCACTCTGAAAAAGACGACGTGGTCTCTTCCTACAGAGAATCCATCTGGTGCCTGTCCTGAGGATATCTATGCACGCTGCGTCCCACACTCAGCGTCCCCACGCTGTGCCTCTCTGACCCCCTGCAGTAGTGGAGGAGTAACTGTGAGTGACTGAAGAAAGGCTGCACCATCTCTATCCATGGAGGATATCTGCAAAGCGACTAGATACTACATCGCCTCACCGAGTAGCTGAATTCCCGTCCTCGAGCTGAGTGCATCAGCTACCACATTCCCCTTTCTAGGAGTATAGACTATCTCAAAGTCATAATCTTGGATAAACTCGAGCCATTGCTGTTGTCTCAGATTTAGTTCCTTCTGCGAGAAGATGTACCTGAGACTCTGGTGGTCAGAATAGACTGTAAAGCACTCGCCCGTCAGATAGTGTCGCCATATCTTCAGAGCTAATACCACTACTGCTAACTTCAGGTCATGGGTAGTGTAGTTCTGCTAATGCTGTCTCAACTAACGTGATCCATAGGCGATCACGGACCACTCATGCATCACGAAACATCCGAGTCTGGTCCCTGATGCATCACAGTAGACTACGTACCCTACTCCCTCCTCTGGTAGCCTTAAGATAGACGCGCTGGTCAATCTATGTCTCAGCTCCTGGAAGCTCTGCTAACATCTGTCTGACCACACAAAGGTTTTCCCCTTCTTCGTCAAAGCTGAGAGTTTTGCCTCAACTCTGGAGAAGTCTGGCACAAACCTCTGGTAGTATCCAGCTAGCCCCATGAAACATCGCACCTCCGTCACGCTCCTAGGTGGCTCCCAAGCTAGCACTACCTCGATCTTTGCAGGATCCACCGAAACTCCCGCCTCAGAGATAACGTGTCCCAGGAAGTGGACCTCATGTAACCAGAACAGACACTTAGAGAGCTTACCATAAAGCTGGAGCTCTCGGAGTCTGTCTAGTACAACCCGCAAGTGGTTGGCGCGCTCCTCCTCAGTAGTCGAGTATATCAATATGTTGTCAATGAAGACCACGACAAATCGATCGAGGTATGACTGAAATATCCTGTTCATGAGACCCATGAACACATCTGGAGCATTGTTTATGCCAAAAGGCATAACCATGAACTCATATTGGCCATACCGACATCAAAAAGCCGTCTTCTATACGTCCTCATCCCGAACTCTGAGCTGATGATAGCCTGATCTGAGGTCTATCTTCGAGAACCACCGTGCTCCTTTGAGATGATTGAAGAGGTCATCAATACTCAGTAGCAGATACTTTTTCCTCATAGTCACCCATTTCAGGCGACGATAGTCGACACAAAGTCGCATGCTTTCGTCCGCCTTCTTGGCGATCAATATCGGGGAAGCCCAGGATCAAACACTGGGTCAGACGAATCCCTTGCCCTGCAAGTCCTCCAACTGTACCCGTAGCTCTTGGAGCTCAGCGGGGGCCATCCGATATGCTAGAGTGGATATCGGGGCTATCCTAGGGTACATTTCAATATAGAAGTCTACCTCTCTGCGAGGAGTTAGTCTTATAACGTCGTCAGGGAAAACATCTGCATACTGATCCACCACTATAGGAAAACTAGGACACCACAAGTCAACTTCTCCAAGGATGAAGCTATCCAATTGATAATTTATGGGCTTTCCTATCCTCTGCGTGAGCCCATACTATGCTGAAAATGCTCCCTTCTCACCGGTGAAGGTGAACCTGCTCCCATTGGTGCATACACACCGCACCTTGTGCCTAATACAGACAATCTGAACATGGACTGTAGATAACCAACCCATGCCCAAAATGACTTCGTAAGGACTCGATGCCACTACGAGAATACCCCAGTCGAAGATCTCACCTCCTAGAGTAAGCTCACACTACCGGGACCAGTGTGTAATCATTTAGTCTGCTCTTGTAGGAGTCTCTAGCCATAAGGATCGATCCAACGGCTCCGTCGGAATCTCCGAGCTCCAAACAAGGGAAGCAGAAATAAAGGAATGACTCTCTCTTCCGTCTATAAGAACTACAGCAAGGGTGGAGTAGAAAAAGATAGTACCTCGAATGATCTCTGGCGCGCAGTGGTCATAGGCCTCCGCTTCCTGAAGCTGAGCCTGTCTTTGCCTGCCAGCTCCCTGTGGTCAGGGTGGACCTCCTGGTGGTGGTGGTGGTAATGCCTCAAAGTGTCGGGCACCACCTGCTGCTTAGCCAGCTCCCCAGCCTCGTTCATATACTCTTGGTGGACCGCCACGGTCGACCCTCTGCCTCTGCCTGGGTGGACCCTCAACTGTCTGCTGCTCCTCTGCACGAAAGGTCGGCAGTCACAATCCATGTGGCCCTGCCCGCCGCATGTGTAGCACTGCCTGCACCTTGGAAGGCTGGCTTTGCACCCTATGCCCCACACCTCTGAGCCAGTGTCCAAAGGTCGTCTGCCTGATAGTCCGGTCCGCCTGGATGACTGTTTCATCCATCGACTGCCAACTGCAAATGACTATGCTACGTGCCGCCCTGCGGAAGGTCTCGCTGCTGGCGTAGGCTCGGCAAGAAAGCTCTCTATGAGAAGAGCTCACTGCGGTACTCCTTCTTGTGTTGGAATGCTGAGGGAGATCATCGATGCCCTGATATCATGCCTCAGTCCCTGCTCGAAGGTCCATGCCCAAAAGAATTGGTCTCGTACCATGTCTGTCGAATAGCACGAGAGATCGGAAAATCTCATCGAGTACTGGGCGAACAACATGATGCCCTTCCGCATCTGTAGAAGCTCCAGAATGCACACTGCACGGAGGGTGGCTGGGATGAAATCCGAGCGGAAGTGGTTCTCAAAGTCTGTCCAGGGGAGTGATGCCTTGTCATGCACCTGGAGCATCATGCTCCACCATCTACTTGTTTCCGCGTGCAAGAGGGTCTTTGCGAGGATCAACATGTGGTCAGCTTGTGTCCCCACTAACCTGATAACTTGAACAACTGCCTCCAGCCAATCCTCGGCTGCCTAAGTGTTCATCGCCCCGTGGAACCTGAGAGGTCTCTAACATTGAAACTACTTCAGTGCACTAAGGGGACATGCACTATCAGTGGCTGGGGCTGGTAGCATAGGTGGCTCGGTGGGTAGAGGTACTGCCGATGCCTCCGCTGTCAAAGGGTCCTGCATCGAGGCCTCATCGCTCAGTGGGATGTCGTCTCGCACAATGCTCGGAACCGTAGCTGGCTACTGTCATGGGGACATCCTGAAAAGAAACAGGTGAGCCATGGTTAAATAGTATACCTGGTGAGCTGACACAAAGTAATCACAATGAAAACTTTTGAAACACACATGCAATCAATGTTTTCGTGCATTGAGTCGGAAATCAGAAGTCAGGGTCCTGGTGTATGGATACGTCGACCGCCGCACCAAAACTGGACTCCCTGTACTGATAACCATACTCAATACCCTTAACACTATTAGTTATCATAGAAGAAAGATCAGAGTCCAGAGTTCTCTGGATGAACCAAACTCCTCTGATACCAATTTGTCACCACCCATCCTTGGGACCAATGCCCTGACTACCCCAAGCCTGCCTCCCATAGGCTAGGGGATGGTGACTAGCACCAAGGCATAAATCCCAACAAAAAAGGGAAGGCATTGCCTTCATAATGTAAAAAAACACCATAGAGTAAGCAAGAAGAAGTAAAAACAATGTAAAACTGGGTACAATATTTAGTGTGGAAAAGTATGTGGGCCAGAATACAAACCCAAACTAAAAGTAAAGTACAACTGGAAAGAAAGTACAGTAACTGAAAGTAATGCAGCAACATTGAGCTGTCCGCTGGAAGTCCCACATGAAGGGTGGGTACAGATAGCCTCCTCAGCCCCTCGGGTCTAGCCGTCCACTCCGTGTATGTTCCGCCCAGTGGTCCACCTCCAGGTACTGAATTTCTACACAAGCCTCAACCACGATCAGCGCTGTCCGACGTCTGCAACCAACACAACATAGTGCGGGCATAGCCCGTGCCGGGGTGAGTATAAACTACTCAGTAGGGACCTCAAGACCCCAGAAGGTCTCCCAGAATCCACAAAGTATAATGTAAAAACGAAAGATACAATCACGAAGTAACATCCAACACTACTTATGTATATGCCCGTACATATACCTATGTCATCAATTTCAGTTCAGCTCCAACACCCGAGCGCAAGTTCGATCACGTCCACACAGGATAGTACAACCCAAACCACACAGGATAACACAACTCAATCCACATTGGAAAGAAAGTCAATAATATCGAATATATTGATTGAAAGTCAATACTTAGCTGATCCAAGTATACTTCTTCGGTAATAGAGATGATCAGATATAGCCACTGATTCATCTAAGTTTGGACCCATGTAGGATACTAAACGAGCTAAGATGTCGGACCCACATAGGATACAGACCAGATACTTTGCCAGACCCACGTAGGATAGCAAGATGAGAGTCAGACACTGCCAAACCCATTTAGGATACAAGAACATTAGTCATTGTCGTCGAACCCATGGAGAATTTTAGTACGGTCTTCATCGCTGCTGAACCCACATAGGATTTCAGTGCATTCTTCATCGCCATCGAACCCACATAGGATTTCAGTATGATCTTTATTGCTGCCGAACCCACATAGGATTTCATTGCAGTCTTCATTGTCGTCGAACCCACATAAAATTTCAGTAAGGTCTTCATCGCTGCTGAACCCTCATAGGATTTCAGTCCAGTATTCATCGATGCCGAACCCACATAGGATTTCAGTACGGTCTTCATCGCTGCTGAACCCACATAGGATTTCAGTACCGTCTTCATCACCATTGAATCAACATAGGATTTCAGTACAGTTATCATCGCTGCTGAACCCACAGAGGATTTCAGTGCAGTCTTCATCTCCATCGAACCCAAATAGGATTTCAGTATGGTCTTCACAGTCGCAGTCACAGTCGCAGTCGCAGTCGCAGCCTGCTCTAGGGTTCCCACACACAGCATGCTCATTTCCGGGAGGGTCCGCTCCACGAGACAAGGGGTCGATACATCAACTGACATGTAGTCTGGAGTTGATGCATCTCAAAGTTCCTTCTCTAAAGGAGGAACTCACCGTGACAGAAGACGCATCAATCGGACGCCCGATCTGAGAGTTATTGGCTTTTTCGTTCCTGGGGCCCTGTTGGTTTTTAAGTCAAAACCAACCCGACCGCACTCCAAATATGTCCAAACCTCAAGTGGAGTAAGCCAAAAGATCCATCTCACTAAGAGGAAACCAACAAAGTCGACGGAATGTCAATCGGATGTCCGAAGCGCATGTTATAAGTGTTTCCGCTCTGAGGGCCCGGTTGGTTTCGTGTTCGAACCAACCCGGCCGTACCCAAAGTTCTCTGAAACCATGACTGTAATATACGGAAACGACCGTCTAGATCCAAGGATCACATAAAAACTGATGGTGTGTCGTTCGGAGTTCCTTAGCCCATGATATTGGCAAAAGAACGATCCTGTCCAGTTTTAGGGGGTTTTGGGCCCGGACCGACCCGGCCCAAGACCCCCATGGTCGGACCGAATCGTGTCGACCCGAATCAGGTCCGGGTCCAACCCGTTAGGGCGCGGCCCGACTTGGTGGGCACGGTCTATCCCTGCCGGCGCGGCCCAGCCCCGCCGGCGCGGCTCGACCCGGCCAGGGCGGCCCTTCCCGGTGCGACCGGCCCGACCTAGGCGGCCGGTGGGCCCGGCGCGGGCATGCCATGCATGAACAGCACCGAGTGCCCGTGCCTTTGTAGAAGGGGGGGGGGCTGCCCTCCCTTGATTGAAACCGCGACCCCCACGTGGGGACCGCTCCTTGCCAGCGGACGCGGCGCTGGGCGCCGCGTCTTCCACGGGTGCCGCGTGGCCACGTGACCGGTCGCCTGCCGCCGCGGCTTCAGCCGCGGAGGTCCCTCCTGGAAGCACACCGGGACGCTACCGCCGGCGACCCGTGCTTCCGGTGAAGTCTGCGGGCCACCTGAGCCACTCCGGTGGTCCGCTCTTGCTCTCGTCTGCCCCTGGGGTCATCTCGAGACGCGAAGATTACTGCAACGGCCTCCAATCGCTCAACGGTCCCGTTTCATCGTCGCCCAACGTTCCGTGCATCAAGAATAGAGAATCAGTGGGTTCAGAATTCTTCGTTGGTCCACACCCACCGCGTTAGAGGTTCAAACAACTTTCAACAGATTTAAACATATGTCGAGGATATAATCCACATAAATTAAATTAAACCAAACCCCCTACCTTGATGAAGTCATGGAACGAGGTTTGTCGCGGGAAAGGGACGTCGCGGGAGACGACGTCATGGAAGAGGATCTTGGGAGTCGCGGTACACGACGTCATGGGGAAGAGGATCATCGGCGTCGCAGAGAAGAGGATCATCAGCCTCGCGGTACACGGCGTCATGTCGTCGATCTCCGGGGAACTAGCATTCTTCATCATCTTTCGTCGGAGGCTGGTGTTCTTCATCGTTCTTCATGTTCTCCAATGAAGTAGATTAAGATTCGAAGGCTTTGAGAAAATCCACTCCAACCCTTCTTGCACAACGAAACAACCAAAAAATAAATAAGGGGTTGCCTTATTTTATTACCCGAGCCATCCCTTAATTGAAATTCCAAAAATTAAACACGATTTAATTATCGTGCATTGACCAATTAATGATGTGTTTAATAATCCAATCAAATGCGAGAGTTGACTTGGCATTACAGAGGGGGGTGCAGGTGAGTTACCAAATTAAATGCACATTGGAGGTAAAAGGAAATAAAGGGGGTGGGGCTCTTGTGGGCCCCACCTCACTAATATCCTACCTAGGAGTTAGGGTATTAGTGGGTCCCACTCCAACCACCATGCCTAGGTTATCATTACATAGAATAAAAATAAAATTGCAGCACAATATTTTATTTTTATTCCTTAGTTAACCCAATTAATTATTAACCTCGCCCGAGAAAACACAACTCCAGAAATGGTGTTATTAAGCAATTACCGGTGCTGCGATTCCATCGGTGCCCTCAGAATTCGATTCCGAGCAACGGTTAAAAAGTTAAAAAAAACCTGCTCGTTCGTTCACTGAACGTACCCGAGCTAAACATTGGAAATTGATTCCAAGCACACCAGGCCTCAGAATTAGGTTTCGTCAGAAACTGCGTTCTTGAAAAATCTCAAATAAAATTAAGAAAAAATTTCCCTTGAATTTTACGGGTCATTACACAACCCTTGTCATGACCTGACTTTGGGGCCCGTGCCGCGACTACCCCAAGCTCGCCTTCCATAGGCCAAGGGCTGGAGAATAGAAAATAATGTGTAAATCCTGATAAAAGGGAAGGAATTTCCTTTATATAAGAAAACAAACACCACAGAGTATGCAAGCTGAAGTAAACACTATGTACACTGAGTACAAAAGTAAGTGCTAAAAAGTAAATGGGCCAGAATACAAACCCAGCAGAAAGTACAGTACAACTGAAAAGAATGTACAACAACAGTAAAGTAAACCAGAAACCGCCGAGTTGTCCTATGCCTATCCCACCTGAAGGGTGGGTACAGATGGTCTCCTCAGCTCCTCGGTTCTGGTCGTATGCTCTGTGTATGTCCTTCCTGATATTTCACCTCCGGGTACAATCACTCTCCACAGTCCTCAACCACGATCAGCTCTGTCCGTCGTCTCAAACCAACACAACGTAGTGCGGGCATAACCCGTGTAGGGGTGAGTATACGATACTCAGTAGGGACCCCGAGACCCCCGAAGATCTCCTAGAATCCACAAAGGATAAACCACAAAGAAAGGTTTCAAATACGATGTTTCAACCAACACTACTTAGGTATATGCCCATACATATACTTAAGTCCTAAATTCCAATTCGGATCCAACTTCTAAGCCCCAGTTCAACCCAGTCCACACAGGAAGGTTCAAACAAAACCACACAGAAATGCACAACCCAATCAACACAAGAAAGAAAGTCAATCATATCGAAGATAATGATTGAAAGTCAATACTCAGTTCACACAGGTATACTACTCACGAAGATGGGTGGAGATGATAGATTTAGCCTCTAAATCATCTACCCTACCTAACCCACATAGGATCTAAGTATAGAAGTCATCGCTGCCGAACCCACATAGGATCCTAGTATAGTAACCATCACTGCCGAACCCACGTAGGATCCAAGTATAATTTTAATTTCTGACGAACCCACAAAGGATCTAAGTATAGTTGTCCTCGCTGCTGAACCCATGGAAGATCCAAGTACAGTCATCATCATCATCGTAGTCGCAACCAGCTCTAGGGTTCCTGCACACTGCACGCTCGATTCCGGGAGAATCCATTCCACAAGCCAAGGGGGTCGATACATCAACTGACACGAAGTCCAAAGTTGGTGTATCCCATAGTTTTGTCCCACTTCATATGGGAAAAAACCAACAAAACCTACACAAGACATGGAGAACATGACGACCAAGTCGTTTCCCTAAAGTACACAGCGTGTAGGTAAGCGATACATGTCGTGTCATTAGACACCAGGTACTACCCGTGAGAAACAACCCATGTCACAAGGATGGTCATGTAGAAACGTTTGTACACTACATGTGGTATAGTTACACGCCGTGTCTTCAGTCCCTGGGTACCGTCCTTATACCATAGCCCGTGTCGAAGGGTTTTTCATGTAAAAAGTATGTACACGTCGAGTGGTATTGATACACGCTGTGTCCAAACATCTGGGGTCACCTCCGTGTACGTTGGACATGGCTGGACGTGTGATGGAGTAGATGCCCGTGTACTCCACCCCGTGTCTGTGTATTCCCAGAATACACGCCGAGTCATCACGAAGCTGCTTCTGCACTGGAGAAGGTAGTACACACCATGCCTCTTGGCCGTGTGGTTCTACCCGTGTCTGTGTATCTCCCAGATTATAGGCTGAGCCTCGTGAAGCCGCTTTTTCCTTCTTATGAAGAGAATACACGCGGTGTTACATGGTCGTGTATTGCTATTTTTGACCGTGTATTTTCCCTGAATACACGCCATGTCCATCGAAGTATCCTCTGTCAAACTATGTGGACTGTACACGCCATGTGACCAGTGTCACATGCCATGTGTCACTTATTCTGATGTCCGTAACATCTGCCATTGAACTCTTGTACTACACGGTGTGTGATTTGGATGTACATGCCGTGTATTCTGGAATTTTCTAGAAATGACCCCTTTGTCCAGCATGCCTCCCGAGGCATCCTTCCTTTGTTACGATGATCTGTTTGCTACAAAACTCCTAATCCTAGGTCGTTCCGATGTTCCGAGGACATTTCTGATGTTTTTGGGCCCCTAATAGGCTCTGAAAACATGCCTTGATTCATCACTCGAGAATGGTAAGAGAACACCATACAACAAGAACGACGGAGGAATCAAACCATGTTAGTTTGGTCTGGTTCCTTCTGCATTAATTCGATAGAAAATGGTTTAGAGAGAACCAATAACATGGAAGGATAAACAACGTTTCTCATTCATATACACACCCCTACCTCGGAGGGAGTTCGCGGTTGTCAAGCGCCACAGATGATGGAGTCGTTCACGTCATCGTCGGTGTGCACCCGAGGAAACGTCGTCTTCTCTTTTATCATGGAGAGAAGATGATGATTGCAGGTCGATCACCGAGTCATTCTACACTTGAAGAGATGACAGTATTCATGCGAGGATGAAGTTATTCGAAAGAGAAAAGATCTCTCTCCCCAAATTCCTCACACAACCAAAACTAACCAAAAATAAAATAAGGCCTCCCTTTATTTTATTATTTTCCCAAGAATTTTAAATTTTAAAATTCAAACACATAATTCAATTAATTAAAGAGGCACAATTAATTAAATTAATGTGTGTTGGCATTACTAAACTAGAAGAGGAGAAGTCACATAATTAAATACCAGGGGTTTAATGGAGATTTTAAAAAGTTATGGGGAATGTGAAGGGTTGGGGCTCGTGTGGGCCCCACCTAACATTTATCCTCACATGGGTAGTTAGGGTGCCAGTGGGTCCCACCCTAACTACCCCGTGTAGGATAAAACCACTTATGTAAGGAATAAAATTTGTACCACAAATTTTATTCAATTCTTTATTAATCCCCAAATTTTTAAAAACTCCTCCTGAGAAAACTCACCTTTGGTAAAGGTCCTCTTATGAAATTATCGGCACTGTGGTTCCATCTGTGCCCTCAGATTTCAATTCCGAGCAGCGGTTCAAAAGATTGAAAATCCCTCTTGGTCGTTCACTGAATGTATCCGAGCTAAACTTCGGAAATCGGTTCTGGGCACACCGGGCCTCGGAATTTGGTGCCGTTAGAAACTCTGTACTCATAAAATCCCAAAGGATTTAAGAAAAAAAATTCTTGAAATTTACGGGTCTTTACATTACTCTAATCTCCGGGCTTTACATTCCCGTAAAGCTACATAATAAACTAGGGAAACAAATGAGGGTATTGTGCATGAATCTGAGCCTCCCACTCCCATGTGCTCTCCGGGAGGTTCTCGTGCTACCACCTGATGCGCACTAGATAAATCGACCATCCACATAGTACCCTCTCCTGTCGATCCTCGATCTCCACTGGAACCTCCAAAAATGTCGCCCCATCATCGATGTCCATCTCCCCGTGATAAATGATATGAGTCGTGCCGTGCACGTATCTCCTCATCTGAGATATGTGGAAGACGTCATGCACCCATTGCAACTAAGGTGGAAGAGCTAGGTGATAATCCACCTCTCCTATCCTACTAAGTTCCTGGAATGGTATGAAGAAGTGTGGAGATAACTTGCCACCCTGGCCGAATCCCCGCACTCAACGTCGAGGTGAGACCAGTAAGAAAACGTGGTCACCATACTCGATATATAGTGATCTCCACCTCCATTCAGCATAGGACTTTTGTCGACTCAGAGCAGTCCGCATCCGCTCCTGGATGATCTGTACCTTTTCTGTCGTGGCCTGGACCATCTCTGGTCCTACAAGTGCTGACTCCCCAGGGTTTGTCCAGTACAGAGGTGATATAAAAGGTTGGCCATACAACACCCCATATAGTGCCATCCTGATGGTGGAGTGTTAGCTATTGTTGTACACAAACTCCACCAAGGGTAGGTGATCCTCCCAATTGCGACAAAAGTCAAGGACACATGAATAAAGCATTTTCTCGAGAGTCTGAATAGTCCTCTCTGTCTGACCGTCTATCTGAGGGTGAAATGCGGTGCTCAGGCGTAACTGTGTCCCAAATTCCTTCTACAACCACTTCAAAATCTGGGAAGTAAAGAGAGTATCTCGATCATAGATGATAGAATATGGCACAAAATGAAGCCATACGATCTCCTGAATGTAGAGGCGTCGAAAGCTCTACACTGAGCTCTTCTCTCTGATAGGTTGGAAGTTGTCCAACTTGGTGAGTAGGTCTACGATCACCCAAATAGAGTCATGTCCTCTGGAAGTACGTGGAATCCCTGTCACGAAATCCATAGATATCTCGTCCCACTTTCACTACGGGGCCTCTATGGGCTGTACGAAGCCTGTTGGTACCTGGTGCTCTGCCTTCACCTGCTGGCAGGTGAGGAATCGTGAAATGAACTCTTCCAAAACCTTCTTCAAACCAGGCCACCAGTTCTGTCATCTGAGATCCTGGTATATCTTCGCTACTCCTGGATGTACCGACAAAGGGGAAGTGTGAAACTCCCTCAGCACGTCCCCTGTAATGCAACCGGTACCATGGTATGCCCTTTTAAAAGGATGGCGTGCTCTCCTCCTGCAGAAAATCCATCAGGTGCATGTCATGTGGATATCTGGGCACGTCGCGTCTCACAGTCAACGTCCCCATGTTGTTCCTCCTTGACATGATGATGTAGTGGGGGAGTGACTATGAGAGATAGTTGAAAGTATGCCCCATCTCTATCCACGAAGGATATCGGCAAAGCGGCTAACTGCTCTATCGCCTATCCATGTTGCTGAATGCACTAACTCCTGTTGAGAAAATCATCTACTACGTTCCCCTTACCAGGAGTATAGACTATCTCAAAGTCATAGTCCTGTAGGATCTCGAGCCATCGCCACTTTCTCAGGTTCATTTCCTTCTGCGGGAAGATGTACCTTGACTCTAGTGGTAAGAGTATACTATAAAGTGCTCGCCCATCAGATAGTTCCTCCACATCTTGAAGGGGAAGAACACTACTGCTAACATTAGGTCATGGGTATCGTGGTTCTTCTCGTGCTTCCTCAACTGTCACGAACCATAAGCAATCACTGACCAATCCTGCATCAAGACACACCCAAGTTCGGTCCCTGATGCATCACAGTAAACTATCTACCCTACACCCTCCTCTGGTAGCCTCAAGATGGGTGCATCGGTCAATCACTGTCTCAGCTCCTGGAAGCTCTGCTGACATCTATCTGACCACACGAAATGTTTACCCTTCTTTTTCAAAGTTGAAAGTGGTGTTGAATCTCTGGAGAAGTTTGCCACAAATCTCTGATAGTACCCAACTAGACCTAGGAAACTCCGCACCTCCGTCACGCTCCTCGGCGGCTCCCAAGCTACCACTACCTTAATCTTCACAGGGCCCACCGCAACTCCCACCTCTAAGATGAAGTGCCCCATGAATTGGACTTCCCGAATCCAGAACTGACACCTTGAGATATTAACATAAAGCTGGTGCTCTCGGAGTGTGTCCAGTACAACCCACATATGGTTGGCATGTTCCTCCTCTGTAGTCGTTTAAATCAATAGGTCGTCGAGGGAGAATATTACAAATCTATTGAGGCAAGGCTGGAAGATCTTGTTCACGAGACTCACGAACACTGCTGGAGCGTTGGTTATGCCGAAAGGCATAATAAAGATCTCATAGTGTCCATACCGAAACTTGATGGTTGTATTTTTCACATCTTCGTCTCGAACTCTGAGCTGATGATAGCCTGACCCGAGGTCTATCTTCGTGAACCATCATGCTCCCTTGAGCTGATAAAAGAGTTCGTCAATCCTCAGAAGTGGATACCTGTTCATTATGGTCACCTGGTTCAGGAAAAGTTATTCGACACATAGTCGAAAGCTCCCATCCACCTTATTGGCGAACAAAATCGGGGAAGCCCAGGGTGAAACTATGGGTCGAATGATTCCCTTACCCTGCAAGTCCTACAGTGGTACCCGCATCTCATGAAGCTCAGCGGGAGCCATCTAATATGATTGTGTAGCAATTAGGGATGTCCCATAGTACAAGTAAATACAGAAGTCTACCTCTCTGTGAGGAGGATGTCCTGGAACATCGTCAGGAAAAATGTCCGCATACTGATCAACCACAATAGGAAAACTCGGACTCCGCACATCAACTGCTCCTAGGATGAGACTAGCCAGCTGATGGGTGATCGACTATCCTATCTTCCGCATGAGTCCATCATGCACTGAAAAGTCTCCCTTCTCACCTGTGAAGGTGAACCTGCTCCCATCGGTATGGAAACATCGCACCTTTCCCCTAATACAGTCGTCCTGAGCATGGACCATTTGTAACGCCCCCACCCCAGTTACCCAGAGTCGGTGAATTATTAAATAACATTGGCATTATCACAAGAAGATCAAATCTAGAAAGACTGATTAGTTTTGTAGCCTTGGAAACACTAGATATATTCATAAGGTTTACATTACATCATAAAATGAAAACTACAACAACATAGTCTCTATAGTCCACACTCTTATCCCCTCATACTATCCATGCAGATCATTCATAATTTACTTCTTCACATCTTGTGAAAAGTAAAACATAGAAAAGGGTTGATCTCAAACACCTAGTAAGGATACAAATATAGCGAAAACTATCATAAATAAGAATAAACATTTAAGGTAATGTATAACTAAAACAAAAGCCTTTTAAACTTGAACTTCAACATAGTATGGCAAAAATAAAATGAAATAATGTCATTGAATTATTCTCATGGATATTCTTCTAATCGAATAATAACTTGCAATATCAATAACCTATTTCAAAATGATGGAATGCATAATTCCAGACTATCATAACCACATATCCAAGGCCTCGTGCCATGTCTACAAATAAGATTTTGTCAAGGCCTTGTGCCAAGACACTGGTTTGTCTCATGAGACATACTGATGCATCGAGGAGCTATAGCGGGCTCCACCCATCACTTACTAAGTCCAATGCATTCCCATATGAAAAAGTTTAAACATAACATAAAAATTATTATTAAAACTAGCATACGAAATGTCAATACTTTCTCAATAAACCGTGAATTGTATAAAAATAACACATCCACAGTAAAACATATCACAAAAAATTCAATACAATTCAAAAGTTTTGTATCATAATAAATCAACTTCAAATAAGCTTAAAATCCATCAAAGGATGTTGACATAGATAAAATCAAAACAATTTGAGAGAAATATCTCTTTTCTTAAAATCATTGAAAAGTCACACATTTATAAAGAAAGTAATTTAAAAGGGATTTTTGAATCAATGTGTCCCATACCACTTTGAATCTTTTGAAAAGAAATATCATTTCAAAACATTAATGTCCATATACATAAATCCTTAAAAACATTTTGAAATCATGGACATTAATTAAAAAGATTTAGAAAGATAAATATTTAATACATTTAAAATTATGATCTTGATAAAGAGTACCATTCACAAATTCTTAAAATATTAATTTTGAAATCATTTAAAAGTCACATCATTATAAAATAAAACAATTACATTTAAAATAGTCTTATAAACTTATAAGGGAAGCTTTGACGATTTTATAACAGTGGTAAATAGCTGCACCTTCCGTATAAGTTAAAAAAAGACATTCTTACCTTAAATTTGTCGAAAAGGTTAAAATTGCCTTGTTTGGAAAACGACGGAATGATTCCATTAAAAACACATAAGGGTATAAATGAATTTAACCCATTGTCTAGTAAATAGTAAACATGTTTTTAAATAAATGTTTAAGGAACATGGATGTGGATGATAAAGAGATCACAATAGATAATTACGTAAAAACAACCTCAGATAATGAACTGGTTGCGAAATATACCCTTACATTGTAATTTTACTTGGATAGGGGTAGGTTAACCTCATGTATAATGGTGAAATAATTGTTATTAAATTATAAAAGAATCATATACATTCTTATGATATCATATACAATCTTTTAACATTGATTTGTTAATAATATCTTAGTATTATCGTTGTTTCGGGTGTTAGCTTAATAATTTTCTTTTATATGTTTTGTTACGTAAGATGTGTTTTTCATTGATAGGTTGTATTTTATTCATATGAATAATGATATCAAGTCCTTAATAATTATTTTTAAATCATCAAATGATAATTATACTTGAATGGATATGATGGAGAATGAATCTCGTCGTGTTCGTGGAGATGGTAGTCCGTACGTATGCACGAGCGACAATATCATTCTTTTGATATTAAAATAATATATAAATGTATGGTGTATCATATATACATAATCATTATCATGTTATATTTATTATTTACATGAATTATAAATCCTTATTATACCTTCCTAAATAATAATATATTGAATAACAATTACACCACGACGTGGAGACGGTAAGTCGTACGTACGCACGTATGGTGACATGTTATTCAAAGGGTGGATAGAATACTGAATATGGTTGTAACATACTTATAATAAAATCACAGTATATATATGATACTGGAGTTATTATTTTAGAATGGTAATAACAAAGAAAGAAGAAGTGGAAGAAGAAAGGAACTTGAAAAGGGGTGGTGAAATCATTACCACTTCATCGGGTTATTCATTTTGATTTGATCAAAAGGGCTCCGTATGTTGGCTTTATGATCAAACTAAGGCCTCTAGGTTGTACTAAAGGAAGTTGATAGAGAATTTGGGCAGTGTTTGGCCAAACCAAAAGGCTTTGAAGGTGTGAATTAATGATAAGGGGAAGTGACCTTTTATAAGAGGGGTTAGGGGCACCTTTGGAAATGCTAGAAATATTAATTTATAATAAATTCATATTCGGTTTATAATGGCTCCAAAGTGGGTTATTTAAAGGTTAAGGTGGTGATGGGTCGAAAACCACTAAACCAATATAATTTAGATAGGTCTGGGTTACTATATTAACCTTATCTTTAAGTATTAACTGTTAGTTAATTTGTTTCACTTTTACAATTTCTCTTTGTATTTTTATATTATATGGTTAATAAACTTACTATATACATCTAGGAGACCCCCCAAGTGGTCTTTTAATGATAAAACTATCATTATATAAGTCCCTTGGCTGAACCTTAGATTTTTATGAATTTAATATCAATTAATAATTTAATATTTGTTTTAAAACCCCCTTTTATGTCAATTTTGACACTATTCAATAATAGATTTTTGTGAAAATAATAACAGAATGATTACTTGGAAAAAGTTACTTAAGTGAATCATAACATTTCTTATTAACCTATAAAATTATTTTAATTCATAAAAAGTCTCAAATTATATTTATTTGGGTAATTATAATATCAATTATTTAAAATTTTATCTATTATGGTAATTACTTCATCATCATTTTGTCATAACTAAATTACTTTATTTAATGTCTAAAAATTATAAATAAAATATCATTATGGAGGAAATCTTTTTATCTTTATAATTAATATTTACAGTCGAATTTATCTTATAAATAACCCTATATTAGAAATGTTTTAGTAAATAAACATTGATTTTAACTCTTTTAACTCTTCTTTGAATTAAATATTAATAAATGTCCTAATATAATCCAAGTGGGCATAAATGATAATAGGTTATTCCTAAGGTTGTTTTTGGTCGAGATTTACTTGTACAATAGAATTAGAACATGTGTTAGGGTAATATTAATATCATTTTTACCCTTAATTATCCTATTTACTTTTAACCATGGTAAATAAAAATAAAAAGTTAATATTCACCAAACAAATATTTTCATCTCAATGAACCCCATTTTACTCCATGATATTAACAGTGTCTATCAAATTTTCGAAATTTCAATCACAGAAGCGATAAAATTATGTTTTATGAAAAATTCAGTTTTTTGTAACTACCACATAGTGGTTTCACTATTCATCAAAAATTGAAGTTTTTCAGAACAATGCCAAATTTCACCCTATTCTATAATTGATATTCTGAATTCAAAAAAGATTTATATTTTAAAAAATTACAAACATATAAGTTTCATTAATTAATTTTATAATTATTTCCCGCTGTCACAACAAATAGCTTGTTTTTAAGAAATAATATATATCAAAAGATTGACAATTGTTTATATCCAATTTCAAAGTGAAATTAATTCTAATGAACACCAATGGAAAAAATTGTAAAAATATATAATAATTATACATTAGAACCAATAAAATTCATAATTTATCAATATAAATTATTTCAAATAAAAAAATTGTATTTAATTAAAATTTAGTAATTTTCAATATTCATCAAAATATAAATGTTATCAAAAAAGTTCCAAAATTTCACCCTAGGCTAATTTCGATATTACGAATCCAAAAATGAAGTCCATTGTGAGAGATAGAATTTATAAAATTTCAAAAATTAGGTATTACTATTCATAACGGCTAATTTGATTGGTTGTGGTGTGTGTTAGAACTCGAAGTTGCGTACAACACACGCTACTTTATTATTCAAAGGAAAGCATACCGTGGAAGCTTGGGATGTTTCATTGTAAATTTTTGATGTCCCCATTTAGTCAAAAAGTTTAAAAAACTAGATTTAAAAAGGGTTGACTATTAAAAGTTGGTAAAAGTGCAATACTGAAAATGAATTTGTTCTTACATTATGTCTAAGAAACTCATAATATGGATTCTAAAATTATAAGGATTATATAAAGATTAAAATTTAGTGAATAATATTTATAACCCCTTTTGAACGGCTTGTTTGGTAAGTCATGGTGCGCTTGAACACGGTGTTGCGTGTAGTGCAAGTTAATGAATTTTTTTGAAGAAATAACACACTATGAAATCATGGGGTGTTTCATTCTCCCTCCTTTAAAAAATTGTGTCCTCACAATTTGAAATATTTTTTCAAAAATGAAAGGTTGAATATAGAAAATATCATTGTGGGAAAACCGACATTGGATATTGGGTTAATATAACTTAGTCTTAATAAGAGGAAAAGATAAATGAAAGGGTCACCACCAAATTATGATCTCTATTTAGAGAACATTGCTGGCAATTAGAGACATATAATTGGAGGAAAAAAGTAAATATTTATATGTAGTTATTGAGGTCATCAATCACAAAAAAGTGTAAAATTGAGGTCCTTAAATTCATCAATCTATGATGATTTAAAATACCATCAGTTCAACAAAACATATGGTATTAGGATAACACATTTTTTGTTTTATGATCCCTTCAGTAAAGTATAAGAATTAATTTATTCATTGAATAAGAGAAGAATAAAAATATATACTTGACAAGTAGATTCTCATCCTTTAACTATGTTCTACCAAAAACTCATCTTTCACTCTAAAAGATAATAGATCTTAAAAATAATATTCTATTTATCCTATTCATATAGGGTTAAAAAAATGAATTTATAATTCATCTAGTAGAACCATTAAAAAAATGAAATTATTCAATCCAGGACATCACGTGGGTCAGTGGTAGGTGATACACCCTTGTCGCCCTTCGGTTGTGGGTTCAAGTCTCGCGGCCTTGCCAAACGCGACGGTTTTCCACCCGACCTTCAGGTTGTCCTTTTATTTCAATCCTAAATAATCCAAACTAGAACAATCCAAAATACTTCAGTCCAAAATTTATAAGGAAATTAAACACAATGAAGATCCTTTTTTCCGTGTAATAACATATGAACACCTTCATCATGTATTCTTTTAAAACAATGCAACATCCTGAATTACCATAAAACCTTATTGACTACATTAATGATCCCTTATTCCTTAAAGAATAATAGATATACTCCTTCAATACAATAATGTTTTAAACCCCAAAAATGATGGAATATATAAATCATTAATCAGTTTCAATGTAGTCAAGAATATCCAATATAATTTATCCAAATGAATCATGTCTTATTCTAAAATCACTACCTCTGTATCAGAACCATATTATGGTTTAACTTTATCTCAACCATATATTTTCCAAAAATTTAACCTACTATTGAGTCACTTTTCTTTGGTCCACACAATATCATGTCCTTAATGAAATAGTACTGCAGTACAATCCCTATATACTCCATAATTATTATAACAAGTACATTATTGATACAACACTTAAATGACATAATCAATATAAGAACTCTAATCATTTCTCTTCATCTGTGGTAGTATCATAACATGATTATTATCCAATAGCATCATTTCCGGCATATTCTGATGACTGGGACATAGGTTTGCGTAGTGTCCAAACTCCTTGCAAATGAATCATTGTACATTTGAAACCATTTTCTTACCCTTGTTGTCACGTACTTTGTGCCCTTTTCCTCCACACTTATAACAAACTCTCATTCCTTTCAGGAATGTTCCAGTGTGTTTTTCCCACAGTTATCACATATGGGAAAATTATTATTTTCCATCTTTCCTTTATCCATCTTTCTCTCTTCCATCCGTTTCTTCTCTTGCTTCCCTTCAAAACCATAGGAATCAGTAAACTCTTTAATTATCTTATCAACACATGATATTATTTCTCCATATGATCATAATACATGGGAGACTACTTCTATTATTAATTCTGGATTAAGACCATGAAAGATATGATCCTTCATTCTCTTTGGATCATGTGCATTGTTGGAGCTCTCATTCCTTCTACTGGGCACCATTTCTAAACAATGACATACACTAGATTAGTTTATGAATAACAATACCTAATCCAAAACTTTTAAAACACATAACATAAATTAAATAGTTTATGGATATAATCCATAATCATAAAAAATGTTTTCTTTGAGGAAGTATATACTCATAAACCCTTCATAATGATTTGTAATAAGAATGAGAGTTATCCTATGCATATCCCCTGGGAGTGTCGTAACCAAGAGTGCATCAAGTTTCATTGTCGTGCACCAGTGCCTGTTAGAGTCTAGCTCAAAGTGGTGTTTTCGGGTTTTACCCCTTGGTACATATGTGCCAGAGCCGCCTCTACTTGATCGAATCCAGACATGGATGTATTGCTTGGAAAACTAAAAAAATCTCTACAATACCAAAATTCTAGGAAGTTCTTCTATAATAATCCTCAAAGTTCATCTTAGGTCTATGTGCTCTAATCAGAGTTTATCTAAATCTTGCTTCCAAGGATTGTACTAAACTTCCTCTGATACCAACTGTAATTCCCCGACCCCAGTTAACCAGAGTCAGTGCATTATTACATAACATTGGCATGATCACAAGAATGATCAAGTCTCGAAAGACCGAGTAGTTTAGTAGCCTTGGAATAACTAGATACATTAATAAAGTTTACATTACATCATAAAATGAAAACTACAACAACATAGTCTCTATAGTCCACGATCTTATCCCCTCATACTATCCCTGCAGGTCATTCATAATTTACTTCTTCACTTCCTGGGAAAAATAAAACATAGAAAAGGGGTGAGCTCAAACTCCCAGTAAGGATAACAATATAGCAGAAAATTTCATAAATAAGAATAAACATTTAAGGAAATGTATAACTAAAACAAATCCTTTTAAACTTGAACTTCAACATAGTATGGAAAAAATAAAATGAAATAATGTCAATTAATTATTCACATGGATATTCAACTAATCGAATAATCACATGCAATATCAATAACGTATTTCATAATGATGGAATGTATAATGCCAGACTATCAGAACCAAATAGCCAAGGCCTCATGGCAAGCCTACAAATAAGATTTTTTAAAGGCCTTGTGCCAAGACACTAGTTTGTCTCATGAGACCTACCGATGCATCGAGGAGATATAGAAGGCTCCACCTATCACTTACTAAGTCCAATTCATTCCCATATGAAAAGGTTTAAACATAACATAAACATTCGTATTAAAACTAGAATACGAAATTTCAATACATTCTCTATAAACCATGAATGGTATAAAAATAACACATCCACAGTAAAACATATCACAAAAATTTCAATACAATACAAAATTTTTGTATCATAATAAATCAACTTCAAATAAGCTTAAAATCCATCAAAGGATGTTGACATAGATGAAATCAAAACAATTTGAGAGAAATATCTCTTTTCTCGAAATCATTGAAAATTCACACATTTATAAAGGAAGTAATTTAAAAGAGATTTTTAAATCAATGTGTCCTATAACACTTTGAAACATTTGAAAAGAAATATCATTTCAAAACATTCACATCCATATAAATAAATCCTTAAAATAATTTTGAAAACATGGACATTAATTAAAAATATTTAGAAAGATAAATCTTTAAAACACTTAAAATTATGATATTGATAAAGAGTACCTTTCAAAAATTCATAAAATATTCATTTTGAAATCATTTAAAAGTCACAAAATTATAAAATAAAACATTTACATTGAAAATATATTTATAATATTGTAAGGGAAGCTTTGACGATTTTATAACGGCGGTAAATAGCCGCACCCGCCGTAAAAGTTAAAAAAATACATTCTTACCTTAAATTTGTCGAAAAGGTTAAAAGTGCCTTGTTTGGAAAATGACGGAATTATTCCTTTCAAAACAAATAAGGGTATAAATGAATTTAACGCATTGTATAGTAAATAGTAAAAATGTTTTTAAATACATTTTAAGGAACATGGATGTGGATGATAAAGAGATCCGAGTAGATAATTAAGTATAAACAACCTCAGATAATGAAGAGGTTGTGAAATAAACCCTTAGCTTGTAATTTTCCATGGTTGCGGGTAGGTTAACCACCTGTATAATGGTGAAATAATTGTTATTAAATTATACAAGAATCATATACATTAATATGATATCATATACATTCTTTTAACATTGATTTGTTAATAATATCTTAGTATTATCGTTGTTTCAGGTCTTAACTTAATAATTTTATTTTATATGTTTTGTTATGTAAGCCATGTTTTTCATGGATAGGTTGTATCTTATTCATATCCAGAATGATATCAAGTCCTTAAAAATTATTTTAAAATCATCAAATGATAATTACACTTGAATGGATATGATGGAGAATGGCTCTCATCATGTTCGTGGAGATGGTAGTCCGTACGTATGCACGAGCGACAATATCATTATTCTGATATTAAAATAATATATAATTGGATGGTATATAATATATACAGAATAATTATCATGTTATATTTATTATTTACATGAATTAAAAATTATTATTATACCCATATAAATAATAATATTTTGAATAACAATTACACCACGACGTGGAGACGGTAAGTCGTACGTACGCACGTATGGTGACATGTTATTCAAAGGGTGGATAGAATACCGAATATGGATGTACCATATTTATAATAACATCATAGTATATATAATATAATATAGTTATTATTTTATAATGGTAATAAAAAAGAAAGAAGAAGTGGAAGAAGAAACGAACTTGAAAAGGGGTGGTGAAATCATTACATCTTCTTCAGGTTCTTCCTTTTTATTTGATCAAAAGGGATCCGTAGGTTGGATTTCTGATCAAAATAAGGCCTCTAGTTTGTAGTGAAGGAAGTTGAGAGTGTTTTTGGGCAGGGTTTGGCAGAACCAAAAGGCCTTTAATGTTTTAATTAATGAGAAGGGGAAGTGCCCTTCTATAAAAGGGGTGAGAGGAACCTTTGGAAAATCTAGAAATATTAATTTTTAATAAATTCATATTCGGTTTCTAATGGCTCCAAAGTGGATTATTTAAAGGTTAAGGTGAGGAAAGGTCAAAAAACACTCAACCAATAGAATTTAGACAGGTTTGGGTCACTATATTAACCTTATCAATAAGTATTAACTCTTAGTTAATTAGTTTCACTTTTATAATGTCTCTTTGTATTTCTATATTATATGTTTAATAAACATACTATATACATACAAGAGACCCACAAGTGGTCCATTAAAGATAAACCTATCATTATATAAGTATCTTGGCCGAACCGTAGATTTTTAGGAATTTAATATCAATTAATAATTTAATATGTGTTTTAAAAACACTTTTATGTCAATTTTGACACTATTCAATAGTTGATTTTTTTGAAAATCATAACAGAATTATTACTTTGAATAAAGTTACATAATTCAATCCAAACATGTCATATTAACCTAAAAAATTAGTGTAATTCATAAAAAGTCTCAATTTATATTTATTTGGGTATTTGTAATATCAATTATTTTAATTGTTCACTATTATGGTAATTACTGCATCATCATTGTGTCATAAATAAATTACAATATATAATGTCTAAAAATTATAAATAAATTATAATTATTTAGGAAATATTTTTATCTTTATAATGAATATTTACAATCGAATTTATCTTATTAATTACCTTATATTAAAAGTGTTTTAGTAAATAATCTTTGATTTTAACTCTTTTAACTCTTCTTTGAATTAAATAATAATAAATGTCCTAATCTAATCCAAGTGGACCTAAATGATAATAGTTTATTCCTAAGGTTGTTTTTGGTCGAGATACACTTGTCCAATAGAATTAGGACATGTGTTAGGGTAATATTAATATAATTTTTACCCTTAATTACCCTATTTACTTTTAACCGTGGTAAATAAAAATAAAAAGTTACTATACACCAAAAAATTATTTTCAACTCAATGAACCACATTTTACTCCATGATATTAACTGTGTCTCTCGGATTTTCAAAATTTCAATCACAGAAGCGGTAGAATTAAGTTTTATGAAAAATTCTGTTTTTTTAACTACCACCTAGTGGTTTCACTATTCATCAAAAATTGATGTTTTCCAGAACAATGCCAAAATATCATCCTAAGTTATAATTGATATTCTGAATTCAAAAATGATGTCTATTTTAAAAAATTCAAAACATTTAAGTTGCATTAATTAATTTTATAATTAATTCCCGATATCACAACAAATAGTGTGTTTTTAAGAAACAATATATATCAAAAGATTGACAATTGTTTATATGAAATTTCAAAGTGAAATTAATTATAATGAAAACCATTAGATAAAATGGTAAAAATATATTCTAATTATACTTTAAAACCACTAAAATTCATAATATATCAATATAAATTATTTCGATTAAAAAAGTCATTTTTAATTAAAATTTAGTAATTTTCAATATTCATCAAAATATAAATGTTATCCGAAAAGATCCAAAATTTCACCCTAGGCTAATTTCGATATTCTGAATCAAAAAATGAAGTCCATTTTGAAAGATAGAATTTATAAAATTTCAAGAAGTAGGTATTACTATTCATAACGGCTAATTTGATTGGTTGTGGTGTGTGTTAGAACTCGAAGTTGCGTACAACACACACTACTGTATTATTCAAAGGAAAGCATACCGTGTAAGCTTGGGATGTTTCATTGTAAATTTTTGATGTCCCCATTTAGTCAAAAAGTTAAAAATATTGGATTTAAATAGGGTTGACTATTAACAGTAGGTAAAAGTTCAATACTGAAAATAAATTTGTTCTTACATTATGTCTAAGAAACTCATAATATGGATTCTAAAATTATAAAGATTATATAAAGTTTAAAATTTAGTTAATACTATTCATAACCGCTTTTGAACGGCTTGTTTGGTAAGTCATGGTGTGCTTGAACATGGTGTTGCGTGTAGTGCAAGTTATTGAATTATTTTGAAGAAATAACACACTATGAAATTTTGGGGTGTTACACCATTGATAACCAATCCATGCGCAAGAAGACATTGTATGGCCTCGACGCCGCTACAATAAGATCCTAGCTGAAGCTCTCACCTCCTAGATTAAGCTCACACTTTCGGCACCAGTGAGTAATCGTCAAGTCTACTCCCATAGGTGTCTCTAGCCGTAAGGATCGAGCCAACGACTCCGTCAGAATCTCCAAGCTCCGAAAAAGGGCAATGACAAAGAAAAAATGACTCCCTCATGTTTCTATATGAACTGCAACAAGGGTGGAGTATACACAGATAGTACCTTGAATCATATCAGGTGCACCGTGGTCATAGGTCACCACTTCCTGAAGCTGAGACTTCCTCTGTCCGCCTTCTCCTTGTAGTCGCGGTGGACCTCCTGGTGGTGGTGGTGGTTGTGCCTCAAAGCGTCGCCCATCAACCACTGCTCGGACAGGTCCTCTGCCTCATCCGCCTACTCACTGCGAACCGCCACGGTTGAAACTATTCCTCTACATGGGTGGTCCCTCAATCGTCTACTGCTCCTCTGCATGGAGGGTCGGGCAGTCACGATCCATGTGGCCCTGCCCACCACATGCATAGTAGCATCTGCCTCTCGTATGACTGGATCTGCTACATGTGCCCCGCACCTCCGAACCAGTATCCTGAGGTCATCCACCTGATGGTCTGGTCTGCTTGGACCTCTGCAACATCTTTCTACTGCCAGCTGCAGAAGACTCCTCTACATGTCGCCCTGCGGTAGGTCTCGCTGCTGGTGTAGACTCTGTAAAAAAGCTCGCTATAAGGAGGGATCACTCCAGTACTCCTTCCTGTGTCGGAATAATGAAGGAGATCATTGAAGCCCTGATATCATGCCTCAGTCCGTGCTCAAATGTCCGGGCCCGGATGAATGGGTCACGTACCATGTCAGTAGAATAACGCATGAGATCAGTAAATCTCGTCTAGTACTGGGCTACTGTCATGATGCCCTGCCGCAGCTGTAGTAGCTCCTGAATGTGCACCGCATGGAAGGTGGATGGAAAGAACTCCCAGCAAAAGAGGCTATAGAAGTCCAACCAAAGTAGTGATGCCTCGTCGTGCACCTGGAGCACCAGGCTCCACTATCTACCTGCTGCCGCGTGAAAGAGACTCGCCGCAAGGATCACCCTAAGATCTACTGGTGTCCCTACTAATCTGAAAACATGATCAACAGCCTCCAGCCAATCCTCCGATGCCTGGGGATCCGTCTCCCCACAGAACCTGGGCGGTATCTGACACTGAAAATCATGCAGTGCACTCAGGTGGTGTGCAATCTCAGCTGCTGGGGCTGGTGGCAATGGTGGCTCGGCGGGTAGAGGTACTGTCGGTGACTCCGCTGAATGGGGCCCTGCACCAAGGCCTCGTCGCTCAATGTGCTGCCATCTCGCACAAAGCTCCGAACCCTAGCTGGCCGCCATCATGTGGCCATACTGAAAAAAACAGGTGCTCTAAGGTTAATACAGTATATCTGGTGAGATGACACAAAGTAATCACAAAGAAAAATTTTGAAACACGCCTTCAATCAAAGTATCATGCATTGAGTCGGAAATCAGAAGTCATGGTCCTGGTTTATGGATACGTCGGCCGCCGCACCAACACTGGACTCCCTAGACTGATAACCACACTCAATACCCTAAACACTATTGCTTCACCCAGAAGATATTATCAGAGTGCTGAGTTCTGTGGTAGAATCGACTCCTCTGATACCAATTTGTCATGACCCGACCTCGGGGCTCGTGCCACAACTACCCCAATCCCGCCTTCCATAGGCCTGGGGCTGGTGACTAGCAACAAAAGCGTAAATGCTGATAAAAGGGAAAACATTGCTTATATATAAGAAAACAAACACCACAGAGTACGAAAGCTGAAGTAAACACTAAGTAAAATGATTACAAAATTAAGTGATGAAAAGTAAATTGGACAGAATACAAACCCAACTGAAAGTACAGTACAACTGAAAAGAAATTATAGCAATAGTAAAGTAAATTAGCAACCACTGAGTCGTCCTCCGGCTATCCCACCTGAAGGGTGGGTACAGATGGTCTTTTCAGCTCCTCAGGTCCGGCCGTCTGCTCCATGTACGTCCCGCCTGATAGTCCACCTCCAGGTACCGTTACACTCCACATGCCTCAACCATGATCAGCGTTGTCCATCATCTGCAACCAACACAACATTGTGCTGTCATAGCCCGTGCAGGGGTGAGTATACGATACTCAGTAAGGACCCCGAGACACTTGAAGGACTCCCAGAATCCACAAAGGATAAACCACAAAGGAAGGATTCAAATATGAAGTTTCAACCAACACTACTTAGGTATATGCCCATACATATACCTAAGTCATCAATTCTAATTCGGCTCCAACTTCCGAGCCCATGTTCAACCTAGTCTATACAAGAAAGTAAAACACAAACCACACATGAATGCACAACCCAATCCACATAGGAAAACAAGTCAATCATATCGAAGATAATGATTGAATGTCAAGACTTATACCAGATATGTATAATACTCAAGAAGAGGGGGGGGGGGAGATGATATATGTAGCCTCTGAATCATCTCCCGTGCCGAACCCACGTAGGATCAAATTATAGAAGTCATCGCTGCCAAACCCATGTCGGATCCTAGTATAGTAACCAACGCTGCCAAACCCACGTAGTATCCAAGTACATTCGTCATTGCTGCCGAACCCACAGAAGATCCAAGTACAGTCATCCTCGGTGCCGATCCCATAGAAGATCCATGTACAGTCGCCATCATCATCGTAGTCACAGCCATCTCTAGGGTTCCCGCACACAACATGATCAATTCTAGGAGGGTCCGCTCCACGATCCAAGGGGGTCGATACATCAACTGACATGAAGTCCAGAGTTGATTTATTTCGTAGTTCTGTCCCACGTCATAGCGGAGAAACCCAAAAAAATATTCTCAAGACACGGAAAATATGACGGCCAAGCCGTTTCACTAATATACATGACATGTAGGTAAGCGATACATAACGTGTCATCAGACACTGGGTACTGCCCTTGTGAAATGACCCGTGTTGTAGGGATGGTCATGTAAAAATGAAAGTACATGATGTGTGGTATGGTTACACGCTGTGTCTTCAGTCCCCAGGTATTGTCCGTGTACCAAAGCCCGTGTCGAAGGGTTGTTCGTGTAAAAAGTATGTGCACAACATGTGGTATGGTTACATGCTGTGTCCAAACTTCTGGGGTTGGCTCCGTGTAGGATAGCCCTGCCTAGCCGTGTGATGGAGTACATGCCCATGTACTCCAACCCATGTCCATGTATTCCCGGAATACACGCTGAGTCATCACAAAGCTGCTTCTGCCTTGGAGAAGCTAGTACACTCCATGCCTCTTGGCCGTGTGGTTCTGCCCGTGTCTGTGTATCTCCCAGATTACAAGACGACCCTCGTGAAGCCGCTTCTACCTTACTATGAAGAGAATAGACATTGTGTTACATGGCCATGTATTTCTGTCAGTTTCCGTGTATTTTCCTTGAATACACGTCATGTCCATCGAAGTATCCTCTGTCAAACAGTGTGGATAGTTCATGACGAGTGACCGATGTCACACACCGTGTGTCACTTCTTCTGATGTCTATTACTTCTGCCGCTGAACGCTTGTACTACATGGCATGTGCTTTGGAAGGACACGCCGTGTATTCTGGAAATTTCCAGAAATGAAGCCTCTGGCCAGCACGCCTCCCGAGAAGTGCGTCCTTCATTCTGATGATCCACTTTCTACAAAACTCATGCTCCTAGGTCGTTCCAAAGTTCCAAGGCCGTTTCCGATGTTTTTGGGCCTCCATCGGTGCCGAAAACTAGCCTTGATTCATCGCTCAAGAACGGTAGGAGAACACCATACAACAAGAATGATGGAGGAATCAGACCAAGTTAGTTTGGTATGGTTCCTTCCGCATTAATTCTATAGAAAATGGTTTAGAGATAACCAATAACAAGGAAGGAAAACAATTTTGATCATTCATAAACACTCCCCTACCTCGAATGAAGTTTTCAGTTGTCAAGTGTCGTGGATGATGGCGTCGTTCCCATCGTCTTCGTTGTGCACTCGAGGAAACTTCGTCTTCTCTTTTATCATGGAGAGAAGATTATGATTGCACGTCAGTCTCCGAGTCATTCTTCACTTGAAGAGATGACATTCTTCACGGGAGGATGATGTTCTTACAAAGATAAAAGAGCTCTCTCCCCAAATTCCTCACACAACCAAAACTAACCAAAAATAAAATAATACCTCCCCTTGTTTTTTTATTTTTCCAAGCATTTCAAATTTCCAAATTCAAACACATAATTCAATTAATTAAAGAGGTTTAATTAATTAATTTAATGTGTTTTGGCATTATTAAACTGGAAGAGGAGAAGTCACATAATTAAATACAAGGGGGTGTAATGGAGAGTTTATGAAGTTGTGAGGAATGTGAAGGATTGGGGCTCGTGCGGGCCCCACCTCACATTTATCCTCACATGGGGAGTTAGGGTTCCAGTTGGTCCCACCATAACTTCCCCATGTAGGATAAAACCACTTTGGTTAGGAATAAAATCTGTACCAAAAATTTTATTCAATTCTTTATTAATACCCAAATTTTTTACAACTCCTCCCGAGAATATGCACCTTTTGTAAAGGCCGTCTTACGCAATTACCGGCATTGCGGTTCCGTCAGTGCCCTCGGATTTCAATTCCAAGCACCAGTTCAAAATATAGAAAAACCCACTCATTCGTTCATTGAACGTACCTGAGCTAAACTTCGGAAATGGATTTCGGGAACACTGGGCCTCAGAGTCAAGTGCCGTCAGAAACTGCGTACTCATAAAATACCAAAGAATTTAATAAAAAAATTCCTTGAAATTAACGGGTCATTAAAACCCTTGTTTGTTTGGTAATATTTTCTCTCCCATAGATCATTTTTTATATATAAATTTCATTATATTTTTTTCTAATTAATTACATTTCATCCTTTTACAAGGGAAATTCTTTTGATCTGTCCCAATTTGATCAATCAATGGATCCTATAGCTCAAGATTTATTTAAATCCTTCAGGATAATTTATGCATGATATTTTGTTATTGTATTACACACAACATTGGCGATGAATTTATAAAACATGGAAGGCCATTTTAATTTTAATTCTTAGAATTATAAAATGGGATTGTTGTATAGGATGATTAAAATTACAACCCATGTTACAGATAACAATATCAATATACTGAAATAGTGTTATCACATCTAGGATATGTTATTTTCTATATTCACATGTTGATATGCCACTATTTTTTATCGACATTTTTAAAATTATTCAGTCATTCCTAGAATAAATAATCATAAGCTAGAAAATTTCATACTCCTTAGTCATGTTTTGAAATATGACAAAGATGATATCTCAAATCCATGGAACCCCCCATAAATTCCACATATATTAATATAGTATAGCTTCTGATTGATATTATTCTTCACCTACTTAAAAATTGTATCAAATACTTATTTTGATATGATCATATTTAAGGCTTATATTCTTTAATATCAATTGCTTAATTCAATAATCTTCAACAACAACCTTTTATTCATTAAAATAACAGATGAAGCATCCTTTGATATCTTCTATTTTTATTTAAAAAATAAATTTCATAAAATAATATCACTATATAACATGACTTATAGATCTTTAGTTCATTAAATTAATTCATATGTATTATTCTCCCATGCCACCACATATGAATTTCCTGTTTTTCTATGTCCTCAGAATTATCAGTGTTGATATTCAACAATCACAATTCCGTTAAAACATTATACTTTTTATCTTATACAAGTATTCCATTTTTGTTTATTCAACATCTAAATAATAATTTTGAGTTTCATAAAATAACAATATTATATTATATAAACCTATAAAACTAAAATAAATAATGTTTTATCCAAGAATATGAAACATATTATTTTAAATCAAAGTGTCAATGGATCAAAATATTATTGATTTTATATAATATAATAGAATAACATATAATAGTTGACGAAAAATGTTATGTTTGTATATATATATATATATTAATAAAATTCATACACATTATATTGATTTATATTTTTTAATTTATAATTATGAAGATAATATTATATAATAATACATTTCATTTATAATATGGGCCGTGGGTAAGTGAATGTTAAATAAAAATGAAATAGTTGATCATAAATTTAACACAAAAGCATCATTCAAAATACCTCTCACATAAGAACCTCATCCCACTTCCTAATCATAGTCATCATTGATTGACCTATATATAACTAATTAGATAAGTTCATTTATCACTTTTTTATTTTATTTAGTGGTCAATATCCTCTCTATCACCTTTGTTAGGTTAGAACATTCTGTAAAAAAATTGGTAATCCATTTATTTGGAATTTCACATATTAATGATTTTTGTATAAAAATATTGAATTAAACCATTCCCATAAATAAAACACCATTATGGTTAATTGTAATCACAAGGTTATGAATTATATGATGTAAAATTGAATATAAAAGACACATGACTCTTATTAATATTTTTTTAATAATTTACACAATATGGATAACTATTTTAATAAATTACTATTCTGGTTCACAAATTTCTATATCAGTCAAATTTATAATAGCTTTTCTAGTTTTATTATATAAGTTGAATCATTTAAGTGTTTCCAATGCATAAAAAGTCATTATGGTTGATTTATTTAATCATGTGAAATCAATCCAAAATTTTATTCACTAAAATCCAATTAAATTAGACTTCATGAAAAAGTTATTGAAAATGATATTCAATGTTTTCAAAGTGGATTTGTCTCCTAGGTATTGATAAATATTATTTCCATGAGATTTTACACACACATCACAATACGTATATATATTTATTACCTAACACTTTGTTTTTTATATTATTATCATCTATAGATGTTAGGAGATAACATGAGTCATTAAAATAATGAATTTATACATAAAGAAAGTTAGATATAATTATGTTATAATAATTTCTTACTTTATTAGATTTCTAATGAATTTTTCATGTTTTTTCATTTTGAATTTCATTATATCATTTTTGTGGAACGATCTATAAAAATTAATTAATATAATATTTCTAGAGAATAAACACCTATTTTAAATAAACAGTCATGACATGATATAATATTTCAAATTTGTTCTTTCTATAATTGTTTATTTTATCATCGTAACATATTTATCAATAATCCATCAATATTTTAGTAGATGATTTCTCCACCTTTATACAAATTTTTTTAGATTTTGCCTCTTCTCATTTACTATAAATGATCTTATATCTTCAAAAATGTTTTCCTTTATTACATTGAGATTAACTATAAGACTCTTTAATGTTTATATTAAATTGAATTATTTATTATGATTAAAATATTAACCCTTCAATTGAACAAAAAGAATTTATACTCATCGTTAATGCTTCTTTGTTAAATACTCATTTCATGAAAACATTTTCATCCGTTTTAATTATATTTTCATTATAAAATGAGTCTCTTCTGATTTCATAATAGGATTTTTAGCCAAATATTATTTTCTTAAATTTCCACTTGTATCCAATGTTCTATAAATTCATTTCCATATATGACTAAGGGTCATTCTCAATTGGATAATGGAACACCATTTCAAATAATATTCTACATGGGGTACTTCAAATTATAGTCATATAAGGAAACCTATAAACCATAATGCATATTTATATTAAAATATCATATCCATCACTTAATTATATACTTTATTATCAACTAATACATTAAATAAATTTATTAAAACATTTTTTACGTACTATTTTGTGTGTTCTTGGTTTTTCCTCTCCCATTTCAACTATTTTTTTCATGAATGATATTTGTTGATTATTTTAATAGAGTACTCTATTGTAACAAATGATATATCTAAGAACACAATATCTTCATACTAAATCCATCCACTAATATTTTATGAATGAAGAAAGTATTTTTAATGAAATAAAATCCATTTAAACTAAGATACACTATATAATAGATAATATATATTCATTCCCATTAGTTTTTTAAATATACAAATGAAATATGTACCTAAATACTATAAAATTTCATCCTCAAATATTCTATTTTGAATAATAACATATATCCTTCTAATGTTTCTTTTACGTTGGTTTTAGTTATAAATACTCTCATAATTTAAAGAATCATTTTAAATACTAGTCTAGTAAAAACCATTTTGTATAACATTGACTAAAATCTTTCCATTCCTTTACAACCCATCACATTGAAATAATTAAATATTATTTATAATAGATAAATCATTATATTTTAGAATTATTTTTAATATAATTATATTAATTGATTTCTATAATAAGAATGATTATTCCAAAAAATAGTGTTTTGGATTAGTCTGGAACCTCATATTTTTCTCCCATGTATATAGATTTGGTATCTTTCTAGTCACAAGATAATTGTAAACTCTAAATACTAGTTCAAACACTTGGTTTTTATTTAAAAAATTAACCATCAAATAGTTATCCTTTGATTGGACTATAATCTTATTTGTTGTTGTCTTATAACCTCAATAAAATATATTCTAGTTAATTTGATTCCCATTTACTTTTTTAAATTTAAAGATATAACATTTTTGAAAGAAGAAACCACCGTAAAACCCATGTATTGGTAATTTTTCTATATGTGAAATTATTTCAATGCTGAATAGTCTTGGTAAAAAATTACATTAATATTAATTGAGTTTTGTTTTAATCTATCTTTTCCATAAACGAAAAACAATATTTTTTTTCTATTAGTGTAACTCAATTTAGTTAAATTGGTTAGTTTTCTGGAAAAATATATCACAAACTATATATTTAATTTTGTATGGATAAGTGTTGTACCAATTAAAACATAAATGGGACCACTAATTATATTAAATTTATTCTCTTAGTTTGGAGTTATAATTATCATATTTAATACTAACTCTGTCTTTACTGATTAAAAATATTCACAATAGTCATTGTGAATGTATGACATCATATCATTTCAATAAATTAATCAAATGGAATTTTTTATCTTTGGGATTTCCTTAATGAATACTATAAAAAATAATATATGCCTCTCAAGGATCATTAAAAACTTCACTAAACATTGGGGTAGTTGTTTTGATATCACCAATATTTTCAAATTAATTACATTAATTAAATATTTTGAAATAAATTTTACTAACTCAATTTCTTTAATATTAATTAAATGAATTTTCTCACCATTATATATTAAAATCTATGTTCACTCCATTCTATAAATTTATACATTTTCTTCCTGAATTATTTAAATAAATGTCTTACCGTAGAGAAATCATCAATATTGATTCTAATTATAATTTTACTCTTATTTGAAATTGAAATATCACACTTTTGGATTGTATCTAGGGCCCCAATGAACCGAAATTACTTCCTCCAGTAAGATAAATTAAAATATAAACATTCAATGGTTTTCTTATCTTATCCTTAATAATCAATTTGAAGTTATCTATACATTGATCCACCATAATGATATAAAAATAATGATAATTAGAAAATACCTTTAAGAATCTAATCAATAATGGATATATAAAAATAATCATTTAATATTTTTTCATTTATTTTTTTTGTAATCAATCCAGATCCCCATGGAAATATATTCACTTTTTACATATGTAACCACTATAATTATGCTTTTATTTTATACCACATGAATTTTATTGACCTATGAAATTTCAATTTGTGGATATTTGATCCCAAAATCCAATTTTTATTAATTCTAAGCCCTTAATATTTTGTATATAGATTCAATATTATTGATAAATAAGTATTAAAAATAAAATCATCTTATATTAATATATTATTTATTTATATGGTTTAATTCTACCCTAAATATCATACATTCTCATATAATGAATGTCTTATGACTCATTAATAATTAAAATAGAATCATTAAATATTATAACTCAAATTTAGAAGAAACAATATTAATAAATGTTTTTTTATTCCCATGGTAGTAGTATATCACATAATATATTAATTTCATTGACTGTAATAAAGATTTTATGTTGGATCAATGACTTCATCATTTCATTTCCTTCATTCAATTCCCCCCTTATAGTCTTAAAACAATTTCTTTGTAATCCTTATTGAATAATAAAACCATGTTCTTTAACACCATTATGATTCCTTTCCAAACATACAATAGAATAATTTTATTTAAAATGATCCAAGTTTAATTTTTCATGAATTAAAATTAAATATATTTATTAGAATTATAAATAAATTTTTTAATGTGTGGGCCCATATTTATTATTACATGAAAAACATTGAGAATTTTTTTCTCTTATTGCTCATAGAATGTTAACATCCATTATGAATGATCTATTAGGGAACCACATTTTTTCAATTATATTCATCTAATTATAATCGATTAGTTGGTTATTTTATTTTTCTTATAAACTACATTTTTGTTAAGTGTGATGTTGTAAAAACCATGTCCAAATACTAGTACCCAAATATTTCAAAACAATGGAAATAACACCACATGAAATGTAAAAGGGGGTTATAAATGGGTGAAACATATAAAAAACATATATAGATAACATAAATATAGAATTGTGTAAAAGTTATCTTATCATATCTTGAGATGATCAGCCACCATTCCTCATATTTGAATTGTGTAAAAAGAAAATAGTGCTTTATGATTGCTTGGATCCTACAACTATCTAGATATTGAATTCTTGTTTTTAACAATATTATTTACTCTAAAGAGACCATAATACCAATTCCCCATTATCACACATTGATCCAAAAAATTTCGGTAATTTTATTTATTTTTTATATAATATTTTGTTTAATTTATTTCTAGCTGTTTTCCCTTGAAATGATATTTTTTGGACATTGAAACAATTCTCATGGTTATGGAATATTTTTTTCCTAATTTAGCAGTAACTATTAGGTATCTTATGTATATTTTGATATACCCAACCACAATGTTCGGGAATAAATTTCCAAACCTTGTAGCTAGCCCATGCAGGTTGATCTAGGATCCTAGTAGAGGGTAAATATTTGTTGAACAGTTTTCCAAACCATGACACCCAAGCCATGCATTGATGTGTCCTTTTTTAAATTAAATTATTTAAATTAATTATTATTTTAAAAATAAAACACTAATATTTATTTCGCCTCTACCACACCTTGTGCAATGACATCCCTGCCATTTCTAAACACACTACCCCTCTTCTGCTGAGTTCCAAAATTCATGGCTTCTGCTAATTTCATGGGGGTTATCAGTCAATATGTCAAGGTATGTTCTCCTCTATCTTCCTCTTCTATTTTATAAGGATTTTACTCTCTTTGATCCCCCATCCTATTCATATGAAAACCTAGGTTATGGGTTTCCTGAATTTTGGTTATTTCACCTGTTTTTAGTGAATGATGTTTGTCACCCACGACATCTTCATGATAGATTCGACATCTTCCACCAAAGGCATTTCAATTTGGTCCATTTTTGTTCTTATTCCATAGTTTGATGTTGGTTTCTTCCACCATTTTTATTGAGTCAATTTCATTTAGAGTCTTTAGTGATTTATGGTTACCTTTGGTTAATTAGGTCATTTTATTTCTCCTTAGTCGTTTTCACACACATATGCAGTAACATTTATATATATATATATATATATATAATACTTCTAAATTTTCCCTCATGGTGGGGGGAATATGTAAATTATATTAAGGGTTATATATACACTGGATTGTATGTGTGTTAATGTGTGGATATTTCTTCATCAAAGGCCATGACTGCCGAGGTGTTTAGATCAGTCCTCCTCTTTTCGAGGTGTGATCCATTTGTATTAAACTTAAAATTTAAAAATGAATCGATTTTTTTCTTTAGTAACCTTCCTTGGATATTAATTAATTGTGTACCATTTCATTAATAAATTATTGAGATAAAATTATGTTATTTCCACTTGGTTCTAATTGATTTAAATGGTCGTATTGGGTTTTCACACCAAATGATTGATAAAATGCCATGTTGGCTCTTATAAATGTGTTATGGATTTGAAGTAATTGTATTGGTTTATTAAATGGGTTTCAATGATTTTTATAGGTTTTAAAATAGGTGTTCAGGTAGTTATTTAAGAAATGGTTTGCAATGTGATGGTTATGTGAGGCATGATTAGAACATTGGAAAGGGTATCATTAGAAGACCCTCATTGGAACAAGTATTTTAACTTATTGGTCTAAATAGATATGGAGTGTCCATGATTTGGGAATTAACTTATGTAATTATGGTTTGAAATAAAAGTAACAGTCCTTGGGGTAGACTGTGTATTGCTGGTTTCTAGGAGTTATTGAATAGATTGTATGTTTGGGTTTCTTATTGACATGGGTTGGCACACCCCATTATGAACATGACATGGGAACCTGGAATAGCTATGATGACACCTATGAAATATTGATGCACTGATTTAGATTAGACACTTTCTAGTAGACATTATTTTTTGAATTTTTATACTTTTGGATTGTGCCCCAATGTTAGTCTAGGTAGGGTATGACTGAGCATGTGGGAAGATTGATTTCAGCAGGTTAGAAGTGCCTTCAGTATTGTCAGATGTATATTAGGAATCAAATTATCCTGTGATATCCTAGGTATTCCCATTTTCTCTATAGCTCAAGATTATAATAGGTCGATGAATTAGATGTATTTCATTGTATGGTTTCTTGAGCACTATCGACCCATTTCTATCACTATGTGATCATTGTATATAATCATGATTTATGGAGATTTATTAGTAAAAAGAGAATGAAAGAGTTTTACTAAGGAGGTTTCATGAATTTTTTTTAATGAATAAATGTTTTACACAGGTACCCATGTATTAAAAATTGAAACCTCTAACTTTGGTTTATATATCCCCCATTCATTCCTTAGAATATGAAACCTCCCATTTATTATTAAAACCATGCTTTAAAATTTTGAAGGAAATGGATTTCTATTTGTTTTTATCAAATTTAATATTATGCAAAATCCTATCTTTATATTTTTTTCCCAAACTGTAATTGTTGTTTCTTTATTTAAGGGAAATTAATTGGGAATAGATTATAGGGAAACACATAATATGTTTTAATACTCAAACCTATAATTTATTCTTGTTTTTTATTCTCAAGTGGTGATTCCATCATAGGCTTGATCATTTTGGGTGATGTTGGTTTTTAAATCATTGTGTGACCCATGGGGTCATGTGGGGTTTTCATTATGATTGGGATTAGTTAGTTTTATTTTTTGTTGTTCATGAATATTCATTCTTCTTCATTTATTTATTTTGGGGTTCTATTTTTAATATTCCACTAGTTATATTTATTTATATTTGGAGAAATCATTCCCAATGTCACTTTTTGATGCCCTTAGTGCTTGTCACATGCTAGGGAGGATCGGTAATGTCTATTCATCCTCATCATGGTCCAAATCATGTAACATGTTCAGGGTCTACCTATATTGTATTTTGTCAAAATGTTATTAGTTCTATGAACTTTTGGGGACCTAAATTTCATATCAACATTCTTTATTTGGGATGTTATGGTATATAGTGTAATACTGATGTTAATTTGGGTATATGTAGGTAGAAGTTCTGTTACTAGAATTTCTATTCCAAAAAATTATCTAATAGGGTATGTCAGTTTATTTATGGTTTATTTGTTTCCTGTATTTTGTTTAGTGTTTGGTAAAATGAAGCGATAGTCCTGCCAGTGTTCTCAGGGAGCTCACAGGGCCTTGAAACCCAAATAGAGCCAAGATAATGGTCCTTTAAGACTCTTTTTGATGCTAGTTTTATTGGAATATGGTGGCCGACCAAATGGACAGTCAGCAATCACTATTATTTCTTCATTATGAGTTGTTTTGTGTACTTTTTATATTTTTGTGTTTTTTTCCCATTGAGTGGTATGTTATTTCATATTGTAATTATAGTTGGCCTGGGATTATTTTGAAACGTTTTTTTATATTTTAAAATTATATTTTGTTAGAAGAAATAGTGATTGTTTTATCAAAAATTATATTTAAAAAAAACAATGAATATTTTAGAGTGTCAAATGGGTTGATTTGAAAATGTGAGTCAATATGGAAAATAGGAGGCATTTTTTATTTGTTTTTGTTGTTTTTTGAATGGTTTTTTAGATTTAAATATTGGAAAATGAATTTCAAACTTGAGATTATTTCTCTGTGATGATGAGATGTGGTTTTAATATTTTTGGTGGTATTTTTAAAGTCATTTGGAATGTGGTAAGGTTTTTTTAATCAACCAATGGTAATCCTATGAGTACTCACATATATTAATATAGATGAATTTATATGGAATGTTTATGGATATTTGTATGTGTGTATGGGTGCCTGAGTTATAACAAGAATGTATATATATGAGTGTTCATTTTGTAATTTATTTTAGCTAATTACCTTCAATAATAGTGGTAAATTAAATGTTTAAAATATTGGAAGTATGTGATACAACCTTTTTTGTTTACAATTTTACTTTTTTGAGATTTTGATATGATATGTTCAGGGTGATATTGAAATAATGTACTATGTTTGGGTTGTTGATTTGAAAATGAGATGTGGAATTTGGATTTATGATATATTTACATTTGGTTTCATGCTCAATATATTCATATGAAATCCCCACTATGTTCTATGTTATTTTTTAAAACATATGTTGATGGTTCATTCATCAAAAATATTTTAGTTTATTAAGTAATCCTATAGATGTATGGTTTATCCATTTAATATATGGATCCTTATGGTCCTCAATATCAGGATATGTTTAGAGGTTCCAGGAGTCGAACCCCCCTCATTTTTTGGATAGTTGTATCCAAGAAATGATAAGGAATAGAGATGAAATATTGAAAAGTGTTTTGTTCAGATTGAAATAAATGAAGATATCATGCTTGTTCTTTCCACCTTCAAGTTGGAAGTCCTATGTTTGGAATGGGGGAAACTCATTCTTCAGGGCACACGACAGAATAATTACTCATGGGAATTCTTTAATGACCTGTTCATCTAGTATTACCACCCCAATGTTGTCAGGATACCGATGATTTCATCATTGTAATGTCTCAATAAGAGAGATTCAATAATGTTGGAGTATACTAATAAATTTTTTGAGATGTTGTCGTATCTCTCAAGAAAATCTAGGGATGATCTTTTGAAATCATGATTCATTAAAATTGGTATTCAATCAGAATGCATTTAGGTAGTGACTTATTTACCAGATGATTATGAATAAGTAGTGACACATATTATTCATTTGGAATCTAGTTTAGATACATCAGGTTAGTTGAAAAGAGGTATGAAAAGTACTTTGGATTATAACTCCCCAGATTCATTTGAGAGTAACATATGGATGTGTTTTCAGTATAGGAATCATGTTAATAAGATTTTTTCATAGTGAAAATTACCTAAGGGATATCATACCTATGGCCATTGAGGTCATTAGAAAATATTCGGCAAGGGAGGTGTGAAAAAGAGACATAGATCCTTACAAACTCCCTATAGAACCTTACAGGGTAGTTAGATAAACATAGCACTAGCGCAAGCTCAGTCAGAAGCATATTTTGTAGTAAATTCCCTTCCTGATTTAAATAACTTATTTATGTAATTATTTTATTTTGTGTTGATTTATTATTTTGTGTATGAAGAATGTTGTAGTAGGTAATTTTGGAAATATGTTTTTATGGGGATGTCTTTGTAATGTTCTTAATGAAGTTGATTTATAATGAGAGGTTTTGTGGTCTTATGCTTCCTTTATTTTGGGTTTTGGGTATTTTTAGGATTAGATAGTTGGTATAGCTTGAGAAATCAATGTTTCTCTAGAATGGTAATATTTATTGGAGACAACCATAGTATGAGCTTATAAAGAACCCAACATCTATGTTTTCTTGACATACCTATTTCTTGTTTTCTCTTAATCCAACAAAAATCATAGTAGTTAGATGACATGGAGTGTGGGTCGTGTAACAAATGCTTGTGGAGATCCAGATCAGAACACAATGACTTTATCTAGTGGTTTTGATGTTAGGGGTTGTGGTATTCCATGTTTGGGTTTATTTAGAACACATTTATTATCATTATCATAATTTCAATTTTTTTTATCTCTTTGGTCACCTATAAAGTTTTTCATTGATGATTGGATTATTTTAAAGGTGTTCACATAGTTTCTTTTTGGATTTCATAGTTATTGGTTTTGAATATAAGGTAATATAAGTTTTTTGTTATTCACATTTTAAAGTATTTCCTTGGATGTAATTCATCCTCACTTTTTTTTATCATCCAAATCGCATGGGAATTTCTGGGTGAAGAAAGTGCCGTGAAGAAGAGAATATTTACACCGTTACCGAATAATTTTTAGTAATTTAATTAAATTTTTAGTAGCTATTTAATTTAAAATTTTCTATGTGCCTTCCCTTGAAATGAATCTTTTTGGGCATAAAAATCATGTGAAAATGTTATGGTCGACTATTTTCTAATTAGTAAAATAGCTTTTAATGTGTTTGATAGACATTACTACATGATTGGCTCAATGCTTTCCAAACTCTATGGATGACATGTGTGGGTGCTCCATGATCCCAAAAGAGGGAACCTGAGTAGAACTTGGTTTACCAAACCGTACAACCTAAAATGAGCATTGGTGAGTCTTTTTTTAAAAATTAAATTAATAAAATTAAAATTAATTTGAACATAAAACATTAATCAATCCCTATTCTAACTCTTATCTCATAGGATGCATAACCACCTTAAATGTGCACACCACCCCTTCTTTGGTTGATCTCACCATTCTATGGATTATACTGATTTCTTCTGGTTCCTTTATCTATTTTTCAAGGTATTTTATCTACTTTCTTCCTCTTGTGTTTTTGGTGATTTTCCACTCTCCCATTGAACCATTACATTCAACCAAAAATATAGGAAATGTGTTGACCAAATTTTGGTTCTTTCTATCATTTTTAGGGCATGAGGTGTGTCAACTCAGACATCATTGGGCATGTTTTGGAATTCACCATAGAAGGTGTAGAAAAAGGTCCATTCGAGTTCATCCATAGTGGTTTGAGGTTGGTTTCGTGAAGCCCTTTTTATTATTACAATTTTATTTAGAGTTATTGGAAATTTTTGGTTCCCACTAGGTTAGTTAGATCATTTCTTGGCTCCTTGAAGAATTTTACACACATGCTTAGGTATATATATATATATATCCACATATAACATATTTTCGTTATGTCTTGGGGAATATTTACATTGTATTAAGGGTTATATATATATATGAGTGTATGTGCGTGCATGTGTGAACCGATCTTTTTCAATGGATTCTAGTGAAGAGGTATTTGGATTGGTCCTTTTTCTATTGAGGTAGTATCCCTTGGAAATGCCCTGTATATTTATGAATGCATTAATTTATTAATTTTTGAAGATTCCTTGGTTATTAAATAGTCATGTATGATATTCTAGAATAACTTTTTTATATGTAATGAGTTTATTTCCACTTTATTTTAATTTTTCAAATTGGTTATACATAGTTTTTCACACCAAGTGCTTGAAAAAATGCCTAGTTGGATCTCATAAATGTGTTATGGATTTTATGTGATGGTTTGTAGTTCATAAATGGGATTCCAAGTGTATTTTTTGTTTTCAATGTTGTGTACATGGTGATCATTAAGAAATGGTTTGGCATGTGAAGGTTATGTAAGGCCCTATTGGAACTTTTTAAATTGTTTCATTGGAAAAACCTTCTCAGAATGAGTCTATTGCCTTGTTGGTTGACAAGAAGATGAGAGTTTCCATAGTTTGGGACTTCCCTTGTCTGCTGATGCTTTAAAGGAAAGGTAATACTCCATGGGTCGCCTACGGTTGTTTCAGTTTGTGTGGATTATGTAATATCTTATATGTATGGTTTGTTTCTTGACATGGTCTTTAAAACCCCATTGTGAACATGATATGGAAACATCACATATCTTAGAGGACATATGAGAATTATTTTTGCACAGGTTCAGATTATGCAATGGGTACTTTTTCTTAATATGGACTTCTCTCTATATTGGGATTGTTCCCATTAATTAAGATAGGTGTGATAAGATAAAGCATGTATGAGAATTGTTGTCATCATATCAGGAATGACTACATGATGATTCATATGTATAATATGTTTTGGATTTCCTCAGAGCTCCTATGTATTCCTGTTTTCTCACCAAATGTATATTATCTTCAGTGGATGATATAAATTACATTCCAATATTGGGTTCCTGAGAACTATTAGCCCATTTCCCTTATTGTGTGATCATAGTCTCTTATCGTGGTATATAATATTTTCTTGGTAAAAAGTGAATGTGTGGGTTTAAAAAAAGGTTTCAAAAGATATTTTTTAAAAGAATAATTATTTTTTCTTTCTTCCCTGAAATGGAATAATAATATCACCCACAATGGGTTGATTCCCCCTTTTCTTTCCTCAAATGCGTAATCCTTCCCTTTTTGAATATAATCATGCTTTAAAATTAGGGGGGAAATGGGATGTGATTTATGATCCTTAAAATGAAAATAATGGAATCCCAATATATTTTTAATTTATTTCAATCCAAAAAATGATGTTTCATTATTTAGAGGAAATTTATTGTTTATTGATTAATTTCGAACACCTGTTGATTTTTAATAATCACATCGATAATACTTTCTTTTTTAGTCCTAGGTGTATGTTCTGTATTAGTCTCGATCACCATGGCTGATGTCGGATTTTGGGATCAGAGTGTAACCAGTGGGGTCACTTAGATTTTTATTAGTCATTAGGATCAACTAGTTTTATATTACCATTCATTACAAGTCATGCTAGTTGATTCATTTATTTTAAGGTGGTCTTTAATTATTCTGCTACTTTTTTATTTATATTGGGTGAAATCAATCCCACCACCACTCTGTAGATTCTCTTGGAAGTTGTAGCTAGCCCGAGAGGATTGGGAATGCCTCTCGAGACATTTTATGGGACAGATTGCGAGAACCATTAGTGGTCCCCCAAGATTTTCTCAAGATATCCATTCACTAATATATATATTCAAGGAATAAAAAAATAATCTTGTTCATCATAATGACTATTTCAAACTTTTAACAATGAAAAATAACTTCCTCCAAATAGTTTCACAAATTCAAATAACTAGACATTGAAATTCCTCTCATTTTAGATTTATAATAAAATTCCACCATTGGTTTGTGAATGTTCTACACCTACACCTCTGAATGTAGTCACCAAACTAACTCACTACATTATATATAAAAAAATCTAATTTTTCTAAGAGCATATCTTGCCTAAATGTAGATTTGAAATCCCAAACCAATGTTGTATGTGGAAAATAATGGTATTTTGGTATAAATATCTACATCCACTAAGAGGGATGAAAGTGAACTAGGAACAAACATAGATAAAACAAATCAACAATTGAATATATAATTAATTAAATGAAAATAAATATGGACCACCATCATGATGTAGAATTACTTTTCATAGAAATGAAACAAATTTAATGAAAAACGACACACTCCAACATGAAGGATGGTTCACATAATAAAATAAATTCCAACACTATTCATGTCAGGGAGATCCACTTATGATGTTGGAAGCATCACCAAATATGAGACCTAGAATGATTTGTGTAAAAAATGTAACTTTTGGATGAAATCTGAAAAATGTAACACTAATGACAACATAAATTGTGGGTCAAAATCATGTATAAAACCTATTTATTCTAGTATATAGGTTATTAAAAAAATGTGAACATAGATGTTCATTAAAAGGTAATTATAAAACAATATGGGAAAAATGATTAAAAATATGGACCAATTTTGAATCTAATTTTTTCCAACTTCCTAACAATTAATATGATTGTACAATAATATAGAACAATAATGGATGAAAAATGAGAGGGGGATTCATCAATGAAGGGATACAATGCAAATCGTCCTACTGATCTATTATGATTATAAATCCTAGGAGCGGAAAAGGATAGAAGCCTCTTTATGTATGACAATAATCCATTTTTATCTCCATATAAAAATCTAAATAGTCATTAGGTGACATAATAAATCCAATTCAACACAAAAAAAATGATATTACACATATAAGAAATGCTTTGTATTTTTTTCTAGATTTGAAGATATTATATTTGGAATAGAATCTCTAATTTCACGATCTATATAAATTGTTAATGCAATGAGACTGATACTAGTACCCAAATCAACCAAATATTTGAAATTTTTATTGTCCTCAAATGACATTAATTTTTTTATCATTGTATCATTAATAATTTTATTCTATTTTAATTACAATTACAACACTATACTTTAAATTTTAGGATATTATAAGGAATATTGAAATTTAATCTTCTTTAGGAATGTAAGTTTATAAAACCTTATATGGGGAAGCATCTTAGGAAATTATTGTATAGGTTAAATATTAAATATAATATTCCAAAATATTTCAATAAACTGGTTTTTTTATTAGTATTTATATAACTCAATATCTCTATCTAAAAATGGTGTTATAGGGTTTTATGTTTTCAATCCAATGTTAAGTAAATATTAAATTTCTTATAATTACATTATTTCATTTTATAATTACATTAAATTAATTTATTTCACTATTACTATAATTTATTTTTATTTTCATCATTAATGACTTAACATATAGGGTTATTGTATTTTTTAATCATTAAATTCTTCATTTCCAATCATTTTATCATCCATTAGCTTCACTTGTTTATCACAATATGTGAACAGATCCACAAATCCTCTGATTGGATTTATTTTAGTCGTACTGGGAAATTTCCCCTTATATGGTATATTATTTGTCTTTTCTTAGTTTCCAAAAATTTATTTTTATTTGGTGAATACATTCTTGAGTAATTTACACCAGTTGATGAATTTTAGAGATAACTAATTTTCTCTTTTGAAAAAAATAATCTATTTTTATTTTATTATATTCACTCATATACCATTTATATATAATTATTTTAGTCTCATTGTAAAATTTTAACTATTATAAGGAATAAATATATAAATTACTTATTTTTTAATGCTATGATGTGTAGATTTATATAATACATGAAATTTATAATTTTATACCTGTTTAATGATCCCCCATTCATTCCACAATAGATAAGGACGATACACTAAACTTGTATTATATGTGTTAAAAATGATCATTATCCATAAATTTTATTATATAATATCAAATGTAACTAATATCTAATAAAAAAGAGAATATGTTTTCTTCTGACATATTAAAATTTATGAAATAAATCTCAATATGCTCATGGATTCCATAATAAAAACCCTACGTATTATTTTCATATATTTTTAATATGGATTTGTTTAATTTAAAAAATAATAATATAATATATATATTTTGGTGAATTTAATTCATTCATAGTAGATCTGCATCCTTTAACAGTCTTTCACTATGTTTCATAGAATGAGTATTGAATATTTTCCTTAACTTTCCAGTTTTCTTATCTCCATATTGGAATTCTATTTCAATGTCATCCAAAGTTATTAAAATAACATAAAATTATTAATATAAAAGATACCAAGATAATAATAGTGGAAATTGTCGAATTCATAATTAATAATAATAAGATCAAAATCGTTCCAAAGATTCCCGAAATAGATTATGTACATTCTACCAAAATATATATTAAAATTTTCTCAAGTCCATTATCCTTTAGAAAGGAAAAAAACCTCCTAAAAACAATGTAAATAACCTCGATACTATCAAATGAGTACTAATATTATTAAAAAAAGTAGTTCCTATTAAACCCCTTAATATAACATGGAAAACTAATCAACCAAAATTCAATATTTGAAAAACCTTTTAGTGGAACAAACTAAAGCTTTTTTAAAATGAATTTAATAAAATCTAATGTATACTCTAATGACATTCAATTTAATATTGATAGGTATTGAATATATGGATTTTTAATTCATAGTTCATTGAATTAGGTGGTAATATGACCTAATATTGAATATTAAACACCCTCGGTAAGCAAAACTCTCTTGACTTGGACAAAACATGTTTTATTACCCATAAGCCTTATAAAAATGTAGAACTCTAGACACCTAACACATTTTAATTAAATTATTCCCTTATATATATTATATAGTTATTTATACACATAGAAAAACATGTTTATTAATGGTCTATATTAATATTATAAAATCCATACTCAATGATTTTTGGGTACATCTACACCCAAAAACTACAACATTAAATAATAATTATAATTCAATGGTTTAACTAATGTTATATATGAATTTTTATATAGAATATAATCTATTTATGTTTTTTAAAAATTAATATTAATAACAATCTAAAACATATAAATATAATAAAATTTTCTTCAACATCAATTTGAAGCATACTTGATGACGATATATTGTGTAACCATACCCATGAATTTGTAAATGTTTTCTGAAGCACTTTATGATGAGAGTTCCATGTAATATACATAGGGAAATCACTTTGTTAATATAAAATTATAGGGTATTTATATAATAGGTTTTAAAAGATATTATGTGGTTTTATTTGATCAATTTATAACAAATAATTAAATTAATCCATGTAATGTATATAATTATTTTGAATAAAATAAAATTAAACTAGGTTTTTATGAAATAACGATGAAAGAGTATATGGTGAATTTAGTTTTATTGAATAACACATATATCACATGAATTAATTACACAAACAATATTAATCCCCCAACCCATTGATTTATACATTTATATATTTTTAGGATTATTATTTAAAATAAGGATTCTTATGAGATTCCTTGTCATGTTGTAAATGAGACATAAAATGAATAGTTTCGAATCAAATTGTACTTTGAGTTTCTACGTGACTTTAGTAATATATATCCTCCTGTCTATTTTTATTATTTTATTGGAAGTGACTTCCACATTCACTTTTTTACCTACAAAAATTAAGTAGACATTGTGTGATAACATTCATGAGAAATTAAGATCAATTGAGAGAAATAATATGTGTTTTAATGATTCATGGTTGTAATATCATCATTAACAAAACATCACCAAACCCCTAAAATGTGTTTAACACTACGTGATTATAACTCAATGGAAATTGAAAACAAACATTGAGAATCTTCTCCAATAGTAATGATAATTTAGAATAATCATATTTGATATTAAACATCCCTTTAATGGCTAGATTTATGAATAAAATCCATACATATATTCCTTGTTACTATAATTTATAATCAACCGAGATTCCTATCATTGTAAAATATCTCCATGTATGAAATGTGGAAATTTATCACCACTAATATTATTCAATAATTTCATATTCAATTAAAATTAATTCCATACATCATATATATGATCCACCACTTCTTTAGTGGTATATTTTCATTCCAAAAAATTATGTTATATATATATATGTGTCATTAAATAGATACCTAATTATGTATGTCAATATACATAAAAAGATTTCCCATTTAAAATATTTCTTTATGTATATATTTAATATTCCAATAGTTGTCATAGTGCATGTTTCATTCATTAACGTTTTGATAATTTGATGGTGATATTTATGATTTTACATAGATTATTAATATATTGTGAAAGCAATCAATCCGGGATTCTAAATTGTTACAAACGTTATACACAAACATATGATGTCGGCATTTTAAAATATGATTTTAGTGAAAAAACATGTAAAAAACTAAGATTTAATAATTTTATATTGGAAAATGTCTTATCAAATATGAATATTTAATGGAATTATGGGTAAATTTATAATAATCATTTTCCACCTAAAAAATATCATAAAATTCAAATGATATCCAGTAATGAATTAATACAATCCATTATCCCCAATCATTTTTTGGAATATCATAATATCAATACCCTAATAGTATAGAATCATTCAAAATTTCTATTCATCGATAGATATTATAGAATGTAATAAATATTTTTCTTAAACTCCCAAAAATAGGGTTTTATTGATCCATATTGATATGCATATGTTTTAGGGTATAATTTAATTGTAAATAAAATATCCATCTACTAGAAATAGTAAATAATAGTCTTTAAATTAGAACTAAATAGAATCCTTCTATATAATCTCAATGTATATGGTGAATCTATTTAATGCAATAAACTCGAAAAATTAACGAGATTTTGTTTAAGGTATTAAAAATATATTCCTAAAATATAAATTATGTTTATGAAAAAATATTTTTCTTTTATTTTATACAATTGCAAATAGATTTTGATCCTCTAATATTTACTATTATTTTTTTATTCAATAAATTTAAAATGTTCTAAATCATAACTTTTTAATTAATATATTAAAAATATATACCTAAAATATAGTGTGCAAACACTATAAATATTTTCTAATCACTTCATAACATAAATACACCCTTTCTGGGCGATTTTATTATTATTTTTATCATTTTCGTATAATTATAATGAATAAAATGATTTAAAATAAAATTTATCTTTCTTGATATAGTATTTAGAAAGATAAAATGAGAGTAACCCCTGAGTGGTTTTACACCATCTATTTATCATGAAATGATATGGAGTCATGATAAAAAATTTTCTTTTTAAAACATTATATCATTGAAATAATGAATTAGTCATTTATTCTTGATTGTAGTGAGTTTTTAATCTTAAAAGTGTATTTATTAAGTGATAGAATATGACGGGGGTCGATCATGATATGAAACTTATTCCAATTTAACCACATAATACTAACGACAATCCTAAATCAGATTGAACTCATTGTTAGCTGGGTCAATTTTATATTTTATTTATCTAATGATCTCATTTTTAATTCAATTTTCTTTTTATAAATGTAATTCAATGAATCAATTCACAATATACACGCCAAGTTATACTAACCAATACATGATAAATATCACTATTTTTTGTTGATGCATTGAATGTAGGTATCTTATCATTGATCTACACTTTCTTCTTATTCCCAGAAAAAATTTAAACATCATCATGGATTTTAGATCACCATCTATTATATTCCATCAAATATATACATTCATTCTTTGGTAAGATCATAAATGTGTACCTATTATTACTTATTTCTCTCCTTATCTCCCTTTCAATTATTATCTCATTCTTATATTCTGATATCCTTGGGTTTCAATTGTTATCTATAATAGAAAATTACTAAAATATATGGATAATTTTTTCTTTATAATAAAATATTTCTCATATTTCATTTTCGTTAATTTATGATAAATTCTAAAAGTTTAAATCATTTTATATTTTCAATTATAAATATACTACGATATCATAATCTTCCAAGAAATATAACAGAATTCATGTCAAATTCCTCCATTTAATTATTAAAATTTCATTATTTAACCTTTGATATATATATATATATTGAAATATATTAAACTTATCATGTTTTTATGTCAAAAAAATCTATATAGAATGACCATATATAATTTTTAGAAGTCCAAATTCATGAAAAATAAAATAAAATTATTATTTAGGATTGTATTAAGATAATGAGATATATCAAAAATCTCATTCAAATAATGTTTTTTGAAATAATATCATCATGGTGTGGTGGAAAAAAAATCATCCCAAAGTAAAACACTATTGAACAATACCTATTTTATCTCATAATACACCTTTATAGTATTTCACTAAAGTCTTATTTTTTTCATATCAAAATATAACAACATGGTATCCAAAATATTTAGCCACACTCATTATGTATTTATATTGTCCTCCAATAATAAATGTAATGGAAATTAAATTTTGAGTGAAATATTTATTCAATCATCCATTTATCATGAGTAAAATCGTTTTTTAATCTCAATGAAAATTTTCTATGTAAATATTTTCTAAAATATAAATTCAGTTATATGTTTAATTTTTCGACCAAATCCCATTTCAAATATTTATATAAAAATTATATTTTTTTCAAATTAGCACAATAAACATGTCTCCATAATATGGAATAATATCAGGATAATATAGTTCCTTAAATCTAATATTTAACATGTTTTAGACCTATATATTTTTTTAACCATTTCATTCTTCCATGTATTAAAAATTATTGAGTTAATATGACATATACAATGGGATATCCTACTTAATCATAATCATGGTTTTATTTTATTCTCACACCACTATTTGGTTTTTTAGGTTAGTATTACACTACACTACGTTTATCCAAATTAATTTTAATATTATAAATAAAACAATGAAACTATTTCTACTAGGGATGAACCAATACTTCTTTAATTCCATGATCTATTCTTATGTGAGAATTTATTCCACATTCACTAATTTCACATGATCTAAAAACATATGGATACATATTACATAACAATGAATATCTTACTAAATTTAGTTATCACTTATTATTCTTTTACTACTATAACCTTACATACAATCACAATATCCTATTTCACAAGCCACCTATTTCAATTTATAACATTCGCATTCAAGACATTTTAATGAATGTGTTCTATCAAGATACCATAGAACATTAATGGAAGGAATTATTTTCCTACTAAAAAAATTGTTTTTATTATAGAACATATAATGTTACTTTATAATAAAAAATATAGTATTCTTTAATTTTAGAAAAAATACACCTTTAATCTCATCTGTAATATCTATTGTTCTGTTTTTAGAAAAACATCATTACATTATCCAATGTATCATAAAATAACCAACCCTTTATTAGATAAATAATAATAGGGTTTTTCATTATGATATTCCGAGGATATTTTCACATTATAGTTTTATATAATTTTATAGAAAAATAAATAAAAATTTGGAACATCAACATATTGTAATTTGTTCAAGAAAATAGGTTTTTAAATTATAACCCTTATTTCATTTATAACAATGTTTGAACATTAATAACCTATAATTATTAACTTTTCTATAATTATTTATCATAAATATATCACATGATTTTTTTAAAAAAATTGGATGAAGATAATTACTAATAAGTGATATAAATTTAAAAGAAAATTGTTTGGGAAGTGAAAATCATGAAAACGCATGAAAATATTTACATTTTTCACAATAAAAAAATTAGAAAAAATATAAATCATATCCACATAAACAAATTATTTTAGAAATACATTAACACCATAACAAATATTTTTTTTAGTAATAGAATTTAAGGTTTAAGATACCTCATAAAAACATTTTTCAAAAACAAACTATTTTATTTTAAATGGTTTTAAATATTTCTTTCCCCAAGAAATGAGAAGGACTAAAAAACCCTTACAGAGAATTAAATTTATATATTATATCATATTATTCATAAAATTTATTAACTCTTGGTAAAACTATATCCTAAATAAACTATTGAATGTTAATTCACATGGATTATCATCATAGTTTATCATTCTTATTTTTTTCTTGTGAAAGGATAATAATTATCCAATGCATTGGAGAGCTATATATAGATGACCCATAATCATATTCTATATCAATCTCACACATAATCATATAATGTTATCAAGTACCATTACATGATTAGTTTTTTTTATTCTTTTACAATTTCATATTAAAATACATTAAAGAAACATTTGAATCCATATAAAAACAACATTATTCTTTTACATAAAAATGGGGATAAAAAGCATATTATTTTGAAAAATATTTAAGTCAAATATTTTTAGAAGAAAATTAACATTTTATTCATTAAAAACAGATAAAAACAGATAAAGAACAATTTATAATTAATTATGTAAATATTGTATGTAAATAATGAAAAGTTATATAAAATAAGAAATTATTTTTCAATTTTGTAAAAAAATAGAAAGGAACCATATGGTATTTGTAAAAAGATTTGTTTTAAATTTTTTTAATAAAGTATAATTTTAGTTTAAAATTTCTATTAAAAATATCTATTATATGATTATTAGAATTCTCGTAACATTTTTAAAAAATATATAAGATGTAGATTGAAATGAATAAAATACTCTGAAATAATATTTTTTAAAAATACTTTACATTAAGTATGATATCTCATCACATATTATTTAACTATAAAATTTAAAAATTTTTAGTTATTTACATGATCAGTAAATATCATCATGTAAATTCAATTATCATTATTCATTTTCTTCAAATATTAGGATGTCTTATTTGGTTAATAAATTGGTTACATTAATTTTGGTTGGTTTGCAGTCATTAAAATAATAACATAAAAATAACATCAGAAAGAGGATCATTGTCAAATGGGATTCTATTTCATCATCTAACAAATATTAATAATGTGGAAATTATCTTGTTTTTACATTAAAACAATTTTTTTAAAACCATCCATTTAAGGAAGTCACAAAAAAATCATATCATTTAATAGATATGGTAATCCATATGTATGCATGAATGGTGTTTTATAATTTCTGTTTGGTAGAAAATAATAAATTAAATAATATTTTATATTTAATGATTCATAAATATTTTTTAAATTTTATATTTATTCATTAGTTTTATCCTTATGACATGTCATGTGCGGCGATAATAGAAGATGAGTCATATCGGTTTGTCAACATGATAATCCACATGTGCATATGATTGAAATTATAATTTTCAAATCGATTGAAGACTAAGAATATAGGAAGTATAATATAATTTTTAATCAATAATGTTTCATAAATATCTTATATATTCATTTTATTCATTGTATTATTTATTTTAACTGTCCATATGTATTGGTGTCAAATTATTAAGCACATTGTTTTATAGAGGTAGTAGTCCTCACTAATGGATGAGATAATTTTTCACCCACTATGATGGTAAATGATATAAACAATGGATGTTCCACCAATATAATAAAATTCATGTATATGGGTGATATTATTTTTAATATAAAAATGGTTTATAAAACATTTGTTGGAGGTGGAAGATGGAATAACTAAGAAAACACTTATTTAAAAGTTATATGTTTTCTTTGAAACCTTGATTTAACTTACACGTTATGTTTTCTTGGTGTGGTCCATTGCGGACACCAAAAAATCTAGGAGTGAAGATATATATTTTTTTAGAGACATTGCTCATTTGTTTTAATGAATATAGGATACTAGTTTTTATTTCATAAGTTAGGGGAGTAACACTCTTGTAATTATTCAATGTTATAAACTAATATTAAGTCCCTCCAATGTTGATTTGATACTTAAATAAACGAAAATTTGATGATAATACGTTAATGATTGAAATAAAATTATCCAATAAATATTAAGCTACGATGGTTTTAATAGTATCACTTAGCTTTTATATTAATTGACCAATTTTACCAACTTACTTTGGTGAGAAAATTTTAAGTAATGTTACTATTCATAATAACCAAAAATGAAATTGAAGTCATTAATAAATTTGAACTTGTTTGATTAAAAAAATGATATAAATGTTTCATTATTTGATATAAATATTTTATAGAAATTATTTTTTAGATAAGTTCATAATAACTATCAAAGAAAATTATTTAAAAAATAATAATTTTTCATATAGAAATAAACATATAAAAAATAAAATAAAATCATGATTTATGATTAATTAATTTGATTTTAATCAATAAAGGATATTTTATGGTTCATTAAATCAAAATACAAAAAACTAATTGGAATTTTCATTATCCCATTAAATTAATCATTTATAGTTTTGAGAAAATCAAAATTTTCAATATTCACTAAAAAATCAATCTCTTTAGAATATTTTTACTATTCCAAAATACTAATAATTTGATATTTATATATAAAACATGAAATATATTATATGAAATTAAATTACTAAAATTTTAAAAAATTTATTTTATATAAAACCATATAATTCATTAAAGATAGTTGTTTAAAAAATCTATTTCTTTTTCAACTAAAAAATTACCAAAAATATTTATATTGAATATGACTCCCTAAAATACAATAATTAATGTTATATATATATATATATTTATAGTACCCATAATCTATAAATATTCATCCCACAATATATTACATTCGTATATTTTTTTTATTACTTAAATAGGTGTGTATAATTTTCCCTTATAGAAGTTTCTAATTCCAATGTCACTTCTTCTATCATTTGTTTCAAACATTATACCATTACCTATAGAAACCACTTATTCCCAAAAAATCATATTTATGATCCAAATTCTACAAGATCTATTCCTCATAAGTTGCATTCTCTTCCCACAGAACTACATCTTATATTATGACATGAGATTCAACAGGTGCATATTTCTTTAACAATGAAGACTGAAACAAATCATTTAGTTAAGATATGCTCTAAGGAAATGACTTTTGAAGTTAAAATTGGTTCAAAATTTTCAATAATATTAAATAAACTAAATTTTCATGAGGATAATTTTTTATCTCTTTAAAAATTAATAAACGTATTCCAATTAGATACTATAAGAAAAACATGATCTCGTGCCACAAATAAGAGATATTTTATATGGTAATCTATATAAATGTTTTTCATAATTTAAGATTCCATCATATGGTTCTAAATTAAACATACCATCACTACCATATCTTTTTCCAGTTATGGTTCACAAAATATTATTTAACTGACTTTATCCCAACAAGCTAGAGTTCAACACAACATCACAAATAGTTCTAAAATGGTTTCCATCTATATAATGAAAAAAAATATTTTTATCAGATGATTACACCAATTAGAGATATTTATCCCAAATTAACTGATAAATCAATGATAAAGGCCACACCCTTTATTATTATGTTTGAATTGTTCGATTGGAATATTAATTAGGTTAAGGTTGAAAATTTGTACTGAAATAAAATTTACCACCCAATGACTTCTATTGTCCATTAATAATTTTTTTTTGTAAATTACAGATCCGGATATTATACAATAGAGATAGTTACACCATGTAATTTAAATATCTCTTAAATAATAAGTATAGAATGTTGTCATAATTATATAATATATTAAATGTGGACAAAATCCCAAAATTTATAAAAATGATCAATAAGAACCGAAATCAAATTATAGCCTCAAAATTCTTTTTATAACCCCATCACAAAATACATGGAAATATTATCTAGCTGAATTTATGTATTTCAAAAGGCTGAAGAATTCCCTTTGGAAATACATTTTAGGTTTTATGTTGATTAGAATTGAAACATTTAATGTTAAAAAATGAGATATAATACTTCATTCCACCCCACCAATAATAATTTTAAAGGCATCGATACATTTTAATACTATTATATATATAGAAAATTGAGATATATTATTTTCACATAAAAATTCATTCTTCAACTCAGACTAACATTACACATATAAAATCCTTTTGAATATAATAAATACAACATTCTTAATGTTAAATTTAGAAAACATACCCTTCTTGTGTAATTTATCATATATTATAAATCATAGTCTTCCTTTTGATAATGTTTTATTCTATAAGAGAATGATGAGGACCCTGAATCCTAAACCAAAAGAGATGGAGTTCCTTGATGAACAAATTTTAGTCTAACATCAGCTAAATTAGTAATAAAATGATCATGATCCAAACAAATAATGGAGAATGATATGAGACCATTAAAACTGAAGGGGTTAATTTTCATATTTTCCATTCCCATTTTATAATGAATCAGGAAATCATAATCCCTTATCACTTCTTGCAATCTTATTTTCCTAATGTTAAACTATTTTTTAGTGAATAAATTCCTTAATAATTTTGGTTTGGTATAAATCGGAAATTTTACCACATATAAAATATTCCTCGAAAGATTTAAAGAAAAAACTAACACGACATCATTAATATCTGGTGTGGGGAAATTATGATTCAATATTTTTAATCATTGTGATTTGTACACAATTAAATGATCATTATACATTATGTTAACATAATGTACCTTCAATGAACCATCAATAATTCTTTTCTCCATTTTTTATTGGAATGTCTAAAACTAACATATTAACAAAAGTTTGGTTAAATTCATGTTAAAAATTATCACATTTCATTTCAAAGATAAAGGTTTCTCATTTTTTAATTATCATAGTTAATGGGATTGATAAAAGAGAATATTTGTCAAGAAACATTTTTTTTGAACACAACTAATCCAATAAAACAGAAAATATTAGTAAAATTTATAAGAATGTTCCCGTATGTAATCAAATTTTTTTATAGGTACAATTATTATTCCAAATTTAGAAATAATACGGATGAGCAATAATATACATGATAAAAAAATTTCTATTTTAAAAATATTCAATATAACATCATTTCAGGTATTCCCTAAAGAATATAATTTTTTTGTAAAATTCTTCATAAATTTTAGAATAAACAAGAACATAATTTTCTAAAAATACCACAAATTTATCAAAATACTTATAGAAAATATATTTATATGATCTATAAATAAATTTGGTTTATTTTTTACCTCAAAATGTATAAAAGAACTCATAATTTCCATTCCTTATATAAAACAAAATGTTTCAAATATCCCCCTTAAAATTGAAGTGGTGACACTCATATCCATGATCAATCTTCATAAATTACATAGCACCCTGAATTTGAACAAACAAGAAATCAATATAAGGAAACTTAATTTTATCCTAGACAATAATTTTACGCAGATAACTATAATCAATTAAAAGCTACATGAAACCATCATTTGTATTAACAAAAAATGGGATCACCTTAAGGTCATGTAATTGGGTGGTTAAAACCATTATCATGAAAATATTGTTATTATTGTTTTTAATTATAAAATTTCATTTGGGGAAATTGAATAAGGAAGAATTGAAATATTCTATTAATTATGAACTAATTCAGCATCCCAAATAGGAATAGAAATAGGTCAATCATCACAAAATATATCCATATTCATTTACAACAAACATATAACTAAATTGAATAATATCCATATATTTAAAAATATGTTTAAGATAAATTCCAAACCCATATTTAATAATTTTCCTAACCTCTTGATATGTTACCAAATATATAAAAAAACTCTCATATATGAAATAAAAATCACTCAAAAATTTGAATATGTTTTTTATCCATAGAATATGTGATAATTTTAAATTTGAAAACTAATCCACATGATTAATTCCGTATGATTCCACAAAACATTAGACAATGTGGTTTATTGTAAGAACCATCCCATATATTATGACAAGAAGGTTCATATGAACTCTTGTTTTATTAATAATACCCCTATAGTTTTTACCAGAATGTATAAAATCATTTCAAGAGATGGTATTTAGATTATAATTTTAAATTTTTTATATTTAATAGAATTTGATGATCCCAAATCATATACAAAACATGTATAATGACAACATAGGAATTCTCAATTACATAAGGAAATCTCAGAGTATTACAATTTCATTGAACTCTCATAGACTAATATTTATATCTCTTTTGTTTGGTCCCCTGTAACATACATAAGCATAAGGGAATTATGGAAAGAGCTTTAATCATTTCTGAAATTTTGAGTAACAAGTCGGCGGTTCTTGGAAACATCAAAAGACTACTAAAACAAGAGGGAAAAACTGGTCCCTACATTTATAGGACTTCTTCCTTGGAAATCTCTACATACAATGAATAGGTAAATCTTGATAAAATACCAATTTTTGGAGAAGCAATTTTCTGGGAGAAGATATATAATGCATGTAAGGAATTCGAGTAAACTCAAAATTAGTTTAATTTAGATTGAATACATAGGAGAGGTTATTAGGGTTTCAGATTACTCACTCCCCAAGGATCACTCAAAACATAATCCTTTTATTGTTGAGCTCTCTACTCACATGAAAAGGTCATCCCCACTACCCTTTAAATTCAATAATGGATTTATTTTTAGCCTTGATGTATTGAATTAATTCTTCAGGCATGGAAGATGAATCATTCAGGAAACCACCCTTGGATCCTTGGGAAAAAACATACATTTTTCATGGAAAATCTTATTGAATGGATACAAAATTTATTCCCTAAGATTAAATCCCACATCAAGGATAATGATGAGTGTCTTCTAGCTTTCCATCTCACTAATAAAAATTTATAAACCTTACATTGAGAGGAATTTAATTCTGAAAAACAACTAGATGATCTCGTTACCATTCAAGAAATATTAAGCCGATTCCAACATAATATCAAGTGTGTAGAAAATGGTGACAATAAAAAAAATTATTTCATAGAAAACACATGGAAATGAAATTCAACAAATTTAATAAATCCATATCTATATATGGACATATGTACACATCAAAATGTGAGATCTCTAATGTTTTTGTGGGATATATTATGAAGTTTTACTATGGTGATGGTTTTTACTACACTTTCAAGATGATTCAAAATATCCCCCAATGCATTGAAATGAATAAATATCATGCTCTTACAATGTCTCCTTCTAAAAAAGTGAAGAATGATTTTTTATCTCTATTTGTTGAGTGTCTAACTATACATGATGGTTTCACTATCAAATTTTTATGTCTTACTATGACATTTTGTAGGAAGATATCAACAATACAATTAGAGGCATCTTCTATCATGAATGCATGCCTAATTGTATGAACTCTAAATTTACTTCCTTACAAATAAAAAAATTAATTATATTGGCAATAATGGCTTTATGATAGTTTCTCTTTGAAAGGACATTCCCTAGATTATAATTAAGAGAATAATGTGTTGATTGGGATCTTTCATTAAGGAACATTTTTTCCCAACCAATTTGGGTTTTCTATTGGAGGAATAATTAGCATTTCCTTTTCAAGTCCTCAGAGAGAATTAATCTGATGAAGGGGAAATTATTTTTTGGAAATTTTCCATTCAGAATTGTCAAATCTAAGGCCTTTGGCATAATGAAATAAAGATTTATCTATGATATCCTATGAAAATATGGATTCTAAATGACTTAAATAGCCTCATCAAAACCATACACAGATGTGTGATGTGGTACATTATTATCAATTTATCTTTGAGAGGTTTCTAGTATAAATAATTTATTTGGTAGGGAGACCCGATTTTAGGATATCATTTTTCCATTTTTTATATTATATGTGTAGGTGTATCATTTATTTTTCATAGATTGTTCTCTTCAATTTCATAAAAATATATAGATATGTGTTTTCTAAAACATATCTTTTGTATGCCAATGATATCTACCACCTTTGAGAAGTCTGAAGGAAAACTATTTCTTTGGTCAAAGTATTATTTTCACATTAGGAGGAGGTTGATGGAAATTCCATTAGTTGGAACATGTATTTCATCAATTGTTGGGGTGGAATATATATTGAAAAAATCATAATAATGAGAACTTTGGAAGTTAAAAGGGGAACCGTAACCATTAACTACTTTGGGTTCCATTATTTTGGAGAAATGTGAGAGGATTTTATAATGAAGACACATACTCTGGAATTGTTAATCATATTACCAATTTTAAGGGTATTCCATGTAAACTTATTAATAACATATTAATTCATATATCCCTTTTCTATATACATTTGGCCAAGTGTAATTTTTAAGGATCTCCAATACTTGATTAGAAATTTAAAATGGACAAGATATTTGGAGTAAAGGATACTTTTTTCTATAACATATAAGGAATTTATAAATATGGTTGAGTTTAGTGGGCTTGGGATCAAGAACCTCAAAATCTTCAATGATAGACTCCTTAAAAAATTTACATGATCTTTTTTTTGCCACAGATGACCCCTCCCATGAGTCTTTATCAATAAGTTTCAAAAGAGACTTCATGATTGGTATCCCCATTATCCTTTGTACTCTATTTGGGCATCTATCAAGAATTCAAAACATGACATTATACATAATTCAAAATGGATGGTGTCCAAATAATACAATCTTAATTATTTTCAGGTAAACAAGATGGACAAACCAATTCCAAAAATGATGATTGTTCCATTAGGAAGGAGTCAAATGAAAATTACTCAAATGCTTGATATTAACAACATATATGATGATATTGTGCCCCATTAAGTTGATATGGAGATCAAAAGTTATACATTTCTTGATTCATATATAATCTTATGGACACAAAATAGAAACATACTATTTAACTCTGTAGTATATTACATTATGAATTGTGTTTTCTCCTTCACACCACCATTATGATTGATGGAATTTAAGGTGAATTTTAAAAAAAGATATAGGTTTATCCCCCTTTTGAAAATATAGAAAAATATTTTCTCTACAAATGGTGAATTGGAGATATTTAGATTACAGTATTCATTTAGATTTCAACTATGATGTCAAGCTATGGAAAATCTGCAGCACTAGTTTTTAAATTGTAGTTTCATTTCAGCATATTTGGAACTATATTTCAAAAAATGTCTGTAACATCCCAAGTATGTAAAGAATAATAGTTTTTTATATCTATGTCTACTTATGAATTAGATAGTGTTTTAGTGGATTGAAATGAGAATAAATCCAATATTAGGCATAAAATACTCCAATATTTTTATAAGAATGTTTTACTGCCTTTTGATGGCAAACCATTTTTAAATATAAAATTTGAAAATTTTATAAGCTATATTTTTAAAAATAAAAAATTTATTTATAATTGATACATTAAAATTTACTTTGGACAAATTTTTGGTATTTTTTTGACAATGTTCATTTTTAATGAGTAGTGAAAAATACTGCATTTTATTTCAAAACTATTTTTTCATCTAATTTAATTATATATAGTTATATTGTCCATTTAAATGTTTTTAAAGTTTAATTAAAATATATTTTTCTAATTTAATTCAATGGTGGTCATTGAAATTAATTACCATTTAAATTGAACATAAACAAGTTTCATTCTTTTGATAGATATTGTTTCATAAAAACAAGCTATTTGTTTTGAAAATGAGAATTATTTTTAAATTAATTACTAGAATTTTTGTGTTTGGAATTTGGTAAAATGTATTCCATATTTTGAATCAGAAGGAAAAAATTATGTAATTAAGACTCTTTTGTTTCTGGACATTATGAATAGTAACGACAGTAATTATCTTTAATTATCGTGATTAATTAGTAATCTGGTAGTTAAGGGTAATAAAATAGTATCATAATAATATAAATTTACACCAAAATGTGTCCAAATCCACTTTTTTATTCATTTCTGACCATGGGATGTTTTTTACCCAACTATAGGGCCCGTGGAGTCACATGGGTGTAATAGTGACATTGATGACATTATTTTTTAAAAAGAAGAGAAATATAACAAAGGTTTGTATATCGTACGTAAAACAATTTTAATTTTTTTAAATAAATGATTTCTTATTCTACAAATATTCATTTGAAATATAAAAATATTTCCTACGTCATGGACTTTGTTTTATAATATTTATACATTAAATAAATAAATTTATTCATGACACCATGACGATGCAGTGATTACATCATTAATGAACGATTTAAATAAAATGTAAAGATACAGTAAAATCTAAGACATAAACCTGTCATAAACCTATTGGATGGGTGTATTTCGAACCATTATCACCATATCCACAAAATATATCATTTTGGGTCCTTTAAAGTCCTAAAATCATTTTATAATAGAGTAACATATCAAGAGTTTCCAAAAGTGACCCTCCTACATCTTATAAAAGGCCCCCACATCTACCCCCTTACCCACACCTCTCAAGCCCTTGAATCATCCAAAATCTGCTCATATTATCTCTCCACAACCCTCTCTTTCTCCTAGAATCCTCATGTTAGGAAGAAGTCATTCTATATAAACCTTTGGCTGAAATCAAAAAGAGTTACCTGATATAGAGGTAATGTCTTCTCTCGAGTTTCTTTCTTTTATTTTCCTTCTTCAATCAACACTATATTCTTATTATTTGATTACATAATAAAATAATTATCCGAAATAAACTAGGATGTTTTTTTGATAAGTATTCTACATAAACTTACACACACACCCGTCTAATAGTTAAATAACATACTGTTTCTGTGGGTGGTGAATTATTGTCTCACGAAACGATGATTGTTCAATCTTCTTTTAACACATTTCATGGTGGAAATTATGATAGAACTATATTTATATATGATATATATTATATTTATTTCTTCTCTATGACTATGAATTTTATATTTAAAACATACCTTTTTTCTTTTCATGTTGTGAAAATGAGATAATTTCATATGAGGAAGTGCAGACAACCGCCCCCTCAAGTGATGTTACTCGTTCATGCCCAACATGGAATTTATAAAGAATGTAATTAATGAACTTCTGTTACCTATATAAAATATATATTATACTTTAATTATAATATATCTATGTATCATTTATTTTTAATGTCTATTAATATGGAAAACAATGAATGTAACGTTCAGGCGTACGCACGCCCCACCGTTTCCATGAACGGTACATTTCATTTCATATCTCCAAACATTATGAAATATTATTTAATACATATATACAAGATATATATGATAATTAAATCATGAACACCATTCTAGAGATGATGTACTTATAACTACATGGACAATTCCCTTCAAACAAGTTGATTTTTGACTCATGTATCGAACATCGACAAAACGTATGATATGAACTCACATAATTAACTAATTATTACAACATGATAATATGTGATAAGTATTGAATAATAAAATTTAATGTACATCCTAAATCAATTATAAATTTACCTATGTTTATTATTAAGAAATATAAATAAATGAACAAGGCAAGTCAGACTTAAGGTAAGGGACTTCCTCTCAATCTCCTTTCATTGAGGCATACTTCAATTTATATACGACCTTACTTTATTAGTTGTATAATAATAACTTTTGACTTTTAATTTATTCAAAAGGAATATTTTTACACGAAGCATTTTACTAAATGGAAAAAAATGTTTTTTTGTCTTTCGTATGCAGTGACAACGACTTCTCCACTGTCGTGACAATTATTTGAGTTTCGGCTTCCTCTACAAGCCATAAATTTTTTTTAAATGAAAAATAAATAACATGTTTGACTTTTCATTTATTTTGGTATTGAAAATGGGATTGATAATGTTTTTATTATATCAATGTGTTGTATTGATATCTTGTGATTGAAATGTGTAAATGTTATGTTTCTTTTATGCATGTTTTATATGATACGATTATGTTATGGTTCATGGGAATTATTGATGAAGTCGGGTGGTTCCATGATAAACTAAGGGCGGGTGATCCCGGGATAACTCTCTAATGCATTGGGTAACATGAAGTAGTTAAACTCTAAAGTTTCTCTAAAGCGATTAAGGGAATATACTGTGATAGGTATTCTAAACATAACCATGAGGGTTACTCCCTACGTAAGAATGTTATAAATGCCTCAATTTACATTTATGTTTTATGATTTCTATGAGTTTTTCATAAATCAAATGATTTCATGAGGTATGTTAAAGTGATTATGTTTTATGAGTAAAGTATGATTTCATTGATTCTTATGTATACAAGGACTAATGTTTTATTTCAATATTTTTATATCCCATACTTAGCTTTTTTTGCCTATCCCATGTTTTTGAAATGTTTTTCACAGGTAAAGGGAAAAGTACACTATGTGATGATAGTATCGAAGTTGTTTCAATAAAGAATCCATGTTTTATTTTACATATGATTCCTTTTGATAGAAAAAATGAATATTGTCTTTGATGTAACCACCTTGTTTAAATTTGGAATGTAATTCATGATTTATGATCTAATTTTCTAAAACTCTATACCTAAAAAGATCCTCAATGTGTATTCTTGAAATAACTCAAGATTAAGTAATGTTTAAGGATGATGCCTTATAGTTGGTATCAGAGGTCGGTTTAGGTAACTATTGGGGTTATAATTCTATTAAATGATTATCCAAAAATATTTTTTTACACATTATGGTCAAATTGAAATTATATATCATTTGAAGATTACCATGTTGATTTATCTAATACATGTTTGTTCAAAATGGTTTTCCATAGAGGAAACATGGATGTAGTTCTAGGAAGGCATACAGAAGAAAATGACCTTCCAAATCATCATCCTGAGATGGTCAGAATTGGAACAGAACAGTTTGTTGCAACAATGGCGCAGTTGACTCAAGCGATAATTGGTGGTGGTATCCAGGAATGAGATCAACCAGATCAACCGCAGAGGAACATGTCAGTGGTGGAACATTTAATGAGGCACATTACCCCATCATTCAAAGGATCATCTAACCCTATGCTAGCTATAGTCTGGATTAAAGAACTGGAGAATATTTTCGATGTCATGTGGTGTTCTAAAAATCAAATGGTTTGTCTTGCTATTTACCGTTTGGAGGGTAAATAAGATCAGTGGTGGTCTATGGTTAAAATATCAGGGATGCTGATGAGATTGATGCTCTTGACTGGGATGAATACAAAGGTATGATTATTGAGAAATATTTTCCTAAGTCGATTCGACATAGGATGGAAAAACAATTTTTGGAATTTAGGCAAGAGGATGACTCAGTGCCTGCTTATAAAGAAAATTTCACTCGATTCTCAAGGTATGCTCCAAATTTTATCTGAGACCTTGATATTAATGTCAATCATTTTTACTTAGGATGAAAGCCAAAATATCTAAGGGCATTAGATTCTTGTGAGTTCAAAAGTTATGAAAAGATTGTTAGATTTGATGAGAAGGTGGAAATACTGTTTACCGATGATCAAGTGTTCTATGAAAACAAACAGAAGAAGAGATCGAGGTGGCAGGAGAAAGGGAAGAATCCTTCAAAAAGGTTTAATGGTAAGAAAACTAAGTATGCAGTTTTTGATAAATGTGGTAAAAATAATGATGGGGAATGTATTTTGAAATCTGGAAAGTTCTTTTAATGTGGTAAGATTGGACATGAGGATCATGATTGCACTGGAAATGATCAGGGTAATGGAAAGAAAAAATTTGATTTATTGGTAGTGAAATGTTTCAATTGCAATGAGAAGGGTCATTATGCAAACGAGTGTAGGATAAAGAGCTCGAATGATGTGAAGCAGTCAGACTACAAACAGAACGATGTGGTGAAATACTTTGCAACTACTTCAGTAGATTTTAGTCTATCAAATGAAGTGGTATCAAGTACTTTTTTGTTTTTTCAGATTATACAATGAGTTGTCTGATTCAGGTTCTACACCTTATTTCATCTCTGAAACATTTTCTAATAAATTTAGAATTCAACCTGAAGAAATGACTCCTGAACTTGTGGTAAAAACACATGGGGGAAATATTGAGGAAAAAATAATTTATAAGAATTTTCTTACTCTTATCTATTGAAAGAATATGCTTCCAAACCTTATTGTTTTAACTATAGTAAAGTTTCATGTTATCCAGGGTACGGATTGGCTCTCTGTTTACCATGCTAAGATTGAATGTAGAGGTAAAGATTTTTTTTTCAGAAATACATTCATTTTGTGTACAAGAATATACCCTTACTGTTGATAACATATCAAGAGGCTGAGAAACTTGTAAAATAAGGAAATGAATGTTACCTTGAACATATTGTTGAAAATAAAGAACCCATTCAAATTAATGATGTTCCAGTGGTAAATGAGTATCCTGATGTTTTCCCTGATGAGGTTCCTGGAATAATACCAGATCAGAATGTTGAATTTACAGTTGACTTAGTTCCTAATGCAAATCAAATTTCAAAACCCCCTTATCGAATGGATGAAATTGAACTTTAAGAGTGGAAGAAGAAATTGCAAGATTAATTAGAGAAATCATTCATTGGATCTAGGAAATCACCATGGGATGGTCGTTACATATTTGGTAAAAAGAATGATGGTTCAATGAGACTTTGCATTGATTATAGATAATTGAATAACATCACTATTAAGAAAAAATATCATTTTCCTCATATCGATGATTTGTTTGACCAGCTCCAGGGAGCTCAATATTTTTCAAAGATTGACTTGAGACCAAGGTACCATCAGTTGAAGGTAAAGGAGTAAAATATTCTGAAGACCGTGTTTCATAAAATATATGGCCATTATCAATTTGTAGTTATTCCTTTTGGGATAACCAATTCTCCTTTTGTATTCATGGACCTTATGAATATAAGTTTCCATGAGTTCTTGGATAAGTTTTTTGTTTCTTTCCTTGATGATATTTTGGTGTTTTTTAAAAGTAAAGAGGAGCATGAATTTCATTTAATTTTTATTTTGAAAACTTTAAAAGAAAATAAATTTTATGGGAAGTTCAGAAAGTGTGAGTTTTGGATGCAACAAATTTCTTTCGTTGGTCACATTGTTTCTAAAGATGGAATAATTTTTGATCCTACAAAAACAAAGGTTGTTGAAGAATGGCCATGACCCAAAAATATAACCAAGATTCATAGTTTTCTTATTTTGGTAGGCTATTACTGAAGGTTTGTTAAAAATTTGTCATGGTTTTCCATCTCATCGACTAAGCTAACTCGAAAGGGTGTTATGTTTATCTGGAAAAAAGAATGTGATGAATGTTTTTAGAAATTGAAAATTAGATTAGTGAATGCTCCAGTATTGGCACTACCGTCCAGGAATGGTGAGTTTGTTATCTACAGTGATGCTTCATTTAAAGGACATGGTTGGGTCCTAATAAAGAATGATCAGCTAACTTCTTATGCTTCACGTCAATTGAAAACTCATGAGATAAATTACCCTACACATGATTAGGAATTATATGCTGTTGTTTTCACTTTAAAAATTTGGAGGCATCATTTTTATGGTGTAAAGTTTGAAATATACACTGATCACAAAAGTTTAAAGTATATATTAACTCAGAATTAATTGAACATGAGATAGAGGAAATGGCTTGAATTAATCGAGGATTATGATTGCACGATTCACTACCACCCAAGAAAAGTAAATAAAGTGGTAGATGCTTTTAGTTGAAAATGTAATTCTTCATTAACAATGTTACATTGTGAACATGATACTTTGGTTATGTATTTGATGAATTTTGTCTTGGAAGTTGTTGGTGTAGAAAATCTTCTATTTTTTAGGTATCAGTGAAATCTTCTATATCAGACAGAATTAAGTAAGCACAGAAGCAAGATAGTGAGTTGCAGAAAAAGGTAGAGCTGGTTCAAAAGGGTATATTACCTGAATTCAACATTTATAATGATTGTGTTTTGAGATTTGGGAAGAGATTGGGTGTTCCTTGTAATTCACATAACAATTCTATCTTCAACTATGAATCACAAGGCACACACAATCTCTTCACAAATCTCAAAACACAATCACTATCAATGTTGAATTCAGGTAATATACCCTTCTGAACCAAGGTTTGTATATCCTAAGTAAAACAATTTTAATTTTTTTTACATAAATGACCTATTAGACTATAAATATTCATTGAAAATTTAAAAATATTTCTGGCATCATGGTATTTTTTTATAATTTTTAGACATTTAATAAATAAATTTATTTATGACACCATGATGATGCAGTGATTACCTCATTAATAACAGATTTAAATAAAATGTAAATATAAGTTAAATTATAAGACATACAGTTGTAGAAAACCTATTGTATTGGTGGATTTCGAACCCTTATCATATTATCCTCTGAATATATCATTTTGTGACCTTTAAAATCTGATAATCAGTTTATAATAATGTATGATTTCAAGACTTTACAAAAGTAACCCTCCTCCCTCTTATAAAATTCACCACATCTACCCCCTTACCCACACCTATCAAGCACTTGGATCATCTATCCTCTACTCATATTATCTATCCACATCCCTATCTTACTACTTTAATCCTCACTATTTTCTGAAGTCTTTCTATGGAAGCCTTTGGCTCGAATCAAAAAGAGTTACCCGATTTAGAGTTAATGTATTCTCTCGAGTTTCTTTCTTTTATTGTCTTTCTTCACTCACCAATATATTCTTATTATTTGAAACCATAAAAACACCAGTATCCTCAATATGATAGGATTTCTTTATGATAAGGATTATACCTACACATACACACACACACCCTTCTAATGTTTAAAGAACATACTGTTTCAGTGGGTTACGAATTTATGCCACACAAAACGATGATTGTTCAATATTATTTTAACTCCTTTCATGGTGGAAATTATGATGGAACTATATTTTTATATGATATATAATTTATTTATGTCTTATCTATGATTCTGTATTTTATATTTAAAACATACATTTATGCTTTGCATGTTGTGAAAAAAGAGATAATTTCATATGAGGAAATGCGGACAACCACCCCCTCAAGTGATGTGACTCGTTCATGCCAAACATGGAATTTATAAAGAATGTAATTAATGAACTTTTATTACCTATATAACATATATATTATACACGATTTATAATATACCTATGTCTCATTTAGTTTTAATGTCCCTTAAAATGACTAAAAATGAAAGTAACGTTCATGCGTACGTACGGGCTACCGTCTCCATGAACGGTACACTTCATTTCTCATATATTAACATTATGGAATGTTATTAAATATATATATATACTGGATATATATGATATTTAAATCATTAACACCATTATGGAGATGATTTACTTATAACTACATGGACAATTCTCTTCAAACAAGCTTATTTTTGACTCATGTACCGAACATCGACGAATCGTATGATATTAACTCAAATAATTAAAAAATTACTATAACATGATAATATGTGATATGGATTGAATAATTAACTATAAAGGAGATACATAAGAAATTATAAATTGACCACTATTTATTATTCCGGAATATAAAGAAACGAACAAGACAAGTTGGACATGAGGTAAGGGAATTCGTCTCAATTTCCTTTCATTGAGGTATACTTCAATTTATATATGACCTTCATTTATTATTTGTATAATAAAACATTTTGACATTTAATTTCATTCAAAATGTATTTTTTTACAAGAATCATTTTAATAAACTATAAAATGAATGTTTTTTTGTCTAACGTATGTGGCGACAACAACTTCTCTGCGGTCGTGACCATTATTTGTTTTTCGACATCCTCTACAAGCCATAAATTTTTTTAAATGAAAAATAAATACCATGTTTTTATTTTCTATTATTTTTTTATTTAAAATGGTTTTGATAATGTTTTTATTATATCAATGTGTTGTATTGATATCTTGTGACTGAAATGTTATGTTTCTTTTATGCATGTTTTATGTGATACAATTATGTTATGGTTCTTGGGAATTGTTGATGAAGTCTGGTGGTTCTGTGATAAACTATGGGCGGGTGAGCCTGCGATAGCTCTCCAATTAATTGAGTAACACGAAGGAGTTAAATTCTAAGGGATCTCTAAAGTGATTGAGGGAATATACTTTGGTGGGTATTATAAACAGAACCCTGAGGGTAACTCCCTACGTAAAATGTTATGAATGCCTCAAGTTACCTTTATGTCTTATGATTTCTTTGAGTTATTCCTAAATCTAATTATTTCATGAGGCAAGTTAAAGTGCTTATGTTTTATGAGTAAAGTATGATTTCATTGATTCTTATGTATACATGGACTAATGTTTTCTTTCCTTATTTTTATATCCATTACTGATCTTTTTATGGTCATCCCATGTTTTTGATATGTTTTTCACAGGTCAAGGGAAAATAACATGATGTGATGATAGTTTCGAGGAAGTGTCAAGAAAGAATCCATGTTTTATTTTAAAGATGATTCATTTGATGGAAAAGAATGAATAATGTCTTTGATTTAACCACCTTGTTTAAATGTGGAATGTAATGCATGATTTATGATCTCATTCTCTATAACTCTAATCCTGAAAAGATCTTCAATGTGTATTATTGAAACACCTCAAGATTAAGTAATGATTAAGGCTGGGGCCTTATATTTTCAACATCCAAATTTAAACATCCATGAGACTAGAAAATCTCAGGGAAGAAATTATTAAAATATCTCTCACTTGGAAGGTTTGCAATATGCTTTTATGAGATATTGCACCTATTTTTTTAGTGGATGGAAATGAATACATGTACTCTTAGCATTCAAATTGTTAAATTTTAGGAGGTTATTATCAGTATTCATGGGGAGTTAAACACTACAACATGTACACAACATGATTCAATGAGGAACACCATTAATGACCTCAACATTCTTTAATTATATGGTTCACAAGGAAGAACCAAAAAACCTTTTCCACTTAGCTACGTGTGTTGGATTCCTCTAATTCATTCACAGATAAAAGTGAATATTGATGATGAATTAACTGGAGTGTTGGGTCCACCAAGTTTTTCATGTGTCTCCTTCACCCATTGTGGATTCACTAAAGGATTATGTCAACATTATATTAGTATCAGTGTGACATATGAGACGTAATTATGGGAGATAATTCAGGCCACCAAGCATGCAACATATCAAAACTAGATGTCAATATGGGTTGAATTTTACTCAGATGTCATAGTCAAAGCCTTAAAGAGAGGAATAAGGAATGATCTTTGGTGAATCCTGCCACAATGAATTGAATTTCTCAATTAGTTAAAAAAACATAAATTTGAATATCTCACTCGTATACAGGGAATTAAATCAATGGTGGATACATTTTAGAAGAGATACATTATAGAGATTAGCACGACCTGATCTATATAGACTCTGGTATTTTGTAAACTATTGGTTGATTTGGACATGATGAGGGTGATGCACTCCCATCATTGTAAAACTCCTTGTAATGCTTGAAATTTTAATTATCATTTTTTATTAATAATTTAATGTGTTGAGGACCCCAGATCTTGTGAATGAATACATTAGTATAATCACAATAAATAAGTAATGTACCTCCAATAAGTATATTTTAGGGTCCCACATCTTCCATAGTAATAAGAAAAGACATTTCCAAACCCTTATATTTTTAATCATGATGATTCTAAACATGAGTATCTTACTTTGACCATGTTTTAGTATAATAACACATTTCATCATAACTACAACATCTCACTTATTATAGAGTATCTATTTTCCCACTACTTCCCTAATAAAAATTATATTCCTTGTAGTCAGATACTAAATTATTGGAAATAACACATTTGTAAAACATAACTCATCCAATAAAAAAAATCATCAAAATTACATTTATCACATTTTCTACATTTAGGAGAATAAATCAATGTTTCTATCTTGATATCTTCTCCATTTAATTCCCCTATAACCACATTTTATTCTTATTGTAATTAATTACATTCATTTCAGAAAAAACATTCTAATCATTATCATCATTGTGAAAAACCTTCTCATAATTTTCTAATTCATAAGTGGAAAACACACTATGTAAACATAGATTTCCAATTGAATAAAATAAATCAATTTTAATATCATGGATATGAATGAAATTATAATCATACCTATTATGTCTTTTAAAATTATATATATAAGTATCAATTCATTTTATATATTTTTAATTAATTCTAGAAATTACTATTAAATTATAATCCAATTAAATTTATCAAAATACCTTATAGAAAATATCTTTAAAAACCTTCCACTCAATGAAATAATTCTCATATTTTTACTTAGTGTTTTTAATTATTTACCACCATTTAAAAGATTCAACTTAAAAAATATAAATATAAAGTATTCCTTATTGATTTTCAGTGAATCCTAGAATATCAAATATTATCAGTAATTCATTTGTACATCCTTCAACATTATCCAGGATTAATGATCCTAAAAAATCTTGATGTTTTAATTTCATGAAATGATTCACTATAGAAATGATAATTTATGGAGAATTTGGTCACTCTAATTCATGATTTCCATAGTTAATATCATTTTCCCACAAGGTCAACATTACCATAAATTATTATTTTCTAACAATTAAAGGTTGCCAATTTTGAAGGTTATTTTACCCTTGGAATCATACTACATAAAATATACAGTCTTCATTGTGGGAAAAAATTCATTTATTAATATATATCTTAGTATTACATAATAATAAATTAGAATATATTTAATGTGTCTTTCGAAACCATCCTTATCGCTAATGTTTTCTAAACTATTCATTTGATGTAATCACTAACTCCACATAATATAATCGACTAAAATGACATGAATTATAACCTGTGATTCAAAATTATATATTTCTAGTATCATTTCAGATTTTATTTTTAGTTAATTAGGTATGTCATATCATTAAAAAGTGGGCACATCTACATTGTACACATTTTTACATTAACAAAAAGTTTCCTATATTTTGAACCCTATTTCAATCCTGAAAGTTTTGTATCATTCAAGACACAAGGATGTTGAACTTGATGTAATTAATAAACATACATAGATCCAATTAATAGTTTTTTGAAAATATATATTGATAAAAAAAATATTATAGAGGGGTAAAAAATAAAATAAACCCTTTTGTCTGGTGAAAAACATAGAACACCATGAAAATGTTAATGATTTTCACAATAAAACGTTGACCATCTGAAGAAATAATATAAATATGATAGAGTTAACCATTTATCAAACAAAAAATTTGAAATACCTTATAATAATATAAATTGATGATTGAAACATAAATTAAGTGATAACTCATGAAAACATCCCAAGATAAAAAACCATTCACCTTTTACCATTTATAAATATCCTTTTCCGCATAAAGACAATATATTTCCATAAAAACCCTCAAAAACATTAAAATAGGGATGTTCTAAAATCATATACAAATGGAATCTTCAGTAATATCTAAATAATTATTTAAGTAAATAATTCATTTTCAATACTATATGACTAACCTATAAGGTAATCCCCTCAATTATTGGCCTTTAAAAACTATTCATTACCCAAGGTATTTGAGTGATATATCTAGATCACCCATTTTAAAATGCTATATTAGGCTCAAACATCATTATATAAAATAATAATGTTTTATATCCTTATTTTTTTGTAATATATAACTTTTTTCTTTCCAAACCCAATTAAAAATTAATTTGAACTATTAAAAAAATTACAATTTTCACATTAAAATGTGATGAAAAACTGCTTTCTTTTGAGATTTATTTAAGTGAAATATTCCTAGAATAATGGGGATATGATATTATTTGAAATTAATAACACAAATATATTAATATTATTAATAAATAATTTCATTCCTGAAGGGAATTGTAGGATGATCGATACACATTTAAAATTCTTATTCCATTTCTCCTTGTCTAAACAATCTAAAATAACACGTATGGTAACTATTAAAAATAATCAATTTGATTTTTAAAAAAATATTTAATTAGTTGATAATGAAATTTAAAAATTTCATATTTATAATTAGGAACAATAATGGAACATGTTTTTTATATGGTTATGTAGGATAAATTTTTTAACATAATTCTTTAAAACAATTTTCTAAGGAAAGTCCCTCACCATAGGCACAGTGTAGATCAATATATTCTCTATCACCTGAATAATAAAATTTTATTTTGTATTTATTTGATTGAGAACCATTATAATGTTTATTTAAGTATCATTATTTTTTTTTCTCATTCAGGACAATGTTTTATTTAGTTAGTAAAATTGTTAAGTTCATGTTTCTCATTTTGAGGTTGTTTGGTTTATAAAATCATAATAAAATGGTGTATTAACCATGGTAAAAGCTGAAATTTTACATAATATAGAAAAAAAATTCTAATAATCATATTATTACATTAAATATAATTTCAAAACTATCCTTCTAATGTGCTTCTAAAAAATGAATCACAACATTTCACAAATATTGTTGTCCTTATGTATGGATGAACAAAAATTTTATTTTTCTAGTAGGTGGAAAATAAATATTATAAATATTATTTGAATTTTATATAATAATAAATATTTCATACATATATTACTAAGTAAATATTTCTTTTCTTATGGAAAACCATGTGAGGTTGTAATGAAAACAATCACATATCTTCTTAGAGTTGGCAGTGCGCATCTACGTACAAGTGACTTTATAATTTTCCATAAGATGGAAGGATACAGATTTATGTAATATAAAATCCTTAATAAATAGTAATCCTTTCAGTAGTTTCATATTTATTCACCTAGTCCATAATGGTTTTAATTAATATTATCAATGGATTTATAATACAAAACATTTCTTCGTACAGGTGGTAGTCAATACATACTAACAAACAATGTTTTAATTTACAATATCAAAGGAGGGGAACAATTGTTTGTAAATCAATGTAATAATATTTCAGTATATATAATATACTAATGTTTTTATGTCAATTGGGTTAATAAATATTTTATGGAGGTGGGAAAATAAATATACTTTTAAACACTCAGTTTAGTGTAATGCCTCTTATTGGAAAACCTCATTTGGATTAATCATTATGCCATGTGGGTTTGTTAATTTGGGGGGAAAATTTCACCTAGAACATGTGTAGGGGTGTTGGGAAGATATTTTGATTAGGAATATTTGAGGTAGATTTCTCAATTTGTGTGAAAAATATATGACACGAGTTTCCATTTTCTATGTGAGTAGAGTGATACTCTTATAATTATATTTTTTAAAATAATAATATTAAGTCACTCTTATTAAAAATATTCACTAAAATTATAACATAATGATGAAAATTTATGTGATTATTATTAATTTTTAACATATTTTGTGTTGGGGAATTCTGGGAGTTTTCTAGGATTATTTATGAGTTTTTTGGTGTTTATTTGAAATGTGCATGTTTTGCGAATTGTTAGAAAAAAATGATGCATCATTCACTGAAAACCATGAGACATTTGGTGGTATAGGATTGGGTAATTTAAGATTGTTGTAACAGGGTTTGACAAACCATGTTTCCAAAATATGTAGCTATCACTTGGGGATAGAAATAGGCTCTCAACTGGCGTACTATTTTCTATATTCCACAACCAAACCATGTTTTGAAAATTAATTAATTCTAAAATTTATTTACTAAACCTAATATTTTTTTCAATTAATTTTATTCCTCCACCAACATCATTGGATATTGACCACAAGTGTTAAAAATGTAAATTTTTGAGATACCAACTCTTCCAAAGAGTGATTCAATGAAATATTTGTTTGTTGGATATATATAAATCTCAAGATAAGATCCTATTCATCATTATTATTTGTTGTCCTTATAGAACACCCCAAATTCCCTAAAAATAAATCATATTTCATGGGTTATGGGGACGAAATTTTTGTTTTTTTTCTTTATCTAATTTGTATTCCTATATATCTATTATTAAAATTTATGGGAGAAACTAAATTTTTCTAGATCATTATATACATCTAAATTAATTATCTTTGTTTGTGGTTTCTATTTACTCTATCGATTAAGATTTTATTGAATTTGCGTATGCAAATATGGGTGGCATTATTTAGGGATCTTGTATTATTCTTAAAATCCTTTTTATCTTTTTTTCATGTGGATCCAATTTTTTATAAATACCATGTTTTTTAGGTATTGTTTTTTATGAAAAGTAATTTTTTTAATCATGCTTTATTGGAAGTAATAAATTCTGTTTTAAAAATTGACAAATATAATGATTGATGATTCATGAAATGTTATTTTTTATGTTTATTTTATAAAATTTAATTCAACTTATTTATATAGAAATAAAATGGTTTTCAAATGCATATTTTTTATGAATTTGTGTAGTTCTATTATTGTTCAGTAAAATTAACATGAATAATTTGAACTATGAAATTTAAATCCTCCAATGGAAGGACATTTCTGAAACTAAAGCCACCAAGAAGAGGCTATGAAGAATAACAACTAGGGGATTTATTAGTAGTAAGTATTAGTAAAATAATTCCTTTGTGGTTTTTGGAAAATTATAATTTATTTATGATACAAATATAAAGAAAATATGTTATGCTATGGGGTTAACATGATGTTATATTCTCCAATCTAATGGACCTTTCTTCTTGGTAATTTTTAAACAAAAAATCTATTCACTGAGGTGTGAGGATTTAAGATATCATAGTATTAAAGAATATTTGTACTCACAATCCATGTTAATCCACTTTTTTAAATGGTAACTTTTTCCCAAATTGAATTTTTTTTCTTATAGTGTAATACAAACATTTATGTAACTGTTGATTTCAATATTGTTTTTATAATTGTAGTTAATTGTATTTTATGCCCATATTTCATCAATTGAACGTAATTGGTTTTATTATTAATGTCTACTTATGAAAAACATAATGGGACTCTATTGGGATTGTTTTCACTCACATTATGTATAAAGTTTGGTGCATGTAGATATTGTTTTATCAAATATAGGTAATATAAGGGGACTACATATTTGAGGAGGGTATTCGTGATAGTCAGGAGTGATATTTTAGAGGTTACATGGTGTAATTCTATAACTAATATCATATATATGGGATATATTATGACTTATAAATTTTGGGTTTCCTACTACGGGTTTGCACATATTTTACATTGTACTCTTTATCTTCCACTATCAAAATTATTATTAGTATGTTTTATCTATTTGATTTCTTCCTTATATTAATAATTTTTTATTGTGGGATATGTCATTCAAAAAGGTGGTCCATGATTCCTAGGTTATTTTTGTAAACCCGTTGGGATCAGTAATACACTTCATCATTTTCCCAAATATGATTTGTGTGTACTATTTAGGTATGATTTATTTTTTTCATGAAAAATGTGTATTAATGGATGGTTTTTATCCATATTATTTGTGTCATTAGATATTCTAGTAGACATGTGATAGGTATTTATGGTATTAGGTTATATTTTATATGTTATTTCTTTGAATCCATTTTCATGATGAGCATTAATTAAAAAAATTTATATTGATATGTCAATAAAATGTGGTGTGTTTTTATATAAAATCAAAAAATTTCTTATGTCTAGTTAGGTTAAACTATAATTTCCCTATAATCTGATTATATGTCACCTTTATGTGATGTTTCACAATGCTCACTGAAGGACTGCTAAATTTACTCTAGAGGGTGTTGTAAATGTTTTTTATTGAGGAAACCCAATAATAGATCAAAATATTTATAAACCATTTGTGCAGGATGTTCGTTCTATTTAATATAATGTTATCCAAAGCATGGTTCAGGCTAGGGATGTGAAACCATGGACATGAGGACATAAAGATGGATAACAAGTGTTTTTTATCTATAAATTACTATCTATCCATGTAAATAATTACCTCATGAAGTGGATTACTAGTTCTAGAAGAATAAAATAAATTTTTATTTATAAAAGTGTCTAGATTATGTTAATGTTAAATGTGTCAGGATTATTCCTGATGTCCCCAATAGGATTTGGTGGAATAGTATTGTTCACTAAAACCAACATAAATATAACTAATTTGATGGATTCATTGGTATATTAAATCATATAGTTTTATCCTAAATCATTGATGATGGATATATCAATATAAATTTTCACCCGTTAAGAATGTGATTTAATTGTAATGGAATATACCAGCCCCATCACTGAAATTATTCATTTCTCTCAAAAGACTGTATCAATTGAAAAGTTGTTGTATTAGGGGTTTTAGGTAAAATTTTGACTATATATTCCATTTCATGATTTTATAAAAAATATTATGAACTATGATTTGTTTTTAAAAAGATAAAACATGTTAGAAATTAATGTGGAAGGAATGTTTGGGTTGCTCGGTATTCCACATCCACTATGTAGTGGTTTATGTTGATCCTCTAGAAATTAGAATATAAAGAATGAAGTTATCAAAGGCTTTAAATGTGTATTTAGATAGTGGGATAATACCACACCATTGGTATCAACTTGGAGTGGACCATTAAATTTCAACTAGTGTGGAAATCCACGACACAGGAATTACACTTACCATGCACCACCTAAAATTTTTAACTCAGTAGGATGATAATGTCACATGTCTATGTTCTATTACAACAGATCCAACCCGAATTATGGAACATGGTTTTAGTTATTAAGTTAGGGAAATAATTAGTTTCATGTTTCATAATTGTCAATGATTGTCATTGATCCATGAACTATAACTATGAGTGGTAAAAAAATTGTTTATTTATGTTTAATGTTCTATTTATTTGATATTGGTATTCCTCATTACATTATTCATACCTATTAAGGGATATTATAATATATATAATGTTACTCATACTATTTTTCGTGGAGTTAACAATAAATCCTAGATAGGGGAAGAATAAAAGTTTTATTTGGACCTCTTGTTTTATGTTGATATAGAATGTTGAGTTCTATTTTTATTTTAAAATTTTCTTGTTAGATTTTAATTTTGTACTTAGGATTGATTTGTTATTTTCCCATAAATGATATATTGATTGATATAACTAATGTGTATTTTCAAGACATCTGATGGGATCTTAATTGTGTTTGATAGTGAGTTGGATCTGAGATCTATTTGAGAAGGACCAATTTTATTGGAAAATGGAAAAATAATATCCTCATCCATAGATAAAATTGAGGATGACCCTATTGGTTATGATAATATGATGATGGGTTAGGAATGTTTTAATATATTTCTAGATGATTGTTTTCAATACCTCTGGTGATGGATCTTTTTTTGATCAATTTTTTTCTAGGAATTATTTGATGTATAGTTCTTCATACCATCTGACTCGAGTAGAATTTTACAAATTGAATATTTGATTATATTATTATAAGGATAAGGGATACAATCATCTTATTTTATCACCATTGGTAGTTCCAATCCATTTCCACAAGACTAATGACTAGACCCTACCTTTGTGTGTCAATCATACGAGTTTTAATCAGGATATGATGATTAAATAATATCCATTTCCCCAAATCAATTACATTATTGACCAATTAATGTGTGATAATTGGTTCAAAAAAATTCCCTTTGGTCTGGATACCTTGAAAATAGAGATAAGGAGTAAATTGATTTAAATACATCCTATAAATATACGGATAACCACATTAAATATAATAAGAATTCATTTGGTTTGTCTAACACACCATCAATTTTAATGGACATAATGAATTCGTTTATCCAATAATAAATTAATTCATTTTTTATTATATTCGTGGATAAAATTTTGTTTTAAAAATGATCTAAATGAGATAATATATGTCACCTGATATTTGTTTTTTAAATTGAAATTTGTCACCTATATTATACAATTTTATTCAAATTTTATTTCTAGATATGTAATTTTAGGTTAATTGGATATGTGGTTTCAAAGAATAGAATTCATGTTCACCATGAGAAGGTGAAAACTATATTGTTCGGGTAGCATAAAATTTCTTTGAAAATAGAATTTTCTTTAGTTTTGAAAGATATTATCAGTGGTATGTGAAGTTCCCATTGGATCGTTATTATATGATTATTGCTACTATAAGGAAAGGGTTAAATTTTATGTATAAATTTAAATTAAATTTATCCTATCAAGAATTAGTGAAACATTTAAATTTACCCATTATATGGATTTTACCTAATGTTGAAAATGGATATGTCGTGCTTTTATTGATTTAAGTGATGTATTGGGTTGTTTTTTATATAAGGAAATCATTTATTATTATAAAAATATAATAGGATTAATCCATATAGGAGGAATTACTAAACCCATTATTTTTAAAATATAGTTGTTATGAATTCTCTAATGAATTGAAGATATTACCTATTTGTGGAAATATCATTATATATTATAACCGTAATATTCAGAGTTACATATTTTCATAAATAGAACTACACCATCAGAATATAAAATTGGTGGATTTTCATCATAATTTAGCATTGAAATTTCATATAACATAAGACTGTGGAATGTGACTACTGATTTTCTATGTAGAATATTTCCCTTTCAATCATTTATGAAATTATATCATAAATAGAATTTCATGGAAATATTTTCTCTAATGTATGTTGAAATATTAATGGAAGAGCCTTGGGTTTATCTAGGTAATTTTATGTTGAGGTTAGCTATACTCATGTTTTGGTTTCAAGAGAAACAATAGGGTTAAGATTCTAAGAGTACTATGAAATCGTTATATTATGGGGGGTTTATTTCCTTGTGGAAACTCTCCCAGAAATGAATTAATTGTTTTATAAATTGTTTTTTCATTTTTTCATCAATGAGTATGGAATCATAAATTGTTTGTATTGTTATCATTGTGTAATTAATCATAGAATAATTTGGATATCCTATGACATCAAACTTTGGTCGTTGTAGACATAAATTAAAATTTAATATAAAAAATTGTGTGGCTTTTTCCTATACCAGTATGAAGATTATGGGTCAACACTGAAGGAAATTGATAATTATTCAACCTATTATAGTTCTATTTTGAAATTGAGATATCTTCTATATGGAATTAATCATCACGTTACAATGAAATCATTTATTTAATAATTGAATATGGGCGGTAATTTATCCACTATCCAATTCAACTCATTTGATACCGATTTGATAAACTAAAAATGTTGAGGATTTTATAAAATTTTATGTTACTGAGTTTTTGAGGATTCACAGAGTGTAGTTATCTATTATTTTTTATAGATACACATGGTTTAACTGTATGTTTTGAAAGGACTAAAAGAGGTGATGGGTTCTCAAGATAAATTGAGTATGGTTTATAATTATCAGAAAAATTGGAAAATGAAGTGTGTGGGTTAGCTTACAAATGATATGATGTATTCTTACATAATAAAACATAAAGGATATTTTAATAGCCATTTGGTATTTATAGTGTTCACTTATAAAAATAGATTCTATTCATCCATCAGATTGAATTCATTTTAGGATTTGTGTATTCAAACATGTAAATCACATCTCTATTGTATTGAGGCAGGTAGAATTTCCATTATGAGACCATGAATTTTTTAGTATACACTGATCAAAATATAGATTACTTTTAAATATAAATAGTTGAATCAGGGTTAAGCTAAATATTATGTAGATTTTCAACACTATCCAATCAAATTTGTGATATTTTACCATGTTTTCTTAAAGCTCTCAACTCAGTTGGGTCCCAATCAACATGGAAAGAAATGAAAATTAACAGTAAGATGCATATGAACTTTTGAGATCACTAATAATATTGAAATGATTATTATCAATTAGATTATATAAATTAGTTAACTTATATCTATGTTGTTTCCCATGTGACTCAGCATAAAATATACCATCATGATACCTATCCAATTATATGTTAGAAAGAGTGTATTTTGGAACTGGAGATTTTAGAAATCGAATGACAGGTTCAAGGGGTTGATTCATTAAAAATAATTTTTTAAAGGAAATATATTATATTTTTCTAAAATTTTTTGTATTTCATAACATATTATCATCAAATATGGGATTGATAATCATTTTGAGGGATTATTGGTTCTATGTTTTTTTCATTGGACGTCGTCAACATTAATTTTTGATGATTGAATGTGATGTTATGGTGAGAATTGTCTCATCATGATGTCACTTTTAAATAATTATATTATTTTTTTGAGAAATTTATGATTTGATTTACTCTTTAGTTATTTGAGTTGATTTTTGGTAGTTTTGGTGATTTCAAGTAATGTTCCTGGTTGACATATGGTTAGGCCACCCAATGAATCATTCTTAGGAAACCATGTGACTAATGGTGGTATAGGAAAATAGAATTTACCATGGTTGGAACTTGGTTAAAAAAGGATGTGAAAAAAACCCATGTTACTATCTCTAGTGAATAGAAATGGGTACATTATTGGCACACTATTTTCCAAATTGGTTTATTCAACTACGTGACAATACATAATTAACAAAAAAATTAACTCCTAAACCTGATTCATATAATGATAAAACTATTAATCCTCATAAAACATATTAATTGGAATCTAGATGTTCTTATTTTTTATTATTAAGATGAGAACTATTTTGGAGAGTTACTCTTATTTAAAATGTGATGTTGGATCTAGGATACTCAAGGTTAGAACACGTACTTCCTTGTTCTTATTTTTCTATCTAGATATCCACTCTTTTTCATGAAAGTAACCATATATAAGGGATATTATGGTCATATATTTGTGTGTCATTTCATGATCTAAGGAGGATTATTATAGGTCCATAGTGATAGAGAAAGGTATAGAATTGGTCTACATATATCTTCGTGCACTTCATTGGGGATTTCCTTAGAAATTGGTTTCCCATGACTCTATTAACAATAAGTATTATAAAACCAATTTTATTGATACAAGATTCATGTTTTATTGATCACATTTCTTTTTATGATACTTTATTCAGCATGGTGGTTGGATTAATTCAGTTTTTAGATATATTACATTTTAGTGGTAGGTGGTGTTATTTAAAGAATTTAATTTAAATTCTTTCATTTACATATAGTTTTAAATTATTTTTTCTATCTTTTTTATTTACAAGATTCATTAATTAGAAATTTTGAGTCTTTAGGTTTCATTCATCAAATACATTTCAATTTTTTTGTTGAAAATAGAAATGTATTTGAAAATATGATTCATTTTGAATATAGTAATTTTCATTATTATTATGTATAATTAAATTAGATGATTTGAAATATTAAATTAAAATCCACCAAGTGTAGAATGTTTGTGAAATAGAAATACTCCAATGGTGGGACATGGAACCCGGTAACCCAAAGTTTAGAGGGGTGATAAATTGGTGTTATAACAGTGTGATGGTTTGTGGATATTTTGGATTGATTTAACCTATAACTCTAATTAAAAAATATTATGAAGTGGGGTTCACATGTTCTAGAGTTCGCAAATTAATACGCCCATTTTCAAGGGGTTTTTTCATATATCACCATTGTAATCAATTTAAAGAGGTATGAGGATCCAAAATATCGAAGACATAATATATTTGTGGATTTTAATTCAATATTTCTCCCTTTTAAATGGTTCATTATGTATCCTTTGAAAATTGGATTCTTTGGTAATATTTTATAAACTATAATGTAATATGTGTTTTTTATTTTTTTTACCCTGAAACATTTTATATCATGCCTTTATTTTATTCTAATGGTAATATTTTTTTAATTTTTTAGAAACTACTTATGATTCTCTTGGTTCGATTATATTGGGATTATTTTGATGACACAATGCACTTACCTTTCAATGTGTATAGATCTTGTTTTTATTTGATCCAGATAAAGGAAAGGTAGTATATAGTGGTAGAAGGTATTGGTGTCAATGGGGTGTGGATTTTTAGAAGTGAAATGATGTTATTTTGGCCCTCATATCACAAGGATAGGGGTTGAGTTTTGACTTATGCATTTTGGTTTACCTATTTTGGATTAGCACAAATATTTCTGTTTACAATTTGTCATCCAAAATATTAAATTATATTTTCGGTTATTCCTTTTATATATATTATAGATATTTATTATCTCATTTACTGTGGGATAAATCATTCAAAAGGGTTGTTCTGGATTTCTAGGTGCTTTCCGCCAGCCAGTGGGGATCAATAACACCATTTACGACTTTAAACTAGCTGACTCTCATGTCTGGGTTGGGGTTGAACCAGGTTTTCTGTATGATAAAAAAATTAATATTAATATCTAAGATGACATAGGATTATTTATTAAAATTAAATAATATTGATGATAATATTTCATCACTTTATCACTTCCTTTTTTAATTTAATTAACTTTTTTTTTGTTTTACAATGGTGACTACATTCTTTACCAATGTTACCATTCATAACAGCCAAAAATAATATTGAACCGATTACCAAATTTTTTACTTCATAATTCATAATATAATATTCAATTTTCATGTTTGAATATATATATATTTATATCATATATTAAATTTAATATAATTGTTAAAAATCCAATAAAAATCAAATTCTGGTAAAAACAAGCATTTTTTAAAATAGAAATCATTTTATGGAAAAATTAAATCTAATTCTTATTACTATGTAATTAATTTAATTTTTTACTAAAATATATTATTTTATCTATAATAAAACTAAAAAATATATTTATAATTTTATATTTCTTTATTTAATAAAAACTAATATTTTTATTCAAAATTGGGATATTCACTATTGACTAAAAAATATTTTTTATAATAATCTAAAAAATTCCCCCTAATATAAATCTATCATTATGAAATAATGAATCATTCTTACTTTACAAAATAAAATTCATAAAATTTTTAAGGTTTAATTATATTTAAAAGCATATACATTAGGTAAATTAGTTTAGTTTGATAAATAAATTTCATTTTTGATTGATAAATTTAGTAAAATTTATATAGTGAATATGAATCCATAAAATCTAATCATGAATATTACTATGACCTAAATTGATTTTGTTTTTAAATTAACTCAATTTTCGTATTCTTTCCCCATTAATAAAATGTGTCCCATTAATTTGGTTCATGAATTAAACTTGTGAGTGTATTTCTATCTATTTTTTTTCTAACTTGTACTCAGCCTGTGAAAAAGCACAATACTATTCAATTTTCTTTTAAATCATCTGGTTTTGTGTCATTCAAAAAAAATATTATTATTGTACTTCATATAATGTTTAGAATAAAATGATATTAATAAAGTTATTAGGAAACCCGTTATTGAAGGAAATTAATTAAAGACTAATTTTTATGGAGAAATAACATTATGGAATAGAATAGGTTGATATAAAGACATAGACGATACTGAAGGTGGAGGTGAGGGCAGAGGTCGAGGTTAGAGGCGAGATTACGATAAATGATGGAAGGAAACCTAGAGAGAGTTTCATGGTTTCTGGATTTTGACTTGAGTGGGTGGATGGGATTGTGATGATTTTTGGGTGAGGATTAGTAGGAAACATGGTTGCATTCAGTGTGGTGTCATTGAAAGGTAATGTAGATGAAAGTTCATATTTATAACCTATCATCATCAAAAATAAATTTCACTTTATGATACAATATATTACCACATACCCTTGATTTAATTACATAGGATATTTTAACACTATATATATATATAAATATGTTAATATGTCCTTAATAATACCTAAATATTCCAATTATATGATAATTAGATGGTAATGGAATCATGGTATCATCAATGAAAACAAATATATAAAGTAAAATACATAAATAAAATTAATAACTCATGAGATATTCTCCATGAATATTTATGAGTCTTTGGTGTATATTAAACCTATGATAGTGGAAATAATAGGAAATTTTGATCAATTCTATATAACCTAGAATCATCTAGAATATCTATTTAATAATAAATAAAATTGATTAACGATTCATACTGATATAATATTCCTCTTAAAAATTACACTCACACAATGGCTTTCGTGGTCGCAAATATCCGCTCGAATTCTCCCACAAACATGATAAATCCAAAAAACAAAAAAAATAATCTTATTTGGAAACCATAGTGAGAAATAAAATAATCCATAGAAAGATATTCCAAACAAATTTATGTTTATACAAAAGTGTTCCGTGACAATTATAATTAAAAACAGAATACATGTAAAAGTTAGTTCTCTCTTTCTGTATGTAATCTCTTCCATGAATACCATACACCATCCACCTATAAAACAAAGGTCACATATAAGTTCAATAAATAAGTATCTACTCTTAAAAATATAAAGATCCCGGAATTGAGACAATCGCCAATGCTAAACATCTACAACAGAAACTTTATAAGAGCTGACTAACATGAAATAAAATAAAAGAAATATATGAAGATAGATTGAATGCTACTATTTCTTTTCTCTTGGCCAATTGTGTTGTGTTGTTGTATTTATGAAAATAATTTAGTAAATAAGCTAGAGTTTCCCATAGTATTCAATTTCATTTCTGAAACAGACGATCACATGAAAGAGTTCAAATGTCCCACATTAAAATTTTCAAAACCAATAGATGGCATGGTTTATCTCAAAAAATAAATCAAGGGTATATACTTGATAAATATATTAGGAATAATTGAGCCAAAATAAGAGAGAAGAGAATAATCCTCTTTATAGGAGAAATAAATTGCAGCGAGACCTCACTCTCGATACTTCATCGGCTCAATGCACAGAGCCATTAACTCTCCATGAGTATGTTTCCGATTATTTCTCCAAAAAACAATGTATACACTTTATAAAAAAGTTATTGTAAAAAAAATTAATTTACCTCCAAGAATTCGTGATCTAATTTCCACAAAATCACCTTCTATGATAAAAAGTGTATTAATAGACTACTTCTCTTCAATAGAATAGTAACTGCTGGTGGTTAAATCAAATATAAGTAAATTTAATATTAAAGAGTTTAGTTAGAGAAAGAGACAAGAGGGTACCTCACAAATTTATGTGGAAGAATTGGCAACCAACAATTTGATTGATTCAACGCCAATCATAGAATATACTACAACTTACGGTGCTACATTAAGAACGGAGGTGGCTTGAATAATCAATCCACAAAATTTTTTATGACCAACATCCGGGCCTTCAAGTTGTGGAACTGAAGTAGTAAGAAAATATTATTTGGGCAGGAAACATACCTTATAAATATAAATAGGAATATGTGTTATAAACTATTTTAAGAATTTTTTTCAAATAGACCCTATCCTTGTTCATCTATACATTGTAATTCCATGGTGTTCAATTCAATACATTGATATCGCAGGTTTATAGAACATCTTGAAACAGATCATGAAATCATGAAAAAACGTTTTTTATGAAATGTGATCTTTTGGGAAGTGTAATTTTAAAAAATGCTTGTGGATTTATGTACCACATAATCATAAGGGGAAGGGGAAATTCTATCCACAAGGTTATATTTAAAGATCATTAGTAGTCCCCAAATTCATCTCCACTTGCAACATGTAAGGTATTTTCCCCCGACATCCAAAACCAATGATTGGAACAGAACTCAATGATAAAACATTAACAATGATGCCATGAGAGTAACAATAATTATTAAGAATAATGTAGTTATTTAAAGAAATTAATATGTTCTATGAATGATTAATTATCGTTCAAAAACCTTTGGACGAAAAAATAGATTAAAAAAGAGAATCAAGTGGAAAGTGGCATGTGTCTTAAGCTTTATGCCACTCACTTTGTATCCTCTAAGAAGAGGAATAATCAATATATCCAAGGATTAAAAGTTTGATATTATCATAAACCAATGTCAAAATGTAGTCTATATATTTACATATTCTAATACATGAATAAATTAATCATGACACAAATATGAAACATAAGATAATCCTCTAAACCCCAAGATCCCAAGGTTCTAAATAACTTAACAAACTGATACTCATAAATTATTTAAAGAAATGTTCATTATAATACAGAAATATGGATTAAAATGGAGGCATACAAGAGCGTTTTCCATTGGAAGAGATAACTAAACATGGAATTTGATCCAAACATAAAAGATCCTATACGAAAACAATATAAATAGCCTGCTATTATTCACCTTTTCATCATCCATGAAAAATACATTTACAATTTGGTTTTGTTCATTTCTGTGACTTCCATCCCCATTCACATTATGAATTTATCATTACCTTTTACATTATGGTATAGTTTTTCTTTATATTGAATTATAATGGTGTGAAGGAAAACCATTTTACTAAACAATCAAAGTATCAAAATAGTAAATAACTTCATTAACAAAAAACTAAAAATGTTATCTATTAATCAAAAATTTAAATGGAATCTTTGGTAGAAAATAATGAAAGACAGATGCAAAAAAATTCATTAAAAATTAACTAATCAAAAGTTAAACTGAATTTTCAGATAGATGCAAAAAAAATCAATATAGAATGCATGTTTGGTATAACAACTAAGAAAAATAAAACATAACAAATAGTATATCTATAAAAAGTATCAACCACAAATGGAAGAGCCTTGTGGATATGCTTATTTAGAGACATATTGTATAAAAAACACATGAAATAAAATATACAAGGATATAATGAAATTTCATACAGCATTTGATATCTATACAAATAAATGATAAAACAATTTAGTTTTAGTTTAAACAAATAAATTAATTTTTCATACATGAAACCATATAGAAGAAGAATCAATACTGGAAACCCCTCATTTAGTTGTAGATTAAACAAATAAATGATAAACAAATTTAGAAATTAAAAAAAAATTGAAGAATTAACATGACCTCCAATTTTTTCATAAATCATTGGCATGGAAATATGGAATTCAGATAACTGAATTATAAAGAAACAAATAAAAATATTAAATGACAAGAGAAGATTAAATTACAAATATAAACTACACAAAAAATTATTATATGACGTGATCTCAGAGAATATCAATTTAATGAAATGTGATTAGTGTTTACAAAAGAAATAGTTAAAATTATGAAAAAATAATTATTAAGGGAAGTTGGGTTTTCATAACATATAACAAATAGAAGAAGAATAACTTCTCGAGACCACATATAGTAGCCTATAGATCCTAAGATATTTAAATTGGGACAAAACAAATATATTTTGTGTAGAAAAATATATTTTGTATAGAAAACATACATTATAATTACAAACAAGAATATGTACTATAAATATTATTCAATATAAAATTTAAATTGATATTCTTACTATAGCTATTACAACGCATAACCAATTGAAAATCTGATATTATTTGGTATTAAATGAGAAAGAGAAAGCAAGAAAGATAGAAGAAAAAGATTCAAACCAAATATAAGGAAAACATTGACTACTTTTTATTAGATTTATTCATATTGATTTTTATTTGAAAAATATATACCCTTGGGATGAAAATGCATACCATAACATTTAATTACCTCTATAAAATATATGTGTAAATTATTGAGAACGAAATGTACATGGGATACATATATTTTAATATCAAGGAAATGAAAAGTGGATTTGTGTCGCTTAGATTGACCCAATGAATGTGGTTCCCATAGAATTAATTCTTAATTCCATTAATAATATCCACAGGTTCAAGAACCAAAACATTATCTTTTGTTAGCCAATGAAATTGGTGAATTCCTTCAACATAAAAAGTTATAAGGGTAATAGGGTTCAGCATAAACCATGAATGCATGCAAAGATTTTTGTTATTTTTAAAAATGACATGGAAGACTATTTTTTAGTTTCAAGAGAGTAGTGTACATCAGAATCAACCAAAACTGAATAATCCAGAATGTTATGAATAGACCAGACAATGTGGCAGTGATATTTTTCTTAATGAAATGTTAGAAACCCCGAGAAACACAAATATTTTTGTGCATTTGAATCAGAGTAATATTAATCTGTAAAGAGAAAATAAAGACATTGGATTCCTCTAAGAATGGGACTTGATTTATTGTTCATGTTCTTCAATTCAACCAATTTTGATTCATTAAATTCCTTTTTATTCTTCTCTATATGCACTAAAAATTCAAATATATTGGCAAGGAACATTCACAAAAATAAATGCATTCATTTAAGTATTCATATGTATGTAAGTGTAGAGATAATAGGTAGGGATAGTAGAGGAGTAAAAAATTGTTTTTTTGATAAAGATATTCTAATTTACCTTAACAACGAATGTAAGGCATCCTAAAATTCTCTTAAATAACTCTTTCTTTTAATAAAAGTGACATCAATCCATTAAAATTTATGAATACTTAAAGGTGATTATAATAGTCCAATAGAATCTAATGGATCTAATAGGCTAAATAAAGTGAAACATGATTTTATATAGAACAAATAAGGAAAATAATACATTAAAAGGATAATATCCATATTCATGAATTCAAAAAGATAAGTAGGGATCCATCGTAGTTTTCTAAACATGAACATCATGATTTATTCCATCACATTGAGATATGAAAATATTAAATAGATAATCATTCTAGAAAACTGAATAATCTTACATATGATGTAGTGTAGGATTTCCGGGTACCAATATAAACTAAACCATCGGTTTGTTCCATAAAAAAACATGTTCTCCAATGTAAACCCATATCCTGAAATCAATAGAATTTACACATCAAAAACCATAGAAAGGAAAAAACAATAGTAATCCATCATCAGACATAAAACAAATAAAATAATATATTATGCATTTACAATAAAAAAAATATTGTTTGCAATTACAATGAATTAATAAATAAAAGTAATTTTTGATAGTACCATCATAATCGGGTACCAATTTCATTATAACTAGACATTTCTCATGAATAAATATGTTCTTCAATACAAAACCATATCATAAAATTAATAGAAGCAACACTGTGAAACTATACAATGAAAACAAATCCCAGTAAGGTTACATTATAGAAAACATGAATAAAAAAATCTAGTATAATGGAACCTCTTCCCATAGCTATGATTAGAGTATATACAATCTATACTATAATGGAAAAAAATCATTACAATGTTCATGTAGTCACTCCTCATGTGGTATGCTACCAGTTATAGTTGATTACTTTGATGAATCGAATGTAACACCTACTAATAATTAATGGTCATTAAATAAAGATTTATTAGATTCAAAATATGTAATTGGAGTATTTGAATAGGAAAAAGTAGTATGAATGTATCATTACCTTTTGATAAAATGCATAGAATCATAGAAACACAATAGGGATATCTATTGAAGGATAATAGGATAACATATCTGTTGTGGAGAAGTTAGTTTTTAAGATGTCTAAAGAATGTATGGGTGATGTTAAGGTGGTTTGCAATGTGGTTGTCAAGAATCGTAAAAAATGGTTATCACTACAGCTGATAACATATAGGACTGCGAGAGGTGAACCAAGAAGAAGATGAGTGAAAGTCACCTTCATGTTCCTTTAGTCTTTCATAACTGGTGGATTCATGTAGTTATCCTAAAATATTGCTTTAATTGTGTTTTCTCATTTCAATCATATTCACATGTTTGTAGTTTATAAGAAACAATATGTTTTGGATTCAATAGTTAAAACAAATTACCTACAGTCATATATTGGATAAAATGGAGTTTTACTCCATAATTTTAGGACAAGTTACCTGTAATCATATAGTGTGTAACTGCAACTAAAAATGAAACAGAAGGGAGGTGAATTCCACAATTTTAGGAAAACATACATGTTGTAGAGATCCGGATATAGAGGCTATCTGAAAAAAAAAATTAGTGCATTAAAAAGTAATATATAGTTAATGCTAATAGACTTGAAGGTGATGGTAACCGACCTAATACTCTAATGGATCTATTAATATAAATAAAGGGAAACATGATTCTATCTTTAAACATTAATGAAAATAATACATTAAAATGATAATATTACAAATCAAGAATTCAAAAAGAAAAGCAATGACCGATCACTGTTTTCCATTCATGAACAACAAGATTAAATCCATCACATTTAGAGATGAAAAATCCCAAATAGATAATTAGTTTCAAAAATTAAATAAAATTACATATGATGTAGTGTAGGATTTCAGAGTACCAACTTCAAATGAACCACCACTTTTTCCATGAAAATACATGTTCTTCGATGTGAACCCTTATCCGGAAATCAAAATAATTAACACATCAAAAAACATAGAAATGAAAAAACACTAGTATGTCAATATCAGACAATAAGGGAATAAATAATATAGTTTGAATTTACATCTAAAAGTAGTAGTAAAGACTACCATGCATCACTTGGCCTATTTGAAAAATCTCAGTCCTGAAAAATTACAAAATCAGACAAAACTATTGCCCATTGGGACCCAATTCTTACCAATCGGTATGGATTTATAAGGACAAACGAAAAACTTCTAAAAACATGTATCACCTATGATAAGTACTACACTGTTTCTAGATATTTCATATCATTTTGGGTGTTGAATTATTTAAACCATGAATATTATAGTTTTATAAAATCAACATAAAGTTGGGAAGCATAGAAGACAATGTTGGAAAACATAGAAGAAGGACCTTCAATGGTTATGAAGAGCTAATGTTCTAAGAGAAATCATGTCCTAATTTAGGATCTGGTAGACGAAGTATCATTGAAAAAATTAAACCTCTCTTTGTGTAGAATATATGTATAAATCCTAAAAACTTTCCCATATGAATATATATTGATCATCCAAATGAAAGAGATACCCCAATTGCTTATTCTTAAAATATATGTATTGTTACAACGTATGAAAAATTAGTAAGAAAAGTTAAATACTAAAAATTGAGGGATAGAAATAAAAACAATAGTGAATATCTTCATCAAGAGTTACTGAGAGGGTGACCTCCAACGTAGATGATGTTGATGAAACTATCACATTGTTCTTGGAAGTAGAGCACTGGGAAGGTAGAACTAGCACGATTCCATCATTGTTATACAAGAACCTTTGGATGAGGTGAGGGGATTCACATGGAGGAAGAAATCTAAAAGAGGATAGAAACCTAGATCAGGATAGAAGAGGTGTTTTCGGGAGAAGCAGGTTCCCATTCTTGTCGTGTCGAAGGAATAATGAGAGGGGGTGTGGTAGTTCGATGTTTTAAATGTCGGAGAAGATGTATTTTTCGGTTACGATCATCAAGTAGGGATGAGATTTTAGAGAATCTATATAGGGGAAACTATTTACTTTGTAAGGAAACATGGGAGGTGTGGATTGTATCAACGGAATGGAGGAAGTTGGAAAGAAAGTCAGTTGAAACCCAAGGATTTGGGGGAGGAGAAATGAGGGATGGATGTGTTTTTGAAGGGAGGAATTATCATGGAGAACTCATAGGGACAATGAGGAAGGAATCTAGAAAATTGAGAAGCAGTGGAAAACCTAGATTTAGTGCAACAAATATGCTTAATGCAGTGGACTGCGAGGAAGGAACAATGTATGAGCAACAGAAACCAGAGAATTGGGAGATGGAAATCACAGGGGGGGTAGTTGAGAGGTGGGAAAATTGTCCAAATGAAACATGGATGCAATGGGGGATGCTGAGAGGTTGACACGTGGCGAAAAAAGATTTCATTATTATGTATATATATTCCCATGGTTCTTCTTCAGTGACATGGTTCTCACATAAATCCATTACTATGTAAAACACCTTATTCTAAATAACATTATCCCTATTATCCATAATTAATATGTGATATTACCCATAACAATTAGTCTATTTCAACTATAATATAAGAGGTCTCACAAAATTAGATTCATATAGAACATATTTTCTAAACAATGAAAAATAGAGCACTTCATAAACCTGATGTAAATAAGAATGTAAGTCCACATAGATGAAATAGATACAAATTATCTATTATTTACATATAAAACGAAAAATTGTGGATGTAATTTTCAATTTCTCTGAAAACACATAATATTTTTCGATGGAATTCATAAATGAAAATATGTGTTCCTATATCAAAAAATAGATATTTAATATTCTTATATACATAATTTTTCTTCTGTCTCTGAGCATGCCACATATTTTTCACAATCATATTAACCTTTTCAACTGACAATATCCTATTATAGTCCCAAAAAATCCTTTCACCCACTATATCTGAATATTCAATAGATCAATAACATTATATGAATAATTCATCAAAAGGTTCCATATATATACTGGAATGAAAATATTTATTATAATATAATTACAAAAATTAGATATTCTAATTTTAACTATCATGATAATACAATCAGATATTACATATAATATCTTCCAATTCATGTTTGTTTACTTTACATCATATTTATGTGGAAAATATATAAAGAAATTTAATTTAGTTCCAAAAGACATCAAAATTACATTAATAAAATATTTGTTAAATCATGGATCATGAATATTTATAATAAGTAGAGAAACTCCAAGTAATCATAATATCATTTTTGGATAATTTATATTATGATTATTTTAAAAAATAAAATCTCTAATATGGAAAAATACCCTTTTTTAGTAAACCGATCAACAATAATCGTAATGAAATTATTATATTGAGAGTTTATTGATAACACGACCATGAAATCCATGTACATATTCTACCATTTCCCTTTAGGAATTTGTAAACTATGAACCATCCCATTTTGTTATTTATCAATTAAATTTTACTAGTTGATATTTCAAATATTTTTGATCGAATATTTAATATTATTCATCATTATATCACACTAATAATAAACCAAAATGTTTCAATATATTATAGTCTTGTCGGGATGAGCAGAAAATAGGGAGTTACGAGATTTATTTAACAACTGATTCTTCAAAAGAGAATCACATTGTACACATAAAATACTTCAATGATTTCTATAAATATATACATTAGAAAATTAAACAGATGACCGTGTTTAAAAGATAACATGGTTAATGATAAATTATATTTTAAAATAATGATAATAGCTTACATGATTTGTTTACTTGGATGAACATGAATTGTAAAATCATAATCCAATATCAGTTCCTACAAGCTACTCTACATCATGTTGAACACTTTTTGGACTAATATAAAAATTATACATTGATGGTTAGTATTAATTTAAAATTTTATCCTATATAAAATATTCTTCTATAATTATAAATAAACTAATTGCATGGGAATCTCTAGATCATCCTTATAGAAATTCTACACCTATATTTTCAATCTATATGATGCATATTCAATGACCTGATCACATTTAATCAATACGAAACCAATTACTCATTAATAATCATTGCCATAAGTTACAAAACAGTATTTCTTGATGGAAATTCTAAAACTATATAATAACATAGTCATCATTTTAATTCCATAAATCATTAATCTCATTCATTTTTCTTGTTGAATTGTACTCCTTTTCAAGTAATCATAGTTAGTGTGATCGAAAAATTTAAAATGTATTCAACAAACCATTTTTTGTGACATGGTAATCCAAGAAATTATTGAATTTTAGTGACATTTTAGGAAATTCTCATTCATCTGCCATATTAATTTTAGTAGGATCGACAATTATTCCATCATTATAAGAAATATTCTCGAGGAATGTAATATATTTTAATAAAATTCCATATTTACTAAATTGTATATATAACTTCTTTTCATTTAATTAATGAATAAAAATTATTTCTTATTTCTCATGTAGAAAACAAAATTTAGAATAAACTGAGATTTCATCAACGAAAATTAACTCAAAATTACCTAATTAATCAGGGAAAACTATAGTCATACTGTCTATAAATACAATCGGTCCATTCATTATCCCAAATGTAATAACAAAACAATAATAGTAATCATAGATAATACAGAATATATATCCTTGTAATTTATTCATTATTTACATTCAGTTGGTGATTCCTAAACAATAGATCAATTTTCTAAAAATAAAATCACCCTAGAGGTAATCAAACATCTCATCAATATGAGGCAATAGATACTTGTACTTAAAAATGATGTTGTAGGTTACTATATAATAAACGAAAATAAGAATGTAATGATCGTTATTTTTATTAAAAAATATAAGAAACCCAAAGTGAAATGATATGGGGGATGAAATTTTTTTTAATAAACTATTAGAAGTGCTTGTTTAATTCCAAAAGTTCAATTTTATACATATAATAAGGGGGTTTTGAAACAGTATTTTCATTAGGAACAATGCAATAAGTAAAATAAATATCCTAAATAAGAATAATGCAATAAAAATTATTTGGAAATAGATCTATATCGTTATTTTCCACTAAAAATCAATTTTCAATAGTTTTCTTCTCTTCAATAATATGATTAAAATAACTTTCCATCGCATATTTAATCAGCTTACTAGAAAAATGATATGTTATATAATATATGCATTCATTATTATATACACACACAGAAACACAATATAAAAATAGAATGTAGATTATTTATATAATTATTCAATCATAACATGAATAATGGAAATCCAATCTATACCAAGAATAATATAAAACTCATATAAAGGCACGGAAACAATGTATTTAGGAAAATACCTGCCACATATGATGCTATAAATATTCCAATAATAGTATTTCTCATAATACTACCCCTAATAGTTTTCACCAAAAAATATATATCCAATTTTTGAGATTCTATTTCTATTCAACATCTTTAGCTGAAGTGGAAACATTCATTAATATAGATATTTTTTATGATTATGTTGATACCCACAATGGGTATCTAACTTCACATATGAATTTAAATAATTACACTACAAATTATTGTTAAAGTATATCACTACATGATGACCATGCATTTTCACATTATTGATCTGATCAGAGTTATATTCCTTAAATCAACTTGAGAGATAACTGTGATTACAATATTAGTAAATCATCCCTGATATAATAAATAATTCTATAAAATTCCTGTTGAAATTTTTTGATAATATAGATGATTTACCTCTATGTTTCATGGGTGAATAGTTATCTATTGCATATCATCTTGACCAATTCTCATTCTGATTATCATAAAGGGCATATGATTCAAAAAATAATTCTCAGAATTCTCAGCATAATGGACATTCTACTCATAACTTTCAAATTCATAGGAGCCTAACACAACTCAGAAAATTGTATATTCACATCTATAAAATATTTAATTTTATTTTGATGACCAATATGAAATTCAATGAATATATATATATTATAGTATAATGTTCCTCATATGTGACCATAAATTCTTTTTATGTTTACTTAAATTCAAAAAAATTCATTTCCATTATAAGTCATACATCGTTGGGAATATACTTATAATGAAAAATATCATTAAATTCTATCAACTATGTTGCATCAATCTATTAAATACCTCTTACTAATATTAACCATATAACACTATTTATCAAATTCATATTCAATATAATAATTAAAAATATTTATCTTTAGATGCATTCGATATAAAAAGTTTCAAAATATCTTCTCTAATGGTTTTATAAATCATTCAACTTTTACAAGGTCAAATGATCTACAAAATGATAATGGGTGTTGATTCATGATTTTATCTACAATATATATGCTCCTCTATTGATAATTTGGTCATTACTATTCATTAGTTCAACTATTTTATTTTGACATATAAAAATATAACACATATAATAACTACCATGTTATAATTATTTTAGTCTTTTGATTTAGAAGCTTATTATTACCGTGATGCCTTCCAACTTCAACAACCCTTTTTCCTCTCTGAAAAAAATTATAATCAAACACATATAAGATGACACAATATTTATAACCTCAATATGTATATCATGATCATATAAACATATATTATAATATAATTCATGTTCTTTTTAACATAACCCTAACCTCTAATGTAATAAAAACAATTACTTTGATACCAACTATAACTCCCATTATCATAATCACCCCACAATTACATGATTTATAATAGGGGTTATAGTTTTTTATATTTCAATTATGAATACAATTTATATGTTTTGAGAATTAGGTAAACCATTTCATAAAAATCTGTTACTTATATATAATTTACATTTTCCCCATGAAAAAAGTTCTTTATTTTGTATAAAAATGTAATTCATGACCCTTTTGATATATTTAATACCCATAATCATTGACTATTCTATAATTCTTACACAACCTTTTATCCGATAAAAAATATAATAATAATAATATATTATTAAAAAATCATAGTATGTGGTTTATAAATAAAAAATCCCATTATTCTTGTAGAAAGTATGAAATCCCATGAAAATAGTTACATTTTTACAATAAAATATTGACTTCAAAGTTAAAATTTATTAGAATGTGGAAATAAACCATTATTCAAATAAATCATTAACACTCATTATGAATATATAAAATCATGACAGAGACATGATGTACATGAGAACATGTCAAAACATATTTTGAAAATGAATCCATTCCCCTTTAGATGTTATTAAACATTTCATTCATAATTAAATAAATTAATTCCCATGAAACCCCTTAAAATATTGAAGTAGGTATCTTATATAATCATATTTTGATACATTGTTCATAGGAATTCAATCTTTTTAAGAAATAATAATTCAATAGTAGTGACATACCCTATTATCTCCATTTCAAAAAAATATTTAAGGTAAAACATTATCCAACACATTGGAGGGATATATTGGGCGCACCTGGCGTTATGATCTAAATAGAGATCACCCATCAACATCTATAATGAAAAAATATAGTATCTTGATTTTTTTTTAATAATTCATTTTTTTCATCATTAAATAGTCATAAAACTCATTTAAAACAATAGTAAAAAAATAATTTCCATTTACTTATCAAAATATAGATAAAGTATATTTATTTTGGAAAACTGTTTAGAAAAACACTGAAAAATGAATATAAATATGATATTTTTTAAAACAATGAAATATTTTAAATGAAACATTATAGATATTAATGTTTATAAATGAGGGAAAATGAAGACAATTAATATTTCATAAATAACATTATTTTTCACAATTTTATAGAAGTCAAATCGACATGTATGGTAAATATTAAATTGATTCCTTTAAATTATTTTAAAATAAAAAAATATCTCAAAGAGGACCATTAAAAATATTTAATTTATAAATAATATTATTCTTGGGACATTATTGAATAATGATATTGAGGTAAAAAATTTCAAATGAATACTATAAGTAAGCTTTTAATGAAAAGTCTCATACCTCAAGTCTCATCAATCTTTTTACGTTCTCTAACGGTTGAATAATAAAATTATATTATATTTTTTTAGTTATTATGAAATGTTCCCATATACATTCCATTATAATTACTCCATTTATATCATTTACTAATCTATTTTACGGAGTTAGAAAAAAAATTTGTGGTCACGATGGTCATTTTTGAGTTGTTCTGTTTAAAACCTAAAAATAAAACTAACATGTTGAACATGTTCAAATAGATTATTATTCAATCATATATGGGATAAAACACTTTTAAATTATAATTCATTTATATTAAATATACTTTTGAAACTATACAAGTGTAGTGTTCAATAAAATAAGGCACATAATTTCATGGAGTTGGTAGTTAGTACGTATGAATGAATAACATTTTCATTTTCATATAGGGTTAGAAAAAAATATTTTCAAAAATATTTTATCTTTATATATACATAAATATTTTTTCCATGTCGAATTTATTCATTAGATTAATCCTTATTAAATAATTTAATAGGTGGTTTTGTAAAACTAATCAAACCGCTTTGTCGAAGTGGTAGTCCACATTTACGACTCAGTGACATTATCATTTTCCAATAGATAAAAGGGTATAAAGAGACGAAATATGTTATCTTATCCTAAAATTTTTTTTCATAATATTAATTTATGTTCATTTTTATTTCTCATTTTAACTAGATATATGATATTGTGAAGAAAAAAATCATCGCTTCATGAAAGTGGAAGAATACGCATACACATAAGAGAATTTTTCATTTCCAATAACATTAAAATGGAGATAAATAAGTATTTTATAAATAAATAATAAAATTTTAGTGCATATATGATTCTAATGTTATTATATCAACATGGATAAATAATTTTTGTTGGTTTTTGATTAATACAAAGACATAAAATAAAACATTTAAGAGTTATTCATCTTCTTTGAAGACCGTTTTTACTTTACATATTTTTACTTATATGGATTCTTTCTTTTGTGAGATAAATACTTGTAAAATGTGAGGAGGGATGTTGGGAAGGTATTTTAATTGAAATTTTATTTAGCTCAATTCTTCATTATTTTTTAAGAAGAGTTGGAGGAGGTTACCTTTTATATGTGAGGGGAGTGATACTTTTGAAATTATTGAATGTTTTAAAATTATATTAAGTCACTCTAATGGCCATGTAAAAAAATAAAAAATAAAAAATATTTGTGATTTTTATATGTGTAATAATAATCTCATCCAATATAATTAAGATAAGATTTTTGTGACTATAACACTTAATTTTAACATTAATTAACATGTTTTACCATTTTATTGGGGTGGAATAATTTTAACAAATGTTATTATTCATAATGAAGAAAATGAAATTGGATTGATTAATGAATTTTAAACCCCAAATTCTAAATATAAAAAAATGATCAATAATTTTTTATAATTGGAAGAAATTAATTCCAATATATTTTCTAGATGGAAAAAATCATTTCTTGAAAAAGTATTTTTATTTATAAAAATGAACTTAAGTAAAAATAAAATATATTTCTAATTACTATGTAATTAATTTTTATTTTTTAAAATTAAAATTTTTTTATTCTATTTCAAAAAATATAATGGGAAATTATATTAAATTATTTTATAGAATAAAGTGAAATTTTTAAAAAATAAACATTTCACTATTCCCAAAAATTCAAATAATTTAGAATAAACCTATTCTAAATTATATATAATTATATATATAATGAAATCCATTTAAAAAAAATAAAGTCATTAAATTCAAAAAAAATTAACATTTTAATAAAATAATATAACACATGAATAATAATTTTATTCGAAAATGTATTCATTTTCTGAAAACAAATCATAAAATAAGAACAGAAACAATGAATCCATAAACAAAAATCATGAATTTTCATTATACATGAGATATAATAATTCTTAACATTACAAGAGGTTTCACAATTTCAATAAAAAAATCACATACGTCACTACATCCTAATTTTATGGCAACAATATCGACCTTTGCATTTTTTTTAAAAACTGCTAACATGAATCTAACACCATGAAAATTCTGGCTTTGTTAAACATAAAACCCAAATGATACCTCACTCTATTAGATCATGATGTGTCTACATACTCCTTTTTATACCATATCCATTAAATGACTCTATTTTAGAATTTTTTTGATTCATTTACCACGGATCCAAGGGATTTTTCATTCAACATTGATTTTTTTAAAAGGTAGTGTTCTAGTCAAAGACCAAAACACAACATGTATTATAAAAAATAAAGGCGTTAAACAGGTCTAAATGAATGAATTTTGATACATCCCACATATAAAGAAGAATAAGCTCATGGGGAAGATTGTCTCTCTAGGTAGTGTCCTTACCAATGCCCATGTTGGCAAGGGCATCTGCAACTCTGTTCGATTCCCGATAACCGTGCATAGAAATGAAGTTGAGGGAGGAGAGAGAGTGGAGACATTCAATCCCGTGGGAAGTGAGCATCCAATCCATGTGGATGGTATCTTTCTAGATTGCATGGACGGTAGTGGAGGAGTCTCTTTCTATCCATATGTTGTTCCAGTTGTGCAGCTTAGAAAATGATATCGCATGAATGACGATGAGCATCTTAGCTTCTAGGGAGGTAGCAATACAACATGATCTATAGAGGAAACTGGGGACTTCATCCATCTGATTTCTGAAGATGGCTCCACAACCCGCTGGGCCTGGGTTTCCTTTAGAGGCACCATATACTTAGATTTTGATCCATCCTTTAAGGGGTGTCTGCCAAACATGTTCAAGAATGAATTTAGTGTGAGGATATTTACCTAAAATCCCAAGGCATCGTAGGATCACCAAATCTCTCCCCGAGTTGTTACAATGATCCTTCTATATCGAGGCCACCTCTCAGGTAGAAATAATAATTCTCATTTTTCCTGCATTAAGATTGAATGAACTATTGTGAAAGGTATATTCATTCATGCCATTCTAAAATTCAGATAATTCAATTCATAACCTCTTTTGAACAGCTAGTTTGGTAAGTTGTGGTGCGCTCAAACTCAGTGTTACATGTAGTTCTAGTTATTGAATTACTTTGAATAAATAACGTACAAAAAAATATTGGTATGTAATATGTTGAGGATGATAAAATTTTTCATTTATCAAATAGTGATAATGAATCACCTAAACAAGATGAAATCATTCAGACAACTGATACGGTAATGCAGTTGCTGGTCTATACACCTAAAAAATATGTAGTTGAAAAGAAAGTTGTAAGAAGTTTGTCAAAGAGGAAAGTTAATGTGTTAGAAAAAGAATCCTCTCCAACCAAACTTTTTGATTCAGATTCGTCCTACCTTGGACATGATTTTGTGGTACAATCATTGAAAAAGATGGTTGGTACTATTCCATTATTTCTAAGTATTGATTCTAGATATCAGATGCTTCAATATTCGATGAAACAGAAATCAGATTTAGTTTCCATGGTTATGAATTTATTTTTCAGACTAGGAGAAGATTTAAAATCCTTTCTCATTAGTTATGAGGCTCATAAAATGTCATATAAGTAGATTACAAGCTGTTCAAAGAAGACTATGGAAAAATTGAGGGCTTTTTATGAATTTCATGATAATTTCAAAGATGCCTTTTACACCAAAGATGGAGATCTTAATGATCTTTCTCAGAGCATTGAGGAAAAGAAGTCACTTGAATAGACTACTCGAATGTTTGAAGTAATGGATCTGAATAGGAAGCTTAATTCAGAATCCATGAACTAGAAGAATGGATCTCAGAATATAATTTGAAGAGAAGCTGGTTAAGAAATAAGGTGTGTTGAAATCCCAAGAATAATGTCTTAAGGCTCAGTAAGAAAAGAATAGAACATTGGAGAAGGAACATAAAGATTAGGATCTATTGCTTAAGAATATGGAAGAAGATCACAAGGAGCTCAAGATGCTGAAAACCATTGTCAAAAAGCTGATACTGAAGGATAAATAAGGAAAATTTTTCCAATTTCGATCTTCTATTGAATTTTTTCCTTGTAAATATTCTTTCAATTGTAATGAAATTCAATTTGTCCTCCATATTTTATCTTGTTTTGTACTCATTGTTTTCAGGTACCATCCATTTTTCTTCCATTCCCTCTATTTATTGTTGAAAATCAAAAGGGGGGGGGGGAAGGGATGATAAAAAGAATACTAAGTAAGATGAATTTTCCATAATTAAGGGGGAGTTCATCTAAGGAGAATTTCTTATCAATGAAGACTTCCATGTTCAAGATAATGTAAAATATTATTCAGCAAATCATGAATACGATCCTTATTCAATCCAAAGACTATGAGGTAGTTATTCTTAATAACATGGATCCATAAGTAAATGGAGATAAGTTTTTATTTTAAAGTCAATAAAAATTCTATGTCCTTATATTATTTTTAGTAAGGATTTTAGTGCATTACAAAAAAGCAAAGATTGTTGATTCAATAAGATTTAGTTATGACTTTTCCATTCCTTCATGTTATAAAAATAAAAAATATCCAATCTTAATGAAATTTCATTTCCCCAAGAATTTATCTTACTAAGGAATATATTCCTTCCCCATGGAAATTTTCTCATTACCTTGGTCATAAATGTTAATGTTATCATCTCTCCTATTATAACTCCTTTTATATCTAATGTCTAATAATCAGTTTCCTATCGAAAACCTAGAAATCGTATAAATTATTAGATATATAGAATATTTTTTAAATTACAAATTCTATGAAATTAAGACTCCGAATTTTCTGATATATATGTTCCTAATTCCAAAGAATTCATACTCCGATCAACTTATAATTCATGTTCCGAATTCCTCAGAATTTAGTCTTTTAATTCCTCAGAATTCATGTTCCGAATTCCTCAGAATTAATATTATGAAATCCATAGAATTCTGATTCTGAATTCCATAGAATTACGACTCCGAATTCCTTAGAATTCAAGCTTTGAATTCTTTAGAATCCGGAGTCTGAATTCCTTAGAATTTAGGTTTTGAATTCCTCAGAATTTAGACTATGATTTTTTTCGAATTCAAACTCCTAATTCCTTAGAATTTAGAACCCTAAATCCATATAATTCAGATTCTGGATTCAGTGGAATTCTGATTCAGAAATCTATAGAATTATGGTTCCGAATTCCTTGAAAAATAGAATGCAGATATTTATTATTTACATTCTCAAAGTTTCTATTTACTTAGACTCTGAACATTATTTTCTTCCGAGATTCTGGAAAACTGGATTTGGTAAAGCAACGAAATTTTACGTACCCCTATTATAGTTATGAAACGATGCCATGAAATCTGTTTTCAATTAACCATTTATTGAGTGACACTTGTACAGGTCCCTCCGAGATTCATGGAAAAATATAACCATTGGAGGAGGGTGCCAGTCATTGGGAAAAAGCCTATAAATATGAGATCATTTCAACGAGCTCAGAACTGATTGATCATTCTAGAGATTACATGCTGCAGAAATGATTTCTAGAGAGAGGATCACATGCCTCGTGCGTACTTAACATCTTGTTCATCTTGCTTCATGAGACTTTGATTGTTGTTGTGTACAATCAAGGACTTCCAGGGATAGGAAGACATAGGTGCTGACTACCTTAACATTCGATAACTTCCGGGGATAGGAAGAAAAGGTGCTGACTACCTTAAATTTTGAGGGCATGCGGGGATTTCAAGAAAGATTACGATATTCCTATTTATGGAAATCCTTGGTGTGGGTAAGATAGACATTATTGAATGTTCAATTAAAGGGATCATTGTCCATGCTTGTTGGATACACTTATCTTTGAGTGAAAATATTCTATACTGGTTACTTGTTTTGTTTCAAGTTTATATTCCATTGCATATTGATTAATATGGAACGTAAAACTATCTTTTACTTCCCTGTACATTTATAATTTGATAAGTATGATTCTATATGCTTTGAGGTATACTCTTGTATTTTTAATTTTTTAATGAGTTTCATTTCCGAAATCATATTTTTGGAAACTAGCATGTTTGTTGAACTAAGAGTTCTTTTGAATTTACATTGTTTAAATATGTTAAACATAGTTTCCCATAAGGTTAAAAATGAATGTTTTTAACATACAATTCAGCCCCTTTGTTATTGATCATATACATTCATATTTTCATCCTATAAAAAAGTCATCACAAAAAACCTGTAAATAACCATCATTTGAAAAGTAAATACAAATATTAATTTCTTTATTTTCATGGACAATACATTAATATCCAAACATAAAATGAAACCCATGTCTAACCCATGGAATCCATGTTACCCATTGTTAACTATCCAAGAATACAATTTAAATCAATAAACTATCCTAAATATAAAAAATATTGACCAAATCCATGGAACCTGAAATAAAACATATGAGCTATATAATCGAATGGTGTGGGTTGGTTGTGAGTGCATAAAAAATTATTAGTATTTGACCATGGTATTTTTGAACTAATTTCATAAGAAATTACAATTTTTGATTGTTTGAAATATATTCTGAAAATATATTTATAATAATGATGTTACCAAAAAAAATATCAAACCACATTTTTTCATAAACTATACTTCCATTTTTACGGAAATCATCCACTTTGAAAAATAATACTTCTAAAAAATTTATATATTGATAAAAAAAATTCAAAAATATATTTTTAGATTCATTTTTATAATACATTTTCCAGAAAAATATGAAAATTATTTCTCTCAAACAATCCAAAAGCAACCTTAATAAATAGACAGTAAGAAAATAATCATGTAAATGATGATATATAACAAAATTATAAACATCAAAGGAAATTTATGGTAAAAATATATGTCAATAAATAAACGGGATTCAATAAGTGAAATATACTCTAAAATGTACAGTAGTCTCATGGATGACACAGATGGGTAATCATGTATTGTACATAACATGGTTCGTCAAGACAATCCATCTCACCCCCACTAGTGAAGCTAGAAAAAAACTCTTTGGAAACCATTAAAGTCACCAAATAAAATATAAATCCCAAGGAGTAAAGAAATGACCTATGGAACAAGCTAGTGGGTACACAACTAGATAGTGTGACACCCATCCAGATCATCAAAATATATATGTAAGGTCTCCTTATAGAACTCTTAAAAGGTGAGAAATAAATATCATAACAATTGATAATATAATTAATTCCCAAAAATATTTGAATAAAACATATATAAACTAAAATACCCAAACATGAACGGGTCCCAGTCACATCATACACAACCTAATTAAAAATTTACAGCCCCCTCGGGGTTTACAATGAAAACATAAGGGGAATAATTCGATGGTTAAACACACATAGAAACTATGAAAATAAATAATATGTTCCAAATAATCAATATTAAAAATTCATATAGTGATTCCATGGCATTTTATCACGTTTATAAATACCTTTCTAAATAAACAATGCACCATAACACATAAAAACAACCTTAAAATAGTTTAAAATAAAACCCTTATTTTTAACATGAAAACCTATTTAAAAACAATATATTTAATTTAAAATAATCTAATACACAAATTTAGTTAAATAACCTTAATACACAAACTACATTTAACATATATATTCATATATTTTCCTAACAACATGGCATCAAAAACAACCAATTAAAATTTGGAAAACCCTTGAAAATAACTTAACAACATTTTGAAACGTGTGAACTCTATAAAAACACTTTCAAATTTTCATATAATTATCATATGTGGATAGGGTTTAGTAAACAATTATGATTAAACTATTAAAACTCAAATGACTTGAAATTTAGGGAAATATCATAAAAACTCCAACCACAAAAATGGTGTAATTATGTAGTGACGAGGCTTAATGTGTCGCCTTTAAAATAAAATTCCCAAACAACCCTTGAGTTACCCACTAAAATCCCTTGTAACCATGAAAGCCATGATTTTACTAGTATAACATATTTACACTAGGGAAAACATATATTATTATTGGAGGTGAGGAAATTGAGTTGAAAAAGTAAGTTATAGAATAAATAAAATGAAATGGGAAGGAAGAATATACTAAATTAAAGATATTAAATTGAAATCAAAGATGTAGGTGACAAATATTGAATATTGAAGAAGAAAAAAATCCTCTTATCATGCTATAAGTTTATGTTGAATGAAATGGGGAAGAGGAGAGTTGAGATTCATGTAAAACACATTGGGGAAAACATTAGAAAAAATAATTTAATTGTTGGTAGATTGAATCGTTTGGATGTATGTATTTCCAAATCATTAATTGAACTTGAAAGAAAACAAGTGACCCATTATAGAAAAATTCACTTTACTATTTTTAAGGAATACCAAACCATGCACTATGGTTCACTCTGAATCCTAATTCTAACTATGAAAGCTTACCATGTGTGTTATAAATTGAGATGAAAATTTAACAACATAAGAGTTTTTGGACGGTTCGATCTAAATCATGGGTACTGAATCATGGCCCAAGGTAGACCAATATAATTGGGGTTTTAAATGATTTTTACTAATGGTGTGATGAACCTACAAAATGTGTAAAAAATAAAAAACTCCTAAAAATTAAAATTTGATTCCCAAAAAATTGAAAAATAATAAATTTACCAATGTAATATAAAATAAATGACACAATAACAAGGGGATTATAGAAATTCTTGCCACCATGCCACTATTTTCTCTAATAATATCATTATTAATTGTAGGAGGAATAGAATGGTAACTATTAACACAACAATTTCTAAGTGTGAGAGGGATGTGATCATCTTTATTGGTTCTAAATAAAATAAACCAATGAATATACATCCCCCCACAGTTAATAGACTTCAAATGTATTGAATAAAATAATACAAACCACTACACCAAGAAAAATTCAAAAGGTCTCATCTCCAAAAAAAATCTCTTATTTTCACCACACACAAGTAACCACCTCCAAATAGGTTCTAATTCAGAAGGAAACAAAACCCAGGGAAAACTCAAAATCCACAGTCATAAACCAACATTGATCTCATGAAATGTAATTCTCAATAGATTCAATGTTCCAAAACACAAAATATCTCTAATATAAGTTTAAAATATTGTTGTTAATTCTTAATTATGTAAAATAGGATGCCAAAATCGTAGCACCATCTCATAAAAATCCAATAATATTACAAAACCCCCCCAAAATTCCCAATAGACCAAAATAATCTTTCCTCCTTACCACCCAAGTAAATACAATATGTTTTCCATTCTCATTAATTTTTTATCTAATTACAAAAGGATAAATATCATAAAATAAATTAATATAAAATAATACCCAAGAAAAAATAATATAAATATCATAAATCACTACAAACCAATGTGAATAATTCAAAAAATATAAATTAAAATCCAAAATATATCCCATAAAAAAATTGTTAAAATCCATTCTTCACCCAAAATATCATATTTAGAAATCCAATACAAGAAACCTATAATGATTAACTATTGGGGTATATTAAATGAAAACATCACATAAAAATTATTCATGTTACCTTTCCTATAGAAATATGCCTCGAGAGTGTCCTATTAAAAATCTATGATATTTATTAAAAGTATAATGGAAAATAACTTCACTACAAAATCTTGAGTATTTGTAGTTTTATATAGAGAAGTAATAACTCTCATGATATGGGAAAAAATATCATAAATATTTTATCAATTAATGGATTTTACACCCTTCTTCAAAACACTCTCTATGTGAAATATTTTTTGTAACAGGAAAAATTAAAAGCAACATTTTGTATTCAAAAAATAAAATCACTTTTGGAAACATTAACGAAGATAAATCCTAAGGAAAAATAGTATAAAAATCATAAAACTCCCTTAACATAAAATTCATGCAATATTTTTAAGATTATACAATATTGAAACAACTTCATTTCATATTAAATTCCAATGAAAACAGCTTTTTCAAATCAATTTCTAGATTAAATTTTAAATCATTCTAATAAATATTATTCATATCCTAATAATAATGAGATAATTTATTTGGGGAATCGTGTTCTAAAAAACATTCCCTAACATCACTATTAAATTAAAATATTACATAAAATACTATTTATTAACACATATAGATTCCCACTTATATTTTAAAACTTCTTACATTATAATAAAATAATGGTATAAATATCACAATAATAAATTAATGAAAATTTCTTCCAAGAAAGAAAACCATGCAATAAAATCTAATATACACTTGAATAATTTAATATTCCAACTATAAAACAATTTCCTAGAAGATGAAAATCAATGATAATCATAACATCCTTCAATACCCATAACCGAATATTCCCAAACATCAATTTTTAATAATGAATCCATTTTTTACCATAACAAAATTATGAATGAATGGGTGGATTGAAATGATTCTAGAGGGGATGACACCACACATAATTTTCACACTTGATTTATGTTCATACTATATGATTGGATTTTTAAAGGTTTCAGAAGCATTCCACGTGAGACCTAAATGGTTTAACAGATTATTGGGTATGACTATGAAACTATAATTCATTAACCACATTCACCTTTAAATCCCACAATGACCCCCAAAATCACTAAGATACTTTATAGGGGTCAAAATAACATAATTAAAAATAAAAACCCATTTAATGTAGTAAAAAATAAAAAATTAGATTCTAAATCCAAATATCCTATGGTGATATGAGTTTTGTCATGAATAGTGGAGGTTATTTTCTTTCTCATGGGCTATATCACGAGTCAAAATAACAATTTCTAGTGTCTAGTCAACAAATACACACTCTAAATTTAAGGATAAAATTATCAAGAACATAAGTCAATATTATGAATCAAATCATTGATACCCTTTTTCATGACCCAACCTCCCCATGCAATGAACCTAGTCAGTTGACTCCACGACTCTCCGATAATACGCCGGATTCCATTCCAGCACACCACATTGGATCACACATTGGGGTCACTTATCAGACTAATGAATGTACTTAGGGGTTATCAAAAGTTCATTTAGAGTGATATTTACTCAATAAAATAAACTCTTAGAAACATACATAGATGTCACCCATCTTGATACTACCCTGGGACCAATATGATTGACTATAGAGTTTTAATCTATATGATTTTGAAAAGAAAGGGACAAATTATTAAAAAGATTAGTAAAAATAATTTATTACATCTCACTTTTAAATTCATAATACACTATCCCCATTTAATGAAAAAAACCACATTGTGGAAATAAAAAATTTAACCTAGTAATCATCACAACACTTTGGGCTAGGTTTCAGATATGATAAAATTAATAATGAGAAGGCCTAGGCTTAAACATACTAACACCCAATCCAATTTTCCACTGTTAGGAATTGTATTCTTGTTCACTATGGGATAGAAAATAATTCCAAATAATCATGGAACATAATTGTGTAAGGATTAATCCATTGGAATACCTTGACCTTAATATAGATCTCAATACAATAATTTGATATGACCGATCTATTAGTTTAAAACCCATGAGATAAAATAATCATCTCAAAATAAATAGAGAAATATATGACCAGTAAATTAGGAAACATAAGAAAATGAATAAATCCTTCAAAAACAAAACCAATAAATAAACACCATCACATAAGTAAACAAACATATAAGGACCTAAGATCTAATGAAATAAATAAGAATATCAAGAAATAAGTATAAACCTAGGTCCAACCAATTCGATCTATGTTATACATCAGATACCCTATACACTCCATAAGATATTCAATGAAAATTACCATCCATAAATAACGGGAGACCAAAGCCCGTGGTAATAGAAATTTAATATGTGACATTCTTTATAAGGACCCAGCCTTGAACAATAAATATTCTTGAATTAAGTAAATAATTCTCATTTAAAATCATTTCAGTTTTAGAGTTTTAGAGAACTTGTTTTTAACAATTAAATTAGATCTCAAAAATTACAAATTAGAAAATTACACTCTATCCAATTTGTTTCAAAAAAATAAACAATCATAAATGAAAAAAATAATTCTTTTATTGATATAATTCTTCTTGAATTATTCCTTTCTCTAACTTGCATTATATCTACTGAAATACATTTCAAAAACATGGGATGGGCAAAAAATCTCAGTAAGGGTTATAAAATAAAGAAAGAAAACATAAGTATATAATTACATACAAAACATAATCCCTTTAACATACCTCATGTAATCTTTATATTTATGAATAACACATAATAATAACAAGTCATAAAGTAAACTTATGGAATCTATTACATACTTACGTTGTAGCTTTCACAGCTTCGTAGGGAGTTACATTTGGAATACCCATCATAGTAAATTACCTAAATAGTTTTGTTGAAGGATTAATGTTTACCTCTATCATGTTACACAATGCTTTGTAGATCTATCATGGGATCACCTGCCCACAGATTATCACGGAACCACCCATATGCATAAATAATTCCCATTAATCATAACATAAGCATAACACATGAACATGCCTAAAGGAAAGATAAAATTTCCACATTGAAATAACAATGTAGAATTTCAATATGTTGACATGATCAATCCATTAAAAAAATTTCAATACCAAAATACGTAAAATGAGTGTATGGTATTTATTTTCCTTATAAAAACATCATACCTTGTTAAGGAAGCCAAATATAAAATAATGCTCATAGTGACAAAATGGTCGTTGTCACTATATAGGTTAAAAAAAGAAACCATCCCAACAATATTTAGTAAAAAAATACTTATAAAAATATTCCTTTTTAATGAAATGAAATTTCAATGGGGTTTATACATCGTATAAAATAATTTCATGAATAAATAAAAATATTCCTCAATGAAAAGAGATTGAGTCGAAGTCCCTTACCCTGAGTCCAACTTGACTCGTTCGTTATTTAATATACTAAATAACACATTGAAGTAAATTTATACTTTATTAAGAACCTTTTCAAGTTTATTATTATTACTATATTACTTATTACCATGTTTTAAACATTATATAATCACTTAAGTTAATAACGCCTGTTTAGTCGATATTTGGTACATGAGTCAAAAATGAACTTTGTATCATTACAAGTAACCCATGTGGTCAAAATTACATTATCTTCATAAGGATATTAATGATTTAAATATAATATATATCCTATATACCCAGTATATATATGTATTTATAATAGTATATAACATTTGCAGATAAGAAATGAAATGCACCGTTCATGGAGATGGTAAGTCATAAGTACGCATGAATGCTACTTTTATTTCTATATCGTAATTAATGGAATGAAAACACAATAATAAATTGGAATATTATAATTCCAGTATAGAATAATATATAATTTCAGAAACTCCATCTTTTATACATTCCACATATGGCCTAAACGAGTGATATCACTTTGAGGGGTTGTAGTATGCTCTTCATCATGTGAAATTATCATATTTACCCATTATGGAAATGTTAAATGTATGATATAAATGACTAATAAAGAATAATAGTAGTAATATAAATATAATATGTATAACATATAGATAATTGACCACTTAATGCCCACCATAAGTGGGGGTAAAATTTAATTGAACAATCGTCGTTTCGTGAGGCAGTAGATCACCGTCCAAAAAAAACATTATGTTTGTTTCAATTAGATGGTACTGTGTTGAACGTTATTTCAAATCCTTCTCATAAAACATCCTAGTATATTAAGGAAACTTTTTGTTTTATAAAATAATGGAATATATATATTTTATGGGGTTATATAAGGAAAATAAAAGAAAATAACTTCAGAGAAGATGTTACCATTAAATTGGGTAACTCTCTTTGGTTTAAAACAAATGACTTTATTCAAGTGACATATTCCTAAGTTAAGGATTATAAGTGGAAGAGAGAGATTTAGGAAGATTATTTGGGCTGATGGTGGATGATCCAAGGGGGTATGAGATGTGTGATTAAGCATTAGAGGTGATGGATTTTTATAAGGGGGAGGAGGGGCTCTTTGGGAATGATTGAAACTATTATTTTATTATAAACTGAATTTAGTTTTCAAAATGTCCCCAACTCATTTAATTAAAATTTAAGGTGATTATTATTCTAAATCATCTCGTCCATTGTGTTTTAGAAAAGTATTGGGCATAAAAGTAACCTAATCATTTAGCTTTAACCAATACTTTTCTAATTTAACTTTTACCATGTCCCCAGGAATATTCATAGTATATAATTAGTATATTTACAATAAAATGCATAGAGAACAAAAAATGGATCATTAATGACATTTCTAACATCATATATTACATTTCTATTTTTTTTTATAATTTTTGGATTATTTTATAATTTAATAGAATTGTTTTCATTTAAAATCTCATTTATGTCAATTTATAAACTATTCATACAAATACATTTAAAATAAATTAACGACTACCAGACTATTTCTAAAAACCTACATTAATTCAAATATAAAAATTTATAATCATCCATAAACGTTTTTGATGGAATAAAATGTTTCAATGTAAATTTATTTTAATATTTATAATCTCATTTACATAAAACATTCATTAATGAGGTAATCATTACATCATCTTTATGTCATAAATAAATTTATTTCATTGAGGTCAAGAAATTTAAAACAAATACCATTATGTATAAAATATTATTAGCTTTAAAATGAGTATTTATAGTCGAAACTATCACCTATATAACCAATAAAAAAATTTACTAAGAGATTTATGTTTATGTTACATTTTCCTTCACTTTAAATTAATTATTATAAAGTGTCAATTTCACTTACATGTTGCTCCATGTGGTTCCAAAATCGACCCAAGGATTCCCATGGTCGGACATGTGTCGGAAAATAAGATTATGAAACATGATAGGGATTTTAATATTATTATGATATTATTTGGTTTAAACTTATTTACCAAATTTACCCTTTAACCATGGTAAATAAAATATTACTCTAACTACTATTCATAATATCTAAAATCAAATTTTGTCTATTTACACAATTTGGACCTCCTGATTCCAAATATGTAAAACATTTTTCCAAAATCCAAACACATAAGTTTTCTGAATTAATATAAAATTAATTCTCGTGTCAAAACAAAAAAAACATATTTTTAACAAATAATAACTATCAATCGATTGACACTTCTTTCTATTCAATTTAAAAGTAAATTTACATAAAATGACAAAAATTGGATTAATTAATAAATATATAAACCAATTGCACTGTAAAACTATTTAAAATGATGATGAATCCATATAAATAAGTTATATTAAAAGACAGTTTTGAATTAAAATTCATTATTTTTCAGTAATCATTAAATTGGGAATATTATCAAAAAAATACCAAAATTTCAACCAATGTAAATTTTGATATCCCTATTATAAAGAAGAATATTATTTTATCATTTAGGATATATAAGTTTGAATAAAAATAGATTTAAAATGGGTTTTCAATTAAAAGGTAGTAAATCGACCTTTTAATAAATATTAGAGTGTTTATGCATAAAATTTTATTCACTCACATTTTAATCCTCTAACATTTATTAGGTAAATGTAAAAACATTTAACAAACATGTATAAACATATTGTAGTTAGGTATGCTCATTCATGCCAACACCACGACTAGGCGTTAACATCCATTTAAAATAATATTATATTATTACTTTCAGTATGACTTAGCCTTGTGTGGAACCAGTGATTTCAGAATAAAACCCATTATTGTGTGTCAGGTATGACATTGAAAAAAGAATACACATTAATGTAAAATTAATATTTTATTCAAAAATATTAATAAATATAAAAATATCATATTATTTATTTACTTGGATTGTTGAAGCCTTCCACCTTTTGGTAATTTCATCCTATAAATTATATTAACATATCAAATAATTGGGGGTATTTATCCCTCATAGAATTTTCATATTTCCACGTTGCCTCTTCAAACATATGGTTTTTTCAAAAAACTTTTACCTAATTAATTACTTTATTCTGCAACACTTTATCTCTTCGGTCAAGAATCCGAACTAGTTATTCCTCATTAGAACGATTCTCTTCCAACTGATCTTCTTATGGACTCAAAACATGAGATAGATCCGACATTTACATTCTCAACAATGAATCATGGAAAAAAATTTGTACCTAGAATAAACATGCAGGTAAAGAAAATTTGTATTCTATAGATTAAACTTTTTCTAGGATTTCATAAGGTCTAATGAACCTCAGACTCAACATTCCCTTCTAGCCAAAATGCATCAAACTTTTGGATTTAAAAACAATGAGTAGGACATGATCACATACCTCAAAATAATGATTGTTACTTCAATTATCTAGATAACTTATGTACCAACTATGTTTTGTTCTCATGTTATTTTGAATAAATTGAACTTTTCTTCCATCTCTTCTACCAATTTTGGTCCCCTCGGTTTCATTTTATCTAATTCATCCCAAAATGATGGTGTTCCACACTACTTTCCGTATAATTCCTCAAATGGTTCCATCTATAAACTAGAATGAAAACTATTATTAAAATAAAAATCATCCATTGAAAGATGATGGTCCCAACTTCTCTAGTAATCCATTGTGTAAGCATGCAACATATCTTCCAATGTCTGAATTTTTTGTTTTGACTACCCATATGATTGTGGATGAAAATATGTACTAAAATTTATTTTAGTACCCAACTACTTCTGAATGACTTTGAAAAAGATAGAATTAAACCTAGAATCATGATCACAAACAATGGAGAGGGGAACTCGATGCAACTTGAATATTTCATTAACATACAACTAAGAAAGTTGATCTGGATACACAGTATCTTGAACTGAAAATAAATGAGAAAAATTAGCCAATCGATCAACAATAAACTGGATTACATTATTATCTCGATAAGTATTTGGTAATCCAATAATGAAATCTAGGGACACATTTTACCATTTCCACTCTGGCATCAAAAAAGTCTGAAGCATCCCATTAAGTAACTGTCGCTATGATCTAACCTGTTTATAAGTCAAACACTTCACTGAAAAGTCTTGAATATCTCTATTCATTCCATCCAACCACTAATACTCTCTAAGATCATTGTACATCTTAGTACTGCAAAGATGAACTGAAAATGGAGAACTATGGGCTTCACATAACAACTCTATCTTCAACTGCGAATTACATTGAACAAATAATCTCTTACCAAACCTCAAAACAGAATCTTTATCAACGTTAAATTCAGGAAACTTACCCTTCTGAACCAAATCTAACTTTTTCTACAACTCACTATCTTCCTTATGCACATGATTAATTTTGTCTGATAGAGATGATTTCACAGACACCTGAAACAAAATAGTTTAATTTCTTACACCAATATCTTTTACTCCAAAGTTCTAAAAATCATTTATCCAAGGATCTTGTTCCAAACGTCACATGGTTATTTTAGCATTAATTTTTCAACTCAAAGCATCGACTACATTATTTACCTTTCCAAGATGGTAATGAGGTGTGAAATAATAATCCTTGATTAATTAAATAAATCCACTATGTCTAATATTCTTTTCTTTTTGAGTTAATATATACATCAAACTATTGTGATCAGTATATATTTCACACTTTACTCCAATAAAATGATACCTCCAAAATTTTAAAGCCAAAACAATATCTGCTACATTCAAATAATGTGTACGGTAATTTAACTCATGAGGTTTCAACTGACATGAAGCATAAACAATTACCTGATCATTTTTCATTAGGACACAATAATATCCTTCAAAGGAAGAATAAATGTAGATAAAAAATTCAATATCTCTAGAAGGCAGTTAAAAAACTGATGCATTCACCAATCTTCTATTCAATTCATAAAAACAATCATCACATTCTTTTGTCTAAATGAATTTAACACCTTTTCAAGTTAAATTTGTCGTTGGACTAGATAACCATTAAATATTTTCAACCAACCTATGATCAAAACCTATAAAACAAAGAAAACAATAAATATTGATTATATTTGTAGGTATTGTCCATTATTTAATAACTTCTGTTTTTAGAGGATCAGCATTTATTCCATTTTTTGAAACAATATGACCAAGGAAATATTTTTGACCCCAACTAACTGTTTCTGAATTACCCATAAAATTTATTTTATTAAATTGTTTTAAAGACAACCCCAAAATAACTTTCATGTTCCTATTTAATTTTTGAATAAACCAAAAAATCATTAACAAACACAACTACTTACTTATCTACGAACTCACGAAAAATTCTATTCATAAGATCCATGGATACACCAAGTGCATTGGATAACCCAAAATGCATAACAAAAAATTCATAATGGTTATATCTGATAAGAAACATAGTATTCAGAATGTATGCTTCCATTACTATCAACTGATAGTACCCCAACCTCAAGTCAGTCATTGTAAAATACTAAACTCCCTGGAGCCGATCAGACTAATCATCGATACAAAGAAAATTATACTTGTTCTTAAAAGTTATGTGATTCAATTCCCTATAATCAATGAAAAGTATCATTGAACCATTTTTCTTCTTATAAAACAAAATAGGATCGCCCCATGGTGATGTTCTAGGTCTATTGAATATTTTATCTAATAACTCCTAAATTTTTTTAACACTAATAGTTCAATTTGATCTATTCGATAGGGGGGTTTCAAATTGTCATAGAATCAGGAACTATGTCAACAGAAAATTCAACTTACTGATCATGTATTATACTAGGAAACTCATCAAGAAAAACATCAAGATACTCATTTACATCTAGAAAATCATTAATCTTTATAGTTGATTTTTTAAAAAAATATGTGCAAGGGAACATTCATTTCCACCTTTTAATAGTTTCTCAGCATTTTGATATGTTATCAAAAGTAAGAGTTCATGTTTGTAGACAAACACAAATTCTCTCTTAAAAGATTCTTCTTTACCTCTACTATCAATATTAGAATGGTAAATAGAAATCCAATCCATAACCAAAGTAACATCAATATCTTCTAGAGAAAAAAGAATAATGTTTTTAGGATGATTTTGTTTTTAACATGGGGATAGGAAGGTTCTTAAAATTTATTTTTGACTGAAAACATCCCCCGTTATATTTACAATAAGTTTACGATTTATATAATCAAATGGAGGGAGATTGATATATAAATAAAATTTCAAAGGGTTTTTTACACCATATAAAATAAAGTTGTGTATAAATCAAAATATCCCTCAATGAAAGGAGATTGAGATGAGGCACCTTACCTTGTTTCCTTCCTGACTTGTTCATTCTTTATTCTTCTAAATAATAAACTAATTTTAATTTCTACCTGATTAGGAAGTTTTTTAATGTTTATTAATCCTTTTATTTTACTTATTCCCAAATCATAAACATTACATAATCACATAAATTAATAACAGTCATTTTATCGATATTTGGTACTTGCGTCAAAAATGACCTTTTTATAATGAAAAGTTTTCCATGTGGTCAAAATTCGTGAAATAAATAATCGCATTGTTTGTTAACAATATAATATGTAGAAAAATATTCCCAATGAATGAAATGAAATTTAAAAGGGGTTTTTACACCATACAAAATGAAGTCGTGTATAAATCAAAATATGCCTCAATGAAAGGAGATTGAGATGAAGCACCTCACCTTGTTTCCTTCCTGACTCGTTCGTTATTTATTCTTCTAAATAATAAAATGATGTTAATTTCTACCTGATTAGGAAGATTTGTAAAGTTTATTAATCCTTTTATATTACTTATTCCCAAATTATAAACATTACATAATCACGTAAATTAATAACAGTCATTATATCGATATTTGGTACTTGCGTCAAAAATGACCTTTTTATAATTAAAAGTTGTCCATGTGGTCAAAATTTCACAATACACATAAGGATATTAATGATTTAGATATCATATATAGCATATATATATATATCCAGTATATATATGTATTAATAATAGTACATAACATTTATAGATAATAAATGAAATCCATCATTCATGGAGATTATATGTCGTACGAACACATGAAAAAAACTATCATTTCAATTATGTATTTAATTGAATGAAAACTTAATGAAAAATATGTATATTATAATTAATATATAATATCAAAATTTATTTTACTATCTCCATCCTTTATACATTCCACCTATGGCATGAACGAGGCATATCACATTGAGGGAGCGGTAGTCTGGACATCATCTAATGAAATTATCTTATTTATCCATTGTGGACACCATAAAGGAAAGATATAAATGTAAAATAAATAATCATAGAGATGATAAAAATATAAAATATATCACCAATATATATTGTGACATCTTACTATCCACCATATGAGGTGGTATTAGATAATTGAACAATCATCATTTCGTGAGGTAGTAGTTTGTTGTTCACAAAAATAATATGTTTGTATCCATAAGATGGATGGGTTTGGATGTGTAATTCTAATTCATCTCATAAAAATATCATATTATATTTAGGATACTATTATTGTAATAAAATAAAATAATAAAAGTATTTTAGGGGGTAAGATAAGTAAAATAAATGAAATGAACTTCAGAGAAGACGTTAACGTTAAATTGGGAGAATTCCTTCGGTTTGAACAAAAAGGATTTCTTGATCTGCCTTTTACATATGTTAAGGCTTCTAAGTGGAATATTGATATGTTGGGAGTTTATTTGGGAGAATTTCCGGTGAGGCATGGTGAATTTAGTGGTGTGAGTAAGGGTTAGAGTTGACAACTTTTTATAACTGGGGAGAGGGGCTCTTTAGGAAAGTTTGAAAATATTATATTGTTATTAAAAAAAATTCGATTTCAAAAGGTCCCCAAAACATTTAATTTTAATAAAAGGTGAGTATTGATCTACATCCTCTTAGAAAATGGCTTTTAGACATGTTTAGGCAATAAAAATAATGTTATCATTTAGCTTTAACCTTTACATAACTAAGTAATCTTTTACGATGTCCTCTTGTATAATCCTACTGTATAGTTATTATATGTACAATAAAATGACAAGAGGCCAAAAAATGGATCCTTAATGAAATTTTTAACATCATATATATAATTTCTGCGAATATTAGATATTTAGGATTTTTTTATCTTTTAATAAAATAGTATTCCTTTTAAAAACTCCTTTATGTCCATTTATAAACTATTTATATCCAGACATTTAAACAAAATCTATAACAACTTGATTATTTAGAAAACATATATTAATTCAAATTTAACAATTTATAATTCGCCATAAAATTCTTGGATGGCATAAAAGGATTCATAGTAAATTTATTAAAATATTTATAATCTAATTTATTTAAAAAAAGTTTTAATGAGGTAATCATTATATCATCATGGTGTCATAAATATATTTATATATATTATGTATAAATATTATTAATAAAACACCATGATGTAAGAAATGTTTATTTATTTATAGTGACTATTTTTAGTCGAAAATATCACATATATAACCAATTTTTAAATTTTTTTACTAAGAGATATATGTTTATTTTACATTTTCCTTAACTTTAAATTAATTTTTATAAATTTTCATTTTCACTTTCAAGTGGCTCCATGGGGTCCCAATGTAATATGAAGGATTCTCCTGGTTGGAAATGTTTTATCCAATAGGATTAGGACATGTGTTTGGGTAATTTAATATTATTATCGAATTATTATTTTACACTTATTTGTCGGATTTACCCTTTAACCACGGTAAATAAAATATTTACTGTAGTTAATATTCATAATATCTAAAAATAAAAGATATATATTCACAAAATTTGTAATACCTTATTCAAAATATGGAATCTATTTTTTCTAATTCAAAACACAAATGTTGTAGAAATTAATTTGAAATGAATTCCTTTTTTCAGAACCAAAAATGTGTAATTAAGAAATTATATCTATCAAACGCTTGACATGTGTTTATGTTCAATTTCAAGGTGAAATTACATGAAATTACCAAAATTAGATTAAATGGTAAAAATATAACCAAATTAAACATTAAAACTAATAAAAAAGATAATATATCCATATAAGTAAATTAGATAAAAAGGCAGTTTGGAATTAGAATGTAGTATTTTTCACTATTCATTAAAAATTATCATTATCAGAAAAACAACAAAATTTCATCCAAATTAAATTTTGATGTCCCAATTCTAAATAAGAATATTATATTTTCAAATAGAACATATAAAAGTGAAAAAATAGATTTAAAGATGGGTTTCCTTTCAAACGTGGAAGATCGACCTTTTAAACAATATTAGAGCGTTTATGCTCAAAATATGACTCATTCACAATTGAAGCCTCTAAATATTATTGGATAAATGTAAAACCATTTGATAATGAAGTATAATAATATTTTAGTTAGATCTATTTGTTCCATCCAATACAACTTCTAAGAATTAACTAACATTTAAAATAATATATTGTTATTATTTTTTAGTCTGAATCAGCCTTGTATGCAACATAATATTTCGGAGAAACCCATCATTGCGTGTTAGGCGTGCCAAAGAACATAGCATCCCTATAAGGTAAAGTTAATATTTAATTAAAAATATTAAAAAATATGAAATTATCATATTCTTTATTTACCTAGGATGTTATATTCATACATTGATGGTGTCTACTTGGTGTGACTGGGTCTATGGTCAGAAGGATCTCAAAAATGAATTCTTACACTTCATTCAATATAAATGTAATTTTTGTCCTATATGAAAATAAATTATTGAATAATTTATTTTTAGTGAAGTTACATAAATAGATATAAATATAAAAGTGTTTTTATAATCCACTAACCCATTTTTATAGAAATCAACCGCTTTTGAAAACATTTATTAGAAACTGTTTATTTCCTTTAAAAATGCCCATTCAAAAATAATTTTAAAATAATTTCTAAATATTCACATTCCAAAATAAATATAAAAACATTTTTATTAAAAAATAAAAATTATCATGAATAAATAATCATCCAGATAAACACCATTCCATTGGTAATAAAATATAATTTTTTGACAAACATGTAAAATCATTGAATTAAATGGTATCAATTGTACTATGAGTTGAAAACTCGATAATCCCATTTTAAAAATAATCTAGTATCATCAATAACCCACAATGATCTATGATTAGTGGAATTAGGCATGGTTTATTGGGTTTCTTGACATATCCCCCTTATTGAATCTGAAACATCACTATTTAACACCCCTTAAAGTCAATAAGGACACCATAGACTCTTATGTGGGTTAGAATTTCCTAGGGAACTAGATAGAGCATGTATATTGAGAAAGATTAATATTAATGTGGACCTTCTAGTCAATTACCCATTATCCTATGATAAAACATATTAAATTTGAGAAATCAAAAAAATACAAATGAGTACATAAATCAAGAACAAAATAATTTTAAATATATATTATATCGTCTCTAATACACTTGCAAGACTCATCCCCAAACACAATATCCACTTCAGATCTATTAAATTACAACCCCTAATGGTATATAATGAGAAGGAGTATATTTTATGGGTCTCACTATAACATCCCATGTAAATATCGAATAATACATTTTCATATTTATTAATATTTGTGAATTAAATATTAATTTTACTTTAAAGGGGGTTCTATGTTCGATGGAGTACCTAATACGCAACAATGGGTTTCATTGAAATCTTATGTTGCACACAATGCTATGTCCTATTGAAATTAATAATATAATATTGTTATTTTAAATAGTATTTAATTCCTAGACATTTTAATAGTGGGAATGCATAGAAATAAATAAATTATTATTATATAATGTTGTTAAATGTATTTACCTTTATCCAATAAAAGTTAGAGGCTTAAAATATGAAATAATATAATTTTAAGCATAAATAGTCTATTATTCATTAAAAGGTGGATTTACTGAATTTTAATGGAGAAACCTCTTTAATCTACTTTTGGACACTTATATATGTTAAATTTTATGAAATAAAATTCTTATTTCGAATTGGGAGAACAAAATTGTTTTTGGGTAAATTTTTGGTATTTTTCAGATAAAATTAATTTTTTAATGAATAGATAAAAATACTTTATTTTAATTTAAAACTTTCTTTTAATATTTTTTTAATATTTCTAGTTTATCTTCTAAATTGGTGCTAAATTGTAATTATATTATATTTTTACCATTGAATCCAATGTAGGTTCTTGGATGAAATTTTACTTTGAAATTGGACCTAAACAAGTGTCAATCTTTTGATTGTTATTATTTCTTAAAAACACGCTATATGTTTTGACAACGGGAACTAATTTTAAATTAACTAATCCAATTTATATGTTTCTAATTTGTTAATATAGACATCATTATTGAATTTTTTATATCAAATATATCTTAGGGTGAATTTTTTGTATTTTTTAGAAAAACATCAATTCTTGACGAATAGTTAAAATACTTTGCTGTATTTAAAAAACATACTTTTTTATTTAAATGAAAATTTATCACTTATGGGAATTGAATCTAGAAAATATTACATATATGGTTGTCATAGTTATGTAAAATTTGGATCATTAAGATGAAATTATTTTTTGATGAATAGTAACTTTTGACTTTTATTTACCGTGGTTAATGTTATATTGGGAAATTCAAGGTAAAAACATTATTATAATAATATAAAATTAACTTAACACTTTTCCATACCATATTGGTTGAGTAATGGCCAACCACAAAAATCGTTTGGTGAGAATTTGGGCTTTTCAAAGCAACATGGGTAAGATAATGATATTAATAACTTTTTTTAAAAGTAAAAGTAAAAATATCATAAACATGTATTGATTTGCTAAAAAAATTTAATTTGGGTTTATATAATTGATATATTTGACTATAAATATTAATTAGAAATCTAAAAAATATTTCCTACATCATGGTATTTTATTTATAATTTCTAGACATCAAATAAATGAAATTATTTATAACACAATAATGATGTTGTGTTTACCCCATTAAAGAATGATTTAAAGAAATAAGATTATAAAATTTAAAATAATATCCAAAAACTATCCCATTATTATGGAATCATTTTATTTGGAAAAATAGGCATCTTATCATCTTCTTTAAAAAATTTTGGACCCTAAAAAACAGAAAATCATTATATAAAAAAAATTATATTTTCCAATATTCCTATTGAGCCCCTCCCCCGTTATAAAGAGCCCTCACCTCTAACCCACTACTCCCACAACTCAAGCCCATTGTCTCATCCAAACTCTGCCAAAATAATCTCTTGTGTTCCATCTCTTCCTTTTATAATCCTTACCTTAGGCATAAGGAACTTCAAGTAATCCTTTTGGATCAATCCCAAGGGAGTTAACTGATTTAAAGGTAACATCTTCTTTTATGTTCTTTTTTGTTATTTTACTTCTCCAACACCCAAAAAACTTTTTATTTAATTATTTTAAAACAAAAATAGTATCCTAAAAATAATAGGTTTTTTATATGAGTTGTATTTGAACAACACTAACTCACACCTCCATCAAATGGATAAAGAACATATTTCTTCTGTGGACAGCGAACTACTGCCTCACGAAACGATGATTGTTCAATCATCTCCTACCACATAATATGGGGTCCATTGTGATGGAAATGTATTTATATGTTATATATATTATGTTTATATTGTCTCTATGCTTCAGTACTTATTATTTATAGCATAGAAATATGGTTTCCATAATGGGTAAACACGATAATTTCATTTTTTGAAGTGCAGACTACCACCCCCTGAAATTGATCTGACTAATTCATTCCATAAATGTAATGTATAAAAGATAGATTTAATGAAATTATATATAATATTATATTAGAATTATAATATACCTATTTATCATTATTTTTTCATTTCATTAAAAGTTTGAAATGGAAATTAAATTACCGTTTATGCATACGTATGGTTTACCGTCTCCATGAATGGTGCATTTATTTTCTTACCTCCATATGTAATGTACTATTATAGATACCTATATTTATTATATATATATAATATATACGATATATAAATATTTAATATAATTATGGAGATAATGAATTTTTCACCACATGGGAATCTTGAAAATATTAGATGTTTATTTTTGACCCCAGGACCAAATATCAACAAAATGATGATTATTAATGTAAATGATTACGTAATGTTTATAACATGGAAATAAGTGATATAAAAATAATTATAAACATGAAAAAGGATCTTAATCAAGTATAAATTAAATTTATTTTTTTATTCAAGAGATTAAAGAATGAACGGGTCATGTCGGACACGAGGTAAGGGATTTCATCTCAATATTCGGTTATTGAGGCGTATTTTGTCTTAGACACAACATTATTTTATATGGTTTACAAAAACCATTTAATTTTCATTTTATTCAAAGTTAATCTTTTCTTACGAGGATTTTTACTAAAGTACTAAAAAAGAATGTTTCTTTTTAACATAATTGGTGACAATGAACTTTTCCACCGCCGTAAGTATTATTTGATGTTTTTCTTCCTTGAAAAGTTGTAATGTTTATAAAAGGAAATTAATACCATATATATTTTATATATATTGGTATTGAAAATAGTCTCGAAAATATATTGGTTATGTTAATATATTAAAATGATGTATTGTGATTGAAATGTGGAAATACTATCTTTCCTATATTTTTTATGTGTTATGAATATGATATGGTTTGTGGGAATTATTTACATATATAGGTGGTTTTGTGATACAACGAGGGTTATAGATGCCGAGATAGATCTCCAATGTATTGGATAACATTACAGAGGTAAACATGATTGTATCTTCTAAGAGATTTAAAGAATATACTCTTATGCATATTCCAAATGTAACTCCCAACGTAGTTGTGAAAGCTACAATGTAAGTATGTTATGGATGCCACATGTTACCTTTATTATTTGTGATTACTAAGTGTTGTTCATAAATAATATGATTTCATGATGTTTGTTAAAGAGATTATGTTATGTATGTACTGACGAAATATTATTTTATTTCATATTTTTATAACCCTTACTGTGCTTTTTATTCTCATCCCATGTTTTGAAATGTTTTTTACCAGACTTGAAGATGAATAGGGTCAACGATAGTATCATTGAAAAGTCATGTTTTCTAAAACATGGAACATGACATGGCCCTTTTTTTCATGAAATTATAAATTATCAAAAAATGGATACTAAGTAGAAGATTCTACATTATAATTTTTGAGATTTAATGAAATAGTTATCTCATAGTTCTCTAAAACTCTAAACCTGAAAAGATCCTCTATGTTAATTATCCATTTAATTCAATATTATGTAATATATTAAGGATGGGTCTTTATATTTGGTATAGAGGCCAGTTTAGGTGACATTATGAGTTATGATATTTCTAAATTAATATCCGTAAATTAATTAAAGTTAATATAAAAATGATATAGCATTTACAGATTACCATGTTGCTTCTTCTAATATACTTATATGTTCACAATGGTTTTCCACATAGGAAATGGGGAATCTAGTATGGGACAAAATTAAGAGGAATACAACCATCCAAATCCGAAACCTAATATGGTCAGAATCAGAACTGAACTGTTTTTTGAAGTGATGTCGCAATTTAATGAGGCTATAATTTGTGGTGGTATCCATGCACGAGATCAGCCAGATCAACCACAAAGGAACATGTCAGTAGTTGAGCAATTTATGTGGCAATATCCCCCATAATTCAAAGGATCATCTGACACTATGCTAGATAAAGGGTGGATTAAGGCACTATTGAATATGTTTTATGTCATGGGGTGTTTTTTAAATCAAATGGTTAGTCTTGTGGTTTACCATTTTGAAGGTGAAGCCAATCAGTGGTGGTCGATGGTGAAAAATATCAGGGATAGTGAGGATATTGATGCTCTTGATTGAGATGAATTCAATGGTATGTATCTTGAGAACTTTATTCATATGGTGTTTCATCATAGTATGAAAAACAAATTCATATAATTGAGGTAGGAGGATGACTCAGTATCTTCTTATGAAGAAGAATTCACATGGAAGGCTATGTAATGTACAAATTTCATATGAGATAGTGATAGTAAAATTAAACCTTTTTTACTGAGGATTAAATCAGAAGTATCGAAGGGATTTAGCATATTGTGAGTTCAAATGATATGATAATGTTGTTCTATTTGTAGAGAATGTGGAAATGGAGTTTTCTAATGCTCAGATGTGCTTTGAAAAACAATAGTATAAGTGGCCGAGGTGGTATACGAAGGGTAATAACTCTTTAAAAATGTCTGATGGTAAGAAAATTATGTTTACTTTTTGTGAAAATTGTGGTCAAAATAATGTTGGGGAATGTCTTTTGAATTCTAGTAAGTGTTACAAATGTAGTAAAATGATACATAAGGCTCGTAGTTTCACGGAAAATGATCAGGTTAATGGTAATAAAAGACAATATATACAGTCAATATGTTTTTTTAAGTGTAATGAAATGGTTCATAATGAAAATGAGTGTCCAATGAAGAACTCAACTGAGGGAAAGAAGGCAGACTACATGAATAAAGGGGTGGTGAAATCCTTTTAAACTACTTGAGTAGATGTTGGGACATTATATGAAGTCGTATTACATACAATGTTTGTTTTTTCAGATTATGACAATTTGTTATTTGAATCAGGGTCTTCAAAATCATTCATTTCTAAGAAGTTTTCTAGTAAATTGAGAATTACATCTCAAGATATGAATCCTGGACTTATGGTAAAAACACTGGGGAAAATATTGAGATAAAAAGAATCTATAAGAACCTTTCAGTCCTTGTATCTGGAAAAAATCTACCTGAAAACTTTATTGTTTTTATCTTTTGTAGCGTTTTATGTTATTTTGGGATTAGATTGGATTTCTATTTATCATTCTAAAATTGACTGCATATATAAAGAGGATTAAATTTAGAAAGAATTTGAGTTTGTGTACAGGAATAAACCCTAAATTTTTATAACATATCAAGAAGATTAAAACTAGTAAAAGATTGAAATGAATGTTTACATGAACCTATTGGTAAAAACAATACAAATATACAGATTAATGTTGGGCCAATGGTAAATGAGTACCTTGATGGTTTTTTTGATGAGATTCCAGGTATTAAACAGGATCGGGAAGTTGAATTTACCATTGACTTTGTTCTTGATGCTAATCCAAATTCAAAACCTTCTTATAGAATGATTCAAATTGAACATTTACAGAAAAATAAGCAACAGAAGGAGTTATTAGGAAAAGGTTTCATTCAACCCAGCACATCACCATGGGGTTCGCCTGACTTGTTTGTAAAAAAGAAACACGGATCAATGAGACAATGCATGGATTATAGAGAATTTAAAAACATAATTGTTAATAACAAGTATCCTTTTCCTCAGATCGATGATTTGTTTTGTTAGCTACAGGGAGCTCATTATTTTTCGAATATTGAAATGAGGTTGAGGTAACATCATTTTAATGCAAAGGAAGAAAATATTCCAAAGATCGGAGTTCATACTAAATATGGCCATTATGAATTTTTGGTTATGCCTTTTGGATTAACCAATACACCTAATTTACTAAGGGATCTTATGAATAGAATTTTCTATGAGTTCTTGGATATGTTTGTGGTTGTGTTCCTTGATGATATTTTGGTTTATTCCAAATGTAAACATGAAACGTAAATTCATTTTAGGGTTTTCAAGCAAACCATATTATAAAATAAACTATTTGGGAAATTCCAAAAGTGTGATTTTTGGTTACAAAAAAGTTCATTTCATTTCCACATTGTTTATAAAAGGGATTAAATGTTGATACTCTTAAAACAAAAGGTGTTGAATAGTATCCAAGACCTCAAACTTTTACCAAAATCCATAGTTTTCATGGTTTTGTGGGTTATTAATGGAGGTTTGTTGAAACCGTTGAACGATTATATAGCCCACTGACTAAGTTAACTAAAATAGGTGTTAACTTCTATTTGATCAAAGAATGTGATGATTTATTTCAAGAATTGAAAAGAAGATTGGTGAATTCTCATATTTTGGAATTACCTTCCAAAATGGTGAGTTTGTTATCTACAATGATGCCTCATTGAAAGGACATGGTTGTGTCCTTTTGCAAAATGGGCAGGTAATTTCTTGTGCTTCACATATTTTGAAACCTCATGAGTTAAATTAACCTTAAAATGATTTGAAATTAGCAGCTTATTTTTTTCCATAAAATTTTGGAGGCATCATTGGTATGGAGTAAAATGTGAAATATATACTTACCAAAAAAGTTTAAAGTATATATTCCCTCAGAATGAATTAAACATGAGACAGAGGATATGGGTAGAATTAATCAATGATTATGATTTCATGATCCTTTACAATCCATGAAAATAAAATAATGTGCCTGATGATTTGAGCCGAAAATGTAATGCTTTATTAACCATGATATGTTTAGAATGAGATCCTTTGGTTATTAATTTGATGAACATTGTCAAAGAAGTTGTTGGTGTGGGTAATTCCTCTGTTTTGTTTTAGTTGCCAGTTGAATCATCTATGTCAGATAGAATTAATCAAGGAAATAAATAAGACAATTAGTTGGAGAAAAATGAAGAGGAGGTTTAGAAGGGTATGTTTCCATATTTTAATATTGATATTGATTGTGTTTTGAGTTTTGGGAAGAGATTATGTGTTCCTTGTGATTCAACGTTGAAGAAATATTTATTATGTAAAGATCATATTTCTTGGTTTTTAGTTTATCCTGGAAGTACTAATATGTACATAGATATTTGGGATTATTACTGGTGGGATGGAATGAAAACAGATATTGCTGACTTTACTGTGAAGTGTTTGACTTGTTAACAGGTTAAATCAGATGGGTAGTTACTGAAAGGGATGTTCCAGTCTTTACCAGTTCCATAGTGGAAATGGGAAAATATATCCATGAAATTCATCATGTGGTTACCAATTCCATCTATAGGTAATAATGCAATCTGGGATATTGTTTATTGATTGACTAAATATACCCATTTCCATCATATACGAGATAATTTTTTTATAGATCAAATTTCTCTTTTGTATATTAAAGAGATAGTGTAACATCCCAGGTAAATAAGGAATATAAATTTTCATATTTATTAATATTTTTGAATTAAATATTAATATTAATTTAATTATGATTCTATGTTCAATGTCATACCCAATACGCAACAATGGGTTTCTTTTAAATCCTATATTGCACACTAATAATACGATAATATTATTATAATTGGTAGTTAACACCTATCCATTGTGTTGGAGGGAATGGATAAAACTAACTACAATATGATTATATATGTTTTTTAAATGTTTATAAATTTATCCCATATATTTTAGAGAATTATGATAATAAAAAATCTGATTTTAAGTAAAAATACTCAAATACTCATTAAATGGTAGATTTACGACCTTTTTATGGAGAAACCTATTAAAATATATTTTTGGTAACTTTTATAAGTTTAATTTGAAAAAATAAAAATCATATTTAAAATCATGAAATTCAAATTTATTTGCATGAATTGTTTTGTATTTTTTTAATAAAAGATAGTTTTTAATGAATAGTGGAAAATACTGTATTTTAATTCAAAAATGCCTTTTAACATAATTTTCTATAAGGTTATATTATATATTTAATTGGTTTTAAAGATTAATTAGATTAATTTGTTACTATTTAATCCAATTTTGTTCATTAGTTATAACTTACCATTGAAATTGGACATAAAATGGTGTCAAACTTTCGATAGTTATTATTTCTTAAAAACCCGAATTTTGTTTTGATAGAGGGAATTAATTTTAAATTAAATTATGCCACTTATGTGTTTTGAATTTGTAAAAATTGATTCCATATTTGGAATCAGGGGGTTCATATTTCATAAATATGAATCGTTTATTTTTAGACATTATGAATATTTACTTCAGTAAAAATTTTACTTACCATGGTTAAATGATAAATATGGTAAATAAGGCTAATAATATATTTTTAAAATAATATAAAATTAACCTAATATGTGTCCTAATCATATTTGTTATAACATATCCTTCAATGGTCATCCTTGGGTCGATTGTGGGACCCCATGGTGCCACTCGAGAGTTATAATGACACTTTATTTTAAATTACTCAAAGTAAATGGAAAAATGATATAAACAAATATATTTTAGTAAATAAATTTTTACATGTGATTATATAAGTTATTTCTTAGAATATAAGTATGCTTTTGAAATCAAAAAATATTTACTACATCTTTTTATTTCTTTTATAATATTTTGACATCATATAAATAAAATTAATTATGACACAATAATGATGTAGTGTTTACCTCATTAATGAATGATTTAAATAAGTAAGATTATAAACACTAAAACAATATCCAAAAACTATACAATTCTTATTGGATTATTTTATTTAGAACATGAGCCATATTATATTTTAATTTAATTTTTTTGGATATTTTTTAACCGAATATATGTTTATAATAATATAATTCTTTCAAATGTTCATAAAGAGCCCCTCCTCCCCCTTATAAAAGGACACCATTTATAACCGATTACTCACACTTCTAAAGCCCCTTGGATCATCCAAAATCATCCTAAATAATCTACCCACATACCTCTACTCCTCTTATAGTCCTTACCTTAGCGAGAAGGGACTTCAAGTATTCTTTTTGGTTCAAACCAAAAAGAAATACCCAATTTAAAAGACAACGTCTTCTTTTATGTTAATTTCTTTTATTTTATATCTCCAAACCCCTAAACTATTTTTATTCATTTATTTTAAAAAATCCAGTATTCTTACTATACTATGTTTTTATTATGGTAATGATTCAAACTACCCTTACAGACACCTCCATATAATGGGTAAAGAACTTATTGTTTCAATAGACGTCAAACTACTACCTCACGAAACGATGATTGTTCAATTATCTTTAACCGCCTCTCATGGTGGCCATTATGATGGAACTATATTTATATAAGGGATATATAATATTTATATTCTATCTATTCTTATGTATTTATCATCTATATCATACCTTTATGGTTTCTATTATGTGTAAACGTGTTAATTTCATTTGAGCAAGTGCGAACTACCACCCCCTCAAAGTGATATGACTCGATTCATGACATATGTGGGACATATAAAGGATGGAGTTAGTGAAATAATATATTATATTATACTAGAATAATAATATACCTATATAGAATTATGTTTTCATTACATTAAAATAAGAAATTGAAATGAAAATAGAGTTAATGCGTACGTACGGCTTACCGTCTCATTAACGGTGCATTTCATTTATTATCTACAAATGTTATGTAATATTATAAGTACATATATATACTGGATATATATGATATATATGATATCTAAATCATTAAAATAATTATGTATATAATGGAATTTTTTCAACATGTACAATTTATAATTATAACAATTTCATTTTTAACTCATGTTCCTACCATCGACAAAATGTCCAATATGTACTCAAATATTTAACCAATTGTTATAGAAAGGTAAGAAGTGATATTAATATAATAATAGACATGAAAATTTTTCATAATAAAATAGAAAGTAACATAATTTTATTATTCAGGAAATTAAAGAATTAACGGATCAAATGGGACACACGGTAAGGGACATCGTCTCAATCACCTTTCATTGAGGCATATTTTGTTTTATACACGATTCTATTTTATACAGTATGTAAAAACCTTTGAATTTTTATTTCATTCAAATGGAATCATTTTCAATGAGGAGTTTTAAGAAACAAAAAAATATTGTTTTAAGCTAAGTGGTGATAACGTCTTTTTCGTCTACCTCTAGTATTATATGATCATTTGCTTCCTTAACCGGCTGTAATGTTTTTAAAGGGAAAACAAATATCAGATACTCTTTTTAGTATTTTTGTATTGAAAATGTTTTTTATAATTGATTTTTTAATGTCAATATATTTAATTGATATATTTTTATTGTTTTTTGGTAATGTTATATTTCCATTATATTTGTTTTATGTGTCATGATTTAATAATAGTACATGGACATTTAAGTGGTGGTTACATGATAAACCAAATAACGAGTGGTGTCTTGATAAACTAGGATGGTTGGTTACGTTATAACCTCTAATAAATTGGGTATGGAAGTTGGACTTATGGATATTCCATTTAGTGAGACGTGTAGAAGTTGATTGTATGGTTATTCCATCTAAGTATGTTTATGTCCCAAGTTACCTTTATATGTTATTTTCTCTTTATATGGGTTTTGTGCTAATATTTTGGTTAAAATGGTTAGAAATGATCTTTTATACATTGAATAGTATTTTCTACATCATAAAGGTGAAAAGTATTACTTATGATAGGGTATTCATGGTTTACTTGTTGTTTTGAAAAATTAACAGTTTTCCTTCTGTTTTTATCCCTTACTGAGATTTTTAAATTCATCCCATATTTTTGAAATGTTTTTCACATGACATAAAGTGAAATTGGGTCGAGGATGGGATCAAGGGAAATGTCATTATGTCTAAAACATTGAACTAGACAACACTATTTTTTCCAAGAGTTTATATTTTCTAAAAAAATAGAAAATGAGTAGATTTGTATACATTCAAATTTTTGAGATGAAATGTAATAGTTATTTCATAAATCTATAAAACTCTAAACCTGAAAATATCCTAAATTTGAATTATTCATTTAATTCAATATTAGGAAATGTTTTAAGATCATTTCCTTATAGTTGGTATCAGAGTTCGGTTTAGACAAATTTAGGAGTTAAGATACTGTTAAATTAATATCCCTAAATTATTTTTTTGTCTATGTTATGATTGAAATGATATATCATTTACATATTTTCATGTTGCTTCACCTAAGATATTTCTATGTTCAAAATGTTTTTCCATAGAGGAAATATGGCATCTATGTTTGAAAGCCATACAAAGGAGAGTAACCTTCTAAATTAGTAACCTAAGATGGTCGAAATCAAAACTAAATAGTTTTCTATAATTATGGCACATATTACTCAGGCTATAAATGTTGGTGGTATACATGCATGAGATTACCCAGAAATGATGGTCCCGAGTGCAACAGAAGCTCATGGGTGGATCTGCCCACTTGACTTTGGCTCATTAGCAATGATCAATCAGGGATCAATATGATGATAAATGATAGACTCCATGGATCGAATCATAGAAATAGAAAAATAAGAAGAATAGTCCTGATACTATAAAAGAGGATACTCACATGTTGATTATAAATAATTTAATTAATTGACAAGAAGTACCTTCTATGGTGTTCTTTATTTGTTTATATTTTGGATCACGTTCTGATGTGATTCTTCGTTGTGTCACAGAAGCCAAGTGTAGACTTCCTCTAGAGGTGATCCACACGTGCACTACATATCTCCGGATGATGCTAAAGGAATCTCTGAGTGCTAGCATTGAGAATCCATTTCTTGCACTGTCCGCCTTAGATCGCCTTGATCTGATGGATGAGGATCTATCTTGGTATTGAGGGAATTCTTGGAGGAATGAGTTATTTCGTCCTTGTGAGAATTCTATAAAATTGTTGTCCATAATGATTAGGGAAAAGTGTTGGGGTTGTGAGGATATTTATAATCGGGTTTGATGTTATAGAGTTACGTCAATAAATAAACACGTTTTTCGTTTTATTTATTTCATTGACACTTATTGAAAACCGCCATGTCGAATCATTAATTCCTTGACATGCACCCATGCTGAATATAAAAAATATCATTTAATAAAATGATATTATTTCCTCAAAATCCCAACTGGAAAAACTACACCGCTTGTATTCATTAATACATGGTGTGTACTCATTTTTCATTTCCCTTCCAAAATTAAAACTACACGGAATGTACATAAAATGTACAAGACGTGTATATCTTGTGTTCATTTTATTCTTCCTCCAACATTGAAATGATTTAGGCCTCCTTGAATAATTATTAAGCCACCTACAAGAATAATCTTTATTCTACTTGATATAATTGAATTCACATAGTGTATGATCCTCCAGGCCTCTTTCACATATCCATTATGCGGCCTTGCCTAAAGTCCAATATTACTGTCTAGTAATGGGTCAAGTTACCCAATAGAAAGAATTTGATGCCTCATTTTCGTGTCACATCATATGAACTTTTACCATATAATTTAATCCGGTTTTTCTCAATATCTCATTTGGAAGGATTCATGGATGTGTCATAAATCGATATGGTAGATCTGTCATTCTTTGACTTCTAGAAATAAAATCGTTGTGACACCAAGGCCATGGAATTTATCAATTAGTTCTATTTTAATAAAATGGCCCAAGATATCTACTTCTATAAATATGGATGTGATAAATCCTCTCTCTTCTTATCCATTAACAACATGTCATTCATGACTCACCCAACACACCATACTTCCTGCCAACTTTCATCATTATATTTTTCTCAAGAAAATCTAAGTGCGCAAGTCCTGACATGATTTAATGATAATATTCTATGCTAAGGACTATTACACTGGTTAATCGATAGCAATGTCTGATGAAACCAAGACATGAATATTTACTACCGGCCGGTCTGTTCTAAAAATGTCCCATCTTGGAGATTACCAAGTGCGAACTCCATGAGAGATAGAGTCTATTCTTCTTATGAGTACTCGCACTTGATGGTCTCTATACAATGTGTCATATCATAGTATTTCATCGAACCGTAGAACCTTATTAAAAATATCGTTATAGAATTACATGGTTCTCATCATAGCAGTGATCTGCCATGACCATATTTGTGCAACATATATTCCAAGACATTGTCATATTATAGTAATGTGGAACAATGAACAATATATAAAAAGTTTACATTCATGTAATCAATGTATAAACAATATTTTCTCAATACACCAACTCTTACAGACTCCCACTTGTACTATAGCCAACTGCCTATGAAATTTAGTCCACTAGACCTCACATGATGATCATGTTTCTACGTAGTGAAATCTTTAGTAAAGGGGGTTTCCACCTTCTCTTGCATGGAAATACTGATCACTCCAACTTCACCTCTCTGAGAAAAATCTCTCAAGAGACGATACATCTGATGTATGTGCTTTTTTCCACTGATGTGACCTTGGCACTTTTTCAAGTTCCACCGCTGTAGTACTATCACTATAGAGTGTGATATGATATATACTGAAAGGTACTACATCCAACTCTTATATGAAGCTTCGTATCCATACTGCATATTTAGTGGCCTCAGAAGCTGCAATATACTTGGAATCTGTTGTATAATCTGCAACCACACTGTTCTTTGAGCTCTACAAGCTCACTGCACCTCAATTCAAACTGAATAAGTTTCCATTCTGCGACTTCATGTCATCGTGATCAGTCTGGAAACTAACATCCACTTTTCCCCTGATTACTAGTTCCTCATCTCCTCCATAAATGAGGAACATATCCTTAGTATGCATTATATATTTATGGATAGTCTTGACTACCATCCAATGGTTTTCATCTGGATCAGCATGATATCGTCCTACACACATAATGCGTAAGAAATATCTATCCATGTACATAGAATAAAATACATGACAACCCCAGTTGCGGATGTGTAATATATCCATGCCATTTTATTTATTTCCACATGTGTTTGAGAGGCATTTTCTAGGAAAGATGATTGTCATGTGACACTGTAAAAAATCCCTTCTTGGACTATTCCATAATGAATCTCTTCAGTATCTTGTCAATGTATATAGTTTGACTAAGGCCCATCATTATCTTTCATATATCACAATGGATCTTTATTCCAAGAATATATACTGCCTCCCCCAAGTATTTTACAGAGAAGAATTTATCCAACCATGCCTTAACAGACTATAAGATAGGTTCTTCATTACTATTTAGTAATATTTCATCAACATTTAATATTATAAAAATTACTGCACATCCTCTAACCCTTTTGTAGACACAAGGCTTACCTTCATTTTTAAAAAAGACAAATTCAGTTACTGCTTCATCAAAACAAATGTTCCATGACCTTGATGATTTCTTTAATCCATAAATGTATTTCTGCAACTTGCATACCTTTTTGGCATCCTTTGGTGTCAGAATCCCTTCAGGATGAGTCAAGTAGAAATCATTATGGGTGATCCCGTTATGGAATGCTATTTTTACCTCCATTTTACAAATTTCATATTCATGGTAAGTGTCCATAGCCAATAGGATTCTGAAGGATTTTAGCATCACGACCGGTAAAAAGGTTTCATCATAGTCAATTCCTTGATGCTGTCGAAAACGTTTTGCAACCAGTCATGAATTAAAGGTGTCGATGTGTCCCTCCATGTCCAGTTTCTTCTTGAATACCAATTTATTATCAATAGGATTTACATCATCTGGAGGATCTACCAAAATCCAAACGTGGTTTTGGTACATGGATTGCATTTCATAATTCATGGATTTTTCCACTTAGAAATGTATGTTCCTTCAAATGCTTCATTGTAGGTAATATGATCATCATTGTCAACCAATAATGAGTCACTATCATCAGTGATAAGAAAACCATATCGTTCTAGTTCTCTCACCTATCTCATGCTCCTATACTATTCTTGTGTCTCTGGAACAAATTTTCCTTCCACGGGTTATTGTGGAATCTGTTCTTGTACCATCTCATGTGTATCATGACCCTTGTTTTTATTGAAGTCTATCTCTCTCCCACTATCTCTGTTGGATATGTTCTCCCTCTTAGGTAATATGGCGTGTCTTGCCACTATAACCTTTTTGTTTGACGGGTTGTATAGGTAAATTCCTCTTGTTTCCTTGGGATATCCTATAATGGTACACTTCGTGCCTTTGGGAGAACTTTTGTTACCAAAAAGGTCCTTAACAAATGCTTTGATACACCACACTGTTAGTTTGAAAATATGGCTTTTCTTCCACTCCATAACATGTATGGAATACCATTTATCGATTTATTTGGTACTTGGTTTTGTATGTGTGCTACTGTTTGTAATGCATATCCCCAAAAGGATAATGGATGAATTGTATGACTCATCATTGATCTCGCCAGGTCCAGCAGGGTTCAGTTCCTTCTTTCACTTACACCATTCCACTAAGGTGTGTAAGGAGGAGTGAGTTGAGAGAGAATCCCAAAGACCCATAAGAAATCAATTATGTACTGATTAAGATATTCTCCTCCTCTACATGAGAAGAGTTTCATAATCTTATTTTCAAGATGGTTCTCTAATTCATTCCTGTATTATTTGAACCGATCAAAATAATCTTACTTATACCTCATTACGTAAATATATCAATATCTACTAAAATCATTTGTAAAAGTTATGAACTACAAGAACCCCCTACTTCGACTAGAAATGGTCCACACAAATCTGTGTGAACTAATTCTAGAATCTCCTTATTCCTTTCACCTTTCCCACTAAATGGTGCTTTGGTCATTTTTCCATGTAGACACACATGTCATACACCATGTGGTTTTAGTTCGAAAGAATCAAAATACCCTTCTTTATGTAATTTTGTCAAATGTTACTCATTTAAATGACCTAGCTGTTGATGCCAAAGTTGGGTGTGGTATGAGTTGTGAGAATTAACTTTGTTATTGATTTCAATTACTTGGTATGTGTATTCTAACACATAATGGTCGTTATATAAAAGTTCCTTACCAAAACAAATTCAATCTTTATCAAAGTAGCAACATGAATTTCCAAAAATGAAGATGAATCCATCAGTATCTAATGTGTACACTGAAATAATGTACTTATTTACAGAGGGTACATAATAACAACCTTTTAATAACAAGATCATACCAGTAGGCAATGTGAGGTGGTATTCTCTGATAGCTACAATAGCGAGTTGGCTCCACTGGTTGCTCGAAAAACCACCTCAACTTGGTCATTATTTCTGATTCTACATGGTTCCTGTATTTGGTTAGAGATGTGAGCACCAAAAGCAGTATCTAAAACCCATTTAATAGAAATAGATAGTCTTCATTCTATAAAAAACGCACCTGAAGCTTACCGTCCATCCTTGGCTGGGTGTTGTTTTTCTTCTAGTGCCCTTCTCGCAACATGTGAAATAAAAAGCCTCCTATTCTCTTGCCTCCCCTTTGATCTTCCATTTCTTGGAAGGCCTTAAAGAAGATTTGGGCAAAAATCTATTCTCCTTCCATCTCTTTTTATTTACCATGAGGACATAAGGCTTTTCAGGCTTCATATCATTTTCCACATGGAAAATGAGGATAAAAGGATCACATAGAGACTTTTCAATTTTGATCATGTTGAAATTTACAAAAAAGTTAGAGAATATCTGGGGGTGATGCAAGAATGAGATTGGTACCCAATTCTTTAGGGAGTATAAACCCTAGAACCTCCAAGAACTAAATGTATCCAATGATCTTGTCTATATGAGGCCAAGCTGGGGCACCCTCTCCAATATTTCCTTGAAATAGATCCTTGGAGATCTCAAACCTTTCCTATATTTCTCTCTCCTATTATAGACCATGGATGTGATGGAGCATGCTATTGGGATCCATGTCTTCATGAGACTTCATTTTTTCAAAAGAAAATTATTATAGCATCAAACATTGAATGTCGATTGCATCGTTCAAATGTTGATCATAGAATAGGAAATCTTCATCAGTCACCCTTTAGGTAGGCGAATCCATACGTGGGGACTCTAGCACGTAAAACATTCGTTCATGGATTAAGATAACCTAAAGGAGCCTAAAACATTCATGGATGTTATTACCGGTGATGATATTATCCTTATCCAGAAATGATCGCAATAAAAATTTGGTTGACGAGTTTGAAATATTGATTCTAAAAAACAAGTTACCAGATATATCATAACCTTTTGATGACATTTTATGAAAAATAATAAATGAATTTAATAATTTTCCCACTATTTTATCATGTCCCAATATCCCCCACCATTGAACTTGGAATTCCTAATTGTTATGACATTCTAGTGGAAAGGATCCATATTCCCCTTCGCATAACCCCAACAAGGGTTTGCCAATATATTTAAAGGTATTTAGGTAGGCTGTTCTTGGACAACTGCGAGCTTACATTTCCTTGATATGTTGATTGGACTCCCCAATCCCAAAATCCTAACTTGGATTTCCTCAACAGTTTCTTCCATTTTACATCATGTCTAGCAAGGGGTATTCCTCTTGTTGTAAAATTTTTATGTCAACCCAAAACATTCATAGGAGATTCCTTTATAAAAGATAGTGTCCCAACAAGGGTTGGTCAAACACATAGTTTTATTGATTCATTCCCTTAATCAAGTAACGGATGGCTTGGTCTAACTTAATATGGATTTTGAGGTATTTCAATCCTTTATGCGTAGTTTCACATAATCACATTCTTAATAATATTATGACATTCTTGCTTAAGTGATTAACCATGTTCTGATAATGTTTACGCATAGTCTAGTCTTTCTTTTATTCAATATTTTCATGCTTGTTTATTTAATTAACTATGTGATCGTGACAAAACATACATAATAAATAATCTATAAAATCAGATAGATATAAAATACGATGGAATGGTCATGAGATTATATTTTTTAGCTTATCCAGTAGTTTTGATAAGCTGACCCTAACATATGGAATAACACCATGAACCTAATGGTTCTTGTTTTGGAGCTCCCACTTCCCAACCTTTGTATATTCTTGGGTTTGTTTTTCCTCAACATCATATTTTGAACCATCTCCTCTGGCTTGGGAGTTCCTTCATTACATGAAGTTTACATTAACGAAACCATGGGCATGCAGGCCCAACATTTTATTAGAAGAAGGCTCACCGGACAAAAAATTTAAATTAAATAAATTTAAATGAATCCGTTCACACAAAAATGGTCTTTGGTCTATGTCATGATCATCTATATCATGCGATGACATTTACACATATTTAGTATTCAAATTTTTTAATCGTTCTTTTATTCAAGATTAGTCAGACTTGAATTCAATATATTATGATCCTATAATTAATCAATTCTTTATCTTAATTTCCTTTGTGAACTTCCTTCAGATTCTTATCATCCATAATCCTTTTAAAAGTCCTTTTACTTTGGAGGATACATTGTGAAATTTGATTTCTAGAAAGTACATGATGTATAGGGTATATTACACGACATGTATTTGTTTTCACCCTTTATCCAATGTACATGTCACGTGCTTTGGTGTGATTTTGAATACTTTTTAAATTTTGGAGTACATGGCATGTATATTAATCTAACATGGAATGTACATCCTTGTTACGTGGTTACTGACCTTGAAATCCCGTGTACATGATTATACGACTTCTCCTTGTAAACGGTTTCACTTGGGATGGATCGGACTACACTGTGTGTTGATTCAACATACATGCTGTGTATTCTGGTTTCTATGCACCGTTCAGTTTTGTTCAACACGTTGTATTAAAAAACATAACTATACTCAATTCACACTTCCTGGTTTTGTGGACCAGTAACTGTTTTTTGAACCTTAGTATATGATGTGTAGATTTCACTACACGCCGTGTATTCCTGTGTTGTATAGAAAGAATGAGTGGCTTATTTAGATGAGTTACCCGTTTTTATTTTAATAAAAATTTAAATTAAAAGGTTTTTTCTGTGATGTGAATCAAGAAACTAAGGAGGATGAATAGATCTCATTCATTCAATATAATAGAACAATTTATCTTGAATTGAATCAAATATAAATAAGTAAGTTATCAAAGATAATTAAAAAACTATAATAAATGGTTAAACCTATCTTTGATACCACTTGAAGGCCCCAGGCGCAGCGGACGCTCAGGGGTGGATGTGCCCACTTGAATTCTTTTCATTATCAATGTTCATTCTAGGATCAATACGATGATAAAAACCAGACTCCATGGACCGAATAACAGAAATAGATAAATAAGAAGAATGGTCCCAGAACCACACAGGAGGATCATAAAAGGTTGATAATAATTAATTTAATAATTTATCAAGAAGTACCTTTTATGGAATTCATTCTTCTTTGATATTTCTGATCAAGTTATGATGTGATTCATCGTTGCATCGTAGAATCCAAGTGTAGACTTCCTATAGCGGTGATCACATGTGAACCATGTATCCCTAGATGTCTCCAATGGAATCTCTGGGTGATAGTGTTGAGAAGCCTTTTCTTTTGTTCTGTGACTTAGATTGCATTGATCTGATGGAGGAGGATCTCTCTCAGTCATGAGAGCGTTCATGGAGGAATTAGTTCAATCAACCTTGAAAGAATTCACCATAATTTTTTGCACAATGATTAGGTAAAAGTGTTGGGGTTGTGAGGATATTTATAATCAGGTTTGAGGATATAGAGTTATGACAATAAGTAAATGTGTTAGGTGTATTATTTATTTCATTAACTATTATTGAAAACCCCAATGTCGAACCGTTATTTCCTTGACATGTGACCATGATGATTATAATAAATATCATTTAATAAAATGAAATTATTTTCCCAAAAACCCGACTGGAAAAACTACTTGGCATGTAATCATTAATACACTACATGTACTCTTTTTTCATTTCCTTTCCAAAATGAAAACTACATGGCATGTATATTCATTGTACACAGTGTGTATATCATATTTTCATTTTATTCTTCCTCTAACATTAAAACGATTTAGGCTTCCTTGAATAATTATTAACCCATATATACAAATAATATTTATTCTAATTGAGATACTTTGATACACTAAGTGTTTCACCCTCTAGGCCTCTTTCTCATTGGCATTAGGAGAGCTTGCCTAATGTCCAAGATTACTATCTATTGACGGGTCAAGAGATACAAGAGAATGAAGTTTATTCCACATTGACCTATCACCTCTTATGAACGCTTACTGTGTAATTTAATCCCTTTGTCTAAATATCTCATTAAGAAGGTTTCATGGTACTGTCAAAAACCTATATGCTTGATCCATCATTCTTTGAGTTCTAGAAATAAATTGGTTGTGACATCACAACCATGGAATTTGGAAGACAGTTCTATTTCAATCAAAGGGCCCGAGTTATCTTGTTCCATAACTATGGAAGGTAAAAATCCTTCCTCAAATAATCTATTAACAACATGTCATTCATGATGCACCCAACATACCCTACTTCCCTCCAACTATATTCATGACAGTTTTCATCAAAAAATCTAAATATGTGGGTCATGACATGAGTTAATGATAATATTCAAGTCTAAGGACCATTACACAGACTCGTATATAGCAATGTTCGATGACACTAATATATACATAATTACTACTGGATGGTTTGTTCTCATAATCTCCCAACATAGAGATTACCAAGTGCGAACTCCATGAGAGAGAGTCTCATATTCTTATGATAAATTGCACATGATGGCATGTATAATATGTTTCCAATAATAATATTTCATCAAACCATTGAACATTATTTAATAGTATTGTTATCAAATTTCAAGGTTCTCATCATAGTGATGATGTAACATGACATTATTAATGCATCAAATATTCTAGGAATTTACTATATTATAGTCATGAAAAATGATTAAAAATATATAATAAGTGTACATTCATGTAATCAAAAAGAAACATTTCAGTAGTGGAGCATTTCATGATGTAAGGTCTCCCATCACTCAGAGGGTCATCTGGCCCTATGATAGCTGAAGGGTGGATTAAAGCACTGGGGAATATTTTTGATGTCATGGGGTGTTCAGAGCATCAATAGTCTAGTCAAACTATTTACCATTTTAAAGGTGATGCTAATATGTGGAGGTATATGGTGAAAAATATCTGGGATAGTGAGGAGATTTATTCTCTTGATTAGGATGAATTCAAAGTTAGGTATCATGAGAAATGGTTTCCTATAGTGATTCGTCTTAGGATGGAAAAACAATTCTTGGAATTGATGAAGGAAGTTGACTAAGTAGCTTCTTATGAAGCAAAATTCACTCGACTAACAATGTATGTACCAATTTCATATGTGATCTTGATAGTAAGATTAATTGTTTTTACTAAGGACTGAAGCCACGATTTCGAATAGCATTAGCATCTCGTGAATTCAAATGTAATGGTAATCTTTTCAAATGTGCTGAGATGGTAGAAATGGTTTTTTTTTGATCATTTGGTGTTCTAAGATAGGAAATAAAAGAAGCGGTACAATTGGTAGGAAAAGGGAATGAATTCGTCAAATAAGCATGGAGGTAAGAAAATTAAAAATCCATATTGAGAGAATTGTGGTAAAAATAATCCAGGAGAATGATTTTCAATGTCTGCAAAGTGTTTCTGGTGTGGTATGTCTATTCATATTGCTCATTACAGTAAGGATGATGATCAATCAGTCAATGAAAAACAAACCGTAATATGTTTTAAGTGTAATGAAATGTGTCATTATGAAAATGAGTGTCCAACGAAGAACTCAACTAATAGAAAGATTTAAGACTAACTGTAGAAAGGGGTTGTGAAATCCTTTGCAACTACTTCAATTGATGTTGGGCCCTCGAATGAAATAGTATCAGTAACACTGTTTGTTTGTTCAGATTATGCCGACATATTTTTTGATTATAGGTCTACAAATTATTTCATTTCTGAGAAGTTTTCTCATTAAATTTGAGATACATCTCAAAATATGAATACTGAACTTATGGTAAAAAAAACTAGAGGAAATGTTGAGACAAAAAGAATATAGAGGAACCTTCTTGTCCTTGTGTGCAGAAAGAATCTACATGCAAACCTTATTTTTTTCTCTAGTAGAGTTTGATGTTATTTTGGGCGTGGATTGGATTTTTGTTTATCATGCTATCATTGACTGTTGAGCTAGAGAGGTTTCTTTTCATAAAGAATTTCAGATTGTGTACAAGAATGAACCTTTACTTTGGACAACATATTAGGAAGCTGAGAAACTAGTAAAATATGGAAATTAATATTACCTTGTACATATTTTTGAAAACAATGGAACTGTTCAAATTATTGATGTTCTAGTTTTGAATGAGTATATTGAAGTTTTTCCTGATGAGTTTCCTGGTATTATACCTCATCGGGAAGTCGAATTTACAGTTGACATAGTTTCTGATGCTAAGAATATTTCAAAACCCCCTTAACGAAAGGCTCAAATTGAACTTTTAGAGTTAAAGAAGCAATTGTGGGAGTTACTAGATAAAGGTTTCATTCGACCTAGAAAATCACCATGGGGTGCTTCTGTCTTGTTTGTTAATAAGAAAATATTGTTCAATGATACGTTTCATTGATTTTAGATAATTGAATAACATCACTATTAATAACAAGTATCCTTTGCCTTATATCAATGATTTTTTTATCAGCTCTATGGAAATAAATATTTTTCAATGATTGACATGAGGTCGGGGTAAAATATGTTTAAGGTAAATGGAGAAGACTTTCTGAAGACTACATTTCATAATAAATATGACAATTATGAATTTTTATTTAAGCCTTTTGGGTTAACCAATTCACCTGTTATATCCATGGATCTTATGAATAATTGTTTTTATTTTTTAGATAAGTATTTGGTAGTGTTTATTGATAATATTTTGGATTATTGAAAATGCAAAGAGGAATATGAAAAACATTTAGGTGTTGTCTTTCAAAACTTTAATGAAAAGAAAATATTTGGGAAATTCTCCAAGTGTGAGTTTTTGTAAAAAATAATTACATTCTTTGGTCACATTGTTTCAAAAAATGGCATAATTGTTGATCCTACTAAAACAAAAGTTGTTGAAGAATGGAGAAGACCCACATGTATAATCATGATCCATAGTGTTCTTTGTTTAATAGGTTATTACCAAAGGCCTGTTGAGTATTTTTCATGGTTCTGTATCCCAATCAATACATTAACTTGAAATGGTTTTACATTTATTTGGAAATAATAATGTGATGATTCTTCTCAGGAATTGAAATAAAGATCGATTAACGATCTTGTTCTGGAACTGCATTCCCAAAATGGTGAGATTTTTATCTATAGTGATTCTTCGTTGAATGTATATGATTTTATACTTATACAAAATGATCAGGTAATTGGTTATGCTTCATTTCAGTTGAATCCTCATGAGTTTAATAATCCTACACATGATTTGGAATTAGCTACAATTTTTTTTCTTTAAAAATATGGAGGCAACATATGTATTTAGTAAAATGTGAAATATATACTTACCACAAAACATTGAAGTATATATTCACTAAAAAAGAATTAAACATGAGACATGGGATATGGTTGTAATTAATAAATGATTATGATTACACGATCCTTTATCGTCTAGGAAAGGAAAATAAAGTGGATAATGGTTTGAATCCAAAACGCAATGCTACATTAACTATGACATGTTTGGAATGAGATCCTTTGGTTTTTGATTTGATGAACTTTGGCATAGAAGTTGTTGGTGCAGGAAATTCCACTGTTTTGTTTTAGGTGTCTGTGAAATCATCACTATCAGACAGAAAAAATCAATCACAAAAATAAGATAGTGAGTTATAGAAAATTGTAGAGTTGGTTCAGAAGGGTTTTTTCCTATATTAAACAATGATAATGATTGTTTTTTGAGGATTAGAAAATAAGTATGTGTTACTTGTGATTCACAGTTATAGAATGAGTTGTTATGTGAAGCTTATAGTTCTCTATTTTCAGTTCATCCTGGAAGTACTAAGATGTAAAATGATATTCGAGAGTATTTCTGGTGCGATGGAATGAAAAGAGATATTGTTAATTTTACTATGAAGTGTTTGACTTGTCAACAAGTTAAAGAATAGTGGATGTTACCAAAAGGAATACTTCAGCCTTTACCAGTGCCAGCGTTTAAATGGGAAAATATATCCAAGGACATCGTTGTGGGATTACAGAAGACATTTTGAGGTAATAATGAAATCTGGGTTATTATTGATTTCTTGAATAAATCAAATCATTTCCTTCCTATTAGAGATACTCTATATCTAGATCAACATTCTTGTTTGTATGTTAATGAGATAGTTAGGTTTCATGGAGTTCCCCTCTCTATTGTACCTGATCGTGATCCCAAGTTTAATTCTTACTTTTGGAAAGGCCTTCAAAATTCGTTTGGTATAAAATTAAATTTTAGTACAGCTTTTCATCCACAATCATATGGGCAGTTAGAATGAACAATTATGAACTTGGAGGATATGCTTCATTATTTTTCACTAGATTACCAGGAAATTTGGGACCAACATCTTTCATAGGTTGAATTTTCTTTTAATAACAGTTTTCATTCCAATATATCAATGGTTCCATTTTTGGTATTATATGGGAAGTGTTATAGAACTCTCACTTTTTGGGATAAAGTAGGTGAAAGAAAACTTATGGGACCAAAATAAGTAGAAGAGATGGTAGAAAAAGATCAGTTGATTTAGAAGAAGCTGAGAACAACTCCGAGTAGAAAGAAACGTTATGCGTATAACCGGAGGAGGATGTTTCTTTTTAGGTAGGTGATCATGTCTTTCTTAGTGTTTCTCCTTGGAAAACTGTGACGCCATTTGGCAAGAAGGGAAAGATGAGTCCGAGGTTCATTGGACCGTATGAAATTATGGAGAAGGTCAGATATGTTTCCTAAATAGTGGCTTCACCTCCTAGTTTATCCCATGTACACAATGTTTTTCATGTTCTAATATTGAGAAAGTATATTCCAGATCCATCTCATGTTTTGATCCTACAGGTAGTTTAGCTGTAAGAGAATCTCTCTAATGAGGAACAATCAGTTCTGGTTCTTGACCAAAGAGATCATGTGTTGCGGAATAAGGGAATTCAAACCATATTGTTGAAAAGGCAATGTGGACATCATAAAATTCCATGAGGGTTAAATACCCACACTATTTTGATAAGTGAATAAAAATTGTGAGGACACAACATCCAAAAGGGGGGAAAGATGTAAGATCCCAGGTAAATAATGAATAATACATTTTCATATTTATTAATATTTTTGAATTAAATATTAATTTTACTTTAAATAGGATTCTATGATTAATAGCATACCAGATACGCAACAAGGTGTTTTTTTGAAATCTTACAGTGCACACTAATAAGATAATTATAATATTTGAAATTGTAGTTAATTCCTAGACATTTTATTAGAGGTAATGAACAGAAATAACAACAATATGAATTAAAATGTTTGTTAAATGTTTTTACATTTATCGAATAAATTTAGAGGCTTAAAATATGAAAAAAATACAATTTTAAACATAAATACTCAAATATTCATTTAAAGATCGATTTACCTCCTTTTGATGGTGAACCCTATTTAAAAATATTTTTGGAAACATTTATATGTTATATTTGACCAAATAAAATTCTTCTTTATAATTGGGACATCAAAATTTACTTTGGATAATATTTTTGGTGTTTTTTTGATAAAATTCATTTTTAATGAATAGTGAAAAATACTGTATTTTAATTCAAAAATTTCATTTAATATAATTTATTTATAAGGTTAGGTTATATTTTTAATCAGTTATAAAGTGAATTTAGATTAAATTTTTACTATTTAATCCAATTTTGTCCATTGAAAGTAATTTCAATATGAAATTGGACATAAATAACTCTCAATATTTTGATAGTTATTATTTCTTAAAAACACACCTGTTGGTTTAACAGTAGGAAATAATTTTTAATTAATTTCTTCTGATTATGTTTCTTGAATTTGGAAAAATTGATTCCATATTGGAAATCATGTGGCCTAAATTGTGTAAATAGGTAACTTTTTTTAGACATTATGAATATATACTTCAGAAAAAATTTATTTACCATTGTTAAAGGGTAAATCTGGTAAATACAGGTAATCAAATATTATTATAATAATATAAAATTACCCTAACATGTATCCTAATACTATTGGTTGATACATATTCGGCCATTGGCAACCTTGGGTCGATTTTGGGTCCCCATGGAGCCACATGGAAGTGATAATGACACCTTATTTTAATTAACGTAAAGTAAATGCAAAAATGACAGAAACAAATATCTTTTAGTAAATAAATTTTTACATGGGGACTATATAAGTTATCTCTTCGACTGTAAATATGAATTTGAAATATAAAAATATTTCGTACATTATGGTATTTGTTTTATAATTTTTAGACAACTAAAAAATAAAATTATTTATGACTCAATATTGATGTAGTGTTTACCCCATTGATGAATGATTTAAATAAATATGATTATAAATACTAATAAAATATACAAATCCTTTCCAATTATTATAGTATTATTTTCTTTCGAACATTAGTATTATTTTTTTTGACTTTCATGATTTTTTGGCCTTTTTAAACCGAAGATAAGTTTATAATAAAATAATTGTTTCAAAAATTCCTAAAGATCCCCTCCTCCCCATTATAAAAGGACACCACTTCTAAACCATTCCTCACACATCTAAAGTCCCATTGCTCATCCAAAATCTACATAAATACTCTCCCCACAACCTTATCCTCCTTCTAGAAGTAGTACCTTAGGCAGGAGACACCTCAAGTAAACCTGTTAATTCAGACCAAAGGGAGATACCTGATTTAAATGTAACGTCTTCTTTTATGTTCTATTATTTCTTTTTTCTTCTCCAACCCCTAAAGTATTTTTATTAATTTTTTTATAACAACAATAGAATCCTCAATATAATAGGTTTCCATTTTGATAATGATTCTAACCACACTTACACACACCTTTATATAATTGGTATAGAACATATTGTTTAAGTGGATGGTGAACTACTTCCTCGTGAAATGATGTTTGTTCAATTATCTCCAACTGCCTCTCATGGTGGCCATTATGATAAAACTATATTTATATTGTCTCTATGATTCTATATTTTTCATTTATATCATACCATTATGGTTCTGATTATTGTTAAACACAATAATTTAATTTTAGGTATTTATTCAAGAATCATAATTATTTTTATGATAACATTTATGATCATATTTTCATATGTTTGTTAGTAACATTTAATTGTTTCTTGTTATTTGGTTATTAACTAAATTATTTTCATACGTATGTTTTGTAAGATAAGTTCATATTACTCTTATTTAGGTTATAGTTATATCATTTAATGAATGGTATTAGTATAATATATTTCAGATTTATTCATTCATTTTTTTTATATAATCATAGTTTAATGAAGATCATGTAGAACAAATCACATCGCATTGTGGAGACGGTAAGTTGTCCGTACGCATGAGGGACGATATCATTACCATACTTATTGAATGGTATTATACTGGATGATAGAATATCTCAGAATTATTATCATGTAATAATAATAATATACAGTTATTGTTTACACCATTTACCAATCCATGTAAGGTGGTGGTGGGAAACATATTACACCACAACATGGAGACGGTATTCTGTATGTACACATGCACAGTGATTTTATTTTCCGTAGGATGAGTAGAAGGTGAAATAGGGTTGTTTCATATTTATATTAACATATCAGTAAATGAGTGATTCTGATGTTATTACTTTTTAATGAAACAAATAAATAATAGGAAGTAGAAGAATAAATAAATTTGAAAGAATTGGTAAAGGATATTACCTCTTATTCGACACGCCACTTCTAAACCACTTATTAAGGCACTAATGTTGGTCTCTAAAGAAGACCCGAACATCTAGTATGTTTCTAGGGATGAGGGGAAGGGAAATAGACTAGGTTGGTCTGAGCATAAAGGCTCAAAAATGTTGACATGAGGAGAGGGAGGAGGTACCCTTTTATAAGAGAGGAGACGAGCACCGTTGGAAACCTCAAAAATATTAATTTATAATAAAATCAAAACCCCACATAAATAGGTCCAAAATGAATAAAATTATAATATTCAATGATATGTGGTTGTAATGTCATCAACCAATAAAATTTAGACATGTTTAGAATTTATATTAAACCTTAACAACTTGATTTATCCTTATTTTATTTATTTATTTTTATTTGTGGTAATAATATTTTAAATTTTAAATATTTATAAATAATTACTTATGTATTTTAAATTGTCCATAATTGCATACTTTATTACAATATAGACCATATAAATTTCAATTTATAATTTTAAAATATTTTTGTGACTTTTAAACCAATTTATTATTTGTTATTTTTATAAAATAACAATAGTGTAAATTTTGACAGTATTCAACTATTTGAATTTAAATAAAATCCACACATAGGATATATTCAAAGAAAAATATTTAATAGATTCGTAACATCTCATATTCATCTAGAAAATTTGTGGAGAACATTAATTAGTTCATATAATACGAATTTTAATATTTCAATCAATAAAATAATTTCTATATCACTATTTTGTCATCATTAATGATATTATTTAATCCCTAATAATTCTAAATAAATTCAAATAATGTGGATAATTTTATTATCTTTGAATAGAATATTTATGTTAGATGTTTTATGAGGTTTATCACTAAATTAAAATTATTACACTTATAACATATAAGAAAGTGACATGTTGTCACTTTCTTTAGTCTTAATAATAATTACATACTTTTCATGGTCAAAAGTCAATGAAATGAATCTAGTATGACCCTTAGGTTATATGGGTAGACTTTTATTCATCCAATAAAATTTTGGAAGGTGGTAGGGAAATTTTATAATCTTATTTTTAGCCTTAATTACACGATTTACCTTTAACATTAACTGTAGTAAATAAAAATTATCGTAGTTACTATTCATAAAAAAATAAAAGTAACCTATTAACATAATTTGAACCCCAGGAATACAAATATGGAATCCATTTTTAGAAATTAAAAACAAAAAAGTTTCAGTAATTGATTTAAAATTAATCCTGTTGTTAAGAAAACAGGTTTTAAATGTTAAAACATTGCCAAAGATTGAAATGTATCCACCTATGAATTCAATGTAAAATTAATGGTAATTACTTATATTATATTAAATGGTTATATTATATTCAATTTATAATTTCAACCCAGTATATTTTATAATTTAATTATATAATTTATATTGATGAAAAAAGTTGTTTTACGAAAAATTTAGCATATTTTTACTATTCATCAAAATAAGAAAGTTATCAGAAAAGTAAAAAATATTTATCCAATGTAAATTTTTATATCCTGATTCATAATAAGAAGTTTAATCTGTCAAATTGAACCCATAAACGATTTTAAAAATTATATTTAAAATGGTTGCGCCATCAAAAGGAGAAAAAACTGTATCTTTGAAAAAATAATTCTTTTATTTGAAAAATTGAATTTTTTCTCATATCATATGTTAAATGAGTTATAATGTTATATAAAATTCAAAATGTGGTTAATAATATTTATAACGGATTGTTTATATAATATTTTAATAACATATCATTTTTTATTGAATCTCAGTATTTCGTACAACGCTATCTATCGAGGAAGGTTGCTCTTGCGTGTAATGCGAGCCAAGATAGTGTTGTGTGTACTGAACGATACTTTTGGTGTTTCGTATAACATAAGACATAATAAAAATTTCCCATAAAATCTCAGGGTTTTACATTGTACCCCCCTTAGAATAATTTTTCCCTAGAAATTCATGACTTCATAACAAACAGATGAGGATAAATCTCCATCATTATATCCCAAAGTTTCCATGTAGCTTCTTTTAATTGGTGCCTCCCCCATAAAACATTAACCACGTGGGAGGTCTTGTTTCATAGAACTTTTTCGCAAGGATCGAGAATCTCTATCGGCTATTCTTTATAAGATCGTTCGTTCTCCATAGGTATAAATCATGGGCTTAGTACATGTGAAGCACCATGAATGTTCTTTATAATGAGGGATACATGGAACAGATCACGAACTTGTGAATGATTCGATGGAAGTGCCAGTTGGTAAGCTACCTTCTGAACACAGTCCATACATTCAAAAGGATTGATATACCTAGGGATCAACTATCCCTTCTTTCAAAATCTCATTACTCTCTTCCAGGGAGATATTCCTAAGAACACCTTATCTCCCACTTCAAACTCTAGGTCTTTTTTTCTATTGTCAGCTTAACTTTTTTTTGACTCTGAGCTTATATTATATGCCATTGAATAGATATGACCTTTTATTCCATTTCATAAACAAAATGAGGTCCTAATAGATTTCATTCCACAACTTCATCCCAGCATGTTGGGGTTCATCATTAGATTCTATATAGTCCTTCATAAGGAGCCATATGAATACTGCAGTGAAAGCTATTGTTGTAATAAAATTCCACCTATGGTAGGTATTGATCCCAGCAACCTTTTAAATCCATATAGCAATATCTCAACATGTCTTCTAGAGTATTAATTGTACATTCAGACTGACCATCTATATTTGGATGATAAGCAGTGCTGAAACTCAACTTTGTATCTAGAGCATGCTGAAGACTTCACCAAAACATCGAGGTGAACCTCGAATCCCAATCAGATATAATTGAACGTGGTACTCCAAGAAATCTTACTAATTATTTTACATATGTCCTGGCAAGGTGATCAACAGATAAATCTTCTCTAATAGTATTGAAGTGTGCCGACTTCGTACAATAATCTACTATAACCCCTATAGCATTATTGCCTTTGGATTTTCTGGAAGGTCAGGTGAAAAAGTCTGTAGTGATGTTTTCCGATTTTCATTCTGGTATGGGTAATGGTTGTAACATCTACTTAGAATTCTATCTTCCATCATTATCTTTCTGAGAAACCAAGCATTACAAGACATATTCAGCAACATCTCTTTTCATGACATCCCACAAAAAGTACTCTTTCTAGTCCCAATACATCTTCGTGCATCCAGGGTGAACAGAGAATGATGAACTATGAGCCACATCCAATATTTCCTTCTTTAATTATGGTATGGGATGAAAACAAACACAGTTTCTGAACCTTATTATTTCATCACAATCAATGTGGAAATCAGGAACATTTCTGACCTTCTTTTGTAGCTCTACATATAATTTCTGTGCCTCTTTAATATTCACATGTATAGTTGGTTGAACAATCATTTGAGAAAGATATGATTTTCCCCTTCCATTATAATTTCAAGATCCATCCATTGAAAATCCATAAATATTGGATCTTTCGTGATCCTCCTCATGGATACGATGGCATGGTATTTTTGGTTTAATAAGTCTACAACCATGTTTTCTTTCCAAGGGTGGTAATGTATGGATCATTCATAATATTTAATCAATTCCAGACATTTTATTTTGCGCGTATTCATATCCTTTTGTGTGAAAATATACTTTAAACATTAATTATTAGTATAAATTTTACACCTTTCACCATAAAGATAACGCCTCAATATTTTTAATGCAATGATTACCGCGGATAACTCCAAATCATTAGATGGGTAATTTTGATAATGAATTTACAACTGTCGTGAGGCATAAGCTGTCACCATAGAACATTGCTTGAGAACACAACCCAATCCTTTCTTGGATGCATCAATGTAGATGACAAACCATTCTCCACTACAAGGCAGTGTGAGCACAGGTGCACTAGATAACCTTCTTTTTAACTCATAGAAATTTTCTTCACATTGCTCCGTCCAAATGAACATAAATCAATTTCAAGTCAACCTGGTGAGTGGATTAGATAATCATGAAAAAACATTCACAAAACATCAATAATATCCAACCAATCCTAGAAATCATCAGATCTCAGTTACTGTTGTCAGTCTCGACCATTTTTTGATAACCTATGTTTTTTCTGGATCCATAGATATCTTCTATCTTGAGATTATGTGTCCCAAAAATAAAACATTTTGATTCCAAAATTCAGACTTGTTAAATTTGGCATAATGCTTTTCCTCTCATAGGGTCTTTAATATAGTTCTTAAGTTATCTTCAGGATCTTCCTTGATCTTTGAGTAGAAAAGAATATCGTCTGTAAAGACAACAAAAAACTGATCAAGATAATATCTAAATAGTCTATTAATTAGATCCATGAAGATAGAAGGGGCATTAGTAAGAAAAAATAGAATCACTATAAATTCATAGTGTCCATACCTTGTATGGAAATTCATCTTTGGTATATCCCCCTTTTGGACCCTTAATTGATGATACCGTGAACAAAGATCAATCTTGGAAAAGTATTGAGCTCCGTGTAGTTGGTAAAATAAGTCGTCAATGCGTGGGAGAGGATATTTTTTCTTGATAGTGATATTTTTATGTTCTCGATAATCAATGAAGAGTCTCATTGATCCATCTTTCTACTTAGTAAACAGAACAGGTTCTCCCCAAGGTGATGCACTAGGGCATATGAATCCCTTATCAAGATTTTCTTGGAGTTTCTTCTTCAATTCCTGCAACTCAATTGAGGCCATTCTATAAGGTTTCTTTGAAATGGGCATAACACTCTGTATCAGTTCTATTGAAAACTCAACATCACTATTTGGGGTAAGACCTTGATATTACTCTAGAAATACATAACAAAACTCACATACAACAGGTATATTATTAATCATGATTTTATCTCCAACAATTTGAGATAAATAACCTTCATTTATTGTAATCAAGACCCATACGATGGAATAAATTTCCAATGGAAGGTTATATTCCTCATTGCATTGATAGATGATCATAGATTTATCAAGAATATGAAATGTGACTTCCCTTCTTTGGAAATTGATATGATCTCCATATAAGGAAATCCAATCCATGGCAACTATCACATAAAATTCCACTATAGTAAGGATCACAAGATTTTACATATAAAATTTTGATGAAACTGTTGTGCCATTAGGAGTTGGCACAGCTAACTCAACATCTATTTGTTGAGGTAGTAAAATGATAACCTTAGAAAATTCTTAAGAAATAAATGAGTGGGTGGATCCAAAATCAAATAAAACATTTTCTACTTTTGAGTGGATGGTAGGTGTACCTTTCACCACTTTTTTATGATACTCCACATTGCCAATAGAAATTTCATGTGACATTACTTTGCCTTTCACCTTATGAGTTTGTTGACATCAACCATCATCAACAACCCTTGGATTAGGGAATTGATTGGAATAATACCCCATTTCGTTGCACTTGTAACTTTGAAGTGTATGAGGTGCATTCTATGTATCCTTTTCTCTATTCGCATCATTAGACATCTTTTTCCAATCTATGCGGAATTCAATTGCCCGATGAACGTTTTTCTCTCATTTAAAACATTTACTTGTCCCTTTAAGAGAATTCACTCCATGTTTCATTCCACACATTAAGCATAAGGGAAAACTCATATTCCATTCATTGTGGTCTTTATATTTTCCTTTGATTCCATTTTAGTCTTCTTATCAAAACCATATGATTGATGGGTTACTCTAATCTCAATCTCAACCATGATAGAACATAAAACAATTTCCTCGTAGCTGTTGAATTCCCTTATGGATAACTCCCTTCTAAAACATTGTTTTATGCCACTAAAGAATCGATCGATCTTACTCTCAGGTCGGATAACAATTCCGGAAGCATACCTTGCACGTCTTGTAAAATTTGCATAAAAGGTACCAACAGATTCATAATCCTTATTCTTTAGTTCAAGAAACTCCTTCTCCAACTTTTTTTGAAGAATACGAGGGATATACTTATTGAAAAATAAGGTTTTGAACTCGTACCATTCCTTGTAATAATGTTTATCTATTTTACTCATATTCTTGATAATATTACACCATTGATCAGCTTCACCTTTCAAACAATATACTGCTAAGATGAATTTATCATGTTCAGAACATTGTAGAACTAAAAATATCTTTTCAGTGGTACGGATCCATTGTTCAGCCAGTAATGGATCAGAAGACCCACTGAATAATGGTGGACATTTCCTCATGAAGAATTAAACAGAATGTTTCTCTTTCCTTTGATCGTTTGGAATTCATGCATGATTCATAGCTTGAAAATTTTGTGTGAGCATCGCTACCAGACATTTCATTCCAGCTCCCATAACATTTGGTGGCTCAGGGGGAAAATCAATGCATTGTCTGTCACATTCATCATTAACACAGTTCCATTGAGTTCTACCCATTGACTAAAACCAAGAATCATATTGTGAGAAACCGTTATTACAACAAGAAAACCACATAATTGTTGAGTTAATAAGGTTTCCTGATGACTTTTACATTCCTTCATTTTTTAAAATCCCAAACACCTATCTTAGGGAGAAATGTATTTTATATCGATAAGGGAAATTTTCCTTTCTTAAGGAAATATTCCTTTCTCAATGAAAAATATATCTTTACTCTGTATTTCTTCCTTAAGGAAATTTTTCTTCCCCAAGGAAATTTTTTCTTTATCTATTTTCATTATTCATATTATAGTTCTTCTAATATTAACTAATTTTATTTCTATGTGAGAAATTAGGTTTCATATTGAAAAACCTCAGAATCATATATATACATGGATTTAGTGCATTCTATTTCAGGTTCCGAGTTTTTTGAATTCAGACTACGAACTCTTCTTCATTCTGAATTAGAGTTCTCAGAATTCAGACTTCGAACTCATCTGTGTTCTGACTCCGAGTTCCATGAATTCAGACTCAAAAATCTTCTAAGTTCTAACTCCGAGTTCTCTGAATTCCGAAAACGAACCCTTCTATGTTCTGACTCCGAGTTCTCTAAATTTAGGCTTCGAATTAATATGAGTTATGACTCTGTGTTCTCTGAATTCAGAATCCGAACACCTATGATCTCAGACTCCGAATTCAGGATACGATTTATAATGAACTCAGACTCTGAATTTAGGTTACGAGTTCTTATGAGTTTTTACTCCGAATTCCCTTGTAAATAGAATCCGAATATCATGTATTATAGACTCCAAATAGTTTTTCAGTTGACTCTGAACTTTTATTTTTCTTAGACTCTGAAAAATTGGTTTTCATTAAGAAACCATAATTTTCACATATTTGATATAGTTATGAAATTATTTAATACATTATATTTCTATCTAAATGTTGTTTGATTGACACGTGTACAGGTCCCATGGAAACACAGGAAAAAATATGACAGTTGGAGGAGGGAGTCGGCCATTGGATATGTGCCAATAAATAGTGGCTCATTTGAATGAGCTCATAACTTTTGGACCAATTTTGATCTCAAGTTATTTCTAGAGAGAGATACTCTCATGCTTAGTGAGTATTGAACTTTTCGTTCATATTTCTTCATATAACTCCAATTGTTGATGTGTACAATCGAGGCATCATTTGCTAGGAAGACCGATGTGTTGACTACCTTAATGTTCGATGAATTCCTCACTGAAGAAGACAGAGGTGCTGACAACCTTGAAGTTCGAGGGCTTGTGGGGATAACAAGACCGATACCGATCTTTAGATTGAGTTCTTACTCTGGTGTGGGTAAGACAAGATTTCTTGAAAGTATAAATAAATTTAACATTATCCAAGGTTTTCTGATACCCTTCTCTTTACCTTAAAATACTATATAATTGTTACTCGTATTGTTTCATGTTTATTTTTTTCCGCTGTATTTTTTTGAAGGAATGTATAACTATCTTATACATTATAGTTTTTGTAGACTCTGATTTGTGAGAATCTATAAGCTTTAAGGTATAATCATTTAATTATAATCTTTTCGTAAGTTTCAGTTCCGGAACCATATTTTTGAAAACTAACAAGTTTATAGAACTAAGAGAATTAATGAATTTACCTTTTTTAACATTTTTTGACATTAACATCTTTAAAATTTCCAAAATAATTTTTAAATTATACAATTCCCCCTGTTTTATATCGAGAATCTACATAGATTATTTTGATCCAATAATTGGTATCATATGAGGTCTCTAAAAAACTTATATTCACATATAAGTTTTCCTTCTTCAAGTTTTCTATTGTCCATAATATTTTACATTCTTAGGAATATTTTCCTTGGTTATGAACTTTTTCTATTAAAAGTTTTGTGTGTAAATATTTTCTTAAAATGACAGGAATGAAGGTTGGTTCAATTGATAATCTCAGTCCTACAAGACAACCTATTTTAGATGGTAATGATTAGAAATATTGGAGAGATCCTATGAAAACTTTTTTTTATCAAAACTGGAGTAGATAACACTATGATGCTTACTAGAGGATATAATATCCTTAACAAGGAATTTAGTACCTTCACCGATCAAGAAAATCTTGAATATCAACTGAATTATACCGTACGCAATACTTTTCTTTGTTCCATTACTAGATATATATATATATATATATCCAAATTTAATCATGTGAAGCAGAAAATTGAATCTGGAAGAAGCTTGAGGTTACTCACTTTGGACCTTCAAAAGTCATTGAATCAAGAAGAGTCATGCTCAGAGCTGATTATCATGGTTTTTGATATCCTTATAGAGAACCTATATGTAATGTACAACAGATACTTATGAATATCATCAATAGCCTACAATTAATGGGTGAAAAAGGTTTAGATGATGAATCTATTATTGATAAGATCATAGACACAATGCCTAATGAGTGGGAATACAAGAGAACAACCTCAGATGAGAATAAGAATGTTACTCAGATTTCTCTTGATGAATTATTTGGAACCCTTCTTCAACATGAAAACAGAATAAAGAGAGATGGTGATAATACTAAGAAGAAAAATGGAAATGGAAGTGTTTCCTTTATAAAAACTTCAAATCATATGAAATTCAAGACTCCTAAGAGAGTTACAAGATCTAAATCTAAGAATGTTGTTATTAAATCCCAATCTAGTGGATGAGAATATTTTGAAGATGAGTTACCAAATCTTGCTCGAAGGATGAACAAGATTTCTGGATAAAAGAACATTCAATATATATACAAGAGGAATGATTAGAATGATAAGAAAGATAGATAAGTGACATGCTATGAATGTAGAATAACTTGTCATATCAGACCTGATTGCACTCTTCCTAAGAAAATAGTCAAGAAATACAGGAACATTGAAATAGACAACAAAATGTTCTACAGATCAAAGAACATGAAAGAATTGAAAGCGAAAGACACTTGGAGTTCTAGTGTTGGAGATTCATCTTATGATTCTTCAGAATATGAATCTTCTGAGCAAAAGAATATTGGTCAAATAGCTAAAAATCCATTACAATTTTTTTTCTAAAGCTAAGGTATGAACTGCTAAATCATTGAAAAATTTATCTTTAAGTGAAAATATTATGGATAGAGGATTTTCTTTGGATGAAGATTCCTCTTTATCAGATAATGATAATGATTTTCCGTCCTATGATGAGGTTTCAAAATTTTCAAGGTTACTAGAATAGAGAAATTGTAATGTTTCTAAGAAACATGAGAATGAAAATTATGGAGAATATATTTTGACAAGAGAAATTTCGGATCTTACCCAGGATCTTTGTAAGAAAAATGATATTTTAGAAAAAATTTCTAAGATACTCGATGAAGTTAATTCTGAGAAGGATAAAATTTCAAAGGATATTAAAGGTCTGGTTTTAGAAAAAAAATGTTTTAGAGGAAAAACATAACTCTAAGTCTATTATTCCATAGGATATGAATTTAGTTCTAAGACTAAATCCTAAGATTGTTTCTTTGACGAATCTTCTTGAAAATTTTACTTCTGTTAATAAAAATTATGACAAGAGGTTTTCTCCAATATGACCTCATTGTAATAATCAGGGATTAAGTTATTCTCATGAAAAAACTATTTTTAAAAACAATTATTTTGTTCCTTCAAGATTCCCTTTTTGTACTAAATGTAAAAGTTGTGGTCATTGGAAGAAAAACTTCTCTTTAAATAATGTTCAATCATGGAGTTTTTATAATGCTTATTTTTTAAAGAAAATGTGGGTGCCTATGAATTTTCTTTCTGAAATTTTCGGATCCATGAATGTTTGAATTCTGAAAACCTATCTTTTTCTTATTTTTAGAAAAATAATGAAATTACCAATATCAATACATGGTACATGGATATTTGATGTTCCTAGTATATGACTTGTATCAAAAACATTGTTGAAAAATTATCAAGATGAAAAGAGGAAAATTAACTTTCAGAGATCACAATCATGGAGAAATTATTGGTATAACTAATATCATCCATCTTGTAAAAACCTTGAATTAAAATGTTTTATTTGTTAAGATTCTTAGGAACAACCTCATTAGCATATGTCAATTATGTGATGAAGGTTACCCTATGAATTTTAGGAATTATAAGTTCCTAGTACAAAATTCTAAGGAAGAGTTTATTCTTTTTGCCCATAAGAAAGAGAATGTATACACACTAAACATAGAAGTTCTTGGGAGCCAAGACATACCTTTCCTTAGTTAAATGGAAGATCATTCTTGGTTATGGAAAATAATATTTGGACACTTTAACCATAAAAATCTATGTAAACTCTCTATAAAAACAAGTTAAGGATCTACCAGAGCGTAGATATGATTCTTCAAAAGTTTGTGATCCTTGTAAATATGGAAATAAATATAAATATAGTTTTAAAACAGTCAGTGAAGTCTCAACATCTGATTAATTATAGTTAGTGCATATAGATCTTTTTGTCCTAACAATGTATGTGTATTAGTTAATGATTACACTAGATTTGTGTGGGTCTATTTTCTTGAAAAGAAGTATGATGATTTTTTGTATTTCAAAAGTTTTAGAGCCCAAGTTTAAAATGTGAAAAACCTTCCATTGATAGCTATTGATTGTGATCATGGTGGAGAATTTCAAAATTATGATTTTGAAACTTTTTGGAGTATGGAAGGTATTACTCACAATTTATCGGCACCAAGAACTTCTCAACATAATGGTGTTGTTGAAATAATAAATAGAATTCATCAAGAGATAACAAGAACAATGTTTAGTGAATATTTTATTGTAAGACATTTCAGGGATGAAGCTGTATGTACTGCTTCTTATACTATAAATTGAGTTTTAATTAGACATTTTCATAATAAAACTCCATATGAGTTATCGAATGGTAGAAAACCTAGACATTCCTACTTCAAGGATTTTGGTTGAAAAGTATTCATTTTGAATACTAAATTTAATTTACATAAAATCGAACCAAAATCTGAGGATGGAGTATAAATAGGCTACTGCACAAATTCTTAGGCTTATACAGTTTTCAATAAAAAAGACTTGTACTATTGAAGAAACATTACATGTTAAATTTGATGAAACTAATCCCATTTTTTTAAAAACCCTCACCATAAAACCTCGGATGTGTTTTAAAAAACTGATTTTGAACCCTTGATATAATATCATTCTGATAAGAAAAATGATCAAGAAAATGTTTCAGAGAAATTTACGCCAGAAGATTTACTACCATATGTTGATGAATAGGTTTTAGAAAACCCAAATCCGTTGTTTCTAAAGAATAATCCCAATGATAGTATCATTGGTTATGTAAATCAATATGTAAGGAGTAGAAGTTACTTATGGAATGAATTAGAACATCTAGCATTCCTTTCTCAATCAGAACCAAAAAGAACTGATTAAGATTTAGGTGATGATGATTGGATTAAAGCCATGAAATATGAGATAATGGAATCTGAAATGAATAAAGTCTTAACCTGGGTTGAAATACATAAGTAAACTATTGGAATTGGAGTAAAATGGGTCTTCAGATATCTGTGTGATGAAAATGGAATCATAGTAAGAAATAATGTCATATTATTTTCTAAAGTCTATAATAAACAAGATGGAACATACGATGAGGAAACCTATGCTCTAGTTCCTAGACAAGAATCAATTCGAATCTTACTTGCCTTTGCATCATTCTTCAATTTAAGTCTTTTTCAAATGGATTTTAAATGTTATATCTTTATCGATTATGTTCAAGATGTTGTTTTTGCTGAACAGCCTCCTGGTTTAGAATATACAAAACATCATGAACACGTTTTTAAATATACAAAAGTTTTATATGGCCTTAAACATGCACCTAGAGCATGGTATGATAAAATTATAGTTATTTTGCTTCAGAATAATTATGTTTTAGGGAAATGTAGATCCAAACCTTTATATATATAAATATAAGAAAAATGTCTTGATTTTTCAAATTTATTTTGATGAAATTATATTTGGTACAACTTAGTAATCTTTAACGGATTCCTTTGCGGATCTAATGAAATATGAGTTTAAAATGAGAATGATGGGTGATTTAACATTTTTCCTTGGTTTTCAAATTTCTAAAATACCAGAAGGAACCTATATATATCAATATAATTATATTAAAGATATTCTTAAAAAGTATGGATTTAAAACACTATGAGTATTAGTACTCCCATTAGTAACTAAAATTCACTTTATACTGATGTAGTTGGGAAAACGGTGGATCAAACATTTTTTAGAGGTATGATAGGAAGTTTACAATACTTGTACGCTAGACATCCAGACATAATGTTTACATTATGCTTATGTGCAAGATATCAATCCAATACTAAGGAATTCCATTTAAAGGAAGTGAAAAGAATTTTTCACTACTTAAATGGAACCATGGATTTTGGACTCCTTTATACTTCTAGAAAAGATTTTATTTTGAAAAGTTCTTTAGATGATGAGTTTTGTGGGTGTATAATGGATTGAAAAAGTATATCCGGAACTTGTCATTTCATAAGAGATTAATTAGTTTCTTGGTTATGAAAGAAGCAACACTTAGTAGAAATTTGCACGGATGAAGTTGAATATGTAGCAGTGGGAAGTTGTTGTGCTCTAGTGTTGTGGATGCAAGACACAGTCACAGACTATGGTCAGAGTTTTACCAAAACAATTTTTTTTTGTGATAATACATGTGCCGTTTCCCTTAGTAAAAACCCTACACATCAATCCCATTCAAAAAACATTGATATTAGGCTTCACTTTCTTAGGGATCACACAAAAAAAGTTAAAATACATCAATTTATCGGAACACAAGATCAACTTGTTGATATTTTTACAAAATCATAACTATCTAATTGATTTAACTACATTAAATAGATGTTATAAATGATAACTTTAAGGTAATATGCATTTTTTATCAGAATTTTGAAATCAATTTCCTTACAGTAACAAATCCTTTTCATATAGGGAGTACATTTGTTTTTTAGATTTCAAAAATTTGCATATTCAACTTTTTATATTTTTCATAATGAAACTTTTCATAATCAGGCTTATAAATTTTTCATAATGAAAATTTTCATATTCAGCTTTTTAAATTTTTTGTACTGAAAATTTTTTTAGTTATCCTTTCAAAATTTTCATAATTAAAATTTTCATAGTCGCCATTTTAAATTTTTCTTATTGAAAATTTTCATAGTCAGCATTCTATATTCATTGTAATGAAGATTTTCGTACTTGAAATTTTCATAATAATGTTTTTCGTACTTGAAATGTTTGTAATGAAGATTTTCATACTCGAAATTTTCATACTCGAAATTTTCATAATGAATATTTTCATTCTCAATATTTTTTTAATGAATATTTTTGTACTCAAAATTTTTCCAATGAAAAATTCCATAGTCAATTTTTTTCGTAATGTAGGATTTCATAGTCAAATTTTTTTTGGAATCTAAAGTTCATTAAGAAGAATTTTGCCTATAATGAATAATATTACTATAAATTTGAAAGGGATGATTCCCTATCATAGGTTTTTGTAACAATATTTTAGTTTTTGGTATTTTGTTTTTTGTTTTAAAATCATCAGATTCTCTTTTCCTTGAATATGAATTTTTTTAAACCTCAATAGATCAGATCATACTAAATTTTCCGTTCGGTTATCATATCAACCCTTATATCTGATCAAGTGTTTTTTCAACCATTGGATTGAATTTGGAAGATGAATCATCACCTCTAACTCCTATATAAAGGACCCTCAATGGAAATCCCACATTGAAACTCAAGCCTTTGCATGCTGAGGATCTGCCTCTCTACTTAAGCCGGTTCTGAACTTCTCTGAGTTTTATTAAATCTGAATGTCTATAGAAGAATACTCTCAGAAGGATATTTCTAATGTCAATAAAATATCAGTGTGGAAGGTCAATAGATAATGGTTGGTGCATCCAAACCTTTTCTCTAAGTGTGATTAAATCATCTCGAAGAACATTAAGCTCAATGGATGGGATAGTGTTTGGGAATCAAAGCCAGGGGCTCAAGATTTTGTATATCCAGACATGCTAGTTTGTTTTTATGAATCATTTAGTTTAGTCAAGGAAGAAGGAAGAGATAAGTTTTAGTTCAAGAGATATGAAAAGACTTATGCTCTATCATATACTAAGGCAGCTAGTTTGGGTGGTATGCCATTCAAAGGGGAAGCTGAATTCTGTTCTCATACGATGTGAGATGTTAAAGGAAGTTTTCTTAAGGAGAAGGCTTTCACTTGTCATAGAATCTCAGATGTAAATACTCAGAAGATTTCCCAATTATCTACTAACTATTGGATTTTCAAATTAAGGTTTCAAGGATTCATCATTTTGAGAAAAGGGGACAAGGACACTTTGAAGAGGAGTGACATATATATCTTGGATTTCTTGGTGAATCAAAGGAAGATCATTCTGGTTAAGAATATTCTCATTATGATTTAGAATATTATGAATGGAAACATGAAGGCTCAAATAATCATGTATCAAGAAATTCACTCCAAGTTAATTGCTCAGTGCATAGAACCTTTTAAAATTCCTTGTAGTTCGATGCCAAGGAATTGGAAAGTCATGTTAGTCTGTGATGATTCCCAGAAGAGGAAGAACTTTTTTTTCTGAAGACTCTAGAGAATTTTATGACTTACCAGAGGAAGAAGCTGAAGTTGTTCTGAAGAAATAAGAAGTGACTGAACCATCCAAAAACGTAGTAAGGAAGAGAAAGTCGAAGGAAGTAGAAGAAGAAGGAAAAACCACAAAGGATAAGGAAATCCAATCCACACCTCCAAAACCTAATAAAAAAATCATATCTGGATGAGGTAGTTTCTATGTGGAGAGAAGAAAAAGAGAACAGTAAAGTAGGGTAGCAATGTTTTGGTTTGGATTCTACTAATGAAAAATACATAAAAGGGAAGACAGCTAATGAGCACAGAAAGAAAGCTAATGAAAAGAAGAAAAAGACGAAGATGGCTGAAGTTGAGATAGTGAAATCTATTTTAATGGATATTTAGAAAGCATCATAGATCATTGCAGTACCAAAATATTTCATGGTAGAACCCTTACCTGAAACTCCTAGAAGGAAGTTTGTCACTCCAAAGAAATCTCAGGAAAAATTTGAAGATGATGAAAAAGTAGTGGAACTAGTTGAAGAAGAAGAAAGCAATGCTGAAACCGAATATTTGAATAAGCAATTTGATGACTTTCATGAGAAGGAAAGTCCATCCGAGAAACTCTCGTCCTGAACATCTGAAGTAGAGTCTTCAAATATCGCAACTTATAGGAATGATGAGAAAGGATATGATAAGAAGGGTGAAGAAGAAGTCAATATTTTTTTGAGGAAGAATGTTCTAATCATGACATCATTCAACCAGAGGATGCTGAGGTAGAGGATAAGAAGGAAGAGGTTGATGAAGACAAGAACGTTCAGCTATCTGACAGTGAACATGAATCTCCATACCAAGAGGAATCCATTCCGAAGGATGAAAAGGGATAACAGGTTGTTGTTGATGCACCTACCAAAGGTTTAATGAAGAGGAAGGAAGCTGGTGGATCATAAAAGATAAAGTAAATTGACATAGAAAAAGAGTCCTCACCATGAAATGTCTCTGATTCAGAAGCGTCATCCGTAAGACATGACTTTGTAGTCCAATCCTTGAAAAACCTTGTTTGTACCATTCCAATATTTCTAATCATATATTCCAGATTTCATATTCTATAACAAAACTTGAATAAAAATTCAGATTTGGAATCCATGTTTATTGATAATTGTGTTAAATTAGATACAGATTTCAAGACATTTCTCATTGGCTATGAAGCTCAGAAGTGATCTTGCAAATCGATGACCAGTTGGTCCAAAAAAACAGTTCAAGATTTGAAAATTATTGATGAATTCCAAGAGAGTGTCAAGGATGCATTTGAAACTGAAGAGGGAAAGATCAAGGATATATCAAATAGCTTTAAGGAAAATTTAACCCTGGAGAAGAATACTCGGATGCAAGAAGTAAAAGACATGAATGGGATGTTATATTCAGTTACCCAAATTCGGATGAGAGAAAGGTATATTCTAATTGAGATTGAATAAATGCTTTCTATGAAATATGAATTATTGAAGGCTCAGGTAGAGTATCTCAAGGATTAGGAAGAGAAGACAATATCTTTAGAGAAGAAGTTAAAAGACCAGGATTAGCTTATAAAACACCTAGAAGAAGATCATAAGGAGCTCAAGAAGCTGAAAACAATAGTGAAGAAGCTGATGCCCAAAGAAACGGATGGATAATTCTGTTCAAATCTGATATTTTTTGTACTTTAATTATTGTACAAATTTTTTCAATCCTAATGATATTTTGGTCGTCCTCTATTTCTTTTGTGTTTCTTAGTGATAATCTTGCACGTACCATATTTTTCATTTTTCATTCCCTATATTTCTTTTGGAAAATCACAAAGGGGGAGAATAGAATGTGAAAAGGAACACTAAGTAAAAGAAGAAATTTACCTATGAAAGGGGGAGTATATTTAAGGGGGGGGTTTAATCAGGATGTTTTTCCATATGGGAGATAGTGAAAAATCTCATTCCTAAAATCAGAATAAAATCCTTAGTGGTTCCAAAGCCTAAGGGGGAGTTTTTCGTATTCACCATTATTCATATGTAAAGGGAGATAAGTTTTTAGTTTTTCAAGTGAATAAAAATTCTAGGTCGTTATATTATTTTTCGTAAGGATGTTTGTGCTTTCCAAAAATGGGGAGATTGTTGTGTCAATATGGTTTCTTTATGACTTTTATATTACATCGTGTTTTGAAAATCACTAACACATATCTTAAGGGAAAATATATTTTATCTTTATACGGGGGATTTTCCTTCCTTAAGGAAATTTTAATTTCTCAAGGAAAAATCCTACCTTACTCTATTTTTCTTCCATAAGGAAATTTTCCTTCCCCATGAAAAATTTATCCTTATCTATTCTCATTGTTCATATTTTAGTTCTTCCAAGATTAACACTTTTTTTTCTAAATGAGAAATTCCGTTTCATTTTGACAAACCTTGGAATCCTATATATACTGGGATTTAGAGCATTCTGTTTCAGGTTCTGAGTTCTCTGAATTTAGACTCTGAACTCTTCTGAGATCTGACTCAGAGTTCTCTGAATTCATATTCCAAACTCTTCTGAGTTCTCAATCCGATTTCTCTGAATTCAGACTCCGAACTCTTTTGATTTCTGAGTCCGGGTTCTATGAATTCAAACTCCAAACTCTTCTATGTTCTGATTCCAAGTTCTCTGGATTCAGACTCCAAACTCCTATGAATTTTGACTCTGAGTTCTCTTAATTAATACTCTGAACTCCTATAAATTCAGACATTGAATTCTGGTTACAATTTCATATGAACCCAGACTCTTAATTCAGGTTACGAGTTATTATGAGTTCTTACTCCAAATTCCCTGATAAATAGAATCCGAATATCATGTATTATATACTCCTAATATTTTTTTGAGTAGACTCTGAACATTTATTTTTCATAGACTCCAAAAAATTGTTTTTGATTAAGCAACCATATTTTGATCATTTTGGATATAGTTATGAAACAATGTCATACATTTTTTTGATCACTAATTGTTGTCTGAGTAACATATGTACAGGTCCCTATGAAATTCAAGGAAAAATAAGATCGTTGGAGAAGGGAGTCAACCATTGGAGGGATGCCTATAAATAGGAGCTCATTTGAACGAGCTCACAACTTTTGGAAAACTTTTGATCTGATGTGATTTCTATAGAGAGATACTCTCATGCTTAGTGTGTACTTAACTTGTTTTTCAGATTTCTTTATGCGACTCTGATTGTAGCTATGTATAATCGAGGGCCTCTGGGGATAGGAAGACATAGGTGTTGACTTTCTTAATTTTTGAGTACTTCCTTTATGAGGAATACAGAGGTGTCGACTACCTTGAAGTTCAAGGGATTGCGGGGATATAAATACAGATACCGATATTTGGATTAAGGGATTACCCTAGTATGGGTTAGACATACATTCTTTTATGTATAAATCAAGGTACCTTAATCCAATTTAGTTGGATACCCATATCTTTGGGTTAAAAGATTCTATACATATTACTTGTATTTTTTTATGTTTATTTTTCTGCTGCATTTTGATTGTTATGGAAAGCATAACTATCTTATAATTCATAGTTTTTGTATTGTCTGATTAGTGATATTATAAAAACATTAAGGTAGATTCTTTTACTTATAAACTTTTCTTAAGTTTCATTTCTGGTACCATATTTCTAGAACCTATCAGGTTTGTAGAACTATGAGGGTTATTGAATTTACCTTGTTTAAATTTGTTAAACATTACCATCATTAAAAGTTCCAATAGAATTTTTAAATTATAAAATTCAACCCCTCTTGTATATTTTGCATCTACATTGATAATTTCGTTCCCACATTAACTAGGAATAAAATTCCAAACATTAGGTATTATCAAAGGTTATTCATAACAATTTCTAAAACACTAGGATTGTGTCCTATTCTTAGAAATATCCTTATGGTTCTTACTAATGCGTCCACATCCTAGTTTAAAATTTTAAACTATACCTCTCCTCTGATACCAACTATAACAACCCATATATTACATACATTGTTAATATATCAGTATTGTAGTATATTTATTACAACATATTACAAAACCATGACAGGACCGTATAGGTATAGTGTCTTTAGAAACTGGGAAACATAAACAACTAGTTCATAAAGCATATATGTTGTCTCCCATTTATTTGATCATATCTATACACCTTGTTGGTATATCATATTTAATACCATTCATCCTGACCGGGGGAAAATAAATGTAAAAAACGGGTGAGATCAAATTCATAGTAAGAGTAAAAAAATGAAATGTCAATAGTATAATATTCTTAAGATCATAACGTTTGAAAAATATTATCCTGCATAAGAGTTCAAAATAAATTGTAATCTGATAATTCATAGAACTGTAATGAAATCCCAAAAATCAGAACATAAGACATGAAACATTGTGGAATACACACATAATCATATAAAATCATTTCATATTAATCAAGGATCATCTCTAAGACCATCATAGCACACAAAGTCTATTACTAAATAGAGTTCACTTCTCGTTCCGACCTTGTAATATTGAACAAAATTTACATCCCGTTCCATCCATGTCTATCCCATGAGATACAAATCTTTACCCTATGAATTTGAGGGAGATATAGGTCTCACCCATCTCATAATGAATCCATTCTTATGTGTGCCACAAAATAAGAAAGAAAACATCATTACATAACCCATGTAATAGAATGTGATTCTTAAACATCATTCCATCATAAAATAATCCATATTAGATAAGAGGACGTCATAAAAATAAATCCATCATAACATAATTAAATAAACATAATAATATAGATAGAAACCTAACCCAATATCATAATAAATGTAAAATAATTTTGATAAAAAACATGAACTTAGTTCCTGAGGTAAATATCCTTTCTTTTTCAGAAAAATTTTCTTTTCTCAACATGTAATGGAATTTTAAAATAAAAGAATTTAATTGAAAATAAACTTGAAAAATTGTAATGTAATATTCATGGAAATAATTTTCTATGGAAGCATAGAAATAAATACATGCCGTATAAGTTAAAAAAACATTCTTCTCGTACTGTGAGCAGAAATGTAAAAACTTATCTCGTACTGAAATTGACAAAAGATTCCTTTCATATCTTAATAAATTTACCAAAATAGAAAATTGGATTTAAAACATTTCAGGAGGATATAAATAATATTACATATTGAAGAAACATGGATGTGGATGATAAATATTCCCCAATAAATACTGTAGTAAAAACAATCTCAGATAAAATTGAGATTGTGAGATTTTACCTTACCTTTGGTCCGATATGATTAGTATGTATCCGAACATCCTATATAATGATTTAAATAATGTTACAGGTCTATTCAAGAATCATAATTATTTTTATTATAACATTTACGATCGTATTTTAATCTGTTTGTTAGTAATATTTCATTGTTACTCGTTATTTGGGTATTAACAGCTTTATTTTCATACGTATGTTTTATGAGATATGTTCATATTCCTATTTTAAGGTTATAGTTATATGATTTAAAGAATGTTATTAGTATTATATATATCAGATTTATTCATTCAATTCATTTATATAATCATGGTTTAACGAAGATCATGTAGAACGAATTACATCGCACTGCGGAGACAGCAAGCCGTACGTATGCACGAGCGACGATATCGTTCCCATAATTATTAAATGGTATTGGAGTGGATGATAAAATATCTCAGAATTAGTATCATGTTATCATAATAATATATTTAGATTCTTTACACCATTATACCCAACCATTTATGGTGGTGGTGGAAAACAGATTATACCACAGTGTGGAGATGGTTTTCCTTACGTACACACGCGCGGTGATTTCGTTTTCCGTAATATGGGTAGAATGTGAAATATGGTTGTTTCATTTATATAATTGAATATCAGAATACGAGTGATAATTATGATATTACTTTATAATGAATCAATTATAGAAGAGGATGTAGAATAAGAAATAAATTTTAATGAATTGGTAAAGGATATTACCTCTTCTTCGACGCGTCTTTTCTAAACCTCCTCATAGGGAAATAATTTTGGTGTTTGAAGAATATCAGGACTTCTAGTATGTTTATAGGGATGTGTAGAATAGAAATGAACAAGGTTTGGCCGAGCTGGAAGGCTCAAAATGTTGAAAAGAGATAGGGATGAGGTTCCCTTTTACAAGAGAGGAGAGGGGCACCTATGGAAACCTCAAAAAAATTTATTTATAATAAAATAAAATCCCACATAAATACTTCCAAAATTACTCAACATAGAATATTAGATGTGATATTATTGTAATATAATAAACTGATAATTTTTTGACATGTTGGAAATTTATTTAAAACCTTATCAATTTGGTTTATCCTCATTTAATCAAGTTAATTTTATTTGTGGTAATACTATTCTAAATTTTAAATTGTTAAAAATAATTTCTTAAATGTTGTGAATTGTCCATAGTTGGGTAAGTTATGAAATCTTATACCATATAAATATCAATTTATATTTTCAATAAAATTTATTGATTTTTAAACAATTTTAAAATATGTTGTTTTTATAAAATAAAAATAGTGACAATTTTGACACTATTTATTTATTTGAATTTTAATAAAATCCAATCAGATGATATATTTGATAAAAAAAATTAATAGATTATTAAAATGTCCTATTAATCTAAAACATATGTGGATAACTTTAATTAGTTCATATAATATTAAATTTAATATTTTAAAACTATTAATTTGATATTCCAATCAATAAAAAAATTTCTACGTCACTATTGTGTCATCATTAATGATAGTTATTGAATCCCTAAAAATTCTAAATAAATTCAATTATGTAGATAATTTTATTATATTTTTGGATGCTATTTATGTTTGATGTTTTATGTAGTTTATCACTAAATTAAAATTATTACACTTATATGTTAAAAGAAAGTGACATGTTGTCACTTTCTTTGTTCTTAATAATAATTATATCATTTTCACGATCAAAAGTCCATGAAATGAACCAATTTTTAACATTAGGTGAACTGTGTATACATTTATTCATGTAACAGAATTTTTTTAGGTGGTACGGTAATTTTATTATCTTATTTTTACCCTTAATTACCCGATTGACCTTTACCTTTAACTCTAGTAAATGAAAATTTCCGTATTTACTATTCATAATAAAAATAAAAGTAGCCTATTAAAATAATGTGAACCCAGTTGATCCAAATATGGAATCAATTTTTCAAAATTCAAAACACATATAATTAAGTAATTGATTGAAAATTAATCATGTAGTCAAGAAAACGCGTTTTAAAAGTTAAAAAATTACTAATAATTGAAATTGTTTTACCTATTAATTCAATGTAATAGTAATGAAATATATTATATTAAATGGTTAAAATATAATCTATTTATTATTTAAAACCAATAATGTTTATAATTTAACCTTTTAAATTATCTTGATGAAAAATGTTGTTTTAAAGAAAAATTAAGCGTATTTTTACTATTAATCAAAATATGAATGTTCTCAGAAAAGTATCAAAAATATATCCAATGTAAATTCATATCTCATGATTCAGAACAAATAGTTAATTTTTACATATTGAACTAATAAACTTTTTGAAAAATTAGATTTCAAATGGGTGAGTCATCAAAAGGTGAAAAAACTGCATTTTTTAAAAAAATAAATATTTTATCAGAAAAATTGATTTTTTTCTTATATAATATGTAAGAGGAATTATAATGATATATAAATTAAAAAATGTGGTTAATACTATTTATAACATCTATTTTATGTAATATTTTAATAACATATCGTTGTTTTGTGAAACCCTGTATTGCGTACAACACAAGGTAATGAGGAAGGAAGCTCTTGTGTGTAATGCAAGCCCAGACAGTGTTGCGTGTATTGAAAGAATACATTGGGGGTGCGTATAACATAAGGCATAAAAAAATTATTTCTCATAAAATATCAGGTTGTTAAATCCATGGCAGGATAATGTTACTCAGGTATATCCATTTCTAAAATTACAAGCGAACACCATGGTTTGTTGCTCAATCGGGTGACTTTAACCCATCTAGTATAGATGATAGCGAACTCAATGTAGGGGAACTAGCAATAGGGGGAGAATGGGTTCCAATATTTAAATTTTATGTGGGATACTTATCCAAATGGGCTAGGTGTGTCGGGGTCCTTGAGGGTTGTCTAGAGATGGACCCCGTCATTAATCAATCCATTGTTCAGTTTGTGGTTCCATATCTACATTTAATTTTAATTTTATGAATTTAGATAAACTCCCCTACTAATATTTTCATAATTTAATTCTCCTACCGATGTAATTTCACAAGAAATATGAACATAGTTCCCTAAAGATAAAAAATAAATTCCTTATATTCAATATAAATTCATAATTTCAGATTTCAAAGGGTTTCCAAGTTTACTACTTAATATTTTATTCACTCCTACATTCTCTCATTTTTTTATCCTTGGTTTTATACATAAACTAGAACACAAATCCTTTTACTGGATTACATTTTTTTTATAATTGTGTAATTTTCTTATGACCCATATATAGTGGTTCTTTCTTGATGGAGTTATTGTTATGAAGTTGAAAGTTGCAGCTCACATCCCAGGATTCAAGGTTGTTTTTTTAATCCATTTCATTATTATTCAATTCATATTTTAATGTTTTATAAAATATTTTTAAATTAAATTTTCTTCTACACATACTTTTTATGGATGACTTGGGAAATATTTTCATTGGTTTCAAAATTTTCAATAAATGGGTTATTAGATTTCTGTTAAATTAATTTATATTGATTATGATTCTATAATATATTTTAGATTAATTAAATATTTGTCTTTTCCAGAAATTTGTAATGATAAATATATATATGAAGAATGTTTTTATATTAAAAATAAAAGTAATTTTTTTAGTTAAATTTTTTTAAATGGGAATTTTTTTAAACTTTTGATTCGCTATAATGGTTTGAAAATTCATTGATTTCAATTATATCAAAAGAGTCTTGGAATTATGAGTTAGTTAATTTAAGAAGGATTATTTGGAAATATGTAAATATATTATCACGATTATTGATAGACACTCTTTATTTCAGAATTTATTTTTTCATATTATAGGCTTTTATTATTTGATGGATACATGATATTAAATCAGATGTTTCATATAAGGGTGTTGTGAGGTGAAATTTATTTATATATATGGATTGATTATCAATATATTATATTCTAACCTTCACATTATTTTCCTCATGAGAACTCAGTTAACTATTTTATAGTTCTTGATTCATGCTACACTAGTCCTTATAAACACTTCCGGGGGCCCCCTTATTGTGTATTGTCTTAACCAAGTGGGGTGTAAATTTAAGATTGTACTGTAGGATATTTGATTTGTCCATGTAATATTTAGGAGAATTATATAAATATAATCAGTTATTATAGTTACAGTTTCATTTATATTTTATCAATTGAGATTATAGGATGTTTCCAAAGTAACTTATTTCATGATCAGTGGTTTATGTGGTGGACTCCATCATTGATTGTATCCCCTCTATAATTTTTTTTTTCTAGAACCGCTTGATTTAATATATCAATTTATGTAGTGGTTCTCGGTATTTTTGGGGTTTGGTTTTCCTAGATAGGGTTGTTTTGAAAATGGTTTTATAAGTGGTCCTTCTTAATTTTATTTCAAAATAATCATTAACTGATTATTTTTATAAAACGTCAAAAATATTGTAAAATAGATCCTTTTTTGTTTATTTAAATCAAATTATCTCTCTTTGGGTTTAAAAACTATTCTAACTAATTATTGGTAATGTCATATGAATTTTTTATATAATGGGAAGAGAATGTGATTTTGATTCTATAGTATTCTAACAATTAAAAACCAAATTTTCTACAGTACATGAAACTATAACAGATCAATTGTTTGAAGAATAAATTTTATAGAATACTTGGAGATATCCCATTGGGCTTGTTTCCTCACATCTTGTATAAACACTCATGTGAATTTATACAAATATAATGTTTTATACTGTTTTTTTTGATAAATTTTACAATGTTTATTATTATTTTAGGTCAATAAGGGATGCTTTTAGATATTTTGAGATACCATGGTTTGATATCACATAATTTTGTATCACTTTGGTCATGGGTTTTATTTTATATTTTTGGCATATCAAAAAGTATAGTCATCTATCATTTTTATATTTATTTTGTTCTTTATGTAATACTCTAATTCTTGAGTTATATTCTTATGATTAGTTTTTAATAAATATATTTTCTTATTATATTTAATGTGGTGTTTTAATCAAAAAAATTAAATTATTAATGATTCATAGATGTCCAATTTATTGACTATCCAATAAAATTTTTCAATATGGGATATGATTCTTAATAACATTATTTTTATGATTAAATCATTCAAATATTTTTTTTAATATTAGTAATGTATTTTACAGCTCATGGGGTTTGAGAATTCCATTCAATAGTTTCCACAATTTGGTTCATGTGCCTAGTCTTGACGTGACACATGATTTTTTTGTGGCCCTATTCATATATGAATAACTTATCTAGAAGATATGGGTTGAATATGACCCTTTATCATGACACTATATAAGCTATCCAAGTAAAAAATTTCAAATATTTCATTAATAGTTCAATAGGTACTATGCTTATTTTTATTTTATAATTTGTAATCTCTTCCAAATTTGTTTTCCAAACAATATGACCTATTCTGTTCATGGTTCAGATTATTATTTTTTCAAATGGTTATTCATCCAACAAATTTTTATTAGTTGGAAGAGAACATGAATTTGATACAATATTTTAGGTTTGTGTGGTTTTGGGAGTGTAATTTTACCCTAATTCATCATGTATATTGTCAGCAATAACAATCGAGGTCTTGATGATTCGTTTCAAGCTCATAATTAGTAATGCTTGTAGAATTTCAGGAAATGGTCAATTATGGCAATGCCATTGCTGGCCAATAGGGTTGGAGCATCATATTAGTGTCATTATATTTCCAATGAGAGGAGAATTATTTTTTAAAAGTTTGTTTTAGGAAGCATGTGTAAATGTATATTTATGTAATGTTACATGGGTTATTGTAAGACATCTTTTCAGTTTTCTTTATTAGTTTTGATCAAAATATTTATAAAGGTAATTTATTAATTTAGTGTTCACGAGTGGTAGATATATTTCCTTGACATAAATATATAATTGGATTCATGTGATGATAAGGTTTTAAGGCATAAAACTGGGTCATTATGGAAGATGATATTACCTCATCTACATTTTTTCAGCAAAATAAGGAAATTGGAAAGCTCAGCTGGATATTGAAATTACGCTGACTGGGAGTGAATCAGTGAATATTTTTTACAAATATTCATTTATATTTTTTAAATTCCCCTCATATCATTCATACATATACATTGGCTATGGTGAAAAAATATTCTTACTATTTACCAACACACATCAACATATTCAAATAATAAACAGAAAATATAATAAAAATAACATTTTTATATGTCTTGATCCCACTGAGAGTATCAAATCCTTTTCTTAGTCGATTTATCTATGAGAAACATATATCCACAATAATATTCTATTTAATAAAATTACTCTATCTGTCTAAATATTTTTTTATAACCTAATAGTTTTGGAGTCAATGCACTGGTTCTTTATAAGAGATCCGTCTAGTTTACATTTGGTCCTCCCAACTCACATATACACTTGATTTCTAGTAATCCATTAGATGTCACTATATCAAATAATTATATCTTCTTCCACAAAATTAGGTCATTGTCTATCAATTTAATTTATGTAATAACCACATGTAGAACGTCTATATCCACACCATATTAATAAGAAACATATAAATTAGTAAATATATTGATTTCCTTTAAATTTTTTACTTCCTTATATTTTCACTTTTACAATATAGAGTTTCATAATAAGGATGTGGATTATCATTAGATGATGATTGTATTAATAGTTGCAACACCACACAAATATCCTCTTTCTCTTCGTCTTCCCCTTATATGTCACTAATATGCTCTTTGTACATTTCCTCTATTTTTGTTCATATAATCACATGAAATTTTTTCTATATTTTTAATATATAAATTCAATAATATTGAAAACAATTTTATTCTCAAAATGATCATTTAAAACATTAAAAGAATATAATGGGAATACTCCCCATGATATTATCAAATCTTTCCCTTATAATATGTTCTCCGAAATATTATTCAATAAATAAAAATATTGATATTTAAATGGGTCAAATATTTCGCTTGATAATTAAATAATATTAATTACATATAAATTATTTTAGAAATTTTTATATGGAATACTAAAATTATCATGACAATATCCTATAAATTTTCATCATAGTTAGATCCACATATGATTCAGATTGAATCATAGATAAACCCCTAACAATGTGATATTTAATCATTTATAAAACTCAACATTATATAACATTAATATCTCTAGATTTCACTTTTTTTTAATAGGTAATACTTTCAAAAAAATTAAATATCTTACCTATCATATAGGTGAGATCAATTATTTTACCCATTATCTAGAGTTTCAATTCCATTCTGAAGGAACTATTCTGAATAAAAAGTATAATCTTATGTATGTTTAATATAATATTATCCCTGACATTGATAAATTTTTTCATTAGAAAAAATCTTACATTTCAATGTGAATAATTAGATTTTATATATTTCAACATGATATTTATCACATATCCTTCATTTTCTAGAAATATCATCTATAATATCGAGGTTATATAATATATGTTCAAAATATATTAAATATAATGGTGTCACCTACCGCTTTTCCAATTTCAGTAAGAACCTCTATAAATTTCATTCATATGAATTATGATATATTACATATTAGAAAAATATCTTACATACCACATTAAATAGGTTACACATCAGTTTCTGACTCTAAATGGTTCTTACATATTGTCAAAAGAAATTATAACTATATGAGTTCTAATACTTGACCAATTTACTATTATGAGGAATATTTTTAATTCCTATGATAAATTTCAATATACAACATTGAATTCTAGAACATCATAAAAAGGTATTGGATATTTCTCAAATAATCTCAGGGTTTATCCATCCACTCTATCTCATCTCGAAAAACAAAAAAGTTTCCTTGGAATTTATAAATTATTCCTAAATAATTTAGGAAAATTTTTTGAAGAATCATTTTAAATAAAAATACACCATTAGTTTATCACATGAACTTCAGTTTTTACCCTTTTTATACCTAAGAGAGGTTTCAAAAATTCTAAAATAAACTAGATATTGCAGCCTTCCATTCCCCACAAAAAAACATTATAGTATATTATACATCAAATTATATTCTCTCGAATGATGATGTAGGAACAAACTAATAATAAAATATACACATCAATTTATACTTAGATTTATCCCATATCTATATTATTTTATTTATTTTAAGAAGAAACATAAAATTAATCATTTTTTGTATAATATTTTTATGTGATTATGATAAAAAAATATAGATTTATGTAACTGAATTGATAAATATACAAAACATTCATATTTTTCTTTATTTATAACATTTAATGACAAAAAGTGACATATTTGAAAAATACCCTCTATTGGGGTACATGAGAATAAGGGTATGGATGCTCTTCTAAGAAGAATATTTTAATTCCACTCTTAGAGACTAGGGTGTTCATGAACACTTTATTATATGGGTGACCTCTTATTAATCATCGTTATATATGATGATCAAATTATTGTACAGACAAAAACATTTAAAAAATATAATCAACAGTCACATTTACCCTCTATATCATATATTTTCATATTGGATCAATGTAAAGAACGAATAGACGAAACATATTTCATTTCATGGTTCGCCATTACTGTATAATCCAATGAGCATATGATCGATAATATCTCAATGTACCATAATCCACAAAAATAAATATTCTTTCTAGGGTTTTTTATATTATACTATTGCATGGTGAACTCCCATTTCAAAGAGATTTATAAAATTTAATATTTCCGTAGGATAATTTACCTTTCTATTCACATTAAAAAACTTCTATATAAAGAATAAATATATATTTTAGATGTATTGGTCATTTACCAATCAACAACACATTCATTACTGGGTGTATCCATATATTATTAAGATGTATTTTTGTTTTCCACGACTACTCCTTTATGAAAAGATGTAAACTTATCCTAAATATTGTTATCCTTAAATTAAAGGTTTGTAACAACTTCTTATAAATTGAACAGTAGTGATGTATTCTTTATTCTTCTCTATTTTTTAAAGAAACAATATAGGTCATATTATCTTATAATATACATCATTAGGATGGTGAGGGGTTCCCCCTCTTATTTTATTTGAAGGTCATCGAAAAACGATACACCAATAATCCTCACTTATTATGATTATTGATACCCTATTATGTATAGTAGTACTCTTTACTCACAGATATTGCATAGATATATATTAGAGTATTATAAACATATTCTCCTCAACATTAGTCCCATAGCGTAGATGATCAATCTTCATGTGAAATCACTTTCCATATTTAAAATTAGAATATCATTTTTAATTTATTTTTATCAATAAAACTACTTTTTTTGACATTTCAAAAGTCCTTAAGATTCATAAATAAGTTTTATTAAAATACATTAGGCTCTCGTTATCCTGTAATGTGAAAATGGATCATCTATATAAAAACTCATTCAATTTAATTCCTCTAAATGTTGTAACATCCACCATGTATTCAATTCTGTTTTATATATTGATCGAATGGCCGGAAGGCCATAATTTTTAATTATTTTTGGATAAACCCCCTTTTAAGAAGAAAGGTGGAAACATCACATGACTTCAGAGACATAAATACATAACCATAAACCTATCCAAAAAACAGGACTACTAAAAATGCGTGTCCCAAGCATCAAAATTGTTATAGAAAGCCTATACCAAAGCATGGATATTTAGTGAGGTATCCCATACATAAAATGCATTGGCCTAGAACCGATGGCAAGGAAATACCCTCTCAATATAATGAATCCGAGTATCCATTCATAGTGAATGTAAACTATTATGAATCCACATCTGAAGCATTTGTTAGTATAAAGTTTGTATGAAACCATCATACAAAAAAAATCCATAAAATTCTATATTGATAAATCAAGAATCCATCCATTTCTAATTATTTCAAAAAAATTCAATTCAAGTCTGAAAACATTCCATCTTTCAAACACTTTCCAAAATACAAAACCCTATAACAAAAAAAACAAATGTTTCCTACTAAAAACACAATAGATAACCCATGAACCTTTATCAATTATTTGTAGCTCCACCGCATAAAGCTCCAAAACTCAACACCAAACATTGGAAAAAATAAACATCCATCCATAAAAATCATCCAAATTTTATGCCAACAACTATTATAACACAGAAAATTGAAAGGAAGTACTAATCCCACTAATTCCCTGTCATAGAATCCCACTAACAAGAATCACGTCCTCCGAATCTCAACCCTAGTCCACAAGAAATATGCATCATTATTCATCAAATCCCAAAAACAAATCAAGAGAATCAACCTGAAAGGAATGAAAAAAATCACCACAATGAAGGGTCCCAAATGCCAAACCATACGGAAAGAAATATTATGCCAAACCAATTCAAAGCCCATATCCGAAATCATGATCTCTCTCAACAAACACAACAACCATACCCCAAACATCCATCTGACAATGATGTCATGGCGCAAACTCTCAGATAGAAGAAGATGTAACATTGATCACAAGCTTCACCATGCCGCCAAATGAACCAATCCCAGTGAAGGGGGGAAGAACTGGGAAAGTTATGTAAATGGTGGGATGTTCAGAGGCATCTGATCCCACAAATCCTCCATTAAACCTCCACTATAAGAAGAGACACTTCCACAATACTGGTGAGAAGGAGCGTCAAAGAGGGTCTAAGGCCGACCGGAGTTGGAGGGACAAGAAGCGGTGGGAGGGGAAACACTAGCAGGGAGACGCCCCTCAATTCCATTTTACATATTTTGTAGAAAAACAAGATCACTATCTTTTTTATCAATATAAATCATAAAACAATAAAAATATAGTTTTAATGTATAATAATTTCTTGTATCACATTCCTTGATAATTTTTATGTAAATTTTTAGATTGTAAAATATGTTTTCCCATTGAAACATGATATTAAGTTCATATAAATATCACTATGATGATTAATTTTATTTCTTCATTATTCATGAATGTCATTCAATTTTTCATTTTATTTAAGAAATTTTGTGTCATTTTCATAATTTTATAAAATTTAGAAATAACCATCAAGAAATATACCATTGATAATAACTATAATATAAATATATTATCTATATAAATTCCTCTAATCATAATAGTATCCATTAAAATAAAATGATTCTGAATCATTGAAATATCAGTCATCAATAATTCGGCATGAAGATCCCATTTCTTGGTGAAATTAAGATGAAATATGTGTAAATTGTTATAGTTTCCACCTTAAATGATTCGTGTGATGCATTAACCATAATATATCCCTTGGACAAAAATTAAAAGATATTCAAAACCTTAAAACAATATACATATAATCATACATGAACACTTAAAAATTATTCATGGAAATCCATATCATTTGTCTCAATATTAAGGAGGATCACCAACCTTGAAATGACATATTCCAACCTTATGGGGATAGCCTCATGGTAAATACTATCATTATACATAATTTTCAAAAAAATACATGTTATAGACCATGTCTATCAAAATGGAACTCATGGTCTGACTAATCCTTATAACTACCATATCCCGTCAATACTAAGGCATTAAATATGATATTCTCAAGATTTTTTGGTGTATATTTTCCCCATTCCATAAGTATATTTATATAATCATTTTATATGGAATATATTATCGGATACCCTTTTGAATGGATAGTTGTGAGGATTCATTCCACTATCCAAACACAACGTCCTCATGTGTCATTCATTTGTTAATAACTCCAACCAACCATCTCAAATATGAAACTTATAAGTATGATATGGATGATTATATAAAAATCCTAAATCTATTACAAATATTAATTTTATAACTCAAACAAACCGGTTAAAAAATATAACCCCCCAAATATAGGAAATCAATAACATATTATTCAAAAATTAACCACAATCCCATGGGTTGAACAATAATCATCCATTCTGGATATTTTGAAAAACAAATTCCCTTAGATCACAAAATTATTTTCTAAAAAAAATTACATTTCATATTATTATTGAAGAATAAAACATATATTCTCTCCAAAATTTATTTTCTCCCTTTTATCATGAAATATAAATGGACATATTTATCCTAATACTAACTTAATTTTTCCACAAAACAATGTTTGACTTCCATGGGAATAAATTCACACTTCAAAAATATCCCTCTATCATCATAGTTAAAGAGAGTCTTATCATTTTCTTTTTGTTAACCTTTATCACCCAGTAAGAAAAATCTACACAAAGCATATTTGAAAAGAAAAATCTGAACATATAGGGGTAAAATACACTTCACATATTAAAACATATATTTTGGGATATATTTTTAGCACAATCATGTTTTTGATGTTATATCACATAACATTTGAAATTACTAAGGAAAATTATTCAATATGAATTCTTCATAGAATTTTGGCTATCAAAAAACCCTTTAATCCTACTCAGATTTGGATTAGTGTATGAAATAGGATCCTATGTTTTAACACCCAAATTTTTTTCAAATAATAATATTGTCTTTGATAATTTATGGGATATTCAACAATGATCTTAAACCAAACAGGAAATATATTTATTTAAAATTAATCTATTCAATATCGTTCCAAACATGAAACCCTGGATTAATGTTTATTGAAATATAGTATACCTTGTCATTAAATTTGAGGTTATAAATAGTAATATATAAATTAATAAAATTATGGTTTTATATAATGTAAGAGGAACATAATAAAAATTCATGTGAAATATAATGTTTTTCTAAAAAACTAAATTTTTCTTAGAGAATGATTGGTGAGGATTTTTTCAAATAATTTAAAATTGATGTTTAAAGATATTTAAAAAATAATTTGAAAATATAATATTCAGTTTTTAACCCATCAAATAAAAATTATTTTACTTTAAAGTTTTTGTGTTTTAAAAAAAAATATTGTTAGTAGTGTAAAATATATTTTTTTATTTGAAAACTCCCATTTTCATTAAATTATGTGAAAAGATAAAATTTAGTTATAATTATTTTTAAAATAATTTTATTTCAATTATATATCAAAATATACTATTTTGGTAATTTTAATAATTTTTATATTGGACATTGATATAATAATTTTGTATTCATTTGAAGATTATCTGTTTGAAAACCACCATTCTTGTCACATCATCGGGATTAATTTTAAATTAAAATTTACCATATTTTTTAATTTAATTATGAGAAAAGTTTTTCATATTTTTATTCATCATAATATATCATTTAAAATATGTTCTAAAATAAGTTTTATCAAAATTTATATTGAAAATTGTAAAAATTAATTAACACGGTTAAGGTAAAAATGTTTTAAATGGGCTTTAATAAAAACTGATAAGTGTTAAAATGACCGAAAACAATTTCTAAAATATATTTTATGGATCTATTTCAAAAATATCATGTATATATCTCTGTTATACTTAATGTTTGATAGTTTGGTCATATAAAAAAATGATGATACATATTTTTATTTTAAAATAGTTTTAATGTTCCACTCCCCTCACTTCTAAATGGCCACCCATGTCCATTGATCATCACACCAACAAACCCATTTATATCAATATATTTGTAACCAAATAACATCAAAAAAAAATCATCATATATTTCTTATTTTTTCCATATATCCTTCATATTTAGGATTTTTTTTCAAACATATGGAGTTTATCTTAAGAAAAGGTATTGTTTCTCAATGTCCATTTTAATTTCATTTCTTCCTATAACTCACTCAATTATTATTAAAAAAAGATAATATAAAATAATCAATATATTTAATATAGTTTTTTTATTATTTATGTTAATTACCTAAAATAATCCCCACTATAACCAAAAAGGTTATGAAATCATCGTTCATGTTTATTTTAGAATACATCATAACTATATGATGTCATTCTTTTTATCTATTACCATATTAAAAAGTTTTGTAATATGATTGGTATAAAGTATAAATATGAAATTTATAACATTATTATACATCTATATTCACTATATCATATATTTGTTTTTTAATACAATTCTGTTGGGGTTACAGAAACATTACTCTTGTGAATGGCGGACTACAGCCACAAGAAGTGATTTCATTCGTTTTTAATAAAACTTCTCATGGAGGTTATTGAATACAATGTTTACCAATATAAGTGATATAAATAAAATATTTATTTTATTAGTTAAGTATTTCTTATTCTAAAAATATAATATGTAATTTTATATCATACATTTTCAGTCATTAGAAGATGATAAAAACAAATCTGGAACTTCTGGATTACCGCCATCACGAAGTGATGCCACTCTCTTTTTATCTAAATACTACATGGCTGATATAAATAAGTAAATTTAAATATATATTATTATAATTATGATATTATTAAAATTCTGTAATGATAAAACATTACTTACAATATTTCAGTAATGATCATTGAGAAATGGAAATGTTACTCAGGCATACATATAGCCTACAATTCCATGATCATAATGTACATCATTTTTGTAAAACATAATTAATGATAAATTATAAATGTAAATTTAATTACTAAATATGAATAAAAATTCATGATTAATATTTATAGTATTATGGATATATATAATATGCACCTGAACCAGAACATTCATCACAAAATACGAATGATAAACTAAGGAAATTAACCATGGAAACGATGAAGATATATAATGATTAAAAAATGGGTAATAATATGTAATAAAGGATAATATTTGATACTATAAATATAAATATGTATCTATTATAAGTTAAAATCAAATTTTAAACCAATCTATGTGAGGTAAAATCTTTTTCTGATAAAATAAAGTGTGAGGAAATGGATTTTGTCTCAATATCCTTTAATTGAGTAATATTTAAATGTTATGCACATAATTTCATTTATATGGTGTGTATATTGAGAAATTGAATAGTAATATACTTAATTTTTTTACTAAATTGTATTTCATGTATCAGGTTTTACTATTACACCCAAGGTTATTTGACTTAATTGTTACCGGGATGTAACATATTTCTGAGCTCAATTTCCATTCATTGAGTTATATTACTTCTTTTTCTTCTATGATATTCTATATTATGTATGAAATATTTTTTTATTAGATTATATTTTATTAAAAAAATTACATGGAATTATAGTTGATATACAAAATGAATTAATTTTAATAATTCTCACCGGAATTTAATGATCTTTTAAACGTTTACTTCATAATTACATTGTACATAAGATTGTTTAATCTTCAATTTTAGTTAAAAGAAACTATTTTAACATTTCATATTAAAAATTTTTAATTTTTATGAAATGGTTATTAATGGTATTTTCTTTTAATAGTATTATATCCCAAATTTTTTTTACATAAAATAATTGAGAAATTTCATTGTGAAAATCCAAAATCATTAATCTCTTTGGTTATAATTTGCTTTCTTCAAAAAAAAAACCATTTTATAAATATCTTTCAAAAAAGGATTTCAAATTTTTTTTAAAATTATTTATTAAATAAATTTGTATCCATTATTACATTTTAATAAAAATTAGAGTAATCTTAAATTATTTTTTTAAACGAATCTCATTTGTATTATAAATAAATTTTGAATGAAATACTTCTTTTTACATGCATGACAAGAACATAATTTCCAATCGTAATGAGAAATAAATATTTGAAATATTCCATTATATGTTTCAAAAATTATTTTCATATATAATTATTTTCAAAATTGTTTATGAATTTTGAATTTAAAATAGATTTTCAAATTGAAAAATATATTATACTAAAAAAATGATTTAAATTTCATTTATGGAATTTATATTCACCAAATAAAAAAACATAATTCTTAATACAATGGGAATACATTCCTTTGATTAAATCCGTAACAATATATTGAATATTTATAATCAATTTGAAAAAGTAAATTATTGAAATTCACTATCTTGATTCATTTTATTTGTAATGAACTTTCCCCTGAAATATCTACTTTTATGTGACCAGTGGACATTAAATTCCTCCCAAATATCTATATTTTCTATTGTGGACATGTTCATTACATTAATAATATATAATTATTAAATTTTGTGCTCAACATTGAATAATATTTTCTAATATGGAGAAATATTCTTAAAGTTATACTTTTTCGGATAATGGGTATTTGAGGGTATGACACATTGTTTATGAATTAAATATATTATTCTATAATAGTGGAATGATTTTTTCATGAAGACATAGGTGGGTGCCAGTTATAAATATAAGCTCGATTCATTTATAATATGATTAGCTGAATTTTTAATCGGGCATAAAATTATTTGGCTAAACCTAATGGGCTTTTACCCAATAGATTTAAACTCTCATAAGTATTGATTTTTATGGTAGAGGTTTCATATGTGAGAGACATGACATTTAATAATTAATCATTTGCCTCATTAATAATTTTATTTCAATTATCCATTGTATGTTCAAAATTATATAATATATAGTTTCATTTCATTTTTAGTAATTTACTACTATGCAAGTGTATTCTTTTATTTACTCTCCATAATTATTATGCCTAATACATTTGTGATAGTCGTGTTATTTATTAAATGGATTCTATTTTTATAAATTTAAATTAACATATTAATCATTTTATATGAAATTTTCACATTGGTATTATCTTTGGATACACTTCCTTCTCAGTTTATTTATTACATGGCATATGTGTTTATTTTTCTACCTTTCCATATTGATTATTACCATTCATTAATGATTTTTTCAACTGTACATAACCCTTATTGAGAATTTGTTCACCACATTATTATTTTAGTTTTATAATAATCAATTATTTTACTATGATTGATATATAAGGATACTACCGAGAGATTAATGTTATTCTATAAAATTAATGTGTTGTAATTTTTATATTAAAATGTAATATGGGACCCAATTATGTATTTAGATTAGAAATATTAATAAATGACTCATTACATTGGGAGGTGATTCCATATATTTTATTTTAATGTAATAATGTAGACATCGACAATGGGACACTAGGGTAGTGGTTTCTATAGTTGGGATTATGGGATGTTTCGTAGAATACCTTATAACTATATTAATGGAAAATTTATAATGGAATATAACCCTTAGACAAAATTTTCAAATAAATATAGAAGAACATGATAATGTTTTTCTAATGTATATGTTTTGTGATTTTATGTTGTAATAAATCAGATTCTAAAAACTAAAAGTGAAAAATGATCTAGAACTATTGTACCTATGGGTAAAAAATCCAAAAATGGCACATTTTTCTTTACCCAATTGTAACCTGGTGTATGAAAAGGTGCCTTTCAACACACCAGGTCTGACACTCTTAAGTGATATGGTTAGGATAATTCACATGTTCATTAAAAACCATTATAATATATTTTCATATATGTTGTCAATGGAAGGACTAGGTTAAACCAAATTAAGATTATATTAACGATAATGTTTCATAATTTAGATGTCATATAAATGATTATATGATTTCCCCAAAGTAGTTATATTATCTCACAATATGATTTTTCATTTTAGAACATGGTTGGTACCTGAAGGAATCAAGTTAGAATTGATCAATAAGGAAAATTTTGTGACTAAAATAATCAAAAGGTGATGATAATTGGGGTGAATAATATTTGGATCATTAATAATATTTTTTCCCAAATTATTATTAGCAATATATAAGATAACCAACTCCATGGATCACCAAATAAGATAACAATTGTGGTTTCTAAGATCTTGAGTGATGGGGACTATATTGGAATTAATGATCGATTTCCATCATGTGATAAATGTGGAATGATACTCCTAAGAATGTGTCTCAATAAAAATGTAAAATTATTTCTATGTTTAATGGATGGGAATTAGTCAAATAATTAAAGAGGAAAAATTATGTTTATGATTGAAAGAAATAAATCATATCTGAGGGATTAATTTATAGTGCATTGTCTTAAATTTAGTTAACCTAGTGATTATTGGAGTCAATTATATCTTCCGAAAGATAATCACTATACAAAAGCTTATGTGTAAATAAATTGGTTGAAGTATTTATGTGTGTGGATTCAATATTTAAATTAGAGATTCATTTTTACCAATTGGTTTTTTGGTTAAAAGAGTTATTAAATAACTAAATATTTTTTAAAATATTTGAAACATATATATCTTCATAATCATAATTGTTATTGACACAAAGGTGGATTTATGATTTTATAATTGATCAAATATTTAAATTTCTAAACACCCCTTTTTATGATTAATATTATGGGTCACTACTAAGATTATAGATATTTTTGGAAAACATTTAGTTCATTATAACTAATGTTTTTTGTATTTTTTTAGTGATAAATATATTTGATAAATAATTCCATTACATTTTATTGACATAATTTTAATGTTTTTTAAAACATTTACGATTAACATGATCATTAATGAAATTTTAATAATTTGGAAATAATATCATTTACCGTTGTGGAAATTTTTTTCAAACCAATTGTAAAAAAACATTATTTTACTATTAATGTTATTTCATGGATGTTTGACATATTCTTTTGGAAATATTATAAAAATTATATTATTATAGTTTTAAATAGTATAACTCACATGGTGGGTGACAATATATCACATTGGAAAAAGTTTTGGGGATTTAATTGATGACCGAAGTGGGATAAGGGTATAATTCCTAACATTGGAATACCCTATATCCCATTTAATTAGTCATTATTTTGGTTAAATTATTTTTTTTAAATTAATCTTGAATAAGTGGTGTTGTTGTGGAGGTTATAGATTGATGTATTATAATGAATAAATTGTGAATAACATGTTGTTTTTGAAAAATAGTTAGAGAGTGGGGTTAATACTTGTCACTCTTTTATAGATATTATGAGAAGATAAAAGAATATTTTAATTCATTAGGTGTAATCTTACCAATTTTTATATTCATATCATCGATTAACTGATTAATTATAAATTGATTCATGAAACAAAATTGAATAAATTCTTATTATTAAATATAAACATATTTAGTAAGTATATTTCATTATATAGTAATAGGGTAAAGAATTTATAAACAATAATAAAATAATATTTAAAAAAATATCTTTTTAAATTTATATCCAAAAAATTATGCGGCCTTTTGAACCATAACATATTTATGTTTTTATGGTCTTTAACATACCATTAATTATTCACATGCTTTTGATAAAATACTTCAATCACTCCCTGCATTTATTTATTATTTTATTTCATTTTGTATCATCACCTTATAAAACTTTTCTCCTACATGGAATACTAGTTATGTATTATTCAATAGGATCTTGGTACTTTCATTTATATTTTATTAATATTATGCTTTATTGACTATTTTATAATAATGGTTTTCAAATAACTAATTTTCAATAATCAATACCTTGATTACCAATATCATGTCTAAATTGGGAGGAAATAATTTGTTTTAGGATGAGAGAAATAAGAACATAAAAATTCGAAAAAAAATGTTTTATTCAATGACATATGCGATACGCAACACATTTCTTAAAAACCATTGAACTATATTTATTTAAATATATTCTATTTGATAGCTTGTGAAATAAGAAACCACAGAGTCAATGTGAACCATAATGTTGTATATATATTCATTAAATTATACTGTATGAATACTACTAAATCTGTTATGAATATTACGGTATTATATTTATTATAAATTAAATAATAATCCTTTAAATGAAAAATAAATTTTTTTAGAAGAACTGTGTCTTTCTAAAAGATAGATTAGTAATGTTTTTTATAAATATTTTAAATTTAATTTTAACCAAATCTATAAAATTTATTTTAAAAAAAATACATTTTTGAAATATTCATATGAACATCAACATAGTGTGTATTTTGGGATTTTTTGAACGGTTATTTTTTTTAGAAATAGTGAGAATAAATAATTTCATTTGGAAATTTTATAATCATTTAAATTTTTTAATATTTTAATTTATATTTTTATCTATTTTAAAAGTTAAATTATAAAAATTATATATCTATTAATCATACTTCTATGATTTTGATCATTTTCATATTAAACATCGATATAAATAGTTTGTAAACATGTTAACAATTTCTAATTCCAAACATGAATTCTTGTAGCGTTTGTATAATTAATTTGAAATAATATTTTTACCCGAATGGGAATTGAATTTTTGAAAATGGATTCCATATTATGAATGATTATTATTTATATTGGGTACTTTAGTAATCAGAATTTCTGTAAAAATTTTTTGGTGAAAACAATAAAATTTAATTAACAATGTCAAGGTAAAAATAGAGTTACGGGGGTTGGGGTAATTGAAAAAGGTAAAGATAATGTTGATGATATAACATGTGTAAAATATAATTTATAGAAATATTAAAACCTTATTATGCTTATGTATCTATCCTTTTTTACCCTTTTGTCATGTGAAATATGTGTGTACATCATTTTTTTCATACATTACAGGTTTTTCACTCAGCTCACTTATAAAAGACCACTCACTATCCATTGTTATACAGACATAAAAACAATTTTTTATCTGTGGATAACTCCAAAAATATAATAAAATATTCCACACCATATTTCTAGAAGACATAATTTCAGAATAAATCCACTTGAGGAAGGATTTTTCTAAAAAACATAATGAGATTTATTGTAGTAGAGATAGCATTCTTCAAGGAAAGATTTTATTTTATTTCATCCTTAACCTCCAATAATTATTATTAAGCCATTATGAAATAATATACTCATTATTTTCAATATTATGAGATGTTTTTATTTTAGGGTAATGGACAACATTCATATATTATTCCATCAAATGTGCTCTGAAATCATAAATTGTGTGTACGACAACCCACCACCTCTTGAAATGACGTTAATCATTTTTCCCTCATCACATTTCATGGTTGGGTATCATGATGGACATATTATATACATATACATGTTATATTATATTTATAACATAATTATACGTTTATTGTATTTTTATCATATATTAATTTTTTAAATTCCACTCCATATGGGATACTATTACATCATTAAGATGTATAGAAGCCTACCACCTCACGATGAAATATAATTACATTTTAATAACACATTAAAAAGAATGTAATATGGATAATTTTCATAAATATATGTTATAATCATTGAAAAATTTTCATATTAGTGAAATATTTATGCTTATTAAATGAAAATATAACATTTAATTTCTTTAATTTTCACTCACTTAAACATCATAACATCATTCGCATACATGTGGACTACTATCTTCATTAAGCGGTGTGACTCAGTTTTAATGAAAAAATAAAATTATTATATATTATAGTATAATTAAAAAAATTATATGTTTATTATTATATTATTATTATTATTTAATGTTAAAACATTACACACCTAAATTCCACAATGAACTTTGAAAAATGGAAACATTATTCATGTGTACGTACGTCCTACCATCTCAATGATCATAACATAGTTAAATTTTCAAAAAAATCCATAATGATTCTCTTTTAAAGTAAAATTAATGAATAAATTCTATAATAAGTGTAGTATTATTATTATTATGGTGGTAGAACAATATAAAACACACAATAACCCAAAAATTAATTAAAAATATGATATAGAATACAAGGAAATTAACACAAAAAATAGTGAAAATAATAAATGATTATTAGTAAAAGGGTGACAAGATATTATAAAAAAAATTATAATTTTATTTTTAACATGGTTAAATTATGAATTAATAAAATGTTTAAAAACACTCTATAAGAGGTTAAATTATGTTCAACCAAAACAGAGTATGATGTAACCTCTCGGTTCCGGAATCCACTTAGAGGAACCTTGTACCCAGTTGCTCACATGGCCTCAAACACATTTCCCCGAATACCAGAGGATGTCAACTAGCAGCGAGGGCCTTGGGTGTGATAGTGGGGAAACAATTCCCTCATTGGTAGATTACACGTCGGATGTAAGAAAATATAAAAAAGTGGAAGGAGTAATAATCTCATAAAAAATTAAAGAGTGGAGGACTTATAGAATAAACCGGAGGACACACATATACATAAATGATTCATGATACATATGTCTAGGAAAGAATCAAAACAAATCACAGTGTTGTAATAGAAAACCGTAGTAAATTAAATTACAAATAAAATAGATAAACAGCTCGTCACCATCGCGAGCCTCATCTCCTTCCCATGCTCTCCATCTCTATAGAAAATCAAGTACCTGAAGTAGAAGGGTGGTTTCCATTATCTATACCTGAAAAAATATAATCTATTTGTGCCCAAAAGCATTAACCAAATAGGTTGTGAGACTAAATAATAGTAGTTATCTACCTGAAGATATGTTCCTAACAGTTAGTGAATATATATGGTGGTAATAAACAATGATGCAGTAAACAAGTACTTAGTGGTAAACAATTCCACATATCAAGTATGCAGCTAATCATGCGGGTAACCCTCTGGGAAGCACACATAGATTGTCCCATATGGTTTGGCCATTGGAATATATGGATACTCTATGAGGAATCTCAGACGGTCAATTTCCCTTATAGTCAAATTATTGATGTCCATCCAAGGAATCTCACACGGTCAATCCCCCTTATAGCTCAAAAGAAATTCATGACTCTCCGAGGAAGCTCACTCGATCAACTCCCCTTATAGCCCAAAATTAAATAGAGTCTCCTTGAGGAAGATCACTCTTTCAATTCACCTTATAGCCCAAAAGTAAATGAAGAATCTATGAGGAACCTCACTCAGTCAATTCCCCTTATAGCCCAAATGTACATAGAGACTCTCTGAGGATGCTCACTAGGTCAACTCCCCTTATTTCCCCAAATTAAATAGATAGTCTCTGAGAAATATCACATGGTCAATTCCCCTTATATTCTACTACACTAGGTTCTCATAGCCATGTGTAAGGAAAATGAGCATATCAATGTAATACAGTCAAAGAAAACCTCTAGAACTACTTGGCTAAATAGTCTATAACATAACATCATGTCAGAATAAAACACTCCATCGTATAACACTAGGCATGGGAAAATCATCAAGGAAGCCTAATAGGATAAACATGACCAAACATTCATAAACAGAAAATGCATGGGCAACCACATCCAAAGCATAATAATCCACCTTATTCACATTCAATTAACCTTTACTCAAGCATACATGTATGACAGGCAATCAACATGGTTAAAATAGTAAACACAAAATACCTTGTTCAAGGGTATTGTTCAAAATTGAATATATAACTCATATAATTTCAACAAAAAGGCCCAATCCACATACCTCGGTGTTCCAAGATCAATATACATGAGTCTCAGGGATTTATTCACCTTAGAACACTAAGGATCAATGAAAACGTCAAAAATGATGATCAAAGGATAACTTGAGAAAGAAGAGGTATCATAAAATGTAGCTCAATCAGAAGGAAGGGATTTTCAAGGTGATCCCAATGAAATTGACGGTGATTGATTCGATGTACAGATTCTTGGTCAGGGGATACGAGGAAGATCGTGTCCATATGAGAGCTCTCAGCTAAAAAAAACCAAAAAGAAGATATTTCTAGCGATTAGATGCGACCCCAGTACGTTTAATGAAAAAATAAAATTCACGACATCCAATTTTGACGTAGATGGTGTGTACATTACATTTCCGTACTCTTCATTAGGTGGCCTCAATGTCACCCCCACATGGCCGTGTGCATGGAATCTACATGTCCAGCACAAGGCTACCTGTAGAAATAGAGTATACGACATGTAATCCTAATGTACACGGAATGTACTCATAATGTACATGATGTGTACTTCAGAAATTTCCGGAAATTCCCCTTTTTCTGAAAAACGTCTAGAAAAGGAAAAAATACCTAAAAAGAAGGTCTGAGTTCTTATAAACTTCCCCCCTTAAAGAAATTCGTCTCTAATTTCTCTAGGATGAAGGCTTGGAAGAAGAAACCCCAAATAGCTCTGGCCACTGCGTTCATACATCAGCCTCCCTCTCCCATGTCTTGTCATGTACTCGCTCCTGCAACCATAGAACTCGTACTAGAGGAACATATCCGACACAGAGAACCTTCGTACTTCAATCAACAATATGGATAGGATTCTCCTCAAATGATGAATTCACTTCCTGCTCAACCTCCTCGGGTTGGAAGACTTGAGATGAGTCTGAGAAGTAACATTGAAGCTGAGAACCATGGTAGATATCAGGCATAGCCCAGTACCTCTGAGGTAACTGCAACTGATAGGCTACCGGCCCAAGTCTCTCCAAAACCTCAAACGGCCCGACGTACCTCAGTTAAAGCTTACCCTGTCTCCTAGTCCTCTTATTTACCAACCTCAGTGTGATAAACATGAAAACCCGATTCCCATTCTCCACCTATATAGTTTATCTCCATTGATAAACAGAAGAATACTGTCGAGAATATGCAATAACCATTATCTTCCGAATCAACTCTAACTGCTCCGTGGTCTCCTGGACAATAAAATGTCCTATCATAACAGCCTCTCCTGCCTCCATCCAACATAATGGTGATCGGTATGGCCAACTGTACAAGGCCTCATAAGGTCCCATTTGAATAGTTTCTTGAAAAATATTTTTATAGTAAGACACCACAAGAGGTATGTTCTTCTCCTAAAAACCTCCAATATCAAGAATAGATGCTCGAAAAGAGTCTCAAGCACTTGAATCGTACGTTGGGTTCATCAGTTCCATGAAAACTACATGCACGTTCATGAGACTGAATGGCATAAACATATACTTGTATAGACCATACCTACTCAGAAAGGCTGTTATAGGTATATCTGATGGTCTAACATGCAACTGCTGACAACTAAACCTCAATTAAATCTTCAAGAACACCTAGGATACTCGAATCTGATCAAAGAGATCATCAATCCTCGACAAGGGATATTGGTTCTTTATTGTCAACTGGTTCAACATCCTATAATACACACAATGTCTGATGGTACCGTCCTCCCTTTTTCACAAAAAGTACAGGAAAAACCCAAAGAGAAGTACTGAGTCAGATGAAGCCCTTTGCCTACAACTCCTCCAACTTCTTTCTTGAGAACCTGATAATCTGGTGTATCCATCCTATAAGGAGTAATATACACCTTTTCCACTCCTAGAACAAGATCAACAGAAAATTCTACCTCACGCTCTAGAGGAAAACATGAAATGTCCCCCAGAATGACATATCAAAAACGATTCACCACTTAAGGAAAGTCCATCTGTGATGTACCATGGTCATAAAGATGTAGACTAGCAATCTAGGATGTATCTTATCCTAACCCATGATGCTCTGGACCTACTCTGCTTGCATGGACATCCCATTCTCCCTTATGAAGATATGATCCGCCCTCTGGTTATATGAAAGTCACCCTATGGTGATAGAAATAGATGACTACCTTGAAAGGAACTAACCAGTCCATTTTAAGAATGAAATCATAGCACGTAATCTCTAGGAAATAGATATACCAAAAGAAATGACACCCACCAACCTCAAGTGGAAACTCCTTGCACTGACATACACTAGATGTTCTCGTCCCCAAAGGATTTTATAGTGTCAAGATATTAGTATTAGAAAAAATGCAGAGCCCAATTCTCTCCACAATGGAAACATATATTATGCTATTAGACGCCCCTATATCGAAAAGTGCAGAAGCTCGTATTGGGGATACTAAGATCGTACCTCGCATTGTAGAGGGTCCGAGATCTTGCTCATACTGGGTCTACTATAATTCATAATTCTAGAATTTACCGTGGCCCTTTGTCCATGATTTACCACGTTGAGCTGATCCACCATGCTGCCACTGAAATCACAGTGACTAACCACTGCGTCAGCAACCTCCACCTCATTCCTAAATGGCCATAAGAACTCGTGTTCTCACAATAGTGAGAAACTGGTGGTGCTGCACAAGAATACGGGGTCATAGAAGAACCCCTGTCACCATATGGTGGCGAGAAGATCTGACAGAAATGCTAAAGGTGTACCATCTTACCGCAAGATCAGAAATCCACCATGTCTCTTGGGAAACATGTCCTCGTATTCCCGCTATTCCCTCACTGGAAGAACACCACCTAGATACCAAAAGATGCATCACGTCTACTCTAATCTCCTCTTGCAGTCTCCCTGCGGTGCTTTATAATATCGATTGGAGAAGCACTAACCCTGGATGTTGAACCTCCCTGGTCCATAGCTCCAGAATATCTCAGATTGTGCTCTATGATTAGCACCTAGTTGACCATAGAGGATATCAAAGTCAACCTAACGATGTTCACCTAGGATCAGATATCCTTCATGATGTCGTCCTCAAACTTCCGTGTCAGGAACAACTCATCACCTCCTGGGATAGGTGTGAAACACTACAGATCTGTGAAGAGAGAGGAATAATCCATAATAGAAAGAGTAACCTACTCCAGACTCATGAACTCTCAGTTTCGATCGGACCTCAAGGTCTCCTGGTTGATGTAATCATAAAAGATGCACTAAAACTCATCCCAAGTCATATTCTGTTGTTGTCCCAGCTATGAGATCACATCCCACCACCTCTTGGTGGAGTCTTGGAGCATGTTGGTAGCGAGATTCTCCCTTGTCTCTGGAGGTATCTCCAGCTACTAAAAGATCATCAGTGTGGCTTCTTTCCATAACTCTATTTCTTGGGTCCTCCATCCCATGAGAAAGTGGGAGGATCCTGTTGTAGAAAAGACTGTGTAAATTCTGCCATCGACGGGGAAGGAGGTGCCACTCTCTGAAAGGTTTGAATCATCCTCATAAAGCCCTCCATGAATAGTGCCTTGGTACAAATGTCAGGTATAACAGCTGGTGCCAGGACTGGCACAACTGGAGGATCTGCTGGAAGTCCCTGATCAGCCATATCCAGCGTCTGACCACTACTCGGTAAGTGGCGGACAACTAGAGGATGTCTCAAGGTCATTACTCTGAAAGGTCAAGCACAAACCTTAGATCAAGATAATCAACAACTGAAAACTGGGATTATAAGAATGGAAAAGGATAAAGAAAACATTAATGTTTTTTAAAACAAGACTATAGGTGTGTATCTTCCCTTAAGCCATTCACATGGGTGTGTACTCTTTCCACCACTGGTCGTGTAACACCCCAAACTCATGGCATGTTTCCCAAACACACGCCGTGTACTACACTTCTCATCCCCTACCAGAGTCCCCTTATAGTGATAAGCTACATGGTTCTCCTAGAAGAAGACTATATGGCGTGTTCATTCTAAACACGGTGTGTACTGGAAAAGCTTCTTTGACACGTGTTGTTAGTGAAATGGATGGATTCATGACTCACACTACACGGTGTGTTTCCTCATGAACACATCCTGTACTGAGATGATTTTGTAGACTGTGTTGTTCGATAAATATTCGGGCACTCAGGTTACACTAAACGACAAGTTCTAGATGGTCATGACATGTATTAAAAAAGACTCGTCGACTCGTGTTGTTTGTGAAACAATTGGTTACATGGTTCTACAACACATTGTGTACGTCTGGGACATGATGCGTCCTACCAATGATATCCCAACATCATGTCTCATTACACACGTCCTGTGAGACGGTTAGAGACTACAAGGTGTGTATGTACAGTACAAGGTGTGTAATTATGAAAAATGGTTTCTTCCCAAACATAAGAACACATGGCCTGTATTTATCATTACACGCCATGTATTTTGGGTTTTTATGGACATTAATCCTCATAAAATACTCCAAAACCCATAAAACACTGAAACAAAAATTGAATGAAGCAAATTCCGACCTAGGAGGGCCAATACTCCCCACAAATAAAAGCATCGAATCTTATACATGTTATAAACTAGGAAAAAGAATTCAATGATCCACCAAATTCTAATTCATGAGGGCCTATAACACCTCAAGAACCAAAGTTTGGCATTAATTCATGAAAAACTATACACAATGCATTACCCTATCAAATAGTAGTTATTGTATCAAAGAATCTATCAAAACAACATGCATATCTAACACAACATCTATCACAACAACACGAAATCTCTAATGCTCTCAAAATGGAATGACAATAATGAAAGACATGTGATTTCTAGAAAGTGACTATATGATGAATGAGATGGCATAACCACATCTCATCAGGTTGCAACAGTAATAGAACCTCAATAACAGTAATAGTAATAGCACAAAACATGTGAATCACCAAACGGTGAAATCAAATAACCTCTAAAATTGAATAACCAGAAAATTGAAATAAACGAGGTAGATTGGATTTTCCCTGTACACAGGTTAGCTACTCTCGGGCACAACTTTATACCAAGTAACCATTCCATCCCATCCTAGCTATAAATTCCAATCATTAAGTAAAGAAGAAATGAAATCAACTGATACCACTTTGTAATGTCCTAGTTCCGGAAGCCACCTAGAGGCGCCCCATACCCAGTTGGTCATATGGCCTCAAGTGCATTTCTCCGAACTCCAGAGGCTGCCGACTAGAAGAGAGGGCCTTGGGAGAAAATGTGGGGAAACTATGACATCATTGGTAGAGTACACAACAGAATTAAGAAAATATACCCAAGTGAATGCAGTAACAATCTCATACAAAAATAAACAGTGGAAGAATGATTGAATAAACTAGACCACACACATATAAATAAATAATGCATGATACATATGTCTAAGAATGAAGCCAAAAAAATCACAATGCGGGAATACAAAACAATAATTAACAAAAGTACAAATGAAATGGATAAACAAATCCTCAGCATGGCATGCCCCAGCTTGGTCACATACTCTTCAGCTCATAAAAAATAAAGTACCTGAAGTAGAACATCGCTTTACCTTATCTATACCTGGAGAAATATAATCTGTTTGGGCCCAAAAGCATGACCCAAATAGTGTTTGAAACTACATCCCATTAGGATACCACCCAAAGAACTGTACCTAATAGTCCGTGAATATATATGGAAGGTAATAAACAAAGATGCAACAAACAAGGAAGTACTCAGCAGTAAACAATTCCATATATCAAGTAAGTATCTAATAACGAGGGTAATCCTCTGCGAAGCACACGCATCTTGTACCCTCAGGTTCATTCATAACAATATACAGAGACTCTCTGAGGATGCTCACATGGCCAATTCCACTTATATTAAAATGACTAAAAACTCTCTGAGGAAGCTCACATGGTCAATCCCCATAATCTCCCAAAATCAATTCATGAATCTCTGAGGAAGCTGACGTGGTCAATTCATCTTATAGCCCAATAGTAAATAGAGACTCTCTAGGGAATCTCACTAGATAAATTACCCTTGTAGACCAAATGTAAATAGAGAATCTTAGAGGATGCTCACTCAGTCAATTCACCTTATAGCCCAAATGTAAATAGTGACTCACTGAGGAAGCTCACTCAGTCAATTCCCCTTATAGTCTATTACACTAGGATCTCACAGCCCTATTTAAGCCAAACAAGCATAGAGAAGCAATATGGCCAACAAAAACTTACCGAACGACTAGGATTAACAGTATATAGCTTAACAACATGTCAGTATACCACATTCCATCCTACAACAATAGGCATGGGAAAAACATCAAGGAATCCCAACAAGCTAAATTGGACCAAACGGTTGTAAATAGAATATTCATGGGAATCCACATCCAAAGAATAATGATCCACCATATTCACATTAAAATACCTATAATTAATAATACAAGTATGGAAGGAAATCAAGAAGGTTAAAACGATAAATACACAATACCTCGTTCAAGGGTATTGGTCAAAATTGCCCATATAATCCAACAAATTTAAGAGAAAGTCACAAAATACCTACTGCGGAATTGGGAGATCAATATACATGAGTATCCGGAATTGAATCACCTTAGAGATATGATGATCTAAGAAAATGTACAAAACGTTAAACATAGGATAACTTGATAAAGAGGAGGAATCATGAAACAAAGCTCAAGAAGAAGGAAGGGATTACCAAGGTGATTCTAATGCAATCGACGGCAGTCGATTCAGAGTTTGGATGCTCATTAGAGGGATTATAGGAAGATCGTGGCCGTACGGGAGCTCTCGGCTGAACGAAACCTAGAAGAGGATGTTTCTGGAGGTTAGACGCGACCTCGGTACATTTAATAAAAAATACATGACATGTACTTTTTATGTACACTGTGTGTACGTGCCATTTTTGTACTCCGCTTTAGGCATCCTCTACGTCTCCCCCACGTGGCCATGTGCATGGCCGCTATATGATAAGTATATGGCTACCCGCGGTAACCGAGTACACGGCATGTACTCATAAAGTACACGACATGTACTTCAGAAATTTCTATAAATTCCACTTTTTATCAAAAATGACCAGAAAAAGAAAACATACCTGAAAAGAAGCTTCGGGTTCTTACATATGATGTAAAATAATTCATCTGAATTTCATTTCATATAGTTATATTGAAACGTGATGAACCAAATATCATTTATATAGTGTATATACTACCCCTTTCACATTAAATATCATGATTCTTTAAATATTCATGGAATTGTATATTTTAATTCTACTTACTACTCTGAAGTTAATTTTAATTTATAGTTACTATGTTTTAATTAATTTTTTATCTTAATTAATTTTCATTGGGTTTTATTACATATTTATTTTAGTTGATATTATATGATTCAATTTTAAATGATTATTTATTAAATTATTTTGATAGACATGTTTTATTTGGATTTAAATCTTATACACAGAATTTATTCATTTGATTAATTATCATAGCATCGTTATGATCACCATAAGGGTTTATTCACGACCACATTCTAATCAATATTGGTTATTTATGAATATTAGTTAAAGAATATTATTTGAACATTTCCTAATTAACCCTTTAATTTTATTATTATATAGTTATTCAAAATATATTCATCTAATATTACCATTGTCCAATAATTTTTACTTATAGTTATTTAGAATTTATTTAATATAACCCAATAACATATCTCTCTTCATTTAGAAATTTTTTATTTAAAAAAATATTTTCTTTGAAAATGTTATAAATGTTTTAACATTTTCCCAAATTGTTTATAAAATCAGATTTTACCTATTATTCAATTTTACAACTTTTTTCCAGGAATCTTCATGTTGTTTTCAAAAATAATTCCCATTTGTATTATAATAAAAACGTGAATGAAATATCTATTTTAATGTGAATTACATTAATGTAATTTCATGTTGGCATGACAAATAAAATGGTTTAAGGATTACATTATAATTATCAAAAATTATTTTCGATGATATATATTTTAAAATATTTTTTCCAGATTTATTTTTAAAGTTTCTTTTCAAAATGAAAATGATATTTTCCTCATGATTCTTAATAAAAATCATTTAATGATATTTCTGTTTAATAATGACAGGAACCCATAATTCTTAATACTATTATTAAATTATTTATTGATACCATACTTATTCTTTCAATGGATGGTTTATGATCATTTTTACACTTCAATATATTGAAATTAACTACATTCATTTTAATAATCAATAACTTTACCATGAAATAATCACTTTCATGTGATCATTAGATATTAATTTTACCCTAAATATTTATATTATTATCACGAAAATTTTAACTAAGAAACCATATATAATTAATGAATATGGTGTTCTACATTTAATTTAATTTCCTGATATAGGGAAATATTGGGAAATTTTTATTATTTTCTCAATATGGATATTATATGGTAAGACACATTGTTCATTAATTAAATGAAATAATCAATATGTGGGGAATGATTTGGTAATTAAAAAACAAGTGTGTCTTGGCTATAGATATCCAACTCATTAATAGGTAGTCTCATAAGTATAATAAGAGAGCTATACTAAAATTATTTATCAAAACATGATGTTTTTGCCCCCAATTATTTATTACTCTCATGACGATATATCTTGATTGTAGAGGTATCATGTTCCTAATACATGAAGTAAAATAATTAAGCATTACTTCATAGATAAATAATTTATTATTATCCATTATATTTTTGAAATGATATTAAATATGATTGTATTTTATTCTCATATATTGATAAAATGACAATAATGTTTAGTTATTTACATTTCCATATTGATTATTCCTTATCCAGACCTTATAATCACATTATTTATTACATGTACTGTGTTTATAGTTATTTAAATTTATATACTGATTATTTTTATGAGAACATTGAATTTATATAATCTCGGGACACACTTCCTTGTGATTATATTTGTTACATGAAATGTTTTTTTAGTTACTTGATTTTATATATTGATTATTCTTATTGATCCATAATTTCATCTATTTTTCATAACCCTTATTAATAATTTTAGATCAACCTAATTTTATTTATTTTCATATAAATACTTTTTGTTAAAATGATTAATATTAAAGGTTATACAAGATGGAATAATATTAATCATTAAAAAATACAATGATATTTTTTATTGAAATGTAATATGGGACTCAAGAATGTATCTAGTTTACTATGACAACAGAATGACTTAGTCCAAATGGAATTGATTTCATGTATCATATATGAGTAAAATAAATTACACACTTTCTCCAAGACACTAGGTTTGAGGTTGATACATATGTCAACATCAAAAAAGTTAGTCACACAGTCATTATGACTAATAAATCTATATAAGTGTGAACATTTCACTTTTTAGAAAAAAACCACCATGTGCATTCATATATATTAATTTTCCTGGAATATTTTCTAAATTAAATTTGTATTTAATCCTAGAATATTTTCATTTTAGTTTAGATCAAGATGAATGAATGGATAACAACTATTAAACATAATATTTAAAAAACATTTCTCTCCTTAAATATCTATATATCCCTCTATAATTCACAAATCATCCACATCCTCTATATATGGATGAGAATCCATTGAAAAGTATTGAAAAATCCCCCAAATTATTTGTTTAATTCATCTGGATGTATGATTCAATTTCGGGAATCTACATCTTGTGATTAGTATTTCTTGGAATATATATTTTATTATTCTATACACAAATGATTCTAATATTGAAAAAATAATAATTTAACTTGAAGATTATTTTATGTTTTTGTGTATAATATTGACTAATAGAAAAAAATTTAATTTAAATTAAATTTACGTCCTTTTATGTCTATAAAAGTTCATATGATTTCATCTAGACCAAACATCTTATTCATTAGATTCCCCAAGAACACATCATTCTAACTAGTATCATGTATGAAACTACTTGTTTCATCCATCCACTTATTTTATACAAGGATTATCCATATATAATCCCATTTTATAGTATAATTTTATCACTGAATCATGGAACCATATTACACAGTGAAACATCGATTTTTCATGATTACACTAGTTTCTTCAATTATGGATTTCACACCTTTTCTTCAAATACTTAACAAAAAATTCCATTATATTTTTGAAATTCAGTTTTTCATCGGAATTAGCCATGATTATATTGTATAGGATAGTTTCCATATTTTTAAATATTTCCTCTTAATTTAATTATTATAATGAATTTTTCAACCTATATGTATTCAACCATCAGATATGTAAAGACTCGATCCCCATTATCGCAGATCCAATTCCATTCCTAATTATATTATTATAATGAAAAAGTGATGACATCTCAATAGTTATAATAGTTTAGTATATTAGGATTATTAGATAAAAAATTAGTACTGCATTACAACTTGAAATTAAATACCACATATCAACTCACATTTAAATAATTATAAACTAGAATATTATCACCGAAAACCATTTATAATATATATCTTCCCATCACACGGAAAAATAAAATATAAGAAAGGGGTGAGCTTAGATGATAAATATGGGTATATAATAGATCATAGGATATTATAAATTTGCATAAACAATAAGGAAATTTGAATAAATAAAAAATATTCTATTAAAACATAATATTTTCCATAATATAGATGGAATTAAAGGGTATTTATTAATACCATATAATTAATCATATGAATGTGATTCTTACCCATGGATATTCTACTAGTAAAATAATAAAAAAATTAGCAATTAAAAATATCATAATGATGTAATGAATAATGTTAGATATATAAAACATATCATCAAGGCCTCTGGTGAGAAATATAAAAATAAATGGTTAAGGCCTCAACCAAATCCATATCTTAAAATAAATGGTCAAGGCCTCAGCCAAGTCCATTACTACTTTTTCAGATGAGAGATGCCAATGTATAGATAAGAAATATATGGATCCCCCATTTTTTTTATGTATAATGATTTTTTCATTTTTATGGGGTGGAACATAGATAATATATACATATGAAATGTATATAAAATTCCCCAATTAGTAAACATAATAACTAACCATTCTGAGTAATATAGGGAATGATATTAAGAATGCACACATACCGTCAAACTTATCATAAACTATTTAATAAAATACTACATATAATATCATAGAATAAAAATACTAATTATTCATAAGCTCAAAATATGGTGGTGAAATATATAAGGCCCCAGCCTTAAACCTTACATAATCTTGAGTTATCACAAGATTACACATTGAGGATCTTTTCAGGTTTAGAGTTTTAGAGAATTAGATCGTAAAACATGCATTACAACCCACATTTAAACAAAGTGGTTACAATAAAAGATAGTATTCTTCTTCCCATCAACAGAATCATATTGAAAATAAAACATGGATTCTTTCTTGACACTTCCTTGACACTATCATATTATCATGTACCTTTCCCGTGACCTGTGAAAAGCATTTCAAAAACTTGGGATGAGCATAAAAAGCTCAGTATGGGTTATATAAAAAAAACAAGGAAAGGAAACATGAGTTCATATATTCATAAGCATGAAATCATAATTTACACATAAAACATAGGCACTTTAACATACCTCATAAAATCATGAAAAATTCATAGAAATAATAAGACATAAAGGTAACTTGAGGCATTCATAACATTCTTACGTAGGGAGTAACCCTCTTGGTTACGTTTGGAATACCCATCACAGTATATTCCTTAAATCTCTTCGGAGAAACCTTAACGTTTCACTCCTTTGTGATACCCAATGCATTGGAGAGCTATAACGGGCTCACCCTCCCTTAGTTTATCACGGAACCACCCGTCTTCCTAATAATGCCCAAGAACCATAACATAATCATATCACATAAAACATGCATAAAAGAAAACATAACATTTCCACATTTCAATCACAAGATATCAATACAACACATTGATACAATAAAAACATTATGAAAACCATTTTCAATACCAAAGTAAAACATGGTATTTATTTTTCATTTAAAAAAAGGGTATGGCTTGTAGAGGAAGCCAAAACTCAAATAATGGTCACGGCGGCGGAGAAGTCGTTGTCGCCGCATACGTACGACAAGAAAACATTCCCTTTTGTCGTTTTGTAAAATGCTTCGTATAAAAAATATTCCTTTCGAATAAACGTGAAAGTCAAAGGGGTTTATACACCGTATAAAAGAAGGCTGTGTATAAAATAAAATATGTCTCAATGAAAGGAGATTGAGACGAAGTACCATACCTCGTATCCGACTTGACTCGACCATTCTTTAATCTCCTGAATAATAAACATGAGTTAATATCTACTTTCTTAATAACCTTTTTCATGTTCATTATTCCTTTTATACCATGTTATGAACATCATTTAATCATTTAAGTTAATAATGTTCATTTTGTCGGTATTTGGTTCTTAAGTCAAAAATAGACTTCTTACACTTACATGTTGTTAATTTGGTCAAAGGTTCGTTATATCTAGAATGATATTAATGATTTGGATAACATATATAACATATATATTCATCATATACATGTATTTATAATATTACGTCACATTTATAGGTAAGAAATGAAATGCACCGTTCATGGAGACGGTAAGCCGTACGTATGCATGAACGCTACTTCCATTTCTATTTCGCATTTTCTGGAATGGAATCATAATGATATAAGATTATATTATAATTCCAGTATAATAACATATATAATATCATTAACTTTATCTTTTACACATCCCACATATGATATTAACGAATCAAATCACTATCAGGGGGCGGTAGTCCGCACTTCCTAAAATGAAGATATCCTGTTTACCCATAATGGAAACAATAATGGTATGCCATAAATGAAAAATACTGAAGCTTAAGGAAAGAATAAACATATTATATATCATATATAAAAATATTTACATCATAATGGCCACCTTTGAAGGTGTTAAATGAGTATTGAACAATCATCATTTCTGGAGGCAGAATTTCGCCATCCACGGAAACCTAATGTTCTTTAACCATTTGATGTAGTTGTGTGAGAGTGTATCTCGAATAAATCTTATAAAAACATCCTAGTATATTGAAGATACTGGTTTGGTTACAAAAGAAGTAAATAAAAAGGTTTTATGGGGTTGGAGAAGCAAAATAAAACAAATGAACATGAGAGAATGAATTACCTTTAAAAGTGTAACTCCTATTCATTTGAGCCTAAAGGCTTCCATTGAAACGATTATTCCCAAAGGGAATCCTCTAGGATGAGTATAGGGATGTGGAGAGAGTAAATTGTCAGCGTATGGCCGAGCCAAAGGCTTGAGAAGTGTGTGAAATGAGGTAGAGGTGGGGGCCTTTTATAAGAGGAGAGGAGGGGCACTCTTGGAAAGTAAAGATAAGTTACTTTATTTTAAAAGCGTTTCGGATCCAAAAGGACCCAAATTGATATAATTAAAGGTTAAGGTGATAAGGGTTCGAAATACACTCATACAATTGGTTTTGGCCATGTTTATGTCTTAGATATTACATTATCGTTCCATTTTATTTAAATCGTCAAATATTGAGGTCATCGCTCCATCATCATGATGTCATAAATAATTTAATTTATTTAATGTCAAAAAATTATTAAACAAATACTATGATGTAGGAAATCGTTTTAGGTTTTCAATGACTATTTATAATCAAAAATCTGATCTTTATAACCCCATGTAAAAATTGTTTTTTTAAAACATATTAAGTTTGTGTCATTTTTACTTTTACATTAAATAAAATGTTATTTATGTCATTTCCCAACCAAAGTGGCTCCATGGGGTCCCCAAGTTGACCCATGGCTTTTCTAGGTCGTCCATGACACATCCAATGAGGGTAGGACATGTGTTGAGCTCATCTCATACTATTAAAACATTATTTTTACCTTAAACTACACTAATTACCACTAATCGCGATTAAGAACTTAATAAGTTACTATTCACCAAAAAAATTATTTTAATCTCATTGAAGAACATTTTACTTCTTAATGACAACCATGTATGTCGGATTTTTGAAATTCAAAACACAATGATGGAAAAATTTCATTTAAACAAAAAAATCAGTTTTTGTAAGTACCACTTAGTGGTTTCACTATTCATCAAAAATTGAAGTTTTTCAGAAAATTACCAAAACTTCACCATAATCGATATTTGATATTATGAATTCAAAAATGAATTATATTATTCAAAATTCAAAATATATAGGTCACATTAATTAATTTAATAATTAATTCCCGCTGTCATGACAAATAGCGTGTTTTTATAAAACAATAAGTATCAAAAGATTGACACCAGTTTAAGTCCAATTTCAAAGTGAAATTGATTACAATGACCACCATTTGATTAAATGATAAAAATATATTCTAATTCCACTTAAAAACCAATTCAAAAGAAAATCTAATCATATAAATAAATTATATTAAAAAGCAGTTTTGATGTAAAATGCAGTATTTTTCACTATTCATTAAAAAATGAACATTGTCAGAAAAATACCAAAAATTTATGCAATGTAAAATTAAATGTCCCAATCATAATGAATATGTTTATTTTGAAAAATATAGATTATAAAATTGTCAAAAGATTGATTTAAAAATGGTTTTCCATCAAAAGGCAGTAAAACAATCTTTTAAGAATATTAGTGTATTACATGCTTAAGATTGGATTTATTTTCATTTTAAGCCTCTAAAACACTATATAATTAATTAATAAACATAGATAAAAATATTTATTATTCATTACTTACTTGGGATGTTACATCCTTCCCCCCTTTTGAAAATTGCGTCCTCGCAATTTTATTCACTTATCGAATAAGTGGGGGTATTTATCCCTCATAGCATTTTCATATTCCCATGTTGCCTCTTCAAACATATGGTTTTTCCATAAAACCTTTACCTGATGAATCACCTTATTCTTCAATACCTGCTCCCTGTGGTCAAGAATCTAGAACGGTTGTTCCTCATAAGATAGATTCTCTTCCAGCTAAACTACCTCTGGACTCAAAGCATGAGATGGATCTGGCATATACATTCTCAACATCGAAACGTGAAAAACATTGTGTACCTGAGATAAACTCCGAGGTAAATCCACTCTGTATGCAACTGATCCAACTCTCTCCAGAATTTCGTATGGTCCAATGAACCTAGGACTTAGCTTTCCTTTCTTACCAATTCGCATAACATTTTCCATGGAGAAACTTTGAGAAAAACATGATCACCTACCTCAAAAGAGAGATCCTTCCTCCTGTTGTCCGTATAACTTTTCTTCCTGCTCTGAGCTGTTCTCATGTGTCTCTGCACCAACTGAACTTTTTCTGCCATCTCTTCTACCAACTCTGGTCCCATCAGCTTCCTTTCCCCTACTTCATCCCAAAAAGCAGGAGTTCGACACTGTTTTCCATATAATGCCTCAAATGGAGCCATCTGTATACTGGAAGGAAAGCTGTTATTATAAGAAAACTCAACCAAAGAAAGATGTTGGTCCCAACTTCCCAGATAATCCATCAAACAAGCTCGTAGAATATCCTCCAAGGTCTGAATTGTTCATTCTGACTTCCCTTCTGATTGAGGATGAAAAGCTGTACTAAAATTTAATTCAGTACCCAACGACTTCTGAAGGCCTTTCCAAAAGTTAGAAGTAATCCTGGGATCACGGTCAGATACAATGGAGAGAGGAACTCCATGTAACCTGACTATCTCTTTAAGATACAAACGGGAAAGTTGATCTAGGGAAAAAGTATCTCGTATAGCAAGGAAATGAGCATATTTAGTCAAGCGATCAATAATAACCCAGATTGCATTATTACCTTGGGATGTCCTCGGTAATACCACAACAAAGGCCATGGATATATTCTCCCATTTCCACTCTGGCACTGTTAGAGGCTGAATCATCCCTTTCGGTAACTGCTGCTCTGCTTTAACCTGTTGACAAGTCAAACACTTCACAGTAAAACCAGAAATATCTCTTTTCATTCCATCCCACCAGTAATACTCCCGCAGATCTCTATACATCTTAGTACTGCTAGGATGAACTGAAAACAGAGAACTATGAGCTTCACATAACAACTCTCTCTTCAATTGTGAATCACAAGGCACACACAATCTCTTCCCAAATCTCAAAACGCAATCATTATCAATGTTGGATTCATGCAACTTAACTTTCTGAACCAGCTCTACCTTTTTCTGCAACTCACTGTCTTGATTCTATTCTTGCTTGATTCAGTCTGATAGAGAAGATTTCACTGATACCTGAAACAAAACAGAAGAACTTCCTGCACCAACAACTTCTATGCCAATGTTCATCAAATCCTTAACCAAAGGATTACGTTCCAAACACAACATTTCTAATGAAGCATTACTTTTTCGACTCAATGCACCATCAAATTTATTTTCTTTTCCCGGATGGTAAAGAATTGTACAATCATAATCCTTGATTAATTATAGCCATATCCTTTGTCTCATGTTCATTTCATTCTGAGTTAATATATACTTTAAACTTTTGTGATCGGTATATATTTCACACTTTACTCCATACAAATGATGCCTCCAAATTTTTAAAGAAAAAACAACAGTAGCTAATTCCAAATCATGTGTAGGGTAATTTACCTCATGAGTTTTCAACTGTCGTGATGCATAAGCAATTACCTGATCATTCTGCATTAGGACGCAACAAAGTCCTTTCAATGAAGCATCACTGTATATAACAAACTCACCATTCCTGGAAGGTAGTGCCAAAACTGGAGCATTCACCAATCTTCTTTTCAATTCTTGAAAACAATCATCACATTCTTTTGTACAGATAAACTTAACTCCCTTCTGAGTTAGCTTAGTCATTGGACCAGATAACCGTGAAAAATTTCTAACAAACCTTCGGTAATAGCCTGCCAAACCAAGAAAACCACATATCTCGGTTACATTTGTGTGTCTTGGCCATTCTTCAACAACTTTTTTTTTGCAGGATCAACAGTTATCCCATCTTTAGAAACAATGTGACCAAGGAAAGAAATTTGTTGCAACCAAAACTCACACTTGCTGAATTTCCCATACAATTTCTTTTCTTTTAAGGTTTACAAGATAACCCTTAAATGACATTCATGCTCCTTTTTACTTTTAGAAAACACCAAAATATCATCAATAATAACAACCAACATTTTTCACATGAGTCAACTGAGAAATCACTATAAAAACTATATAGTTCTGATTCTGACCATCTCAGGATACTGATTTGAAAGGACATTTCCCTCTGTATGCCATCCCAGAGAAAATTCTTCTCTATTTCCTCTATGAAAAACCATTCTGAACAAACATGTCTTAGATGAAGCAACATGGTAATCTTTAAATGCTATATCATTTCAAAAAAAATATTTTTGGATAATAATTTAATAGAATTATAACTCCTAAAGTTATCTAAACTGACCTATGAAACCAACTATAAGGCCCTAGCCTTAAACCTTACATAATCTTGAGTTATCACAAGATAAAACGTTGAGGATCTTTTCAGGTTTAGAGTTTTAGAGAATTAGATCTTAAAACATGCATTACAACCCACATTTAAAAAAAGTGGTTACAATAAAAGCTAGTATTCTTTTTCCCATCAACAGAAACATATTGAAAATAAAACATGGATTCATTCTTGACACTTCCTTGACACTATCATCTTATCATGTACCTTTCCCGTGACCTGTGAAAAACATTTTAAAAACATGGGATGAGCATAAAAAGCTCAGTATGGGTTATATAAAAAAACAAGGAAAGGAAACATGAGTTCATATATTCATAAGAATGAAATCATACTTTACCCATAAAACATAGGCACTTTAACATACCTCATAAAATCATGAACAAATCATAGAAATCATAAGACATAAAGGTAACTTGAGGAATTCATAACATTCTTACGTAGGGAGTAACCCTCTTGGTTACGTTTGGAATACCCATAACAGTATATTCCCTAAATATCATCGGAGAAACCTTAACGTTTCACTCCTTTGCATTACCCAATTCATTGGAGAGCTATAACGGGCTCACCTGCCCTTAGTTTATCACGGAACCACCCGTCTTCATAATAATGCCCAAGAACCATAACATAATCATATCACATAAAACATGCATAAAGGAAACATAAAATTTCCACATTTCAATCACAAGATATCAATACAACACATTGATATAATAAAAACATTATGAAAACCATTTTCAATACCAAAGTAAAACATGGTATTTATTTTTCATTTAAAAAAAAGGGTATGGCTTGTAGAGGAAGCCGAAACTCAAATAATGGTCACAGCGGCGGAGAAGTCGTTGTCGCCGCATACGTATGACAAGAAAACATTCCCTTTTGTCGTTTTGTAAAATGCTTCGTATAAAAAAGATTCCTTTTGAATAAGCTTGAAAGTAAAAGGGGTTTATACACCGTATAAAATAAGGTTGTGTATAAAATAAAATATGCCTCAATGAAAGGAGATTGAGACGAAGTACCATACCTCGTATCCGACTTGACCCGACCGTTCTTTAATCTCCTTAATAATAAACATGAGTTAATCTCTACTTGCTTAAGAACCCTTTTCAAGTTCATTATTCCTTTTATAGCATGTTATGAACATCATGTAATCATTTAAGTTAATAATGTTCATTTTGTCGGTATTTGGTTCTTAAGTCAAAAATAGACTTCTTACACTTACATGTTGTTAATTTGGTCAAAGGTTCGTTATATCCAGAATGATATTAATGATTTGGATAACATATATATCATATATATTGATCATATACATGTATTTATAAAATTACATCACATTTAGAGGTAAGAAATGAAATGCACCGTTCATGGAGACGGTAAGCCGTACGTACGCATGAACGCTACTTCCATTTCTATTTTGTATTTTCTGGAATGGAATCATAATGATATAAGGGTATATTATAATTACAGTATAATAACATATATAATATCATTAACTTTATCCTTTACACATCCCACATATGGTATTAACGAATCAAATCACTTTCAGGGGGCGGTAGTCCGCACTTTCTAAAATGAAGATATCGTGTTAACCCATAATGGAAACAATAATGGTATGCCATAAATGACAAATACAGAGGCTTAAGGAAATAATAATCATATTATATATCATATATAAAAATAGTGACATCATAATGTCCACCTTTGAAGGTGTTAAATGAGTATTGAACAATCATCGTTTCGGGAGGCAGAATTTCACCATCCACGGAAACCGTATGTTCTTTAACCATTTGATGTAGTTGTGTGAGAGTGTAGCTCGAATAAATCTTATAACAACATCCTATTATATTGAAGATACTGGTGTTGTTATATAATAGGTAAATAAATAGATTTTAGGGGGTTGGAGAAGCAAAATAAAACAAATAACATTAGAGAATGAATTACCTTTAAAAGTGTAACTCTTATTGATTTGAGCCTAAAGGCTTCCTTTGAAAGGATTCTGCCCAAACGTAATCCTCTAGGATGAGGAGAGGGATGTGGAGAGAGTAAATGGGAAGGGAATGGCCGAACCAAAGGCTTTAGGAGTGTGTGAAATGAGGTAGAGGTGGGGGCCTTTTATAAGAGGAGAAGAGGGGCACTCTTGGAAAGTAAAGATAAGTTACTTTATTTTAAAAGAGTTTCGGATCCAAAAGGACCCACATTGATATAATTCTAGGATAAGGTGATAAGGGTTCTAAATACACTCATCCAATTGGTTTTGGCCATGTGTAGGACTTAGATATTACATTATCTTTCAATTTTATTTAAATCGTCAAATAATGAGGTCATCGCTGCATCATCATGATGTCATAAATAATTTAATTTATATAATGTCTAAAAATTATAAAAAAATACTATGATGTATGAAATCTTTTTAGCTTTCAAATGATTATTTATAATCAAAAATCGAAACTTTATAACCCCATGTAACAATTGTGTTTGTAAAACATATTATGTTTGTGTCATTTTTACTTTTACATTAAATAAAAAGTTATTTATGCCATTTCCCAACCAAAGTGGCTCCATGGGGTCCCCAAGTTTCCCATGGCTTTTATTGGTAGTCCATGACACATCCAATGAGGGTAGGACATGTGTCAAGCTCATCTCATACTATTAAAACATTATTTTTACCATAAACTACACTAATTACCACTAATCGCGATTAAGAACTTAATAAGTTACTATTCACCAAAAAAATTATTTTAATCTCATTGAACCACATTTTACTTCTTAATTAAAACCATGTATGTCGGATTTTTGAAATTCAAAACACAATGATGGAAAAATTTCATTTAAACGGAAAAATCAGTTTTTATAAGTACCACTTAGTGGTTTAACTATTAATCAAAAATTGAAGTTTTTCAGAAAATTACCAAAAATTCACCCTAAGATATATTTGATATTCCTAATTCAAAAATGAAGTCCATTTTACAAAATTAAAAACATACAGGTCACATTAATTAATTTAATAATTAATTCCCGCTGTCATGACAAATAGCGTGTTTTTATAAAACAATAAGAATCAAAAGATTGACACCAGTTTAAGTCCAATTTCAAAGTGAAATTGATTCCAATGACCACCATTGGATTAAATGGTCAAAATATATTCTAATTACACTTCAAAACCAATTCAAAAGATAATCTAATCTTCTAAATAAATTATATTAAAAAGCAGTTTTGATGAAAAATGCAGTATTTTTCACTATTCATTAAAAAATGAACATTGTCTGAAAAATAACAAAAATTTATCCAATGTAAAATTAAATGTCCCAATCATAATGAATATGTTTATTTTGACTAATATAGATTATAAAATTTTCAAAAGATTGATTTAAAAAGGGTTTTCCATCAAAAGGCAGTAAAACAATCTTTTAAGAATATTAGTGTATTCCATGGTTAAGATTGGATTTATTTTCATTTTAACCCTCTAAAACACTATATAATTAATTAATAGACATAGATAAAAATATCTATTATTCATTACTTACTTGGGATGTTACAAAATATATTATAATACTCCTAAAAAACAATCAATGAATATCTTTAGATAAATAAAATGTTTACTTTGAAAAGAAGTTTTATTTTTTGAAAAACCATTTCAATTTTTCATAAAATAATATTATATTAATGTTTAACCCAAAAACTAAATGGGTATGAAAATTTTATTATGTTAGAGTCTTAAATTATGATCAACTTAATAGATGTCATGATAAGATAGTGTTTAAGAATGTTTAGAAATGGGTCACATGAGTGTAGTTTAAGAGAAAATATAAAAGAGACTATCAGAAGAAAAAAGTTGAAATTTTTATTAAAACAAGAATGGAAAAAATAAGGGTTTTCTTGTTTAAGGTAGTGATTTTAGATAAATAATTGTTTCTTAAAAATAATATTGAGTTTACATGAATATATCCATTTAATTCGGACATACCCATTAATCGAGGTTTTCTTATCCAGAGGAATCAAGATGGAAACCAAAGAAAACATGTATTTCATCATAAAAAACATTATTTGTTATATATAACTTATATTGAAACATATAATTAAATTTTAAAATAATTATATAAATATAATAGATAATTTCATTGGGGTAAAGAGAGAGAAAGCTTAACCAAAATAAGAAATGGAGGTTTAGGTAGGGTCCCTTAGCACATTATAAATAGTCAAACCGTATGCCTGATCAAATAAAGTGACATTAAGTGAAACATTTAATACAGTGGATATAAATATATTATTTATATTATACATTAAATTTAATTACACATAATCTGCACATGAGAAATAGTGGTGAATAAGGGATATCTCATTGAAATAAAAGAGTGATGAGAAAACCATTGCATTATATTTGAAAGTATTGTGCACTTGTACTAAGTGACCTAGATAATGAATTTTGATTCATTAATATAAAAATTAATAACATTTTCAACAAGTATTTTATTTATTATAATTTTACTATGATCATTTATGACAAATTTTTGGAGTTATTAGATTCAATTTTGTTGTTTGGGTTTGTGTGTTTCCTTATTTTTCATGATTTGTCCACTTGTATACATGTATAAAAGATCATGTGAAATTGGAATTTTTATCTAGAATTGATACTACATGTAATTAATCGTCAGATAATTTATTTAATTTTATTTTATATCATTTATTTCTGACATGATAATGATTTATTAGATAAAGCGTTAATGATAACCATTTAGATTATTTAGGTGTTATTTCCATCATTAAAAACTAGTATTTCCTTATGTATTAATATTAGGAATATATAATTTTTATAAAACATTAAATGATTTTTTACATAAAAATAATGTCTATTTATACTATAAAAATTGGTTCCATGACCATATATAAAGAAAAAATAATAAAATAAAAACTTATTATCCATGAAGGAAGTCAATCACAACCACACATATGATGTTTTCATTTTTAAAATAAACAATAGTAGAGAAGAGAATTGATGGTTGATATAAAATTGACATTATAAACATATTGTTTATATATGAAATTTGATTTATCATGTTTGTTTTGATAGAGTAGTTATGAAAAGGATAATATAATGAAATAAATATAATGAAAATATTAACAAAAATGGAATTTTACGACATGATTTCCAATCCATGAGAACCTTCTTAAAGAACATTGAAATGGCATTTTTGGTGATTATATAAGGACTAAAACATGGTAAATAAGTTTGGTAGATATATTTTTTAGAAATTCGACATCCTTCATAGATGTGGATGTGTAAGGAGAAGAGAAGGTGTGGGGTGGTATTTATAGTGGAGAGAGATAGAGAGAGGTGTTTTTTGATTATCCTATTCATTATTTTGTTATTTTGGCTCAATCATATGAATATTTTTTATTCCCAATATTTAATATATTACATAGATAATTGGTGTTAAGGATTATTTTGACTCAATAAATAGTATATGTGGCTTATAATGTATATATAACAAAAATTACTATATTTCATTATTGACTAAAAATTCAACTAATTTAGAGAAATATATAAAATTATCTGGAACCCTTTTAATACATGAAAAATTAAAAAATGTAATCTATTTAAGCAAAATAAATTCCTAAATTTTATAAATTTAATTTTTTATAATGATCATCATTTATTTCAATAAATAACGATTTTAAAAATATATCTAATTTTTTGACACTTTGGAAAATTAATTAATGGATCATCAGACTATCATATAATCAAATCAAAAAAATATATTAATTTATGAATATATATTATGAAAAAAAATTATTTAAAATCATTATATAAATTAATTTTTTTAAATAAATATATTTGTTTCACAAAAAATATTGAACCTTATTTTATAATTTTGAAAAAATTTATTTTAAAATTCCTTAATATAAATATGACATACTTTTATTTAAAATTTTCCCATCTTTAAATTATAATTGCATAGGTAAATATACTAGTTATATAAAAAATATATATTTAATATAATGAAAATGAATCTTTCAGAAAAATCATGATTTTTTTTCTATTCACAAGAAAATAAATATTTAACGAATAATAGAAACATTTATCCCTATGCTAATTTTTATATTAAAATTTTTAAAAAGAATTATATTTTGTTCAATAGAGTTTTTAAATGTGTCAGAATTTAGTTTCTAAACACGTTCTACATTAAAAGAAATTAAAATCACGTTTTAGAAAATATATTTGTTTATGAATAAAATTGGAATTATTCTTGTATTATTCCTATCAAATTTATTGATGGAATATTAAATTTTTTTGAATATTTAATATATAAATTTTAATAATATCATTCAATAAAGTAGAGTAATTTATGATAACATTCCATTATGACGATAAATATATTTTTTTAAACAAATTTTTAATGTTTAATTTTTTTGTTATAATTAATAATTAATTTATAAACAATTAATTCAATTTACAAATATTTGTAAACAGTATTTTCAGAATTTACATAATCCCTTTTATTCCTATAAATCCAATATCTAGGTCACTCCACAAATATTTAATCATTTTTTAGGCTTGGTGTTTTATAAAACCTAAGATAACGAAGAAGTTAAATTTTATAAACGTACATACCGTAAAATGTTGGTGTTTTACATTATCCCCTAATTCAATAATATTCACACTTAAATTGTAAACATTCACTTCAAAAAATAATCTTTGATACTTTATAATTAAATCATTGAAATCTAACATCATTAAAAGGGCTTATAAGAATCCCTCTTAAAAATAGGTAAAGAGAAAATAAAAGGTCACAAAAAATATAAGATTCCAAAATATGAGAACAATCGTAAAAATTTAGACATGAAAGAGAAATTTAATTGTCATGTTCTGGTGTAGAGTGATTGAAAAAATGGTTATTATAAATTCTAAAATCCCAATTTTGTAAATTATTTATCACTTAAAAGATCCTTGATTTCTTAGAAGGAATAGTAAAAAAGATAACACTTTTATTTTAAAATCATTTTTCTAGAGTTAAGGGTTTCTCTTATAATATAGAAAATATCATGAGAAAATAAACAGACTTGATTAATTTCCATATCATAATCTCATTATTTTATTATGAATCATTCCTTCTCTACTTTATTTCTTAAACTGAAATGTGGATATTCAAGAAAAAAAAGATTTTTAAAAAACATTTATTTAATGATCCATAAGTCATTAATTATTCCTTATAATTTTTAATAAAACCAAAAGGTTAAATAAATTTATAAAAGAAGATAAATCATTATTAAATGTTAATAAATAATATCATTAAACCATTCCTTAAGTAGTTAACCATTAATCTTATCCAAAATATATCTGTCCAAATTCAAAGACTAATGATTTAGAATTAAGATTACTAAACATTAGATTTTCCCTAAAAATCATAATGTATCTCTTATTGTGACATTCAAAATATATGAAAACCTCGACCACCTTTAAACAATTATAAAAAATATATGATTCTTCAAATATAACTTAAGTTTTTTGAATATATTCATTGAATCCAAACACCTAATAATACTAGTAAATATTATGCCCACCATAAAATCCTTATCCATATTCATGGTCAATAATAATATACCTTAATCATCTTTTTATTGTTACATCAAAATCAAGAACACATTTCAGTTTATCTTTTCAAAGTGATGTGTTTTCAAGAAGACTATATTCTAATAAAATCAACTCTCTAGATTATTAAGTTTATTCATTACATGTTTTTACGTATATAACTTCTATAGTGCATTATTTATATAAACCATTAATTAAATAACTTGATCGTTTTCATAAAATTATAGAATAACATAATTTTTGAATAAAAACACAGTCATAATAATTATGCATCCTCATCTCTTCTAGTATTATAAGCTTTATCGTGAACAGTTATCCTCATTGGGGTTATATTATTTTGAAATTTCAGACATTTATTTTCATTGTTCGATATCTCCTTACAGTTAAATAATTTTAAATATTATTTCTTTCTATTGAAATCATAAGGCCAGTGTCCCCTATCTCTAGAGTTGTTTCAAACACCCATTCCCTTCCAGAAAGTAGCATCTTATTTCCTTCCACATAAATTACATGTGGGAAGATCCTTATTTCCTTTATTCCATTTATCTATCATTTACTATTCCACCTTCTTCCTCTCTTTCTTGATTTTTAAATCATAAAAGTTGTAGTATTATTTCTCTCTATTTATATCACGTTATACTATATCATTATATTATGATAATGTTTGGAAGAATTTTTTCCTTTTAAATATTGGAATTAGACCATAAAATAAATTTCCATTCTGACACATTATATAATGTGCATTGGTGTGGCCATTAATATTTATATGAGGTTACATTTCTAAAAAATTTCATACAATAAATTAGGAAAATAATCATCATGAATTGCTTTGAACCAGCAAAACACAAATAATCAAATAAAAATTTATGAATAAATTAAATGATAATCATAAACATGGTTTATTTAGAGTAATATTCACTTTTAAATCATTTTTAATGGTTTACGAATAAAAATTTACTTATCCTATGAATATCCCCCATGTGTGTCAAACTATGTGTGAAGTAAGGCCCATTATCGTGTACCAGGTTACAATGAGTTATTCTGAACACAAATTGTCAGTGTTGTTACCACTAGTTAATTTTTTTTGAATTAAATCTACATGTAGTATCAAAATAGGTAAGAATATCTAGGAAGAACCACATAACATATACCATACTAAAATTATAGAATGAAATTATATAATTATCCTAAAATTATATCTTAGGTTTACGTTCTGTAATCTAGTTTCCAGGGTTTCTACAATGTTTTATCTAATACAAACTGTAAATACCCTTTCCCTAGTATCCGGGAACCCAATCATTACATTATTACATTAGGAATATAAAAAAAGAATCACATCCTAAAGACCTAATAGTTTTATAGATTTAGAAAATCTGATACAAAAATAAGCAATACATTATAAATTGAAATGCAATACAAAATAATAACCCCATTAGAAACACTAATGAACTCCAATATTGTAAAGACCCGTAAAATTCAAGGGAAATTTTTTTCTTAATTTTCTTTAGAATTTTACAAGAGCGCGGTTCCTGACGGCACCTGATTCCGAGGCCCGGAGTGCCCGGAATAAATTTCCGAAGTTTGGATCGGGTACGTTCAGTGAACGAACGAGCAGAAATTCCTAACTTTTGATCCGGTGCTCGGAATTGAAATCAGAGGGCACCGATGAACTCGCAGCGCCGATATTCGCTTAAAGAGACCTTTTCGGAAGTTGCGTTGGTTGCGGGTTGAAAGTTAGATTTTGGGTTTTAGGTTTAAGTTAAATAAAATTTTGTGAAGAACAAAATTTATTTTAACATGTTAAATCCTACCAAAGTGAGTTGGAAGTGGGATCCACATCCACTTAACCTCCCTTGGGAGGATTAAGTGTGGTGGGGCCCACACGAACCCCTAAACCTTTATTATTCTCTCAACTTCCTTAACGCCTCATTAAATGACATGAGTTATTTAATTTTGGAGTTAATATTTTTGAAATTCAAACCTTTGAATTTCTTTTGTTAGGTTTGTAAATAAAATAAGCTCTTATTTTATTTTGTTGGGTTAGAACACCTTGGCCATCTTGAGAGCTTTTGAGAGCTTTTCTTCTTCTTCTTCAACTCTGATGAAGAACACGAAGAACCTTCGAACATGACGAAGAACGCTCAAGTTTCGACGAAGAACGCCGCTCCGCTCTTCTTCGTCTTCCGTGTCAACGAGAGGGAACGCCGCTTCCTCCTCGGACTCCCTTCGTCGACATAAGAAGTTTCGCCAACGACGTATCACATCGGACGCACCTCTTCGTCATCGGATTTGACGAACGACGACCGCGACGCCCGACCTCCGCGACGTTGCCTTCCGAGGACGTTGACGAATCCTCGAACCTATACCCAAGTAGGGGTTTTTGTTTATTGTTTAATTATTCTATTCTTGCTCGTTGATCACATGACTAACGTGAGGAATTTGAATATTTTATGTTGTGTTGTTATTTAACGTGAGGGGGGGCCGGACCGCACGAACACGGCCGAACCCCCCTCCATCGTTCTTGTTGAATTGCTTGCGGGTGGAAGAATCAAGGTGGCGTGCTGCCGACGCACCACGCGGATATTCGCCCAATCCTTATTGCGCAACGCCGTCGCACCGCGCCATGGAAGAAACATCAAGAACGTGACGCCGTCGCGCCGCGTTGAAGAAATCAAGGAGCGGCGGAGGGGCGCGGTGCCGTCGCACCGCGCCGGACGACGAACACCGCGGCAGGTTCCGGGCCGCGGCGGAACGAGGAGACCGGCGGCCGGGCCGCCGGCATCGGAAGCCGAGGAGGGGACCGGATTTTTCCGGTCCCGTTGGAGAAAACCGGCCGGCCAGCTGGCCGGCCGGATGGTCAAATCCGGGGGAAATTAATCCCCCGACCATCACATAAACCCCCCCCTCTTTATGAGGGGGGGAGCGTTTTCTTGAGGGTGGGGGGCAGCCGGCCCCCCGGTTCCGCACAAACAGGCCCCCCACGTGGGGGGGCGTTAAAAAAAAAGGGGGCGCGGCATGTAGCCGCCGCCGCCCTTCCCAGGAAGCAGGGGCTTAGCCCCCCGCGTGCAGCCACCGAGCGGCGTCGGGCCGCCGCGACCGCCGCGCCGCCGGCCGGCCGGCCGGCCGGGCCGACCGAGGGGGGGGGGGGGGTCGGGCCGGGTCGGCCCGGACCCGGACCCCCCCGTTTCAAACCAGTTTCGGTCTTTTGGCCATAACTTGAGTCTCGGACCTCCGATTGACGAACCGTCTGCGGCAACGCGATCCTTGGATCGAGACGGTCGTTTCGCTATATCGCACTCAAGGTTTCGGATTACATTGAGTTCGGCCGGGTTGGTTCGTTTACGAAACCAACCGGGCCTTCGGAGCGGAAACGCTCATATCTTGAGCTACAGACGTCTGATTGACGTTCCGTCAGCTGTGTTGTATTTCTCTTAGTGAGAAGGATCTTTTGGAATACTCCGCCCGAGGTTTGGACGCAGGCGGAGTACGGTCGGGTTGGTTTTGCCTTAAAAACCAACCGGGCCCCGGGGACGAAAATGCCAATAACTCTCAGACCGGGCGTCCGATCGACGCGCCGTCTGTTGCGTTGAGTTCCTGTTGACGATACGGAACTTTTGGATACATCAACTCTGGACTTTGTGACAGTTGATGTATCAGCCTCTCGGCTCGTGGAGCGGACCCTCCGAACGAGCTTGCTGTGTGCGGGAACCCCAGTGCTGGCTGTGACTGTTACTGTGACTGCTACTGCTACTACTACTACTGTGACTGCGACGACGATAGTACAGAGATCCTGTGTGGATTCGACGACGATGACTACAGCACTCAGCGATCCTACATGGAACAGTGCTACCGAACCTGTGTGAGATGAATCTTCTGTTTACCTTGGGCGGTGGAGCGCTTGGTTGTAGCAGCATATCCTTGGCAGTGGAGCGCTCGGTTGTAGCGGCAGACCTGTGATACTGGAGACGAGCGTATAGAGTACGGAGACCGTGAAACCGGCTGAGACCTGAAGACTGCTCAACCGACTCAACTTGGAGTGAGTCGACTAGCCCAGTGGACGGAGCGCCCGGTATTTGGCTGCAGACCCACGGCGGACGGAGCGCCTGGCAGTTGGCAGCAGACCCGCGGTACTCGACTGGAGGAGTACCTCTGTAGGCTATCTGGGTGAGCGCCCGGTATTTGGCAGCAGACCCTCAGCGGACGGAGCGCCCGGTAGTTGGCAGCAGACCCGCGGTACTTGACAGGAGGAGTACTTCAGCAGTCTTAGGTTAGTGAGCAGTACCTCGGAGTCGTGACAGGACCACTGTACACTTCAGAGATGGGGCTCTTCAACAGTTACGGTTTCGTTAATGAAAATCCTGGTTTGAGCTGAATCATGTGGTTTTCCTGTGTGGATTGTGTTGTGCTATCCTGTGTGGATTACGTTTTACTTTCCTATGTGGAATACGTATACTTTCCTGTGTGGACTGAGTTGTACTTGGGCTCGGAGGTTGGAGCGTATTTGAATTTGATGACTTAGGTATATGTATGGGCATATACCTAAGCAGTGACGGTTGTTACTTCGTGATTGTACCTTTCTTCGTGGTTTATCCATTGTGGATTTGAGAGACCTTCAGGGGTCTCGGGGTCCCTACTAAGTAGCTTATACTCACCCCTGCACGGGCTTTGCCCGCACTACGTTGTGTTGGATGCAGACGACGGACAGTGTTGACCTTAGCTGAGGCTTGCAGAGCGGGACGGTACCCGGAGGTGGACCACTGGACGGAACGTGCTCGGAGCGGACGGCGGGACCTGTGGAGCAGTGGAGCTATCTGTACCCACCCTTCAGGTGGGATTTCCAGTGGACAGCTTGGTGTAGCGGCTTTTACTTTCCAGTTGCTATTTTCCCTTTCGAGTTGTACTTTACTTTCAGTTTGGGTTTGTATACTGGCCCATTTACTTTTCCGCACTTTCAGTTGTACTCTGCTTTTTCTTAGTGTTTACTTTCCGCTTGCTTACTCTGTGGTGTTTGTTTACTTTACAAAGGCAATGCCTTCCCTTTTTACAGGGATTTACGCCTTGGTGCTAGTCGCCAGCCCCTGGCCTATGGAAGGCGGGCTTGGGGTAGTCACGGCACGGACCCCGAGGGCGGGTCGTGACAAATTGGTATGAGAGGAGTTCGGTTCTACCGTGAACTCTGATCTTTTCTATGTGAAGCAATAATGTTTAGCGTATTCAGTGTGGTTATTAGTCTAGGGAGTCCAGTGTTGGTGCGGCGGCCGACGTATCCGTACACCAGGACCCTGACTTCTGATTTCCGACTTAATGCACGAAAACATTGATTGCGTGTGTGTTTCAAAGTTTTCATTGTGATTACTTAAATCTGCTCACCAGGTATACTGTTTGACCGTGGCGCACCTGTTTCCTATTCAGGATGGCCCCACGACGACAGCCAGCTAGGGTTCCGAGAGTCGAGTGTGACGACAGCCCACCGAGCGACGAGGCCTCGGTGCAGGGCCCTTTGTCAGCAGTGGAACCGGCGGTAGCACTACCCGCCGAGACCCCGATACTTCCAGCACCAGCCGCTGACGATGCACGTCGCCTCAGCGCACTGCATGAGTTTCAGCGCCAGCGACAGCCCAGGATTCGCGGGGAGACAGATCCCCAGGCAGCAGAGGACTGGCTGGAGGCAGTGGTACGTGTGTTTAGGCTAGTGAGGACACCAGCAGACCTCATGGTGATCCTCGCTGCGAGCCTACTACATGCAGCAGCAAGACGATGGTGGAGCTTGATGCTCCAGGTGCACGATGAAGCATCTCTACTTTGGACGGACTTTGAGAGCCTCTTCCGATCGGAGTTCGTCCCAGCCACCCTTCGTGTGGTACGTATCCAGGAGCTTCTTCAGCTGCGACAGGGCAGCATGACGGTCGCTCAGTACGCGGCGAGGTTCACCGACCTTTCTCGGTACTTGACAGACATGGTACGGGAACCATTCTTCCGGGCCCGGACCTTCGAGCAGGGTTTGAGAAACGAGATCAGGGCATCACTGATCTCCCTCAGCATACCGACTCAGACAGGAGTACTGGAGCGGTCCCTTCTGATCGAGAGCTTCCTTGCTGAGTCTACACCAGCACAGAGACCCACCGCAGGGCGGAACGTAGCGGAGTCTTCAGTAGCAGGTAGCCGACAGATGACTCAGGGGTCCTGACAGACCAGATCTTCAGGCAGACGACCTCAGGGCACTGGCTCAGCAGTGCAGGGCACACAGCGCGGAGCCAGTCTTTTGAGTGGAAGACAGTGCTTTGCATGCGGCGGGCAAGGCCACATGGCTCGTGACTGCCCGACCCGCCATGCGGAGGAGCAGCAGACGGTTGAGGAACCACCTAGGCAGAGGAAGAGGTTCGACCGTGGCGGACTGCAGGGAGGAGACGGACGAGGCAGAGGAGCTGGCCGAGCAGCAGGTGGTGGACGACGCTTTGAGGCTCTACCACCACCACCACAAGGAGGTCCACCCCGACCGCAGGGGAGAGCTCAGCTTCAGGCAGCCGAGGCCTTCGATCATGGAGCTCTGGGAGCCGATGGACAGGAGCAGAACTAGTGGATACATCCTTTGTACTTCTGGTTCCTTGTTACTTTTGTGTAGCGTCTTGTATTATGTTCTGCAATAATAAAAGACGCATACCTTTGTGATATTTTCGTTCATGTCCTCTTTCGTGATGTTACTAAGAGGTTCCAGTTTTGACTGTTGACTTGACCCTCACTTGTGAGACATCTACTGGAGGAGACCCAGTTACCACACACTGATGCCGACAGTGTAACTCAACCCTTGGAGGCGAGATTAATGGTTGAATCTCTTAGTAGTAGCGTCGAGGCCTTACGACGTCATCCTTGGTATGGATTAGTATCATCCATGTTTGGATTGACTGTATTAGGCAAAGAATGTGGTTCATCCAGGGGATGAGACCAGATTTCTCTTATCGGCAAAGAAGAAATCTTGCAGCTCATGTGGAACCTGAGATGATCCAGGTCATCCAGGGGCGGATGAGTAAAGCTCAGAGCCGGCAGAAGTCATATGCTGACAGGAGGCGGAGGCCACTAGAGTTCGAGGATGGCGACCTCGTCTTCTTGCGGGTCTCACCTCGACGTGGTATTCGGAGATTTGGCCGAGGCGGCAAGTTATCTCCGCGCTTCATCGGACCCTTCCAGATTCTCAGCAGGATTGGTGAGGTGGCTTACTGCCTGGCTCTACCACCTCAGTTCCACCGGGTGCACGACGTCTTCCACGTGTCTCAGCTGAGGAGATACGTGCATGACCCGACGCACATCACTGATCATGGGGAGCTTGACGTTGACGATGGGGTGACTTTTACGGAGGTTCCAGTGGAGATAGAGGATCGACAGGAGAAGGTCCTATGTGGGCAATCGATTCCTCTTGTGCGAATCAGATGGCAGCACGTGAATCTCCAGGAGAGCACATGGGAGCGGGAGGCTCAGATGCGTGCTCAGTACCCTCTTTTGTTTCCCTAGTTTTTGGATGTATCTTTACGGGGACGTAAAGCCCTGAGGTGGGAGTAATGTAAAGACCCGTAAAATTAAAGGTAAATTTTTTTCTTAATTTTCTTTAGAGTTTTACAAGGGCGCGGTTTCTGACGGCACCTGATTCCGAGGCCCGGAGTGCCCGGAATCAACTTCCGAAGTTTGGCTCGGGTACGTTCAGTGAACGAACGAGCGAGAATTCCTAAATTTTGATCCGGTGCTCGGAATTGAAATCCGAGGGCACCGATGAACTCGCAGCGCCGATATTCGCTTAAAGAGACCTTTTCGGAAGTTGCGTTGGTTGCGGGTTGAAAGTTAGATTTTGGGTTTTAGGTTTAAGTTAAATAAAATTTTGTGAAGAACAAAATTTATTTTAACTTGTTTAAATCCTACCAAAGGGAGTTGGAAGTGGGACCCACATCCACTTAACCTCCGTTGGGAGGATTAAGTGTGGTGGGGCCCACACGAACCCCTAAACCTTTCTTATTCTCTCAACTTCCTTAACGCCTCATTAAATGACATGAGTTATTTAATTTTGGAGTTAATCTTTTTGAAATTCAAACCTTTGAGTTTCTTTTGTTAGGTTTGTAAATAAAATAAGCTCTTATTTTATTTTGTTCGGTTAGAACACCTTGACCATCTTGAGAGCTTTTGAGAGCTTTTTTTCTTCTTCTTCAACTCTGACGAAGAACACGAAGAACCTTCGAACTTGACGAAAAACGCTCAAGTTCCGACGAAGAACGCCGCTCCGCTCTTCTTCGTCTTCCGTGTCAACGAGAGGGAATGCCGCTTCCTCCTCGGACTCCCTTCGTCGACATAAGAAGTTTCGCCAACGACGTATCACATCGGACGCACCTCTTCGTCATCGGATTTGACGAACGATGACCGCGACGCCCGACCTCCGCGACGTTGCCTTCCGCGGACGTTGACGAATCCTCGAACCTATACCCAAGTAGGGGTTTTTGTTTATTGTTTAATTATTCTATTCTTGCTCGTGGATCGCATGACTAACGTGAGGAATTTGAATATTTTATGTTGTGTTGTTATTTAACGTGAGGTGGGGCCGGACCGCACGAACACGGCTGAACCCCCCTCCATCGTTCTTGTTGAATTGCTTGCGGGTGGATGAATCAAGGTGGCGTGGTGCCGACGCACCACGCAGATATTCGCCCAATCCTTATTGCGCAACGTCGTCGCACCGCGCCATTGAAGAAACATCAAGAACGCGACGCCGTCGCGCCGCGTTGAAGAAATCAAGGAGCGGCGGAGGGGCGCGGTGCCGTCGCACCGCGCCGGACGACGAACACCGCGGCCGGTTCCGGGGCGCGGCGGAACGAGGAGACCGGCAGCCGGGCCGCCGGTGTCGGAAGCCGAGGAGGGGACCGGATTTTTCTGGTCCCGTTGGAGAAAACCGGCCGGCCAGCTGGCCGGCCGGATGGTCAAATCCGGGGGAAATTAATCCCCCGACCATCACATAAAAACCCCCCTCTTTATGAGGGGGGAGCGTTTTCTTGAGGGTGGGGGGCAGCCGGCCCCCCGGTTCCGCAAAAACAGGCCCCCCACGTGGGGGGGGTGGGGGGTGGGGGGGGGGCGTTTTAAAAAAAAGGGGGCGCGGCATGTAGCCGCCGCCGCCCTTCCCAGGAAGCGGGGGCTTAGCCCCCCGCGTGCAGCCACCGAGCGGCGCCGGGCCGCCGCGGCCGCCGTGCCACCGCGCCGCCACGCCGCCGCGCCGCCAGACCGCCCCGCTGCCGCCGGCCGCCGCGCCGCCGCCGGCCGCCGCGCTGCCGCACCGCCGGCCGGGCCGACCGAGGGGGGGGGGGGGGGGGGTCGGGCCGGGTCGGCCCGGACCCGGACCCCCCCATTTCGAACCAGTTTCGGTCTTTTGGCCATAACTTGAGTCTCGGACCTCCGATTGATGAACTGTCTGCGGAAACGAGATCCTTGGATCGAGACGGTCGTCTCGATAGATGGCACTCAAGGTTTCGGATTTCTTTGAGTTCGGCCGGGTTGGTTCGTTTACGAAACCAACCGGGCCTTCGGAGCGGAAACGCTCATATCTTGAGCTACGGACGTCCGATTGACGTGCCGTCAGCTGTGTTGAATTCCTCTTAGTGAGGCGGATCTTTTGGCATACTCCGCCCGAGGTTTGGACGCAGGTGGAGTACAGTCAGGTTGGTTTTGCCTTAAAACCCAACCGGGCCCCGGGGACGAAAATGGCAATAACTCTCAGACCGGGCGTCCGATCGACGCGCCGTCTGTTGCGTTGAGTTCCTGTTGACGATACGGATCTTTTGGATACATCAACTCTGGACTTTGTGAAAGTTGATGTATCCGCCTCTCGGCTCGTGGAGCGGACCCTCCGAACGAGCTTGCTGTGTGCGGGAACCCTAGTGCTGGCTGCGACTGTTATTGTGACTGCTACTGCTACTACTGCTACTGTGACTGCGACGACGACAGTACAGAGATCCTGTGTGGATTCGACGACGACGACTACATCACTCACCGATCCTACATGGAACAGTGCTACTGATCCTGTGTGAGCTAAATCTTCTGTTTATCTTGGGCGGTGGAGCGCTTGGTTGTAGCAGCATATCCTTGGCAGTGGAGCGCTCGGTTGTAGCGGCAGACCTGCGATACTGGAGACGAGCGTACAGAGTACGGAGACCGTGAAACCGGCTGAGACCTGAAGACTGCTCGACTGACTCAACTTGGAGTGAGTCGACTAGCCCAGTGGACGGAGCGCCCGGTATTCGGCGGCAGACCCACGGCGGACGGAGCGCCTGGTAGTTGGCAGCAGACCCGCGGTACTCGACTGGAGGAGTACCTCTGTAGGCTATCTGGGTGAGCGCCCGGTATTTGGCAGCAGACCCTCAGCGGACGGAGCGCCCGGTAGTTGGTAGCAGACCCGCGGTACTCGACAGGAGGAGTACTTCAACAGTCTTAGGTTAGTGAGCAGTACCTCGGAGTCGTGACAGGACCACTGTACACTTCAGAGATGGGGCCCTTCAACAGTTACGGTTTCATTAATGAAAATCCTGGTTTGAGCTGAATCCTGTTGTTTTCCTGTGTGGATTGTGTTGTGCTATCCTGTGTGGATTACGTTTTGCTTTCCTGTGTGGAATACGTATAATTTCCTGTGTGGACTGAGTTGTACTTGGGCTCGGAGGTTGGAGCGTATTTGAATTTGATGACTTAGGTATATGTATGGGCATATACCTAAGTAGTGACGGTTTTTACTTCGTGATTGTACCTTTCTTCGTGGTTTATCCATTGTGGATTTGAGAGACCTTCAGGGGTCTCGGGGTCCCTACTGAGTAGCTCATACTCACCCCTGCACGGGCTTTGCCCGCACTATGTTGTGTTGGTTGCAGACGACGGACAGCGTTGACCTTAGCTGAGGCTTGCAGAGCGGGACGGTACCCGGAGGTGGACCACTGGACGGAACGTGCTCGGAGCGGACGGCGGGACCCGTGGAGCAGTGGAGCTATCTGTACCCACCCTTCAGGTGGGATTTCCAGTGGACAGCTCGGTGTAGCGGCTTTTACTTTCCAGTTGTTGTTTTCCCTTTCGAGTTGTACTTTACTTTCAGTTTGGGTTTGTATACTGGACCATTTACTTTTCCGCACTTTCAGTTGTACTCTGCTTTTACTTAGTGTTTACTTTCTTCTTGCTTACTCTGTGGTGTTTGTTTACTTTACAAAGGCAATGCCTTCCCTTTTTACCGGGATTTACGCCTTGGTGCTAGTCGCCAGCCCCTGGCCTATGGAAGGCGGGCTTGGGGTAGTCACGGCACGGACCCCGAGGGCGGGTCGTGACAAATATTGACCATGAAATTAAATTATAATATACATATTCTCATAATGGGGGAAAATAAGAAATTATAAAGAGTTGATCTCGGAGGATTAGTAAGGGTAATAAATACAAATGAGGCTATCATGAATATACATAAACATTAAGGCATGGTGAATAAATAAAAAAATTCCATGAAAAAATAATATTGAGAATAATATGGTACTAATTAAAGGTAATTAAATAATTCCATATAAATAATTATATGATAATCAATCGTAACAATCGATATTATAATAGTTATATAATCACAATGATTATAAATTTAAAGTATCATAATGATTGAATGCATTATGTAATAAATTAGAATCATATCATCATGGAATTATCCAAGGGATCTAAAAATAAATGGTTAAGGAATCATCCAAATCCATATATTAAAATAAATGTACAAGTCCACAGCTATTTCCATATCAGTTATTTCTCATGTGACCTACCAATGCATCGAGGGGATAGATAAATCCAGAAACATCACTTAATAAGTATAATTCATTAATTATATTAATGTGGTGAAATTATAGAAAAAATATACATATGAAATGAAAATAATGTTCTCTAATCAGTTAAAATAATCTATAAATATTATAATTAATATGTTAAATGGAATCAAGATATCACAAATTCCATCAAAACTAATCATAAACAATATAATAAAATATGGCATATGATATCATAAAATATCAATAAAAATAAATAATATGTTCAACATAGGGTGTTAAAATTTATTAAAATACTCCTATACATTTATTGGGGAATACTTGATAGAAATACCATTTTTTACTTACAATGAAGAGTTCTTTTTGAAAAAACAAATTTTTTTTTGTTATAAAATCAGATTGTAAGCATGTATATCCGAGAAAATAAATGTGATGGAAAATGAATTTTTTTAGGAATAAATGAGGTTACACATAAGGGAAATAATTTTAAAACAGTTTCTATGAATTTTTATAAATTGGTCAGTTCAGTGTGGTTTATGTGAAAATATAAAACATTCCTTAAAATGTAAAAAGGAATATTTGTTTGTATAAAATAAAAATATAAAAATATATTTTTTCATGATTAAATGAGTTATTTGTAAGGAATAATGGTTTGTTTAAATAGATTATGGAGTATACATGAAAATGGGTGTGAAATTGAGAAGTATCTTTTAATTGGTATTCTTTATGTGGTGGAATTGAGAACGGAAGCTTATAGAACATGAATTTCCCCATAAAAATATGATCTCATCTAGATACATGATTTTGGAATAGATAAATATAAATTAGTATAAGTATTTAATAATAATGAATAATTACATTAGGTTAGAGAGACAGAAAGCATAACCTAAATGGAAAGTGGAGGTTCAAAAATAATCCCTTAACACTTTGCAAATAGTCATGTCATATGCCCCATTTAGTAAATGAAAATTAACTAAAACCATAAATAACATTAAGATAAATATAATAATTATATGAAATATAAAATGTTTTTATGCATAAACCATTCATGATAAATATTGGTGGAATACGCTTATCTTTTAGAAATAAAAGTCAGATGATTAAACCAATACCTTTGGCCGAAAAGTTTTTTTCACTTCTACATAATATCATGGATAATGAAATTAGAATCATGAATAATTTAATTATGAACCTATTAATTTTTATCAATATTATAATTTTATGAATATCATTTATGAGTTATGATATTCAATTTCATCATTCGGTAGTGTTCCTTTCTATGGGTTAAATGATTGGTTCACTGGTATACACGTACGAAAGATAATGTTAAATGGGAATAAATTACTCTAATTAAAAATATATGTCATTAGTGAACATAAAGTTTATTGAATATTCCTATATAGCATTTTTTATATAATAATATGATTAATTAGATAAATTTTTAGTGATTACAATATAGATTTGTTTGGGGTTTATTCAATCAATCCAAAAAAAATTCTTATGTAAAAACAATATGTATATATACTGGTTAATGAAAATTAAATAAGTTTTGTTATATATATTTAATCTATAGTAAATGGTTTTATGGACAACCCATGAGTATTAATTGAATAACTAAAAGTCGTCATCCATGATGGCTGTAAATTATCACCTCATAGACGATGTGTTCATTTTAAGAATAAAAAGGGGAAGATAAGATAATTAATGAATGATATTTCATTAACATAATAAAATTATAGATTTCAAAATATATTGGATTAATAATTTAGGTTTGGATATATAAGTTAAGGAATGATTAAAAAAACAAAATTAAATGTATGAAATTTAATATAATGAAATAAGATTTTACCTCTTTAATTCATATCATTGAGAATCCCCATTAGAAACATTGAAATGATCTTCAAGGTGATACCATAAAACCAAAATCTGGGCTAGTGGTTTCTTGGATATATTGGGTAGAATTTATACATGATTTGTGGATTTTTACGTGTGATAATAAGAGGTGGCGATGAGCGGTATTTATAGAAGGGAAGTGGGGTGTTTTTTATTATTTTATACATTAGTATTATATTTTTTGTCAAGACTATGAAATTTTTTTTATTCCAATGAGTAAATATAGTAATTAGATTAAAAGTGTTCTAGATTATGGTTCTTATATCAACAATGAGTAAATATATAATGTATTGAATCTATAATCTATATATATTGTAAATTACTATATTTCACTATTTACCAAAAAATAAACTTTTTTAGAAAAAATACAAAACATTCACCCTAACCATTTCCTGAAATTTAGAAATAAAAAATGAACCCAATTTTTTAATTTAATTTATCTAAATATTATTAATTTAAAATTTAATTTATATTCATTATTTATTCAAAAAAATAATGGTTTTAAAATTATAACTTCTTTTATGACACATTGAAAAAATAGTTAAGATCTCAAATGACTTTCTTATAATAAGAAGTAAAAAATATTAATTTATAAATCTATTTTATAAAAATAAATTCTCTTTTAAATAATTATATTAATTATAAAATGTTATATAATAATTTATATTTCAAAAAAATACCAACAATTTATCCTTGTTATAACATTAATTTAGTTATTCCATGATATAAATATACTATATTTTATTTTATAAGTTACCAAAACATATTTATATTTTATTAGTAGAAGATAATAATTAAATAATAAATAAAATATTAATAAAATGAAAATGAAAAATTTATAAAAATCAGGATTATTAAATATTCGCTAGAAAATAATTTTTTTAGAAAAATAAAAAAAATCATCAATAACTAATTTTAATATTGTGATTTTAAAAATTAATTTTATTTTGGTGAAGAAAATATATAAAATTCTAATAATTTAGTTTTAACCATTTTCATAATTAAAATGCAGTAAAATTTCCTTTTAGAAAATAGATATTTTTATGCTCAAAATTTATTTTTTTATTATCATAATCCAATCAATCATATTGATTGAAGTTAAATAATATTTTAATTAGTATATATTATATAAAATTAATTAATTACATTCCATAATAGCGATTAAATTATTGGAAAATTCCATTGTGGTCAGAAATATATTTTTTCTGAAAATGCGACCTTTATGGTCAATTGTTTTTTATTATAATTTATTATAAATTATAAACCAATGAATTGATTTTATAAACATTTTAGAAAAATATTCATAGTTTACCATACCCTTTTTATTTATACCATTTTAGTGACTAGGTGTCTATTAAAATATATAATCATTTTATTATTCTTAGTGTTATCTTTAACGAAAGGTATCGAAGAAGTTATATTTTATAAAGAGACATACTATAAAATATTGGGATTTTACAAGATAATTCTAATGTTATTTACTCAAATAATTAACCCATGGATTATATCTTCCCCTAAATTCAGTATCGCAAAATAAAAATTTATAAATATTCAATGAAAGTGTATATGGGTAGCATAGTGATTTCTAAAAGCATGGGAATGTGTATTTTCATGGTGAACCAACCCTTAGCCATTATACTTTTATTTTTTACTATAAAAAATTTTGGGAGTGGAATTATAACACCTCAATAACCTTTCTTCCTCCCTGATCATCATAAAGTGTGATCTTCCTTATCAACTTTGTTTGGATCTTCATTTTGTGATACCACTTTCACACATTTCCCTTATTATTTTAAAATTTTCTATCCATGTCTCATATTTATCCCCCCATGGATTTTATATCATATTTATTGTGATATCAATCCCATTTTTTCATGTTTCATCTCTTGATTGTTTTTATTTATTTATCTATTATTCAATTACCAGCATTGGAGGAATCCAAAACCATCTTCTAGTTTTCTACTTTTGATGTTTTTTGTGTCATTTTAATCATGGTTCTTACATGATATCTGTATGTTTAACATTGAATTCATTCTTACATTGTGTATTCTTATCATCATTCATTCTCACATATGTAGAAACTTATATCCTCTATATTTGATATAAATTCCCTTATTTATTTGACATAATTTTATATTTAATAGATTTGGAAATAATTCTTCATTTTCCATTACTATGCAATTATTCTTTAGTAATACCATGAATTATATTTCTTAAATGAATTTATTCATCATTAGTTGTAAACTGACCTCTTAATTTCAATATAGAAAAACTACTTTTTGATTTCTACTAATTAAATATTTAGAAATATATAAAATATTGTAATAATATCCATAACTTATATTATATAAATGATATCATAGTCCTTAAAATTGTCCATATGTTTTACTATAGTTAATGTATTAGTGATACTGAAAACAAAATCATGACTGTATTCATACATTACCCAAAAATATGATATGTAACTAAATTTTCTTGTAGAGATTATAACATTTCAATTATAATTTCTATAGATTTTCATATTCTTTTGTCTAGAACATACATGATTTTACCACTTCATTGTAATTTCCATTGATTTGTTATTCCCATTCCTCATAGAGGTACCATCATAGATAAAACTATTTTCAAATGTAATTTCATATTAGTAACCTGATGAAATTTTCATTTTTCACTTTTGATGATGCCTATTTACTCTTTATTTAAATATCAACAAAAAAAGTTAATAAAAACAAGATTCACAACATCATTTGTTTAGATTATTCATCGAATAAGATTTCTCAAAATCCTTCTTGGTTGGGAAATAATCATCTTCTAATGTGTATATCTTTTTTACTTTTGTAATAACATTAAGATAATTTTAATTCATTGAGTGTCATTTTATTATTCATCTTTTCCATTATTTCATGATTAAATTTTTTCAGTATATAAATTTTCCTTATCATATTTTTAGTCATTGGAGAAAAGGGATATTATAGGATTACCATATCATGTTATGGACTTTGGTTCTTCTAGACTAGCTTCTTCATGTGTGTAGCAAGTTCTTCCCTCTTCTCCTTCAACATTTTAAACTATTTTGAAATATTTCCCTTTTACATGGAATCAACATGAACCTTATATTATTGGAAGAAAAATTTGCTAACTCATCAACATTGCATTCATTCCCCTGCCCATAAAAAATATATTCACTTCAAAAAATATTTAATGCCCCCCATAAACATGTCAACATCATGTTTGAGATCTCTTATCCTGATATCTTGAGTCATGTTCTCTAATATGAAGAGATTTTATTCAAATTCCTATATTTATACAATAAAAACTTTAAGTTTCAATTATACCTCATTATTATCAGTACTAATAACATCACATCTACTACTGGCCACCTAATTAATGTCAAAAGTATATTTTAATAAGTAAATATATCTAGAATCTAAATTATATATTCATTTATCCTCACTTTAACATGAATCCTGCATCTGATACAAAAAATTCATGAAATAGTTAGACATAAAGGATTTAAATTTGAGTTTTTCCTCATGAAATTTCTCCCCTGACTTTCCATAAATAAATTTAAGGAAAATATTAACATTAGAAAAAATTCAATTAGTTAACATATGAGAAAATAATCCAATAAAATATAAAAAATAACATATAAAACATATTATGTCTAGAAAGTAATTATGATTGAATTTCACTATTATGGTGATGAATAAGGTAATGAAATATTATGGGAAAAATATTTTGCTTGAAAATTTTTATCCCTTTTTTTCTTGAACTCCTAATTATAAGATCATCCTCATCATGATTTTCTTCAAAAATGATTGTAATTATATTCCACAAAGAAGAATATTTTTCTTATATAATACATGGTTTACATTAACCATTTTATTAGATTAGGTCATCATGGATGTACTGTAATGAAATGAAACATGATTCATATATTTTCTACATTGTAAAACATTACGGTCTAATATAAGTATAATTATAATGAAATTTTATCTATGTACATAAATAAAATATTAATAATTAATTTTTTGTTGTTTTGTGTAGCTACTCCTGGATAGAGTCATTCCATTTATAAGGGATAGGGAAAATAAACTATATCCCATGGAACACTTCCCTAAAACCTCTCATTCATTCACTACTCAGGGAAATATATACATGATATATAGTTATATATGTATATTTTTAAATATGAAATCATACTTGGATTGGTGTATCCTTGGTTTAGGTCAATTTTTGGTTTGTCTCCCCGGAATCCCCTCCACATATATGATATGAACTTCCCATCATGTAGAATCTCTTCTTCCTTCCAACACGGGTATGAGATACAATATTATTAAAGGAACACCATTTATATCATCTGGAATCATAAATTTGTTGCAATGATACATTATCCTTCTTCTTCCCCTAGAAAATGGATCACCGTGAAGGTGAATAATTCCACCAGTTACTCAACATTCACATATTTGAAATTATATTCTATCAAGATACTCTCTTCATCTACCAATTATTATAATGATATATTTAGTAATGATTCTACTCAATATAATTTTCTAATTCAATTCATTTTTCTCTAGTTTCATAGATATATAATAATGACTCTTCAGTGTGTTTTCTTATTTTCTACCCATCTGGTAAAATAACAATCATTATGAAATATTACATTGAATTTTTAATATGAAATATCAATACTAATTTTTCACATGAGGAAAACTCTAATTTAATAATATGTCATCAATATTTAGGATCCATCCAAAATGGGCATTATAAAACATAAATGTTTTTATATCCTTATTTATATTACAAAATCAACGATTTAAAACAAAATTCCATTTCATATTGTTTATTGTTTCAAGATCCTTCCCAAAATCAGTTATGTATTCTCCACTAGGAACTTCATGGAAAAACTACATCTAATAAATAATCATTATCGACAAATCAAGAGGATTTAAAAATAAATTTTTAATGATTAAAAATATTTTGTATCACATTGTGTGATATTTACATGTATGGTCCTATTTCATATGAACAACATTATGAACTGTAATATGATATGTAACACAAATTAATATCTCTATTACTCTTTATTTAGATTTTGTATTACATCATATATTCTAATTGAAATTACATGATATTTGACAGATTTAGGATTTGTTCAACAATCATATGAAATTAGGGAATAAACATCCTGAAATATTCCACTAATATTTTGTCACGACCCGTCCTCGGGGCCTGTGTCGTGACTACCCCAAGCCCGCCTTCCATAGACCAGGGGCTAGCGACTAGCACAAAAGGCGTATATCCCGATAACTGGGAAGGCATTGCCTTTATAAAGTAAACAAAACACCACAGAGTACAAGCAGAAGTAAAACAGTAAGTACAAAGAGATGTTCTGAAAAGGAAATAGGCCAGAATACAAACAAAACTGAAAGTATCACTATAACTGAACAAAAGTACAACAGAAAAAGACAACAGCTGGAAGAACGGAAGTGGCTCCTGGGACGTCCTCCTCGGATCCTACCTGAAGGGTAGGTATAGATGGCGTAGCTCCTGGATCGTCCACCACGGATCCTACCAGATGGGTAGGTACAGATAGCCTCCAAAACGCTCTCGCCCATCAACCTCCTCTGACTGTCGTCTCACCGTGAAGTCCACCTCCGGATACTGATTCGTCTTGTAGTCCACCTCCGGGTACCGTCTAGTCCTCGAACACTCGGCCTCCGTCAGCACTACCCGTCGTCTGCAACCAACACAACGAGGAGCGGGCATAGCTCGTGTAGGGGTGAGTATAACGATACTCATTAGGGACCTCGAGACCCTCAAGGTTTCACTAAAACCAACAAGGATAACCACAATGAAGATCTCAAAAAATAACCTATACTTAGGTATATGCCCATACATATACCTAAGTTATCAAGTAACCCATCTCAATAATGAGGAAACACAAAGATTATGAAATCAACTGTTAACCACTACCCAAGTATATGCCCATACATATACCTAAGTTATCAAGTGACCTATCTCAATCATGAGGCAAAAACAAGGTCATAGTCTCAGCTCGAACCATGATTTTCATTATCGAAACCGTAACTGCTGAAGAGACCCGTCTCTGGAGTGTACAGTGGTCCTGTCACGACTCTGAGGTACTGCTCACTAATCCAAGTCTCTGAGGTACTCCTCCTGTCGAGTACCGTGGGTCTGCTGCCAAATGATGGGCGCTCTGTCCGTTGTGGTTCTGCCACCAAATACTGGGCGCTTCCCCTAATAGCCTACAGAGGTACTCCTCCGGTCGAGTACCGCCGGTCTACTGCCAACTACCAGGCGCTCTGTCCGCTGTGGGTCTGCCGCCAAATACCAGACGCTCTGTCCACTAGGTTAGTCGACTCACTCCAAGTCGAGTCGGTCAAGCAGTCGTCAGGTCTCAGTCATCTATACGGTCTCCGTACTCCGTATTCTCGTCTCCGGGAGGGACCGCTCCATGAGCTACTGGTAAATACTCCAAGTATCTCAAATGTCCCACAAAGAAGTATCTCAAAGGACCGCCTCGTCATAGGGGTCTCAACGCAACAGACGACGCGTCAATCGGACTCTCGGTCTGTGAGTTATTAGCCTTTTCGTCCCCGGGACCCGGTTGGTTTCATGTGCGAACCAACCCGGTCATATCTCAACTGTACCCCAAAATCTCATAGGGTATACTCATATGGACCTTTTCTCAACGTGATCACCATCGCTGCTGACGGTTCGTCAAAAAGATGTTCAGTCTTAAAGTTATCAGCTTTTCCGTTCCAGGGGCCCGGTTGGATTTCGGGTGCAATCCAACCCGACCACTATCAAACTACATCTAAAACTCGGGCGAAGTATGCCAAAGTTCCGTCTCATCAAGAGGAATTCAACGAGATAGACGACGCGTCAATCGGATGCCCGGTCTGTGAGTTATTGGCTTTTTCATTCTAGGTGCCTTGTTGGTTTCGTGAGCGAACCAACCCGAACGAACTCTGACGGCTTCCAAACCTCGTGCGGAGTAATCCAAAAGATCCGTCTCACTTACAGGAATCCTGAAAAGTCGACGACACATCATTCGGATATCTGAAGCTCAAGATATGAGCGTTTCTGCTCTGAGGGCCCGGTTGGTTTCATGTACGAACCAACCCGGCTGAACCCAAAGTATTCTGAAACCTTGAGTACGATATACCTAAACGACCGTCTCGATCCAAGGATCACATAGCCGCTAACAGTGCGTCGATTGAAGGTCTACATCTCAAGATATGGGCGAAAGACCGTGAGGGGTCCTAAAATGGGGGGTCTGGGCCCGGACCGACCCGGCCCACCCCCCCTGGGTCTGCCCGAACCGGGTCCGGCCCGGATGGCGCGACCCGGCCCGACCGGGGTGGCCCGGCCCGGCCCGTGCAGGACCCGGCCCGGTCGGTGGGTCTGCTCGGTCGGCTACGGCCGAGCGGAGCAGAGCGGGGCACTGCCCCCGCGTGAAGAACCGCGGCCCCGCGTGGGGCTGCCCGTTCCAGCGGACGCGGCAGCCGGCCACGTCCCGCCACTCCCCTCTGGTCCCGTGCAGTCGCGGGACCGCGCTCCTCTGCAGCAGCTTCAGCCGCAGAAAATTTTTCCGGCGGCGCTCTTGGCGCCGACGCCCCTGACCGCCGGCGTGGTGCACTGGCGGGGGCTTCCGTGGACCACCGGACACACTCCAGTAGTCCTATTTGCCAGCGGTCTTCACCAGAGATCATCTCGGGACCCGACCATTGCTGCAAAGCATTCAAAATGCCTCCACGGCTTTGTTTGTATTTTTCCGGCACGGCACGACGGCGTTGTAGCTTGTTCAACTTCATCGGCGCGTCGCGACGGCGCCGCGCTTTTTAGCCCTTCCTCATAATTTACACGCGGTGCAATGGCACCGCGCTGCCGTTCACTTGAAGAAAAAAATTTAAACAACAAGGGGGGAGGAGGGTCGTCCGTGTTCGTGCGGTCCGACCTCCTCCCGTTATAATGATAGCAATCGGCCATCTAATAGAAGATGACGTACGACAAGAAATAATTCACGAACAAAAACAATAATCCTCAACATCAATCCGCATGAACGAACGATCCGTGGATCAACCTGGAATCGGTTGGTCCGCGCTCATCATTCTTTTCTCAAAAGATAAGAGAACACCAAAATAAATTCCCTTACCTCATGCGAGATTGAACGGAGCTTCGTCGAACGAGGATTCGTCGCAGGTAGAGATGTCGCGAAGGAGACATCGCGGAAGAACGGTTGCGGTACACGGCGTCGTGTATTCGGTTTCAGAGAACTTGGCATTCTTCATCGGAGACCGATGTGTTATTTGCGTTCTTCATCGAAGATGAAGAAGTTCCTCAATCCTTAGCTTTTTTTTCTCCCCAAGACTCCACCACAAGAAACTAAACCCAAAATAAATTAAGCTCTCAATTAATTTATTAACTAGACATTAGTTTGAAAATCAAACACGCACACACACATTAAACTCACCTCATTAATAACATAAGTTATAAATTCTTAAGTTATCAAATTTAAACAAGAGTTGAGGGAGTTAAGTAATGTGAAGGGGTGGGGTTCGTGTGGGCCCCACCACCCTCATAACCTACCTTGGGAAGTTGGGTAGTTGCCCAATTTCCACCCAAAGCCTTTAACCACTTATAGAAAATAAAAATTGTAGTTAATTTATAAATTAAACTTCCACAATTTTTATCATCTTCCCTCGTGAAAACAATACTCCAGAAAAGGCGTTCCTATGCCATTACCGGTGCTACGGTTCCATCGGTGCCCTTGGAATTCGATTCCGAGCATCAGTTCAAAAGATAGGAAATCCCGCTCGTTCGTTCACTTAACGTACCCGAGCCAAACTTCAAAAAATGATTCCGGGCACACCGGGCCTCGGAATCAGGCGCCGTTAGAAACTGCGTTCTTGTAAAATTCCAAAGAAAATTATGAAAAAAATTTCCTTGAAATTTCCGGGTCTTTACATTACTCTCACCTCAGGGCTTTACGTCCCCGTAATTCTTCAAAAAAAACTAGGGATACAAAAATTGTACTGAGCACAGATCTAGGACTTCTGCTCCCATGTGCTCACCTTGAGGTTCCCGTACTTCCAGTGAATGCACACCCGAGGAATCGTCCATCCTCATAGGATACGCTCCTATTGATCCTTGATTCCCACTAGAACCTCCGTGAAAGTCACCCCATCGCCAATTCCATCTCCCCACAGTCGATGATATGTGAAGGGTCGAGCATGTATCATCTCAGTTGAGATACGTGGAAGTCGTCATGCACTTAGTGCAACTGAGTTGGATGCGACAAGCGGTAAACCACTTCTCCTACCCAGATGAGGACCTAAATAGGTCCACCGAACCTCCAGGATAACTTGCCGCCTTGGCCACATCTCCATAAACCTCGTCGAGGTGAAACCCGTATAAGGACATGATCGTCAACCTCAAACTCTAGAGGCCTCCAATTCCTGTCAGCATAAGCCTTCTGTCGGCCATTTGTTGTCCTCATCTGCTCTTAGATGACCTAGACCTTCTCTAGTCTCACAAGATCTGCTATAATTTCTTCTTTGCCGATAAGTGAAATCTGGTCTCATCCCCTGGATAAACCACATTAATTACCTAATACAGTCAATCCTGACATGAATAATGCATTCATACCATGGATGACGTCATAAGGCCTTGACGTAACTATCAAGAGATCCAACTGCTACTCTTTCCTCCAAGGGTCGAGTCACACTGTCGGCATCAGTGTGAGGTCACTAGGTCTCCTCCAGTAGAAATCTCGAAAGTGAGGGTCAATTCAATAGTCTTAACTGGAACCACTCAGTATCAACCAAATAAAAGGACTGGAAAGAAAACATCACAAAGATAAGTGTCTTTTTATTATTGCAGCTCATAGTGCAAAGACACGAAGCATCTACAAACAAACATCAACAAAACTAGAAGCAACATGATGAATAGCCACCAGGTCTGGAGCAAGTCCCGCTCTTGTCCATCTGCTTCCGGAGCTCCATGACCATAGGCCTCAGGTGCCAGAAGCTGAGATCTCCCATGTCCTCCTGTCCCCTGCGGTCGGGGTGGACCTCCTAGTGGTGGTGGTGGAAACACCCTGAAGCGTTGTCCACCTCTAGCTGCATGGCCAGTTCCTCTGCCATGGCCGCCTGCTCCTTGCGTTCCGCCCTGATCGAACCTATTCCTCTGCCTGGGAGGTTCTTCATTTAATTTATGGTAATCTACATGGCGGGTCGGACAGTCACATGCCATGTGACCAATTCCTCCGCAAGAGTAACATTGTCCACTCTCGGCATGACTGGCTCTGTCTCCACCCCGGTTCCCCCGCGCAACTGAACCTGAGTCATGCAGTCGGCCACCGGTAGGTCTGGTCCTCTTGGACCTCTGCGTCATCTGTCTATTACCTGCTTCAGAAGACTCTATCGGAAGCCGGCTAGTGGTGGGTCCTACTACTGGAGACTGCTCAGCAAGGAAACTCTCCACGAAGAGGGATCTCTCCAACACCCATGTCTGCGTCGGAATGCTGTGAGAAACAACAGAAGCTCTAATCTCTCGCCTGAGCCCCTGCTCGAAGGTTTGGGCCCTGAGGAACGGGTCCCGTACCATATCTATGGAGTAGCGAAAGAGGTCTGTGAACCTCGCTGAATATTGTGCCACTGTCATGATACCCTGCCGCAGCTGAAGTAGCTCCTTATACGCACTGCTCGAAGGGTGGTTGGTACAAACTCTGCCCGAAACAGGATCTCGAAGTCTGCCCAAAGAAGTGTCGTCTCGTCATGCATCTGGAGCATCAGGATCCACCATCTGCCTACTGCTTCCTGAAGAAGGCTGGCAGTAAGGATCAACATGAAGTCTGTTGGCGTCCCCACTAGCTTGAAGACTCTCATCATAGCCTCCAGCCAATCCTCATCCGCCTGTGGGTCCGTCTCTCCCCTGAACCTGGGTGGCCTCTGGCGATGGAACTCATGCAGTGCGCTCAAGCGACGTGCACCCTCTGCTATTTGGGATGGTTGCATCTGTGGCCCAACAGGTAGTAGTTCCGCTGGTGCCTCCGTTGGTGCCTCAACTGAAATAGAGCCATGTACTGATGCCACGTCGCTCGGTGGGATGTCAGTACAAACAACTCTCGGGGCTCTAGCTGGTCGTCCGTGGGGATGCATCCTGAAAGAAACAAACAAGACATGGTCAAAATATTATACCTTGTTTGAGCTGACATTTAAAAACTTCTGGAAACACACACGCAATCAGTGTTTTCGTGCACAAAGTCGGAAATTAGTTGTCAAGGTCCTGGTGTATGGATACGTCGGCCAGCCGCACCAGCACTAGACTCCCTGAACTGAAAACCACACTCAGTACTCTTAACACTATTTCTTCACAGAAAGAAAATATCAGAGTTATAAGTTATGCGGTAGAACCGACTCCTCTGATACCAATTTGTCACGACCAGTCCTCAGGGCCCATGCCGTGACTACCCCAAGACCGCCTTCAATATACCAGGGGCTGGAGACTAGCACCAAAGGCGTAAATCCCGAAAACTAGGAAGGCATTTCCTTTATAAAGTAAACAAAACAACACAGAGTACAAGCAGATTTAAAACACTAAGTACAAAGAGAAGTGCTGAAAAGTAAATGGGCCAGAATACAAGCCCTACTGAAAGTACAACTAAAACTGAACAAAAGTACAACAGAAAAAGAAAATAGCTGGAAGAACGGAAGCGGCTCCTGGGACTTCCTCCTCGGATCCTACCTGAAGGGTAGGTACAGATGGCGCAGCTCCTGGATCGTCCACCACGGATCCTACCTGATGGGTAGGTACAGATAGCCTCCACAACGCTCTCTCCCTTCAACCTCCTCTGAGTGTCGTCTCACCATGAAGTCCACCTCCGGATACTGACTCATCGTGTAGTCCACATCCGGGTACCGTCCAGTCCTTGAACACTCGGCCTCCGTCAGCACTGCCCGTCGTCTACAACCAACACAACGAGGTGTGGGCATTGCCCGTGAAGGGGTGAGTATAACGATACTTAGTAGGGACCCCAAGACCCTCAAGGTCTCACAAAACCAACAAGGATAACCATAAATAAGATCTCAATAGATAACATGTACTTAGGTATATTCCCATTCATATACCTAAGTTATCAAGTAACTCATCTCAATCATGAGGAAACACAAAGATTATGAAATCAACGGTTAACCACTACCCGGTATATGCCCAAACATATACCAAAGTTATCAAGTGACCCATCTCAATCATGAGGCAAACACAAGGTCATCGTCTCAGCTCAAACCAGGATTTTCATTATCAAAACCGTAACTGCTGAAGAGCCCTGTCTCTGGAGTGTACAGTGGTCCTGTCACAACTCCGAGGTACTGCTCACTAATCCAAGTCTCTGAGGTACTCCTCCTGTCATGTACCATGGGTCTTCTACCAAATGTTGGGTGCTCCGTCCGCTGTGGGTCTGCCACCAAATACCGGGCGCTCCCCTAATACCCTACAGAGGTACTCCTCTGGTCGAGTACCGCGGGTCTGCTGCCAACTACCAGGCGCTCCGTCCGCTGTGGGTCTGCCTCCAAATACCATGCGCTCCATCCACTGGGCTAGTCGACTCACTCCAAGTCGAGTCGGTCAAACAGTCATCAGGTCTCAGTCGTCTATACGGTCTTCGTACTCCGTATGATCGTCTCCGGGAGGGACCTCTCCACGAGCTACTGGTCAATACTCCAAGTATCTCAAATTCCAATGAATAATTATCTCAAAGGACCGCATCGTCATAGGGGTCTCAACGCAACAGACGACGCGTCGATCGGACGCCCAGTCTGTGATTTATTAGCCTTTTCGTCCCCGAGGCCCGGTTGGTTTCATGTGCGAACCAACCCGGCCGTATCTCAACTATACCCCGAACTCTCATAGGGTATACTCATAGGGACTGTTTCTCAACGTGATCACCATCGCCGCTGACGGTTCGTCAAACGGAAGTCCAGTCTGAAAGTTATCAGCTTTTCCTTTCCAGGGGCCCGGTTGGATTTCGGGTGCAATCCAACCCGGAAACTATCCAACTACATCCAAAACTCGGGCGATGTATGCCAAAAGTTCCGTCTCATTATGAGGAATTCAATGAGACAAACGATGCGTCAATCGGACGCCCGATCTGTGAGTTATTGGCTTTTTCATTCCTGGGGCCCTGTTGGTTTCGTGAGGAACCAACCTGACTGCACTCCGAAGGCTTCCAAACCTCGTGCGGAGTAAGCCAAAAGATCCGTCTCTCTTAGAGGAATCCATCAAGGTTGACGACACATCATTCGGACGTCCGGAGATCAAGATATGAGAGTTTCCGCTCCGAGGGCCCGGTTGGTTTCATGTACGAACCAACCCAGCCAAACCCAATGTATTACGAAACTTTGAGTGTGATATACCGAAACGACCATGTCGATCCAAGGATCGCATCGCCGCTGACGGTGCATCGATCAGAGTTATAAAACTCACGATATGGACGAAATACCGTGAGGGGTTCGAAAACGGGGGGTCTGGGCCCGGACCGACCCGGCTCAACCCCCCTGGGTCGGCCCGAACCGGCCCGGCCGGGGTGGCCTCGCCCGGCCTGGGCGCGACCCGGCCTGGCCGGTGGGTCGGCTCGGCCGGCTACGACCTAGCGGAGTAGAGCGGGGCGCTGCCCCCACATGAAGAACTACAGCCCCGTGTGGGGCCACCCGTGCCAGCCGACGCGGCAGTAGGTCGCGTGCCGCCGCTCCTCTCCTACATGGAACGCCGGCGGGGGCTTCTGCGGACCACCAGACGTGCTCCAGTGGTCCGATTCGCCTGCGGTCTTTGCCAGAGATCATCTCGGGACTCGACTTTCGATGCAAACCCTTCAAAACGCCTTCGCAGCTTCATTTGTCATTTTCCGGCACGGCACGATGGTGCCATAGCTTGTTCAACTTCATCGGCGCAGTGCGCCGGCGCCGTGCTTCTTTACCCTTCCTCATAATTTCTGTGCGGTGCAATGGCACCACGCCTCCTTTCACTTGACACAACAAATTTAAACAACAAGGGGGGAGGAGGGTCAGCCGTGTTCATGCGGTCCGACCTCCTCTCGTTATAATGATAGCAAGCGGCCATCTAATAGAAGTTGACGTACGACAAGAATTAATTAACATACAAAAACAATAATCCTCAACATCAATCCGCATGAACGAACAATCCGCGGATCAACCTGGAATTGGTTGGTCTGCGCTTGTCGTTCTTTTCTCAAAAGATAAGAGAACACCAAAATAAATTCCCCTACCCCGTGAGAGATTGAACAGAGGTTCGTCGAATGAGGATTCGCCGTGGGTACAGATGTCATGGAAGGAGACGTCACAGAAGAAACATTGTGGTACACGGCGTCGCGTATTCGTTTTCTGAGAACTCGACGTTCTTCATCGGAGACATATGTGTTCTTTGCGTTCTTCGTCGAAGATGAAGAAGTTCCTCAATCCGTAGATTTTTTTTCTCCCCAAGACTCCACCACAGGAAACTAACCCAAAAATAAATTACGCTCTCAATTAATTTATTAACTAGACATGAGTTTGAAATTCAATCCCACACACACATTAAACTCACCTCATTAATAACATATGTTATAAATTCTTAAGTTATCAAATTTAAACAAGAGTTGAGGGAGTTAAGGAATGTGAAAGGGTGGGGTTAGTGTGGGCTGCACCACCCTCATAACTTCCCTTGGGAAGTCTGGTAGTTACCCAACTTCTACCCAAAACCTTCAACCACTAAAAGAAAATAAAAAATGTAGTTAATTTATAAATTAACCTTCCACAATTTTTATCTTCTTCTCTCGTGAAAACGCAACTCTGGAAAAGGCGTTCCTAAGCAATTACCGGAACTACAGTTCCATCGGTGCCCTCAGAATTCGATTCCGAGCAGCAGTTCAAAATATAGGAATTCCCGCTCGTTCGTTCATTGAACGTACCCGAGCCAAACTTCAAAAAATGATTCCGGGCACACCGGGCCTCGGAATCAAGCGCCGTCAGAAACTGCGTTCTTGTAAAATTTCAAAGAAAATTATGAAAAAAATTCCTTGAAATTTCTGGGTCTTTACATATTTAGTTTATATAAAAAATATAATTCATTGAATCTTAACTAATCATATGAACATCCATTAAATCCTAATAAATCAAATTCAATTAAAAATAATAATATAATAAATAGAAATTAAGCCTTTATTAAGTTATATTACTATGTGAATTCATATTGGAATACCGGTATAATTATTTGGGTTATAGTATAGGTGAATAATTCCATGTATGGACGTCATAATGTTTTCAATAATAATGTATGGGGCTTGATTCAACCTTTTGCGAAAATTATGTTATACTTATCAGAAAACCCAACAACATAATGTGGATTTCCCAGTGACCAATATCAAAATTAAAACGAATCTTTTCCACCATTAAAGTCACAAAACGTTTGAATAATTAAGTTTTTACGGACTATATTCTTACTAAATGTATTAACCATAATCACAGTTGTATCAAAATTAAATGTTACAAAAAAAGTCTACAAAATTGTATCCATGTTCATTATAGGATATATCAAATTCAACCTAACATTACAAGGATGTTCTCTACGGTATATCTCAACATTATACATTCTATAATTTCTCTTTTCCCAAAGAATACATCTTTAAACCTCCTCAAACAATATAATATGGACCACAAATATTAATTGTTTGAAATAATGTTTCATTCCACAATCCTAGCACAATATCATCATGTTCCACGACTTTTTCATCATATCAAACCAACCATCCCATATATTTCCTATGTGATTACTATATGGATCAATCCATAATAATCCTCCATGAATCACCACTATAATTTTACATATTTTACTTTCACATTATGAAATCAAATACACTACATATGGTGTATAGATAATAATTTAAAAAAACAATAAAACTCATTGGGTGGAAAAAATATCAGTACAATTTTTTAGTCAATCATTACTCTATAATAATTTCTTGTATCTGATATTTTAAACAATGGTATATATGGTCTACACTAAATGGTTGTTGATTTTTGTTACATTCCTTCTATAAAAACTACAATAAATTTGAATCCACTATGATCGTCGATCTTCCCAGAAAATGACTTTAGGGATAATAAATTAAATATCAATCAACAGAAATGATCCCATCATAAATATTGGCATTTATAGAACATTAAATTATTATGTATCTCTACCTCATATAAAATTTCCCTCTTATTGTGTAGAAGAATTTCCCCCAAATAAATGTTTTATTTTACCTGTTAAAATCTAATCGTGTGAATATTTTAATAGAATGACAGTCATATTTTTTCAATCTACTTTTCTCCATAAAAATTGAAAATCATCAATACTCTGTAAAATCAACCCATATGTCAAATCCTATAATAAAAAAAATAAAAACATTCCAAATTAATCATCGAGAAATTATTTATTAATATAATTTCAAATAAAATATAATGCACAATTATAAACTATCTAACTTCAACCTTACTTAAACACTTTCTTTTTCTCAAAAATATATTTATCACATGGAAAATAAATCATCTACATAACATAAATATCATCAAAAATATATTAATAATTTTCACTAGGTATATACTTTGTATCCTCACATGAGATAATGATTTCATGTAATAATTTTTTAGATAAATAATCAACCATTAAATTTAATATTCCTCAAAAATTAATGAGACTACTCTTTCCTCCCATTATAGTTTTCAACTTCACAATATTATTCACTAAAAATTTTGATATACCTTACTAGAATAATATTTTTATGATTATTCAATAACATTTATTTAGTGTTATTTTAAATATTTATCGTATGTAATATATCTATGTGATATTATGAAATCTCAAACTCTTCATTAAAATCAAACCATACAAATCCAGGGGCATTCATTATAGATTTGATTTCTCTGATGTTAAGGGTTGGTTGGTAATTAAGATAAAATTATTAAATTGAATGATTAGAAATGGTATTATTTCTTTCGTAAAATCAATGATATATTAATGAAATTTTTTACCCAAATATCATAAAATACTATCAAAAATATCATTATTATAATAATATTTTCAACTTATAAATGATTCATAAAAAATGATAATGAAACCAATGATATATTTTCCTTCTTTTAAAAATATTTTTATCATACATAAATATTTAACATAGAGGGTATCCTACAATAAAATAAAATAAATTTGTTTTTACAAAACATTTAGGAGGAATAAATGTATTTTTCGACTAAAAATGGAAATAAATTGGATTTTTTTAAAAAAATGATATTTTTATCAATAGGGAACATTAAGAGAAAAATTAAAATGAAAAAAACTTTTATAAATAATGAGTGGAATTTTTTTTATTATTTTAGTGAGATGTATATCATAATATTTCTTCATTTGAAAGATAATAACAAATAATCCTGTAAAAAAATTGGATTTTAACTTCAACATTTTACAGTAGTGGAATATTTTGAATTATGATCCTAATGAAATAAATTATGAAATAACCAAAAAAATATTAAAATATTAACATCCTATTTGATTTGGTTTGTGACATGGAACACTGATCTAGAATATCCCACGGAATATATTTCATTAAATTAAATAACTTTGATATCTTATAGAATACGCAACAATGGGAATAAAGTAACTATCATATATTATAATATTAAAACATCACTAGTAAATTAGAATATATGAATATTGGCCACTAATTATGAAAACATGATTCTATATTGATTAGAAATAAAATAATAATCATTTCAAAGGAAAAGAATCATTTTCGGAAAAATGTATTTCTCTAAAAAATAGTTTTGTCGTGATTTTCACACAAAATTTATAAATACATTTTACCACATTTAGAAAAAATATTTAACAAAATTATGTCTATTTATAAAATTAACATATAAAAATCATGTTAGGGTAATATATTTGGATTTTTTCTAAAATGATTTATTTTTAAATCAATAGTGGAAAATTCAATGTTTTATTCAAAAAATCCTTTTTGTTTAAATAAATCACAATGATGAATTATATTTTAAAATATATTTAAATTTAAATTAGTGTAATTAAATTGAAATTAATCTTATTTATTTATTTAATATCAATTGAATAGGGATTTTTTATAATTAGTACTTCAATAGTTATGAGAAGTTTCCTTTTATAATCCTATATTTAAATGAGTTTGCAGGTATAATATTAATGTGGATTTTTCCACATATGTGAATTGAATTTTTAAAAATTTATTATATATTATGAATCAAAATAATATATATTATCTGATATGGTCAAATAATTTTTTGACCATAATTCATAGTGAAAACACTAAATATTTGTCACTACAGTTAAGGGTAAAATAAGTTAATTGGGTGTTAAACTAAACTGATAATGTTTTAAAATGACTTAATTTTGTTTCCAAGAACCATATTATACCATATTTTGATAGTATAACCTATAATGGTCATTAATAACCCATTTTATAGGATTTTAGATTGATTAAATGTTGTTTAAATTTATTATTTTAAAAAATTCCATGTGTCTCATCTACCCAACATATAAAAGGCCTACCCCTCTCCACTTATACACACACATACAAATACCATTAGTATAGAAAATAAATAACAAAATAGAATAACTAACCCCCTTAAAAATATCATATTCTCTTTGGTTTGTTCTTAAATCCATCATATGAACAATTTTGTTGAGAATGTAATGATGTTTTCCACAAAAGAGGTCACATTCTTAAATGATTTTTTGTTTTTTATTCCATATCCTAAAAAAAATTTAAAACGTTATTATATAACATATTCAGTAGGATAAATATAATGATAAATTATTATGTTAGGTTCATTACCTATATCTGTCACTTTTTCAATCAAATGGGAAACGAAAACATAGTTTGTGTGCACGATGGAATTCTACCTCCCAGACTGATGTAATTTTTCTTCGATCATCACCTTTCAATAATAGATATAATTATGAATTTATCCTATGTATATTATAAATATTATATTATAAAATTTTATAATTATATTTTATAATATATGTAATTACATTACATTCTATTCATATTATGATAATATCAGTTATTTTTACAGCAAACTACCACCTCAAGAAGTAATGTGATTTTTTTCAAACAGGATTTACATGGAATGAAATATGGATAAAATTAATGAATATATAATATACATGACATTATATTGATTTTAGAATATTAATAAATCACATATTTCCTAAAACATTCAATTGTAAATTTATTGATAACATCTTTTTTTCATATGTACGGCCAACCATCTCCAAAAAGGGATGTGATTCATTTAACGTATCAAATGTTGAAGAATTACTATAAAAATTAATATAATTATAAATAATGATATTTTAAACATTATTATAATTATATATATTATGGATATAAAACTAGTTAATATGATGAATATCGATCATGATAAACTTGTGAGACAAAATAAAGAAATTAATGCATAAAACATTGGAAATAATGACCTATTATTAACAAGATGTGGGTAAAATGTAACAAGTGGTTAATATATGATGTTATCATTATGAAAATGGTTATATGATAATTAATAACATCATTAAAACCAATTATATATGATGTTAAATCTTTGTCAACTAAATTAAAGTGTGGGGTATCTCACTTCTTCTCAATTTCCCTTTAATAGAACTTATTATAATGTTATACAACTAATTTATTTAATATGGTCTATGTGTTGGCCCTTGAATAGGTAATATCATGACTAATTAATAAATAATGGTATCTTAAATTTAAATTTGGATCATATAATAAATGATTAATTTAAATGATAATTACCAAGTGAAGAATAATTTCAGAAGACAATTTCTTTTTATTAGAGTATATTATTTTTTCATTGCCTTTGTCACTATGAGATTATATGTGTAAATAATTATAAAAATATTATGTCGTATATTGAATTTTTATATATTTATTTATATGTTATACACATAATGTATTCATTAAATAATTTTCACATCGATGATATGATCATTGTAATGGATTATCTCACAATCCAATTTTTGTTGGGATTGATAATTTATGAATTTCCATTGAAGGATATTATTTTCAAATTTACTAACAAACCCATTTAATTTTCCTATCCTATGGTTAAACATGATTTTTTTCAATTAATAGTTCCCTTTTAACACTCTTTAGTACCAAAAATGAATCATAATGTATTTTTAATAAAATGCAACTTCATTTCTCACTTCATTCCCAAATAATTTTTCTTCCAAAAAAATGTTTCCTAAACATATTATAAAATATATTTTATAAAATCTATAAATTATTTACTAATGATATTTTCATAAATAATTTGACATTTTATTAAATATTTTTAATGTAATTTTCATGTAATTTTATAAATAATTTCATTTATTTGTTTACTAAAAATTTTAAAACAATGTTTATTTTAACATTTTTTGCATGTATGTAATTTCATTCCGTCATTATTCCCCCTATAATCACACAAATTAAATCACTTTTATTTAATTAATACATTATTTAAAAAGGATTTAATTCACTTATATTCCTCGAATGAGTCCATAGAAGTTGTGTGTGATGTGAGGATGGGAGATGAAGTTCATCAAAGACATTTGGGGTGAATTATTTTCTACTTTGATGCAATCTTATAGATATAATATGTATTCATGAATTCTAACCATGTCATAGTGTGGGATGGGTTACCCATGTATTAATTATATGATCAAAATAATGTTATTTGGTGTAAATACCTATATGTGTTAGTGGTTCTCCAAAATCTCTTATTAATTTAGGTGCAATTTTTTTAAACCCAATTAACTGGGATCTCTTGAGTTTATTAGCATCAAGGGATTAAATTGGTGTTTTGATATCTGTTTTGGGTACATGATATTGTAATATTATATATCACATTATAAGGAATAAAAGCAAACATAGTGTGTTTCCTCTTCAAGGGAAAGATCTTACCTTTCAAGTTCATCTTCTAAAGACTAAACTGTGCTTTCTAACGACACATGGTAAGGACATCTAGGTGGAAATATACATGAAATAAATATATTTATTCCAACAGTGAACAAAACATACTTTTTTAACTATTTCAATATATGGTTCAAATCATATACTCAAAGAAAATTATTTTTATATTATTTTGTGCACTTTTAATTTTAGAAATATTTTATACGAATGAAGGAAATTACCTCAAGAAGGGTTTTAATGAAAATTTTAGGGTATTTCTATTCCAAAATGACATATTTTATTTATTTTACTTATATTCCCCCATGGGATAATATTTTATTGATACCATAATTATTATTTATCTGAACCTCTTATTATTATTTTTAAAAATCAATGTTTTGATATTAACATCCATGATTCATTTTGGTAATCAATATATTTCCCTAAAAATATTGATTTTCTTATGATTATTTGACATTAAATTTACTCATAATTTAAATATTAATTATCCTGGATATAATTATTTCATAAACATTATATAATTTCAATGTATGGTGTTTTACACTTGAAGTTTCTTTTTATCATGGTAATAATTGGAAAACATGTATTCTTTACTCAATATATATATTTGATGATAAGGTATGTAGTTCTTGAATTAAATAAATTTTTTGGTATATGAGTATTGATTTTGAATTGAATTCAAGGGTGGTCCCAAGAAATATATTAATCATTGATTCATCATTAGACTCATGAGGTGAGTTAGTATGCAAGCATTAAAATGGATTTCAAATACAGTTTTAGTGTATCCTGTAAAAGGTATTGACATTAGATGTTTTAAGATGTATGAGATCATAACATCCAAAAAATAAGGATTTCTTTCTTTAAGAATTAATTTGTTATTGTCCTTGTGATTTTTCAAATGAAATACTATCTCGATGAATTTATTTCTTTGTATATTTATTAAATGGAAGATGTTTTTAGTTATATTTCTTTACATACTAATTAAGTCTTATCCATTCATTATAGTCATGTTAATTAAATGTGATTTGTGTTTTTTATTAATAATTCTATATTTATTTTTCCTTATCTAATAAGTATATTAAATATATTGATTAAATGGAATGTATATTCAGATGCTTAAATTTTCTGGTTGATTATGACTTTTAAATTCACGATATTCATGTTTTATAAATTGAATTTCAGTTTAGTTAATTACCTTTCCCTAATTATTATGCTTATTTAATCTAGATAGATTTCACTTTGGGTATCCTTTATTTATAATTTTACATAAACCTAATTCTTTTCCTTTAACATAAGTATATGATGGTTACTATGAATGATATGTAAGGATATTATACTGAGAATATTGATATTCTCAAAAAGAAATTATGTTTTAATTTGTATATTCAAATATAAAATTCTTATCATGTTTTTATCTAGTTTAGATGGAATGATAAACTATTCATTCCTTTAGGATACGATTATTAGTATCTTATTCCAATTTAATAAACTAGACATCAACTTTGGGTTACTAGTGCGAGGATCATTATAGTTGGTATTAGAGGATGTTTAGTTAAAATGTTTGGATCGTGATTTATGAAAAAATATTTAAAAAACAATCAATTGATGTTGACGATCTGTATATATGAATGAAATAATGTTTTGTTAAGGAGGATATTATATGTTTTTTCCGAGAAATATATCCATATATGGATACCAGAAGAATAATTCTATCTCAAACTAATGTAAAAAATGTAAAAAAACTATAAATGTAGTCTCATTGTTACCTTTTTGTTACCTGTGGTGCATAAAAAAATTCCTTAATATACACTCAGGGGATATATACTCATAATATAGTTTTTCATTAGAAACCACTATGAATGATTTAAATCGATATTTAAAATCATATGCCCTTGGATAATCATAATGATTTGTACGTTCATAATTTTATGTTTTTTCATATGTTTAATATGATAAATATAAATTTTTTTGTTTTATTTATGGGAGTTTAAGGATATTAATGATATTTTCAGATAAATTATAATGAAATATATGACAATGTATTAGAATATAGAATTTTTTTTAAGTATGAATGAATTTAAATTTTGCCAAAAAGGATTAAGTATACTGGAATCCTTTATGGTGTATCTTATCTTTGATGTAGTGGAAATTATGTGCCATTAAAATTTGAGAAGATTATATGATTTGTATTAATATTGTATCAAAAAAGGAGAAGCCATATGTCAGGTGACAACCCATCACACCTGGAAAGGTTGTAGTGATTAGACCCAAATCGAATGGGTGAGGATGGTTTAATGCCATGAAATGTACTGTGTTATGATCTAGTTAATATAAATTATTTGGTACAAAAGTGATTTTATGGAAAAATAATACTGTAAAACCAGTGGTGTCCCTATTGAGGTTTATAGTATAATGTATCATTTTAGATAACTTTTGAAAACCATATCTTTCCTCCTATTTAGTTAGAGAAACTATAGATGTCTTGTATCATTTTTATGGATCATAGGATCTAATAAAATAATTTTAGTAATTCAGGAATAAGAAATTATTATTTGGATATTCAATTCATTGAGAAATATTTGAATTTTATATTGGTCAAGTCATAACCAAAGGATGCAATTATTCTTTTGAAACAAAATTATATCACATAAGTTTATATCCATATACACATAGAGATTAATTTAATTCATTAAAATTTCCAAAATGATATTGGTAAAAAATTATCCTATTATCGACATTTATAATTAATCTACTTGTTTTAAAATCATCATAGATTTTTAGTTTTGAGGTATTTGACTTTCCATTGGTTGTTAACATACTTATGATCAATGACCTATAAAAATATATATAATTATTTATTCTTTTACCTTATTTATATATCTTTCATATCCAACAATGTTCTCCTACAAAGATATGCATGTTATATGTTATTTTAAATTACCAATGTAATTCTATTTTTCTCTTATTAGTAGGTTGTTTTGTAAACTCCCTTTCTAATGAGGGTTTTCAGTAGTAGAATTTTCAATTATCAAACTAGTAATATTTTAGTGCAATATATAATTTCAATGAAATAATATATTTTAGATTTGGGTAGTATAGAACTCATAAATATTTTAATTATAAAATTGAATTTGATAGAGTATCTAACACGCAACCCAAGCATAAATAAACAACAAAAAATGATCCAATAAATTTAATATTGTCAACATAATGCAGAACACAGAACCTTGTATATACTATAATAAAGTATATTGTTATAAACACGTTATTAAATTTGCGGGTATAAATTTTAATAACCAAATTCTGAAAAATATTATTAAATTTATATTCCATATATATATAATAGATATTTAAAATAAATAGAATTGTTTTCTGAGAGACCATATTTTTATATAAAATCATATATTTTCATTGTTCAAACATTATTAATAAATAATAATAATTATTTTTATAATTTTTTACTTCAAGTAATTAACTTTATTTTTAAAATACCCATATAAAAATATTCATAGGGTTTATTTTTTTTGTTTTTTCTAAATTGATTCAGTTTTTTTATGAACACTAAAAAATTAATATTTGTATTGAAAGGAGAACGTTTAAATAAATAATTTATATATATAAATTATACTATGAATTGTTTTTTGATAATATATATTCTAAATATATATAATTTTATCTAATTTATATAATTCCAAACATTTTTATAATTTATATGGGTATTAAAACCTCACCGAGGTCTTCAGAAACCCTCTTTTTTGTCATATCTACATGTATAATATTAAATTGGATTATACCAATTTAGATATTTAATTTTGAAAAAGGATTCAATATTTGGAATATTCATAATTTATATCATCTAATATGTTTAATATAATTTTTAACATATTGAATAGTTAAATAGAAGAAATTAATTATAGTGGTTAAGGTAAAACTACGCTTACTAAGGTGTTAAACTAAGAAGATGATGGTTAAAAAAGACATAGTACATTTCCATCACCCACCATATGGACATATATAGAACATATAACCTCAGATAATCAATAATTACCAATTTTCAAGCCTTGTTTAATAATAAAAACGTCTGTGTCATTGATTCTTCTCAAATATTTTGTATTTGTTTTCTACCCCACTTATAGAAGGCCACCCACTCTTATCCTCTATCCAAATTTTTATATAAATTATTTTCACAAATAATTTATCAAAAACACCTTCATTAATCCTTCCCCACCATACTTGTCAAATTTATTGATAAAAAAATACTTCCTAGGATTTCTTATTCTGAAAACTAAATGATGTTGTTTGAAAAAGAGGATACGTTAATAAATAAATATTTTTATTTTTTTTGTTCCTCTCTTTCATATAATATTATTAAATAAAAAAATATACATAGTTACATACATATAGAGATATTATATTATTTTGTGCACATGACCAATATATATCTCATCTACCGTGGAAGTGACATTGTTGATCATGTGTTTTTTGGACGACCGCCTCACGAGCTAATGTAATTCATTTTCCACAACCACCATTTTGTCTAAATATAACATTGTATGTTATAAAATATCCCATATTTATGATATTAATATATTTTTAAATTATTATGTTACATATAACTTATTACTTCTATTCGATTTAAATTATGAAAATGTTGTTTTTCTGTATGGTGAACTACCACCTCACGGGGTGATGTGATTCGACCTTCACTTCCTCTTAACATGGAATGTAAGAAGGATAAAAATAATGAACATATATGTTACATATGACATTATATTTATTTTTTATGATTAATATATCACCTACTTATATATCCTTTTAGTCGTTAATGGAATGATATTTTCACTCGTGCATACAAATAAACTTCCATCTCTACAAAGTGATGTGATTCATTTTCCATATCCAACGTTAAATAATTCTTATAAAAATTTAAAAAATTAATAAATAATATATTTATAAAATTAATATAATAATTTATATGATTAATATATATCATATTCACAATAACAAGAACATTAAAAAATATACATGTTAAAACAAGTCAATTAATAGCAGAAACAAAAAAATAATGAATTATTATTAACATGAAGGTGATTAAATATAATATTAGGACAATATATGATATTATAAGTATGAATATAATTTTTTTAAAAAATAATAAAATTATTAAAACCATTATACATGAGTTTAAATAAATATTAACTAAATAATAGTATGAGGAAAGGGACTTTGTCTAAATTTACCTATAATGAGGTGTATTGTAATATTATGAACCAAATTGTATTATATTCATTATTTAAAAACCCATTGAAATATAATATAATTATTAATTCATGCATGATGGTATTTTTTGTTTTCATTTTAATTACTTCATCCATGGGTAATTAAATTAAAAACGACTATGAGGTATAGAATTTCATAACTCATTTACTTTTCATTTGGTTATATTATTTAATCATTTTCTTTAACATTACATTATTATCTGTGTAAATAATTTTTAATATATTATGTTTTATTTAAATTTGGATAATATGTATTAATATTTGATTCCCTTAGATTATTTATTCATTTCCCCCGACATCAATTTAATGATCTTTTTAATGGTTTACTTGATAATATCACATTAATCAGGATTGTTTAGAGATGAATTCCCTTTGAAGTAAATTATTTTAAAATTTTATAATAAAAAGGGGAGAAATGCGGGAGACTTCTTGCGCGACGACTCTTATTCATTCTTCAAACCAATCATCGATGGGGAGTCAACTAGATTACTACTTTGATCCTAAATATGTCCTCATTCCGGATTCGAAGGCGGTGGATATGGGTGGTGGGAATTCTTCGATTCCCACGGATACGTCGAAGGAAGATTTGTTAAACCCTAAGAGGAATTCTGATAATTCGGCCTCCGCAATTGGTTCTTCTCCGAATCTCAGGTTGAATCTGCCTCATTAAAAAAACAGATTACCAAAAATGGCTCGATTGCATTTGTTGATGCGAGCCCAAGAGTGTTGGAAGCTCACCTTGAAGAATGTTGGTTGTCCCTCCTTTCTAGGTTATCAAGAACTCGTAGTGATTCCACATTGAGAGTTAATGAAGTGAGAACTCGCTTAGCTGAGAGATGGGGATTTACTGACTGGCGGTTGATCTCTATTGGGAGATGTACGTTCCATATTTGTTTCCATCGAAGGAATTGAAAAATGTTGCCTTGTGTTTTGGACTATTTTCACTGAAAACTGGTTACATAATGGTTCAACAGTGGGATCCATTAGCAAGTCCACTTGCAATTAAGAACTCCTCTATTAAAACTTGGATTCCAATTAGGGGATTAAATTGGTTTTCTTGGTGTCCAATAGTTTTATGGGAGGTTGCTTCTACTCTTGGTTGTCCGATCAAGTTTGATAATGAAACAGAACATCCTAGATATGGTCCTTTTCCCATGTTTTGGTAGATATTGATTTAGCTCAAGTACTTATTGACACTTTTTTTCTTATTTTAGGTGAGTTTAAGTTAGAACATTCTATATAATATGAGTGGTTGCCTAATTTTTCTAATCCTTGTTTATATATTGATCATACTCCTATGCAATGTCATAGGAAAATGAAATCCACACTTTGTAAATCATTGGGTCATACCTATGATCAGTTCCAGAAGAAACCGGTTGTACTGACCGGTAGTAAACATGCTTTCAAGGGGAAGGATCCTCAAAATGTTGGTACTTCCTCATTTGTTGAGGTTATCCATCATAGTCTGTCTAAGCTTGTTGAACATCAACCAACTACTCCTGCTGTTGTGCCAGTGGATAAGGTATTGGAGTTGGAAATTTGTAGAATCATTGGGGGTATTGATAATAGGTCATGGGCTTATATGGATGAGGAGGAGAAAGGGCACCAATTAGAGCATGGGGCTACTGTCTAACTTACTAGGCCTGCTGAATTTCAGCACGCTATTGTTGTTTCTGTCCACCATGGTTCATCTATGACTTCTAAGGAGGAGGATGGGTATCAATCAGAGCATGAGGCTGCTGTCCAGAATGATGTAAATATAGAGTATGACCGCAGTACATTGTCCTCAACTTGTAGGAAGGGTAATATGAAGGTCTTTTATGATGATGGATTCCAGCTGGTGATGTCTAAGAAGATGAGGGCATGCTTAGTTCAGGTGGAAAATGTGGGCACTCATAAAAAAGATGATCTGTTGATGGACAGTACTATTGTGGGGGATGTCACTGTACAACAGGTGATTCAAGAATGGTGTACAGATGGAGAGACCTACTATTTTTGAGAAGGCTGATGGTCAGCAAGGTGATCCAAGGGAGGAGGGTCTAGCGCGATCTTCTTCACATACGCAGGTTGATATTCTGGAAAGAGCTCCCCCTGCTATTTTGGAGGAACTAGCCCCTGCAATGGCTTTGGATCATAGGGGGACTAATTTGGATGTTCCTATAATGGTTTCTTTGAGTGATGAGGTGTTGAAAAAACCTCTAAAACCAGTTTTCAATTCCTTTTACATGTTAGAGTCTATTAATAATCATAAGTTTAATCTGATTAATCTTGAAGGGCTCAAGAATTCAGGATGCATCAATCAAAGATACTCTTCCTCGATACTAGATTATGTTGACAGTTTTGAGATCCTGAAAGAGAGGGAATATTCGGTTCAAAATGATGCATATTTCCCAAAAGAGACGGTATAACCAGTTCACAATACTGCACTTTCACTCAATGATATTCAGGACACTTAGGTTGTACAGGAAGATCCTCAACTGCATGATGAGTCTCCTACTGGTTTTGATCATTAGGATGGAGCTTCCTTGACTGAAGCCCGGCTTTCCATGCTGCATGGGGAACTTTCTTCTGAAGAATCTAAATTGTTTAATATTTAGGTTCTGCCAATGGAGAAGGAAGATGGAATGCAAAGGGGGTGAGGGCGCCATCCTACTAATCGTGGTGGGTCTAGGGGTCAAGGCCAGCCTAGAAAACGGTAATTTCTGGTTGTGTTTTTGAGTTTTCTGTCTAGATGTGGTATGCCACATGTTAGAATTTATTTATGTATCTTGCAGCATTAAACTTTTTTAAAAAAAATTTGGGGTCATGGGTCTCTGAACCCATGACTGCACCTCTATTAGTATAATAAAAACCATTATTTTTGAATTCCTATGGTTATATATTAATTTTTCAATTATAAGATCCATTTCCCACACATTGTTACATAAAATAAATGAGAAATTAGTATTAATAAAAAATGACTTAATTTCTCTATTTGGTCAAAAATCATGTTTTATTTCAAAAAACAATTTTATCTAAAAATATTTCAAAAACTGTTTAAAATATTATCCCATTGGTTTATTAATTTTATTTTTACCCATTTTTATATTTTATATTTTTTAAAATGTATCTTTATTTAATTTTCTATGGCCATTTTTTCATTAAAAAAATAAGAAAGGAATCATTGTTTTATCATGTATGACATTTATGGATTTTCTAGTCATCCAGACCAATCCATGTTTCACTGCATAAAAAAATTATTCAATGATTATTTTTATGTTAAATTAGTATATATATATATTTTGATTTTTTAAAAAGTAATTTTAATTTTAAAAATGATATCATCATCAATACTGTTTTCAATGAAATTTTAATTCTATTTATACTAATGAAATTTTTTAAATTGTACTAAACATCGGATATATTGTAACAATAACATCTTAATTCATTATATTTTTTTAGGAAAATTTTGAACCAAGAATGTAGTGAAATTCACTTTATTTATTTATTTCTCATGTCAACAACCATCCTATGAATATTCACTCTACTACGATAATTGGATATTAAATTTCAACTAAATATATATATTTTATATCATGGATATGTTTTATTCTTAACATGTATATCATTTTATCATTTATTGATCTACAATGAATTTTATTTGTTTATCCTTAGATATAAAGTTAACATTTTTTTATTCACTCAATTATAATATTTGATGAGAAGGGACATTGTTCCAAAATGAAATAGATTATTAAAAATATGTGGAATTATTTGGACATGTTGTGATTGGTCTAGACCAAAATTATATATCTCGTTAATGAATGGGTAGTCTTGTGATTCGAATTAACAAGATTTCATTAATCATGTTTCTACATAGGGTTTTAAACTACATTTTGAAATTTTTTTACAGTTGAGAAATCATGATCCCTAACATCATAAAGTCCAATAATTATAAATTTCTTTTATTAATACATTATTTGATATTATCAATGTTATTATTATAATGATGTTGTCTCTAGATTCATTTAATTATTATATTATTGAATAAATGGAATTTATTTTTATTTTTTAAATTTTCATATTAATAAATCCATATATTTTGATGATAGTCATGTCAATTAAATGGAATGATTGTTCAGATATTCACCTTCCCATATTAATTATTTATGATATTAGGATAGTAATTTTATTGATTAAATTATGTGTTTCTTTAAAAATTTAACAAAACATATTGATTAGGCCATACATTTTTGTGATATGTATATTATTTAAATGTATTTTGTGTTTATTTATTTAACATTGAATTTTTATTATGTTAAATTAATCATGATAGTTTTATCCTTACATAAATCATTCTAAGAATTTAATCTCAACGTTATTTATTATATTTTCCCACAAATCATGGAAGTGTACTACGAATGATATAAAATGATATTTCCTAGGTAAGAATGGTATTCAGAAAAATAATACTATAATTTATATATTAAAATATAATATGGTAATCATGTATGAATATTTTTTTCTGATAATACTAAACTATTTATCCCTTGGGGATATGATTATGTTTATCTTATGCCAACAATATAAATAAAACACAATCTCTGGTTAATTGTAGTAAATGTCATTATAGAATGAACCATCTATGTATATGAATATCGAATTTTTTTATGATAATATTCCTAAAATTATTCAATGTTCTTTATATAAACCATTCGAAAAAAATAGTGGTGAATATTTCATCTATAACACAAAAATAAAAGTGAGAACCAAATCCCTTACCTCATGTCACAAGATTCATCATACACATTATATATTCTAGTATAATAGATATAGGTATAATGAAAATATATTGTAGAACCCTAAAAATATCTATCATAGTACATATTATTTAATAATGTCCTTTTATTTCCTATTTATTATCAATTATTTGATAGAATATTATTCAGTTAATAGTTGATTCGTTATTAATGAATGTTTTCTTTGGGTAGTCTCTGTCCTTTTACATTCATCAATGTAATATCATTATAATGATGATAAAAATGATATTAATAATATATATATATATACATATTATCTTTTTTCATATTAAAGCATTTGTATTAGTGATAGAATATTAATTTCATTAATAATGTAGACAGTAGGTTATACATACAGATGAGGGTTGTTTCAATTGATTAAAACCATGTTACCAATAAATAGAAAATATTAATAAAAATTTTAAAAATAATTTTCATATCATATATATCAGATATAATTATTTAATAATTCCATAGTACAATCTATTTCAATAGAATATGAAAAAAAAATTCACATCATTTCATAGAGGCCGCAGTCCACACGTACGCGTGAGCGATGTTATGAATTTCTAATATATTTGAATGTGTGGAGGTATAAGTGATATTATAATTCTAGAATTATAATTTATTCATATATATATATATATATCATATATTTCATTATAATCATCTATGGTATGTGGTAACTAAAAATAAATGATGGTGGTTCATGACGTGGTAGTCCATCACACACATGATCAACATTTTTCATTTACTATTTAATATAATTAGAGATATATATTGGTTATTCCATTTTCATTAATAAATATCATCATATGGGTGATATTGAATTTATTATATCTGAATATGGTTCTAGGGATGGGGTGTTCTCTCTAATTTGATCTGTTTCAGATCTGGCGATTTAACTCGGGGGAAGGGTGGCGATGATGTTCATTCACAAAAAGTTATTCAGATGGAGATGGTTATGGGTTTCAGGGATGTAGGAGGTGGAAAATCATGTGGCTTCACGATGGAATTAAATTGCATCTTTGGATGATCTAGTTGGATTCAAATGTGGTGGATGTAGTGTGACCATCGACTGCAAGAGATGAAAAGTGGTATTTGGAGGATAGTGGGGCTCTTTGGTGACAATGTGGGTGGGTGGTGGGCACTATGAAAATAGTGTATCTTGGATCAGTGGAGAAAACACCATACAATGGTTGTGGTGGATATGGGTATATTAGGGATTTTTTATACAGTTTTGCTACCATAATTTGGGCCCTTGGTGGCTGGGGTGGGATATAACATCAGAATTGGGTTTGTACAAGCCTTTGTGGTGTTGATTTTAGTGGTCTTGATTTGGGATTTGATTTTGTTAGGGAATTTTCCTTCTGGGGTTTTAGACCACTTATCTTTGAAGATATGTTCCTCTAGAACTATGTGCAAGAAATGGGTTTTGCCTTACTGAATATAATAGGGTTCCCTCCTTTCATGTCAATTTTTATATAATGGTGTTTCCCCCCAACCTTCTGCCAATGATAAAAAAAATTATTTGGAAAAAATTATTACTTCATTTTTACCATTATAATTTTAGTTTACCCCTAATATTCATCATTTAACCTTAACCACCATAATTAATTATCCGTTTTTTTCTATTCATTAGGGAAAACCGTATGTTTCCCATTTTATATAATATAATACTTTCTTATTTCAAATAAAAATTCCTATTATTAAATTAAATTTATAAAAGTGGTTGAATATAATTTAAAATCAAATAGGAAAATGTGGTGAGAAAATGCCTTCACAATATAGTGTTATTATAATAATGAAATTTTTTATATGAAAAATTTAATTTAAGGTGATTATAAGGACCGAAATTTTATGAAAAATATATATTTGAATTCATATTACTTTAAAACCCGTCTAAAATAATATATATATTGTAAATACATATAATGTAAATTCAGTTTTTAATAGAATTCCTAATATTCACTATTCATTAGAAAATTGAACAATTTAGTAAATTCACCAAAATTTATACTATGATAATGTATAAATATTTATTAAATAAATAAATTTCCTTTTTTAATATAAATTTTATAATTTGTGAAAAAATTAATAATCTTTTTTCTTCACAAAAATAGTTTGAAACATTTATTTTAGGAAAATATATTTTAATACAGAAATTGTTTTCAAAGAAAATATATGTACATATGTATCAATATATTGTATTTATAAAAACCCTTTCTAATTATTTTAGAAAAATTGGACATTCCTATTCAAACATACTTGTTTGACGTCTAGTTTATAATGGTCTTGTTCAAAAAAATAGTATTTCCTATAATTCTATGTTCATTAAAACTCATAGTCTCTTATAAATAATATATAAATGAAATTCATGTTATTTCAAAAAGTTATCTTAAAATCATAGGGTCTTATAATTATAATTAATATTTTTATTTATTAAAATGATTTATTTTTTAAATAATACTTTTTTGTTTACGTGGGATGAGTTGGGGTTGTACAGTTTTAAACTTCAAAACCACATTAGTTTATAGACTATGATTTATGGTGTTATAGTATTATTGTATATAAAATCATAAACATGTTATATTAATCATATTTATTAATTTTTTTTAGTTTTATATCCAAACACATTAAGAAATCTTGACAAATAAACCAAATCATTTCCTGGTGTGTTGACGCTCCTTTCGTCATAGAATCTGAAGATCGAAAAAGGGGAATATATGAGCACAAAGTTGTTCAACCTTTGATGAAAACATAAAAAAACATCAAAGGGATGAACAAGGAAAACTTTGCCCATAGGCCGCGCAAGTTTCCTAATGGTCGCGCAAGTGGACTTGCACGACGCTCCTTGGCGTGCAAGTGACTTGCGTGACCTAATTGATAACCGCCCGGTAACCCCATGGGGTCTTCTCCTGCCTATAAATAGACCCTGTGGGCCCTCCATTCGAGAGGATTTTTTTTTCAGAAACTCGGATTGAAGCTCCCGACGCCCAAGTCTCTTCTCAATGCTTCCAGAACACTTCTAAGGTAATTTATTACCTAGAACGGAAGATCTAATGAGAGGGAGGAAGGCCAAAGTGTTGAAACTCATCAACACTTGTGCGCCTGACTGGACAGCCCTTAAGGGAAGTGACCACACTTGCGTGCCACCTTACTCATTCAATAGAACTTGCGCATCCCTTTTCTGGAAGAACCTCCAGAGGATTCTAAAGGGTTTAATAAAGATTCTCTCAAGTATTTCAATGCTAGTTGACCATCGCACATGTACACCATGTGTCGCGTAGGCATTCCTGCGCGACCAATACTTGCGCGCCGCCGCAGTACCTGCGTGCCTTCCAAGACTTGCATGCCCCTTCCTTTTTGGGTTCCTTTCTTTCTCATTTCACCCCTCTTAAGCCATTACACCATTCCTTTTCAAGATTCAGTCTTCAAGACACTCTTCAAATCCATTTATGGCATGATTTCTTGATTTGACTTCCTTATCTGAAAGGAATTTGGTGGAATATCTCTCAAAACCTAGTGATTTAAATATCTTTATGTCACTAAATATGGAGACTTCATTCATTCAACCTCGTCCTTTAAGATGAGAGAATCCTTAACTGGGGTCTCCTTTTCAAGAATATTCCCCAGTCATAAGTCCTAAATATGGGCATCCTCCTCAGGAGTAAGCCCCAAATTCTTAAAATTCCCAAATCTGGGCATCCTCCTCAGGAGTAAGCCCCAAAACTGAATCCTTATCCTGGGTCACCTTTTCAGGAATAATCCTCAGTAATAATCCCTTAACCTGGGTCTCCTTTTCAGGAATATGTCCCAGTCATAATTTTGGGCATTCTTTTCAGGAGTAAGCCCCAAGTCCCCTAACCTGGGCCTCCTTTTCAAGAATAAGTCCCAGTCATAAATTTTGGGATTCCTTTTTAGGAGTAAGACCCAAGTCCCTTAATTTCTCTTTAACCAGTCCTAATTTACGTTGGATCAGGGATTCCTTCTCAGGAGTAAAACCCAGTTATCAATCCTCTCCTAATTTGGGCTTCCTTTTCAGGAATAAGTCCCAAATTAGAGTATTCAAATATCCATGAATCACATATACCTTTGTGGACCCTATTCCTGGATTTTCTCCCTAAAGTAAATCCTAATCTTCATTTATCTGGGCAGTCATACATACATAAGCCCCAAACCATTTCTTATGATTACATCTTTCATGGCCCAGTTGTCTATTCTATTACCAATACCTCTTGTTTCTCACACCGAGCATGACTCATGTGAGCTTAGAGAGTAAAAGTAATTATGACATCCTTCTTTGAACCATCAATCATAAACAGTATATTCCCTTATTCGAACTACGTGGGTTCTGATTCCTTTTCCAAAACAAAGGATACGTAGGTATCCCATCTATGGGTTCGATCCTAACTCTGAAATAATTCACGTCCTTCTGAATGACAATAAACTTCAAGTGCCCCACTGAGTGGCTTTAAAACCAGCCCGGTCATCATAATGACCAAGTGACTTTTATATAAATGTTTTGAAGGATACCATTGACCAAGAATCTCTAAATAGATATTGTTGATTCTCTATTGATGAAGAACCTCAAATACAAATAAATGATTCTCTAAATTTCCTACATATTTAATCATTGATTGTCAAAGTTGAAGGAAAGCTATTTTATACTTGGTAATGTAATAAGGATTCACGAACATAACTTCAATCTATAAAGAGTGTCCCAGAATAGACAATAATTCCCCTAAAAAAGGTGTGATGAGTCCAACCTCCCATCCTCTCGACCAATGCAAATTCCTAAGCCCCATCAGTCCACAAGCTAATGAGCGCCTACCTTTGGAAATTCGGTCCAAATGGATGTGGAATCATTGGATATTTCCGGTTATATGAACAAACCCATTAGAAACCGATCGGAACGTTTGAATCTCCCATCCACGAGGTCATCCCCAAATTCTGAGGGAAACAAAAAATGGTGAACCCGACGTGAATCCTTAACCAAGTTAAAATGATGTTTTACCAATTTCTTAAGACCCTATTTAAAACTCAATAAAAGGGATAACAAAAACAATAATTTATATGTGTGCTCATCCAAAGGATGAAGTAGCTGAATTTATCTTGATTACTCCTGTTATATCAAACATTCACTCTTTTCCAAGATCTTCTATATTTCCATAATGGCTGCTCTCAAATTCACACCTATGAATACTGCTGCTGCAAATACCACTGCTGCTATTTTTACTGGATTGTCATCCGCTATGAGGATGACATCACCTACTCAGCGTCTTCAACGCTGGGTATCAATTGCGCTGGTTATGGAGTACTGTCAACACGGTACCATCCCAACTCTGGAGGCTGCCCGACATACCCTCCAAGTGAACAACACACACAGGTCGTCCGGACAATGACGACCAGTGATCAAGAGGCAGGCGGTGCTGACTACCGTCTCCAACCGTTTCGGGTCGTTATCCCCGGAACACAATTTCCATTCGCTCCCTTACTCTGAGGAAGTGAATGAGCAGGTCCTTTAGGGCCTTAATTCAAAAAGACAGGAGTCCTTTCCGAGGGCTCCCATGAACAATCTCCGCCAGACTCGTGTGGCAGTGCGCCCTCAACATGAAGAGGGTACCGACTCCAGGAATTCAGCTCAGGTTCCTCGAACCCAAGCAGGCAAGACGAACCGCAAGAGACAGAATCCGGTTAACAATGGGCAGATATTCATCCTTGCCATCTCCGGAGAAGTCCACCAACCTAACTTGGTGGCAAACAACGCGCAGACACACACACCTATCCGTTTTAATTCCACTGTCCAGCAGACACGTCTGGCAGCATCACGCCAATCCCGCTAGGAAATTCTGGTGGAGTACTATAGGCAGGAACATACACCTGCTTATACATCATCAGTTAGTCAGCAGGCTCGCCTGACTACATATGATGGATCTCTTCAACTGCGTTTGGCAAAGTGTAATCAGCAGGCACATACACCTGCTAGTACTAATCAATCCTACCAACAATCTCGCTTGGCAGCGCACGGAGAATTCAGTCAGAAAGCTCCGATGAAAAACAGGAGGCACGCTCAACTCTCTGCCTCCACACTTCTGTACTGTCAGGATTCACTGACAGGAAAAGGAGGACAGGATCAGGCACATACACCTACTCCAATCCCGGAATAGACATATATCCCCGTTCCGGTAGCTGGAGTCACCAAGCATATTTTGTCAATGGTGAAAGAGAAGAAGAAAATTCCTGCTCATATTCTGGATGCTTGCCAGGATATCATAACAGCTTCAGCATCATCTCTAGGAAAGACACATAAATCTATCCCTAGCAGTGGAGTGACACATCAACGATTCATTCCGGAACAGACACACACATCTGTTCCAGTCCAAGAGGGTTATGGGGCATACTCCCCCATATCATACGGACAACCATGTCAAGCACAAACAACCGATTTGAGTGGAGATCGTCAGCCTAACCTGAACATCTTTCCTGATCAGGCACATACACCTGCTCAGAGAAACCACTTTCATCAAAAAGTGGTTTCCAAAGAGAGTAAGAAGGCATATAAGAAAAAGATCTTCCCAACACTGTCAGGAGATCAAAGACCAATCTGTATCAAGGCCTTGCTCGATGCTGGAGTTCATTAATCCCTCATACATTTCTCTGTTGGAATTGAAGATTCTACTCCCTCAGTTCCCAATAACATGAACATTAATTCTGAAGGTCTTCAACAGAAACTTCCTCATGAAGGGTTTATTCGTGACAATTCATTCAATATTGAAGTTTCATCTTCAGATGAGAGCCACAGAAACCCTCTGTGTGGTCAGAAGACCAAGGAGCAAGAGATCTCATCTTTTGCTGTTACCCATTATGGTGGTCCTCCCCAGGATGATGAATTTCGCTCCGAAAGTCCTCTCTGCAGTAGTGATTCACATTGCCTGGAAAATACTCCAGTAGAAAATGTAGTGCCGAGAAAGCCCTCTTATCTTGAGGCACTTGCAAATGCGAAACCAGTCATGTCTGATGCTTTATCGCTAGCAAGTGAAATATTTTCTCAATCAGAAGATAGCCCAGGGTGTAGGTCATTCTCCAAACCACCCCCAAATCATGCATCTTCTAGTTTGATCAATGATCTCTCTACCAATCTTGTTGAATCTGATGAAGCAACAAGGAAACACCAACTCTGGTCAAAAAAGGTAGAAGAATCTTCATTTAATGATGAAGAGGAAATGCTGAACATGAGGAAAAAACTGGCGAAAAGTGAGGTACCAGTCATGTTTTGGCCTTTGGCTGACTCCCAGTATGACGTTCCAATGATGTTGATGGAAGATGGAATTAATGATATTCGTATCAACATATGGAAAACTCTTTGTCAATTTATGAAGAAGGTATTATCTTATGATGAATATGAAAATCATATTAAGATAATAGAAGGGCTACAACGTCAGATTGATTTGGCATCTCTAGTAGTCTCTCGGTATCCGAAGGCTGAAAAGCAATAGAGAACCCTTCAATGTTCATTTCTTGGCGCACTAAGAAAAATGTGTCAGTTAATTTCCAATGCTCCATCTGGTGTTCATATTAGAGGATGGGGTGTTAACGGAGCACTACATTTCACAGTGCTTTCCAGTCAGCAAAGCCTGCCGAAAATGGTCTAATGAAATGTTATTGCCCATGGACGGCCACAGTAAATGGGATTTGTTCGTAATCATAAGCATGCGGAAGAACATGCTTCAACTAGTTCCTCTCCAAATCAATCATATAGATAAAAAGTTGTTGAATTGATCATACATCAAGAAGGATAGAATATTGCACAAGCCTCTCGTATGGAGCAAACACATCATCAAATGACAGAAGTTTCGGAAATCATCCAACGGTTTGTTAAACCAGTGATAAAAGTTGATACAGGTTAATGCATTCAGCTAATTTCCGAACTAAGATTCGCAAGATCAAGAAAGCTTTTAAGAAGGTCTCAGACATAGCATGTCAAGAGCCACCCCATCTTGTCAGACTGGGGACTCCTTTAACCCAAACCTCAGAGTCAACAAATGGGATTCGAGGAGTTGAGCGGAAGCAGCAGGAACATCCCCAGTTCACGAGATTGGGGACTCTTTCAAATCATCAATCCCCCTCTCAGAGAATATCTGTTTTTTCTCGATTAGGGAATAAGCCCCAAGAGGAACGAAGAGTGAAATTATCAGGAGATTCCCTCCAAGTTATAGCTTGTCAAGAAGTTCTTAAAATATTAAATCAACAGAATGCAATATCTCATCAAAGACATGAAAGAAGACAATATCACAGAAATGTTGATAGAAGGAATGTGATTCATTATACATCAATCAATGTCATCAATGTCATTGTTGCTAATCCACCAGAGGAAACTCACTCAGGGGACTCAGATGAAGAGCGTCAAGATCAAGAAAATGTACGCACCGATACAAATGAAGAAGGTGTGCGTACACGAAGTCAAAGGATTACTCAGAACCCAGGTAATCCACTTCCTTCTCTCCAAAAAGTATCCAACAAAGGGAGGGGAAAGAATCAGGTTACATATCCTTCCTCTGGAGAAGGTCAATCACTCTTATTAGAGAAAAGGTTTGCATAACAGGAGGAAGAAATGAAAGAATTAATAAGGTTGAATGCAGAACTACTTCAGAGTAGTCTTCTTCTTAAGAATGCTGATGTCCGACAGCCGAAGGAATTTTTTAAAGCTACTGAGATGGATCAGGAATATCCTCCTTTATCAGTACACCCTCAGAGGTATAATCCTACGGGTCAAACGCAACAACGGTTGGTAGTGCTATCATCAGTTGCAGCACCAATCAACACATCTGTCCAAGCTCCATTCATTGCACCTACCCAAGACAAAATTCAACCCGACGTTTCTCAAAATTTAATAACTACTATTGAGTCATTAACAGCTCGGTTAGAAACTATGGAAGGTAAATAGGCGCAAGTTCAACCAGAAAAGAAAGTTTACCCTGAATGGGTAGATTCAATTTCTCCTCCATCCAGTTTTAGAAACCTTGTTTTCCCTAATTTCAATGGATCAGGCGACCCTGAACAACATTTGACACATTACATGTCTTGTTGTGATCCTATGATGGGAACTCTAGAGCAGCAAGAAGCAGTGAAACTCAGATGCTTCGTGTAAACCTTGCATGAACCATCTTTTGTCTGGTATAAAATCTTGTAATCCCGGTCAATCATCAGATGGAAGGATCTTCGCCAAAAATTCCTTATTCAGTTTAGCTCAACTTTTCCAAAACCGACAATTTTCGATCTTACAAACTGCAAGAAAAGGGATAATGAAAGAGTCTCTTATTTCATTGCTCGCTGGAAGGGAATAACATATTCCCTGAGTTTATCACTCCCTTAGGAAGAGCTATTGCCAATCTGTGTGGCAAATTTGCGTGATGAATTACGCACGCCATTGATCCCTGTGAAATACACAGGAGGTTTCAAGACCTTACTTCAATTTCTCAGCAGATTGAAGATTCCCTTATACAGGCTAAGGCTGAGTCTTGTGTAATTCCATCAGCTTCAGGAAGGAGAATGGGTAAAGCGGAAACTGCTACAGTTATGCTTAAACAAGTGCCTGTAACTATTTCTACTTCAAAACCTTCATCTTCTCAAAGGGCTCCGCCTCCTGAATGCCAACAACAAAGGCCATTTCGTCCAATTAATCAAAGAGATCAATGACGAAACAAATTTGAGGATTTGAAGAGTAAAACATACTCTTTACAAAATGATCAAGTTCCTGGTACTTGATTTCAGCTCTGGAAAATAATTTGGTTCAATTACCAGTGCCCAAGAGGCCAAAAAAGGAAGGAGATGAAGACCATCCCAATTATTGTCCCTTTCATCAAATGTTGGGGCATACTATCCCGGAGTGTTTTGTCTTCAAAGACCTCCTGCAAAAGATGGTCGACTTGGGAGAAGTCAAGTTGAGAGGTTCTTCGACTCAGGTAGCATGTGTTACTGCTACAGTTCCAGAGGAGGAAGGTGAATGGCAAGAAGTCAAAAGCAGAAATGCACAGGAGTATGATGATTGGATGTTCAGAAATACAATCAATCGGACTCATGCAATTTTGCGAACACAATTAAAGAAACCAATAGTGTCTTCTTCCATGAGTATTGCAGTAAAACCCACTTCGTCAGAGGGAAGAGCCTAAAAGAAAGAGTTTGATTCAAGGAAGGAAAAATAATCAGAAGAAGATGAGTTTGTGTCAAAGCCTAAATTGTCTTCGACTCTGGCAGACTTTATTCCATCTACTTCAAAGCCACGGGCACCGCCCCATCAAACGGCACAACCTAAACAGGCTAGTCAGGCAGAGACTTTATTAGACGAAGAGTTAATCTTCAGTTTTTAATATGATTCCATTAACAGATCCATATTCCAGTCTTAATTTCAATTTTGATGAGCCTGAATCCCCTGTATCAAATAAGGGAATCCGAGGAAGTTCCTGAGGTTCCGGATACAGGGGAAGACGTGGATCTTTCCAAAGCCACTACTCTAATTCTACCCCTTCTAGCACTGTGTATGCAGCAGAATCTCGTGGTAGAGCCCTTCAGCGAGCTCAAAAAGAACAAGCAAGTTCTTCTGCTAATAGCCAACTCAGTCTTGGAAAAGTTATTTTAGAAGACCGATTGAAGGTTCCATCTTATTTATCTTAGAAAGTAAATTGATCTAATCGGTCTAATCTTCCAAAACCAAGGATGTTGCCAACTTCTATCCCAATACAAGATGCATCAGCTTCCAAAACAACGGCTTCCAAGGTACCTGCTAAACCACATATTCCTGTGGGAAACACAGACCTCTTGATCAAAAGTATGATATATTGAAACACTTGGCCCAAGTACCAGCCAAGTTATCAATTTTGGATTCTTTGAATCCATCAAAGGATCTTCAGTAAGCACTCATCGAAGCTTTGTCATGTCCTCAGGAGTTTGAAGCTGAAATTGATGCAGCTGAAGTCTATCACATAGAGAATAATCCTGCAGAATGTCATGTAGTGATATCTTTTACTCATAAAGATGAAGATGATGTTGTGCATGGGCACATAAAAACTCTGTACTTATCTAGAAAAGTCAATGGTATAGATATCCGAAGAGCTTTCATTGACAATGGTTCAGGAGTCAACCTCATGCCCATTCGTACACTTCGTCAATTGGTCCTCACAGAATCTGATTTATCTCCTTCTACCATGATGTTACAAGGATATGATAAAAATGAACAAGAACCACTGGGTGAAGTTACACTCAGAACTCAGTTTGGAGATCTTGTATCCAATTCGGATTTCATGATTGTTGATCAAGACTCAGCTTTCAACGTCTTGCTTGGAAGACCCGGGCTACATCAGCATGCGGTTATCCCTTCATCGTACCATCAATGTCTCAAATACTATTTCAATGGTCAAGTTGGAACATTGTAGGGTGATAAGGCCCCGTTCAAGACATGTGAGTCTCAATACATTGAGGTAGAATTTTATCACATGAAGGGAAGAGAGAAATCTACAATAAAGGAAATTACCAAAGTTATTGTTCCATATGGTTTGGAGAAGATTCCAACAAATCCATTTACACATGTGAGTACATATTATGTGTTAACTATCAGTCAAATTGACAAAATAGGCCCAAATCAAAATACTCTTATGGAAAGATCCGTAATGTCAATTACGGCAATCGAGCCAGACAACATGGGAGAAATTGGAAACCTACCAAATAGTGATGAAAGCACAAGTGGTGATGTTTTCATTTCATCTGCTAAAATCCAACAGGTCTATACATCGCTAATTAGGCCAGAAGAAGTTATAGCAACATTGGAGGTGAATAATGATGCCAATTCTCAATCCATCATCTCCTCTTTATTTCCCAAAGAAGACCCTTTATCATTAATTGGGTCGGAAATGGAAGCTTCTTCTTCAAAATGTGCAAATTTTGACATCTCTTCTGATCATGAAAATTTAATTTTGTCATCTACTTTGCAAGTAGAAATGGAAGAAATAGAACGTGATGAAAAGGAAGAGGAATATCTTAGAGTTGCTCCTCCAGCATTTGAAGAGGGTATCTCTACCACTGTGGATGAACTCAGAGAAATAAATTTGGGTACAGAGAAAGATCCACGCCCCACTTTAATTAGTGCGACCATGACCCTTGAAGAGAAAGAGATGTATATTTCTATTCTAAAGAAAAATAAAGATATTTTTTCTTGGAACTATACAGAAAAGCATGGGCTTGATCCTGATGTTGCTACTCATCATTTGGGTTTACCAAAAGAACATCGAGGATTTAAGAAATCCGTGAGAAGAACACACCCAACTTATGCTTCAAAAATTGAAGCTGAAGTGGATAAGCTGATCAAAGATAACTTCGTCAGAGAAGTTCAGTATCCCAAGTGGTTGACTAATATTGTCCCTGTAAAGAAGAAGAACGGACAAATTAGGGATCACATCGATTACAGAGATCTTAATCGGTATTGTCTTAAAGATGATTTCCCAGTTCTAATTACAGAACTCTTAATTGATGCGACGGCTGGCTATGAAGTACTTTCCATCATGGATGGATATTCCAGATATAATCAGATCCGAATGGCCTAAGAAGATGAGGAATCTACAGCCTTTAGAGCCCCTCAAGGTGTGTTTTGTTACCGGGTGATGCCCATTGGTTTAAAGAATGTAGGTGCAACATATCAACGCACCATGCATCGTATCTTCAAACCTTTATTAGGGATGTTTGTTGAATGCTATGTAGACGATTTGGTGGTTAAATCCAAACAATGTTCTAATCACTTGGCTGATTTGGAAGTCATATTCCACAAGCTTCGACAACATAATTTGAAGATGAACCCCTTAAAATGTGCTTTTGGGGTATCCTCAGGAAAATTCCTCGTCTTTGTTGTATGCCATCGTGGTATTGAAGTCGATCCAGAGAAGACCAGGTCAATGCTTGGTATGTCACCTCCTCAGAATTTGAAAGAATTAAGAGGACTTCAAGGACACTCAGCCTATATTCGGCGTTTCATCGCCAATTTGGCAGGCAAAAGTTTACCCTTTACCAAATTATTAAAAAAAGGAGTCAATTACCAGTGGACTGAAGAATGTCAAGAAGCCTTTGATGTTCTCAAGAAATACCTCTTGAGTCCACCAGTACTCATGCCACCTATTGAAGGAATACCACTTATCCTCTATGTGATAGCTCTAGAGCGATCATTGGGTGCCTTTCTTGCTCAAATGAATGATGCTGGGAATGAAAATAGCCTCTACTATCTCAGTAGAACTATGCTTGAAGCAGAAACCCGGTATTCAAGTATTGAGAAGTGCTGCCTGGCATTAATTTTTGCAGTTCAGAAACTGAGACACTACCTGCAACATCATGAGGTCCAATTGGTATCTCGCAATAATCCGCTTAAATTCATCCTCAGTCGTCCAATGATTACAAGACGTCTAGAAAGGTGGGAAGTTATGTTGCAGCAGTTCGACATTCAGTATGTATATCAAAAGGCAATAAAGGGCCAAGCTCTAGCTGATTTCCTGGCTGAACATCCTTCAGTGGAAGACACGTCTTCAGATATTGAACTCACTGATGAGGATGTTTTCTCTATTCAAGAGATTCCTCAAACATGGGAAATGTAATTTGATGGTGCTTCCAGATGTCCAATAGGGAAGAAAATTGAAAATCCTAAATTCAACAAATTTGGTTTAGGAATTGTACTCATTTCTCTAGATAAGGCATTGTTACCTTATTCCGTTTTATTGTGGGAACGTGGTACCAATAATGAAGCCTAATACCAAGCTCTTATCACAGGCTTGGAGTTAGCATTTCAAGCACAAGTGAATCACTTAAAGGTGAAAGGTGATTTAGACCTGGTAATCAAACAAGTCAATGGGGATTATGCCATCAGAAAAGAATAATTAATCCCTTTGATTGATTATGTCAGAGAGTTAATGGCGGAATTCCCTTCAGAAGCGACATTTTCTTATGTCCCATGATCACAAAATGCTCAAGCTGATGCGCTGGATAATATACCCACAGCTCTAGCAGATCCAAATTGGGACAAGACAACCATCAGTATTTCCCACCATCGTGCAATTTCACCTTATGTTCAAGCCAGAACAGAGTAAATTAATGAAATTAGTCCCATTTCTGAACTGTATGGTCATACTACAGGATGGATGTCACCTTTCAGTGAATACCTTCAAAATGGAACACTTCCACCTGATAGATCTGAGAAAGAACAAATCCGGAGACATGTGGTCAATTTTACTCTTTATGATAGCCCAAACCACCTAGAGAAAATTCTCTACAAACATGGTTTTGATGGAGTTCTCTTCAGATGCATTGATGGTGAAGAGAAAATGGCTATCATGAAAGAAGTGCATGCAGGAGTCTGTGGTGCCCACCAGTCTAGACATAGATTGTCTGATCAAATTCGAAGGCTTGGTTACTTTTGGCCTTCAATGATACAAGATTGTGTTAATTTCACAAAGAAGTGTCATTCATGTCATGTACATTCCAAATTCATTCATCATCCTCTAGAGTTGCTTCATACAGATAAATAATCATGGCCATTTTCCACATGGGGAATGCATGTGGTGGGACCTTACCCTTCAGCTACGGCCAAGCAGTTCAAGTACATTCTTACTGCTACTGATTTCTTTTACAAATGGGCAGAGGTAGTACCTCTCAAAGAAGTCAGTTCTAAATTCATTGTTAGCTTCATCAAGTCTAACATCATTACTAGATTTGGAGTCCCTCATACCATATTGACAGACAACGGCACCAACTTCTGTTCTTTTGAGGTGAATAAATTGTATCAAGAATACAACAATAAATTCAATCATTCATCTTGGTATCATGCAGCGGCCAATGGACAAATAGAAGCCTATAACAAGACTCTTTCAAATATACTGCAAAAGATGGTGGATAAAGATAAGAGGTCATGGCCTGATAAACTCTTTCATGCTTTATGGGCTTATCGGACTACCACCCGCAATGCAACGCGGTCAACTCCATATTCGTTGGTATATGGAACAGAAGCAGTCTTGCCAATTGATGTTCAATTTCCCTCACTCCGAGTATCCATTTGCGATCAGTTATCTACAGATGAGCAATCCAAAAAGCGATTGAATGAATTGGAATGGTTAGATGAGAAAAGATTGTGCACTTTGCACCACTTGTAAATCTATCAGAATCGAATAGCACGAGATTTTAAAAAAACAATTCGTCTTCATTCATTCATTCAGGGAGAATTGGTATTAGTTCTCAGAACTCCAATGATACCAGGAAAGAAACCTCCCAAGCTTTATCCAAAATGGGAAGGACCTTATTCAATACATAGGGTCTACTCTAATGGAGCTTATTCATTAATATTGATGGATGGAGAACTCATTACTACTCCAACTAATGTCATATTTTTGAAGAAATATTTTGTATAAACTACAAAGTATTCAAAAAATGTCCCCACAACATGACACTAAACTGTGCAGCACCAGTTCGTCCTTTCTATATGACGTTAAAATATATAGCAATGGTCCAATATGACCTTAAACTGCAAATTCGTCCCACACGACATTAAACTGTGAAACGTTCCCTAAAAAAAGTCATGTATGACCTTAAACTACACCATAGTACTATATGACATTAAACTGCACCATCCATGGTCCATGCATATGACCTTAAACTATTTTCCCTTTTGTCCAACATGACACTAAACTGTAGAAAAAATCCCCTATACTTCCAACATGACGTAAATGGTGTGTTATTTTGTCCTTACTGCATGACATTAAACTGCGCAGCCCCCCCTTTTTTGTCCAACATGACGTTAAACCATATTGTCCCCATCGTCCTAACTACATGACGCTAAACGGTACAGAAATTCCTTGATACATCCTACATGACATTAAACTGTATTTTGTCCCTGCTACATGACACTAAACTGTGCAGCACCAGTAGTCCTAACTGTAATACATTAAACTACATAGTCCCTTTATATGTCCTACATGACATTAAACTATGCATCGTTAAGGTTGTTGTTACCTCTTGTTTCTCACACCGATTATGACTCACGCGAGCTTAGAGAAAACCTCAACCGTAACACTGTCTTTGGGCTGCTAACCATGTATAAGTCCCAACAACATTTTTTTTAGGTCGTTGTCCCCAAGAACAACTTGATCATTAATTCATTCTTTAATTGAACTACACGGACTTTGTTCCTTTCCTTCTAGGATGGGTATATAGGCAATCTCCCACGGTTCAAGCCCAAAAACAATCTCTTCACTTCGGTTCACCTTCATCTCATATGATGTTGATTTGTGAAACCACCCTTAGAATCAATATATTTACATTTGATTCACTATCGTCCTTGTTATATGACGTTAAACTATACAACACTTTTTTCCGGTACGAAAATAAACTACAATACTCTTTGATTTTTTCATTTGAGAGGGAACTATTATTTACATTGATTTTTCAATCATGATTCATTTCAAAAGACTACGTGCATACATTGTCGTGCCTAAACTTTTTATCTCAGGTTAAACCATCATTGCACTAAAGTCCCCTTTCACCCTTCACATGTACGAACCAAATTTGTACAAAGGGTAGTTCTAGACCTACGTGGGCTTGATTCCCATCCTTATGGGATACGTAGGAATGTTCGAGTATCCCTCGAATCCAGCCCCAAGTCTTTTGGGCCTAACCCCAATTTTCACTTTCAGTCCCTTGGCTAAAAAGTCCTCATGAAAACACACACTGTGTATTCATTATTATGGTCCAAACTCTATGACCCTAAACTAAGTTCTATCATACTTTCGTCCTGCACAACGTTAAACTGCATTTCAAGAACTACGTATGGCTTGATTCTCATTCTTATGAGATACGTAGTGAACTCCAAAATTTCAATTCAGGACCCAGCCACAACATGATTATGGTTATCATTGACCTATGTATCTCTATATACATTGGACAATACCCATCTTTATGTGTTATAATCCTAACCTTAAATATTTTCAGATCTTCATAACCCTTTTCATGACTTTTAGTCACAAAAATGTCAAATTTCTGAGAATTCTTTTGCCTGACTATGCAGCACGTGCCCATAGGTGGCCTTGCATAAACAGTCCACATAACAGACTTGTTAGCCAAAATATACTGTTTTATTTAACTATGCAGCCAATACCCTTAGGTGGACCTGCATAATTCAACCCCCTAACAGGTTTTTTAAATGATGGTAACTTCATTCTTGGGAAGAATTCCTCTTTTGTCCTTATTTTTCTTCAACGACAGTATGTAAGGATCCGCAAAAAACAAAAAAAATCCATACTTAACATATTTGTCCCATATCCTTTTTCATGATCTGAAAGTATTCATGTCTATGGTTTATTCTTCTTCCCTACGTTTGGGTCAGACCTTCGCAGGAGTGATATTCATCCAGTTCTTCAATAATCTTGTCTGGAAATATCTTCTCCATATTCAAGTACCTATTTCCATACAACAAACTCTATACTTTGGAAGATTTGAATCTCCATAAACTTTCACTGGATTTTAGCACTAGGAATGTAAATTTCTAAGAGTTTATTTTTCCTGACTATGGAGCACGTGCCCATAGATGACCTTTCATAAACAGTCCACATAACAGACTTGTTAGCCAAAAGATACTATTTTATTTAACTATGCATCCAATGCCCTTAGGTGGCCCTGAATAATTCAATCCCCTAACGGGTTTGTTAAATAATGGTATCTTCATTCTTGGAAACTACTTCTTCTAATGCCTTTTAGCTCTTTTTCATATCATTCATCAGATTCAAATATTCTTAAGTCATAGCCTACATATTTTCCCTCAGAAATGAGCATGGTAGTATGTTTTCAGATGAATTTTCAAAGAATTGTGTCAATTCTATTCCATTTCGGTCAAATCTATTTCGACCTTAAATATTATCCCCTTTATGTCCGGCATGCATGACTTTAAACTGCCCACAAAAGACAAAGGAACTATGATTAAAAGTCATGTTCCAGCTCACTAAACATACATTCTGTATGATTTAGGTAATATTAAGCAATTAAAAGATTCAATGTTTATAGGTTTATTTGTATTAATCCTAGAAAAAAATCAAACTATACTTACTAGGCCGACTGGTTTAAGTAAATTTGAAGCAGGTAGTGAAAGAATGTAGGTACAAATGATTGAAGATGAAAGTTTTTTTCATTGATACACAGAAGATAAAAGGACATCCACAGACTGGAGCATATTCTCTTTTTTCAAGAATTAAAAAAGACTATCAACATAAGTCTTCATTTGATGTACAATAACCTGAGATTTATCAGCAGTTACTTGAAGCTCGTACACTTGACCAGCTTCACTCTTTTCAGCTTGAAGAAGTGCCTTCTTAGCATCTTCAATGGCTTTCATTCCATTCATATGATTTTCATCCATTGATTTATTAATCTAATCAAGTTCCCCAATAACAGCATCTAACTGTTGCTGGAGTTGCACCTGCTGGACGACTTTTTCTTTGATTTTATGCTTTAGCTCCTTCATCTTGGCAGCATAATCGGCTTCAGCTTGGGATACCGCAGCCTCAAATTCACCTATGTTGTGTGACAGTTTTACACTGATCAAATCTTCGCGACTTTTTTGCGCCTTCTCCGTCATGAAAATGATCTGTTTCACCGTGGCATGGATCTTTTCATATCCAAAACCACCAAGTCCTAATATAACAAATTGGGAGGACAATCGAGGAATTTTCGAGGGTAGATCTTCTAAAGGCACCCATATATGATGTTCCATATGTTGTTCCATGACTTACGTCGTGAAAAGATGAATGATTTAAGCATCTCTGGATCTGATTCAACATCATCATCGGAGGGGGGCATGTAATCTGGAATTAACGCACTTAAGGAAGATCCATGTCCTACTTCCCCCCCTGATTTGTGCTTCTTCACAATCAATTCCCGTTAGGGCAGAGGCTAAGGCCTCACCTCCGGACCTAGTCATTGTAGTTGATGGCCCTACATGATTAATTGAATGATTTAGTTAGATTCAAAGGATAATAAAATAATATATTGTCTTACGAATAAAGTACAATCACAAATATTGTTATCCCTTACCCAAGGATGGTTCAGCAAACTGAGAAGACATATCCCCATCTTTCCCGGTCTCAACAGGATTTTCAAGACGGGTCTCAGGAGGGTTTATTGGGTTTAGCTCTACTTGATCTACTGTTTATGCAATGGTAGGGTTGATATCAATGTCCACACCCTCTTTAGGCATTGGCTGTTTAGAAGCTTCTATGGATGAAACTACATATTATTTTCAGTCATGGCTAGAAGTGTAAATTTTAAAAAATAATTGGGCGAAGGGTAGCACTCATGCCCAAGGTCTTCTAAATCACATGACAACTTAGCATGATCATAAAATTATTCGAAAGTCATTCCTTGATTCATCATTTCATCCAATGATATTTTAGAATCCTGGTTAGTATCGCCAGTGGGAGCATTTTCTACATCTTCTTGCTAACTTACGTCCTGCAACCCCTGACCCTGGACATCATCTTCAGCAGCAGGAGGGATACTGGGAATGAATGATAGCTCTTCTCTAGGAACAGCCAAGTCAGCTTGGGTCTGTGATTGTTCTACAGCACCCTCCACAGCCTTTGAAGGAGGATCAGTCCCTTCCCTCAAAGGGGAAATTGAAGAAGCCCCTGCAATCCTCAGAAATATGAGTAACCATGTGATTATTGGTATAAAATCATGATTGTTCGAAGGACTTACCGCTGCTAATGAAGTGTTTAGCTGTCGATTTCCTCCTTCGTTGCCTTTGCCTGTTTTGTTTTTTTGGAGTATCAGTAGTCTCCCTTATAGGCACTTGGATTGGAGAATGGAAGGCTATGTCCAGTGCCTCATTCATGGCCTGCTGGCCTGGAGATATCTCGCCTGGTTCGCGAGGAGAATCAGCAACAGCCCCAATAGCAGTACCACCAGGGATATACTGTGGTGAAGGAACCCCAGTTCCTTTATTTGCAAGCTAAGAGATGAAGAAAATAACTTCCTTAAGTAACAAAGCTTCAACTGAAATCAAGTTGCAATGAAAATAAGGAAAGAAAACTTACATCTTCAGGAGCCACGTACTCTTGCCATTCCTCATCTCTAGAACCCCCATCCCCCTCAATGGTGCCACGATCAATCATTTCCTTCACCCGCCTGGTGATAGGAACAGAGTCATCAGTGGCATATATGAGAATTTCCAGCTCTCTGATGTAAGCTCGCACTTCATTGGGGTTGTCTTCGTATTGATGATTTTTAGAAGCCATAAGATTTCTTATTCCAGGAAGTTGTAGGCCCTCACACAAATCCAGCCAGGCGGTCTCAGTACCACAGTATAAGCCCTGCCATAGCTGAACAGCCTCTGGTCTTAGATATGAAGGCTGTGAGGAAGGTCCTACAATTATTGACTTTAATTTCTTCCCAGCTCCTGCAGCTACAGATAGAGAACAAGAAAGTAAGACTTATTTCTTTATAAAGTAGCAGTGATTAAAATTACTACAATGAAACAACTCACCAGGAGTTGATGGAGTGGGTCTTTTAATTCTGGCCGGAGGATTATATCGGGCACGAAACCGCTTTGCTGCCGGTTGTGCCTCATCATCCCCATCACGATAATCCGGTGAATCAGTTCTAGAAGAGGAGTCTGTTGAACCAATTTCATGTGAGGAAGCATCACCTTCATGAGGAAGGGTTTCTTTCTCTACAGTCCTCTTCCTCTTTCCCACTTGATATACTGGGTGATTCAATATCCCTTTGGGGTATGATTCTATCCATTGTTCGGCATAATATGTAGTCAAATTATGTGGCGCTTTTTCAACTGGTAGATCAAATATTGCCCCAGTCTTCTCTCTTGATGTCAGCAGCCATAGTTTTCGAGCAACCATCGGATGTTGCTCTAACCTGACATGTTCTGGAGGGGATACAAAAATCGGTTGCAGACATTTGAATTGGCGTGCAAATCTATATGGAGCATAGGCCTCACATATGATCTCTCCATCAATCCTGGCTACTAACACACCATCCCTGCAATCTAGCATGTATGCCCTCAAATCCAAATGGGTTGTCCCATCATCAACAAACCACCCAGATGGCGGACATCCATTGGGAAAGAAGTTGAATTCCTTAAACATGATCAGCCTCACTTTCATGTCATAACCATTAAGATCTAATGGAGCAATTCCAGAAAATGCTTGTACTAACGGTCTGAAGGAGCTTCCAGGAATTTGTAATCCATTCTGTACATTGTAAGTCCTGAAGTGAGTGGCGATCCATCCCCACAAAACTTGGAATGGTCCCACTATTCTTAAAGGAGATTTACCCATGAAGACATGAAGTAAACTCATGTGGATATTTGCTAAAATGGGGGTAGCTAACCCAACCATTTTCCCTCAGCCAACTTTTCCGCAATGACGAAGGTCCCGGGCCTAACGCCTCCCTTCGAATCCCTAACCGGAAAGAGATAAACACTGAGCCACATTGCTAAGAAACCCGCCAAACTAGTCTTCTTTGGAATTATTTGATTCACTTCATATCCCCACTTTTCAAACTCTCTTGCTTCTAGAGTTGGCCAGAATGTGCCAGGAGCTCCTCTTTTCTCAGGTTTTGGACAGGTGGTAGGACGTTTGAGCCTGGTATCTTTGGATTTATTTTTCTTGGATCCTTTTTCTTTTAGTTCCATCTCTTTATTCTCAATGAGAAATACATTCATCAATTCTTCCTGATGAATATCTTTTCTAAAATGAGTTAATGAGGTCTCTGAACTCTTGAGCCTGTGGAAGATCTTAAATAATTCTCGAGCTAAAGCAGGATTCTTCTCTGAATCACTCCAAGTAAACTTGGGAGGAATAAATTCATCATACATATCACCCAAAGTTGGAGCCCCTGAGATTTTGTGGACATCCCACAAACTGATACCTACTTCTCTATGAGTCAGATGGAAAGAATTAGTTGCTGGGCTCCAGTGGATGAGTATCTCTGGCACGAAGTTATCATGTATGTAAACATATGTTTTCCCAACCCAGACAGCCTCATATATTGCAGCTCTCTTCAGATCCTCGATAAACTCTGCGCAGGTCTGTCGCACCCAGTATGCCCACATCCAAGTTGGCTTCACACCTCCCCTAGGACGGAAGTCCCAACTTTTCTTCCTGCCATTGGATTGATCCATCTGGGCATTTTGGAAGATCGATGGATGACAATGTGGTTGAAGCTCAGGTGTATGTTTTTTCAGATCTGGTGTGCAAGGGCTATGATGCATCATATAGGCCTCCTCCACTGTTCCAACATTTATAAATACTCCTCCACCTGAGATATTTGTTAAAGCAAAGTTGGTATAATTCTGAAACCATGAAAATGGAAGATAATTATTTACTTTTGGAATAATGACTTCTTGTAGATGACCATAGCCATACAAAGGTAGATAAGATCTTTGAGGAAAGTTGAGATGATATTTCTTCAGATACTTAGCCAAATTTGGAAGAGTACTATTATTGACAGTATAATTATCATGGCCAATGATGTTCATCATATCATTTATCCTCTTGCTAGCAAGTTCATCAATTAATCTGGGTCTAAGAGCCATTAATTCTGCACAAGAGTTGAATAAGTTAATTTATAAATGGATTGATTTTTCACAAACTTTGTGAAATAAAAAAAAATGGCTATGGCATTAAGGCGCGCAGGTATGGAGATGTCACACAAGTGTTACATGTGCCCAACAATTTTTTTCACACATGTATCACCGCGCAAGTCCTATTACCTTGAGAGTAGCGCGGTAGCGAGGAAACAGTGGAAAGAAGAGACTTGCGCGGTGAAGATGGCTTGCGCGGTGAGAGCTCGAGAAATTCGGGATCAGATGCTATACACGGCCAAAAGCTGTGTATTTATAGGCCAGGAAGCCTATCTGCGCGCCGTACCCAGTGCGCTTAAGGCCTGGGTGACGAGAACTTGTGTGCCGCCCTTTGCGCCATCAAGACTTGCGCACCACCTTTCCATTGGATGTCTGTGATTTCCTCAGAGTCAAATCCCCATTTCTTTCAGATACAACTCTGAGGGGGGACTTTTGTTGACGCTCCTTTCGTCACAGAATCTAATGATCGGAAAAGGGGAATATATGAGCACAAAGTGTTTCACCCTTTGAAAAAAACATCAAAAATCGAAAAAGGGATGAACAAGAAAAACTTTGCCCATAGGCCGCGCAAGATTCCTAATGGTCACACAAGTGGACTTGCGCGACGCACCGTGGCGCGCAAGTGACTTGCGCGACGCACCTTGGCGCACAAGTGACTTGCGCGACCTAATTGATAACCACCCAGTAACCGCCTGGGGTCTTCTCCTGCCTATAAATAGACCCTATGGATCCCCCATTCGAGAGGATTTTTTTTCAGAAACTCGGATTGAAGCTCCTGACGCCCATGTCTCTTCTCAAAGATTTCGAAACACTTCTAAAGTATTTTCTTACCTAGATCAGAAGATCTAAAGAGATGGAGGAAGGACAAAGTGTTGAAACTCATCAACACTTGCGCGCCTGATTGGCCAGCCCTTAAGGGAAGTGACCACACTTGCGTTTCGCCTTACTACTTCGATAGAACTTGCGCGTACCTTTTCTGGAAGAACCTCAAGAGGATTCTAAAGGGTTTAATAAAGAGTCTCTCAAGTATTACAATGCTAGTTGACCATCGCGCAAGTAAACCGTGTGTCGCGCATGCATACCTGCGCGACCAATACCTGCGTGCCGCCGCAGTACCTGCGCGCCTTCCAAGACTTGCACGCCCCTTCCTTTTTGGGTGCCCTTCTTGCCCATTTCACCCCTCTTAATCCATTACACCTTCCCTTTTCAAGATTCAGTCTTCAAGACACTCTTAAAAGCCATTTATGGCCCAATTTCTTGATATGACTTCCTTATCTGAAAGGAATTCGGTGGAATATCTCTCAAAAACAAGTGATTTAAATATCTTTATTTCACTAAATATGGAGAGTTCATTCATTCAACATCATCCTTTAAGATGAGAGAATCCTTAACCGGGGTCTCCTTTTCAGGAATAATCCCCAGTCAAAAGTCTTAAATATGGGCATCCTCCTCAGGTGTAAGCCCCAAATTCTTAAAATTCCAAAATCTGGGAATCCTCCACAGGAGTAAGCCCCAAACCTGAATCCTTAACCTGGGTCTCCTTTTCAGGAATAATGCCCAATCATAATCCCTTAACATGGGTCTCCTTTTCAAGAATAAGTCCCAGTCATAATTTTGGGCTTCCTTTTCAGGAGTAAGCCCCATGTCCCTTAACCCGGGCCTCCTTTTCAGGAATAATTCCCAGTCATAAATTTTGGGCTTCCTTTTCATGAGTAAGCCCCAAGTCCCTTAATTTCACTTTAACTAGACCTAATTTACGTTTGATCTGGGATTCTTTTTCAGGAGTAAAACCCAGTTATCAATCCTCTCCTAATTTGGGCTTCCTTTTTAGGAATAAGTCCCAAATTAGAGTATTCAAATCTCCATAAAGCACATATACCTTTGTGAACAATGTTCCTGGATTTTCTCCCTAAAGTAAATCCTAATCATTATTTATCTGGGCAGTCATACATATATAAGCCCCAAACCATTTCTTATGATTACATCTTTCATGGCCCAATTGTCTATTTTATTACCAATAACTCTTGTTTCTCACACTGAGCATGACTCACGTGAGCTTAGAGAGTAAAAGTAATTATGACATCCTTCTTTGAACCATCAATCATAAACATTATATTCCCTTATTCGAACTACGTGGGTTCTGATTCCTTTTCCAAAATAAAGGATATGTAGGTAGTCCATCTACGGGTTCGATACCAACTCTGAAATAATTCATGTCCTTCGGAATGACAACAAACATCAAGTGCCCCACTGAGTGGCTTTAAAACCAGCCTGTTCATCATAACAACCAAGAGACTTTTATATAAATGTTTTGAAGGATACCATTGACAAAGAATATCTAAATAGATATAGATGATTCTCTATTGATGAAGAACCTCAAATACATATAAAAGATTCTCTAAATTTCTTACATATTTAATCATTGATTGTCAAAGTTGAAGGAAAGCTCATTTTATACTTGGTAATGTAATAATGATTCACGAACATAACTTAAATCTATAAAGAGAGTCCCGGAATAGACAATAATTCCCCTCAAAAAGGTGTGATGAGTCTGACCTCCCATCCTCTTGACCAATGCAAATTCTTAAGCCTCATCAGTCCACAAGATAATGAGCGCCTACCTTTGGAAAGTATGTCCAAATGGTTGTGGAATCATTGGAGGTTTCCAGTTCTATGAACAAACCCGCTAGAAACCTATCAGAACGTTTGAATCTCCCATCCATGAGGTCATCCCCGAATTTTGAGGGAAACAGGGAGATAATAGTTCTTGATATGTAAGAACAATGGCTTGACATCTATAATATTTGGAAATGAAAAAATTATATGATATTTTACAATTCAAAAATAATAAATATGTTTCATAGTAATACTTATAAATTAGTTACATGCCTATGAATGTCCATATAAGGTAACGTTTAAAATGAATCACACCACTTCATGGAGGTGGTATGCCTCAAGTACACATGAGTGAAGTTATCAATTTCAAATGGAAGGATATTGTTAGAATATAACTATTATAATATCCATAAAGAATAATAATTGTTTTATATGCATCATAAATAAACTTTTTTTCAAACAAATTGAGGACTCATATTATTTGGTGATGAAAATTTAAACACATCACTTTATGAAAGGTTCATTACACACATACGCACATGTGATGCTTCTATTTCCTATAAGTTGGTAAAAGGTGATTAATTTTGGATATAAAATTATAATAATAACATTTTTTACATTTAATATTATATTTTTAATATTTTATCATGGATTATGCCCAATTTATTGACATAGAAAAAGAAGCAATATTGAAATAGGTTTATTTGGAAATTTCTCTTATTCTCAGATATCGTCATTTTAATTGGACATGAAGCCTTCAATGATTGTTACGTTTTAAATAAAAGATAATTTAGGATGTTGGGATGGATTTGTGGTATTTTATCATAGTTCATGGTAGAATGATAGATATCAAATGGTGTCAGTAAGAGTGTAGAGGATTCACCTATTTATATAAAAGGAAAGTGGAAATGTTTTTACTTTTATGATGTTTTATCTATTTTAAAGTAATAATCATTGAGGAATTTATACAAAATAAGAAAATAGAGAATCTATTTTGAAATTGGTTTTACTACCATCACCAAATAAGAATTAGTATACTTTTTAATGGAATTAATCATTACATTTTCTTTACGTTAACAAATTTACCATTACTATAATGAAACATTTATTCAATGGTTACTACCCATATTAACCAATAAAAAAATTGAAAATATTAATAAAATATAAACAATTCACTCAAAATATAATATAAATAAATTTAGTTTAATTTTATATAAGATTAATAAATTTTTTAATATAATTATCCAAAAATCAATGGCAAACAAATTTTTATTGAATATTACATTTTAATTATAAAATGAACATATACCAAAATCAATTATAATATTGATTTATATGGAATTATATTGATTATGTTTAATAAAATATATATTATTTTTAAAAAATAAACATAAAAAATTTAATATGATTCATTGATTTCACAATTTCATGAAATAACTTGGGATTTTTTCAAAAACAAACATTTTTCACTAATCATTAAAAAATAAATCTTTTCAAATAAGTCCAAAATATTTACCTTATTATATATTTGATATATTGATTAATAAATATTACCTTTTAAGATTTTATATTTTAAAAATCATGAAATTTATATTCTCAATAAAACATTTTATTTAATTGAAAAACTAATTCAATAAATTTTTCCCTTTTTCGACTAAAAACATTCAAAATATTTTTTAAAAAACAATAATTAATATAAATCCATTAAATACATTGTTAAAAAGAATATGTTGATTTTTTCATGTAATAAAGATGTTTACGAATTCCTCTCCCATTGGGTTTTTATGTTCTCACATGTTTTTTCATTACATTATATTTTGAGGGTGTTTTTATCTCATAACATTTTCTATTTCCCATGATTCCTTCTCAATCTTGTGATTCATCTATATTTCTCTTACTTGGAAAATAACCTTATTTTTTTAGAAAAATCTCTCGATGATCCAAAAATTTATATATATTATTTTATAAGATACATTTCCTCCACCTTTTCCAAAAAAGGGATTAAAGAATTATATGCATTATATATGAAAATTCATAGAAATAAAAAATAAAAAAACATAATGTACCTAATACCAATTTGGAATAAAGGAATGTTGGAGAGAAACTGATCCATGATAATCCATATTATTATATTTACCACTAATCGATTGACTAAACATACCTTATTACAAAAATTCATATCACTTTTCTATGAATATATTTTAAGAAAAACCTGACCAATTACCTCAAATGAAATTTAATTCCTACATTTATATATATAACTATTGTCCCTTATTAGTTATTCCATATTTTTATAATAAATATTATTTACATTATAATCCATTTTTTCTAACAAATATAGTCCAAAAAATTTATTATCAGTGACTTTATCATTACATGTTTTAGCCCAAAATGATTTTTTATATAATTACCAAAAAGTATGAACATGTATACTTGAATGAAAAAAATCATTATAAGAATGTTAAACAAAATATAGATGATGATAAAAACTTCATCATAGATATAATGAGAGTGATTGATGAATATACATTAATGTCCTAGTTTTATGATCTTATTTTCCATAATATCGATTATGAAAATTATAATCTAAATTTAATTGAGTATCCATGACCTTCTAAATTATATTAACGAAATTCATATAATCCTATTTTCATGATCAGATAAAATTTAGTGGTTAAATAAATATGACATGAATATCCCCATGATATATACTCATGGATTTTTATCTAAATATATATTATCTCATATAGGTAAAAATTACACATATTTATCCAAAACATCAATAATAACTCAAATTGAATTATTTCCTCAATATATCTATCATAATCCTGCCAAAAAATCTAGGGATATATTATTCCATTTCCATTCAACTGCTAAAAATGGTTGACACATTACTTTTAGTTGTTTTCATAGATCATTAACCTATTAATAATTATTTTTATAAAATAATCAATACATAAAATTATACCTAACAATCAAAAATATTACTAAAGGTCATTGTACATCATATTACCTCTATGATAAGAATAATATATAAATATGAGGTCTTCCTTTAAATTTTTCAATTCAATTAGAAATCAAATTGAATATTAAACCCCATTCCAAATTGATTAGAACATACATTATGAATAGTAAATCAATGAAATAAAACATTAATTAAAGATTATATCCACTCTTACACACCATGATGATTCATATATGAGTCCTAAATTATTTTTTAAAATGTTTATTTCACTAATACAAGATTAAAAATAGATTAATTTTCTATATAAACAATTTAAAGATCCACATTCATTAAACCATTCAAACAAATTACTGGTGTTAATTGTAAATTTGAAAGTAGTGCATTATAATTTTGAATCAATGAAATAAATCATATTTACTTACCAAGATGATATTAAATTGTATAATTATAATCCCTAATATGTATAATAAATCATTGATGTCTCTTATTGAAATGTTTTTCTAAATATATAATTTAAAAATTTATGATCTGGATATATTTTTTATTTCCCCACATATAAATGATTCCTCCATATATTTAATGAAAAAACAACAACAAACATCTAAATATAGTCTATAAATTTATATTTTTAAATGGGATTCAATCGGAGTGATATGTACAAGAAACCCTGATAATTATATATAATTACAAGAATAATTACATTCAGTAAGGTATAATTAAAAATAACATATTCACCATTTTTTATTATTATGGATAACATTATGGATTAATTAATTATATTTTCAATTCCTGAAAAATATTATTTATATTACTTTCTCTAGATAAATTTAAATCTATTTTCAGTTAACTTAATTATTTTTTAAAATAACCAAGTAGTATTCATAACTAATCACTAATGGTAACCCACTATTCAATAAAAACATAAAATCGTAGTTACGTTTTTGGATGTTTACCATTATTCAATAAGTTTTTGAAGGATTCATAGTTAAAATATATTTTTCAAAAACATGATCATAAAAATAAATTGCTTCTACCAAAAATGAAAATTTAATAAATTTTTCAAACATGTCATTTTCAGTTATTAATTCGGAAAAAATCATTAAGTTATTATTATGATATTCCTTTATTTTAGAGTATAAAAGTATATAATTAATATATTAGTCAAAAATTTATCTAAATGCTCATTGAAAAGTATTATTCATTTTATCTATAAATATAGTGTATGTGTTTATAATCACGACTGAAATAACTACTAACTCATAATTTCATTACCTAGTATGAAATACCATTCTCAAAAAAAATTCCCTCGTTCACCTTTATCGGGTGAAACATTGACCTCAGTTCAGTCATTGAAAAATATTTTATTCACTAAATATAATAGAACAACTCATTGATATGATTTGAAGGATACATGTTCTTAATAATGATGTTATTGAGTACTGTATAATTAATTAAATTTATCATTGAAAAATCCCTTTTTTTGAAAAAAAAACAAGATCACTTTAAAGAGAATTGTAATGGTTGATGAAAACCTTATCAATAAACTCTTATAATGTTTTTTTATATTATAAGAACTAAACTAAAACCATTCTCTAATTTGTTCTTAAAAGTTAATTATTATCAATAATTAAGACAATCTTAAAACCACCTATTAATTAGAAATAACATAATCCATATCATTTTGTAATACACTTATATATAATTTCCTACTACCACATTATAAAATGGAAATGTTCCATTATTCCCAAAAATATGTGAATGTTAACGTTCACATAAATTTTTTATCAGTTCCATATATTATTAATATTTTATATATGATATTTATTCAGAATGTTATACAAAAAACTCATTCTAAAAATAATAACAATAGCACTGAAATATAATGTAGCCTGATAATCCTTAAGACAATCCATTCAAAAAAATAACATAAATCTTTAAAATGGAAAATATAATCAAGAATGTAGTAAATATTATTAAATATATTATAATTTGAAAATTATTATAGTTCATTTTTCCCTTATAAAAACATCATGAATTTATAACAATATTTTGAAATCATTTGATGAGACGGTATTTGAATTTTACTTGAAACATTACTTGACATAATATAATTTTCGTATCTTTTATCAAATGAGACATTATAATACTTTTAAAAAATAATTAATGAACCTTTGACAACTTCATTTAAGGGTTTTAAACCTATTGTAATAGTATAAAAATAAATTTCATCAAATTTAATTTTCAAATCATGATGATTCCCACCATGAGTTCAACATAACCTAACATTTCATATATAAAAATTAAATCATAACAAAATAATATTAATGAAGTATAATAACGAGTTTAATCAGAAACCCAATTGGATAGTGTATCTTGAAAGCTATACACATAAAAAATTATATTAATAATCTAAATCATCTCCAAATATGATGCTCATATCATGAACTATACATAGATATACAATACATAAAACCATTCTTCATAACCCATCGAATAGAAAAATAAAAAAGGCTTAGAATAGCTACTCAATAAGTGTAAAAATATATTAATAAATAATTATTTTTTATTATAGGATAAGTATAATGGTATGAGAAAATTATCTTATCATACAATAATCATACCCAATTATTTAGATATTTTTTATCATGAATCATGGAATATGTTTTTTTTCAATCATAATGCATAATGCATTACAGTGTGGAATCATCAATAATCAATCATAATCTTGGAAAACATACCCTAATCCTATTATAAATGTTCTTTGGATATTTATAGTTATTTATAATCACATCCCAAATTATTATTATCTAGAAAATATATAATTTCAGTAAAATTCCAATAATTATTATACCAACCTGATTATTTCCAACATTATCTAAATGGATACCTCTATCTCATTAAATTTTCATCTATTTTATATTTTTTATCTCTATCTTTACATACAAGATTCTAAACATAAACATCGTTACACAATTTATTTAAGGGTTATGATGGATCCACCAATCATTATGAACATTGTACGGTTATCTTATTAAATAAACATCATAAACATATTTTAGTCAATAAGATAATAATACACTAATTATTTCATTATAGAAAAACCAAAGTAATGAAATTGAGATTTATAAAATTTTCATCATAATACACAGAATACATCTTGTAAATAAATTAGTATGTTAACATGGGATTATATATCTATTAAATAATAATAAACCTAAAATTATTTTTTATTGATAAAAAACATTCAAAATCATTGTAACATTAATTGGAGAAAATAACCTTTTCATTTTGGAATCACATAAATAAAATAAAAAAATAAAAAAATAATTAAGGAAATTATATTTGTTATGAAAATATTAACATTTTAAATGTATCAAAAAATAAGAAAACAACTCATAAAATATTGAATAGTCATTAATTAATTGTATATTAAAATACTATACATTCTATTTTTAGTAAAAATTCAATATTAACTCATTCATAAATGTAAATATGTTTCATTTAATTTTTCAAATTTGAATAATAAATGGGGTAAAAATGAATTTAATAATTATTTATAGAATATTAAACACATTCTTGAATGCATTTTAAAGAAAATATGGACATTATATAAAAGACACTAGACTGAAGATTGGGAAAAAGATGGGTTTTCTTTAAAATATTTTCATTTTATTGAGTACATAAATAGGGGAATATAAAAAGACAATATATAATGTCATATAATAATAATACATTAATAAAATATATATAATTTTGTATGGATATATCATTTTATATTATAAATGAAAATTTAATGAAACAAAATTGAGATTGTAACATAACACCATTATAATATTTTTAATATATGAATCACAAACCCCATTAATGGAAACAATAAACAATAAATACCATGTTATAATTATATTACTTACATAAAATATCAAATGAGTTTTATATACACACCATGAATGAAATAAATTGTAAATATCAAATTTGTCTTATAGAATTAAGAGTTAAATGAGAATCCATTAATATATTTCCAACATGATTTGTAAGTGACCTAACACCCTATATAATAAAATTATGTATTTTTATAATTATATAAAATAAAATTTCAATCAATTAAAATATCATATATGATTAACTTATAATATTTCAACACATGTTTGTTTATACTCAATCAATACAATCTATATTTCCATGTGATAATTGTTTAACATGTAATCATTTTTATGATGTTATTATCATTGATCACTGATCATAGTAATATAATATATAAAATAATATTCCGGATATAGATCTCATGAATATATTTTATGTAAATATTTATAACAGTTCAAATAATGTGTTCATAAAATATTAATTACATCACTACACAGTGGCAGTAGTCCATACATTGGCATTAATAATGTCCCATTTTTAGTGGAATTAAAATGATAAAAAATATATAATAAATCACCAATAAATAATTATAATTACATAATCAGTATAATATATATTCATTATAAAATCCTAAAAAACTAATAAATTATGGTTATGGAAAATGAATTGGATCTCTACATGGAGGTGGTAGTCCACATGTACACAAGACCAGTACATTTTTCTACCATTTGATAGAAAAGAAGTGGGAAATGGATGGGTAATAATAATGATAATATCTCATAATATTTATGTTTCTATATTTATAATTTTTTAATTGATTCCAAATGATAATTGGATGTAGAATTTGAAATAAAATTGGCAAAGTTGAGTTAATATTTATACAAATTTCAGGGAGACAACAGATTACCTGAATGGCCCAAAGGCCTTCTTTTTTTATTTTATTATAGTTAATCCCCCTTTTAAGGGTTCAAGGGGAACCCGTACATGACCGGTAGGGCCAAGGCACAAGGCTCGACATGAATTATTGACTGCACGTGAAGAAAATAAGATATATAATAAAGTAATTCAATCAATATAGTTTTTTAGTATTTATTGTCTAATCTATAGGTTTCAAATATTTTTAATAAGGGGATGTTTCCACCTTTATATCGGAGTGGAGGCACAAACATGAAACTTCTTAAAAAAATTCAATAATAATTGGCAACCTTAATGTGAATATGGCTCAAACTTTTAATGTAATATAAATACAGAAAATATATGGTTTAATTATACATGAAAAATTATTACACATGTGTGGTGGGAAATCTCACCACTATATATATGTTTAACCCCTAGTAAACCAATTTCAACCAGAAATGTTGTAAATATTTTAACTATTTTTTACTATTCACTATAAAGAGGAATTACCATTAAATAATTAAATTATGTTAATTAATTTAATTAAATATATACATTCAATTTTATCTATTTATTTTAAACTATGGAATTTATATAATTTTATATAATCATGTGCAACATAATGAAAACTCGTTGATGGACAATTCACTTTGGAGAATAAAATTAAACTTACATACATTAAATTACATGAAGAATATTTAAAATTAATTATAATATATATTATTGATTATATATTATATAAAAATAATTAAAAAATTATTAAACAAAGAATAAATTAAATTATTAAGATAAATACACATTTCCCATATAAAAAGTGATGAATAAAATTTTGTTTCAAATCCCAAAGATGAAACTATACAAAAAAAGAATAATATTGTTAGCATATAATTTATTTGTTAACATTTTTAATGTAATCATATGACACATTAAAATAAATTCAATACATAATGGAACTTTTAAATGAAATGAAATAAATTTTTATACAAATATCAATATATTCCGCAATTTATTTTAAAATAAATCAATTTTCAAACAACCTAAAAATTCCCCAATATTGACATTTTTATTTCAAAAAAGATATTAATTTTAAAAAATAAAAGATAACGAAAAAATTAAATTATCTATAAAATATATGCATATAATCAGGTTAAAACAACATTTGAAAAAGACTTATTATTTATGAAAAACATTAACTTACTAATCATTGGTAATATATATATTATCTACTAAAAAGTAAATTAATATTATTTAATAACATTATATATATTTTTATTTTTTTTAATATTAATACATAAAAAGTAAATAGATAGGTTATAAAGTAATACTTTATTAAATGTCATTTAGACTCAATGATTCAATTACAGAAACAAATCAATGATTCCAAGATTATTACTCCTCACATAAATTGAATTTTTCCCAGAAAAACTAAATCCCTATGAAAAAAATGACGATATATAGTGTTCATAAAAACCATAGGATGCACTATATTTTCTCAAAAACAATTATTCTTCAAAGTGGTTTTATGTTTTGAGTTCCCTTGTTACGTAGAGATTTATCTCTATGTTCTAATATTTATACTTATTATTCCTCATATAAATGATTATTATCTAGGGGTTATCCAATTTTGATAAGTAAGTGGGAATGATTTGATATATAATTCACAAAATTTGAATGTCGTAATGCATATTCGTCATGATAGAGGTTCGGTTGAAGTGGTAAGTGGTATGTTATAGTACCCAGTAAATTACAAATCTTGATGGGACCATTATTGCTAGGTATCAAATTTATATTCTATCAACAACTCATAAGCTTGTTTCCAAGATAATTTCATAGTAATTCCTTCAAAATAAATATCCATTCTATATCATAATGATAAATATAAGATTTTTTTATCAACTCGGATATTCATTGATGTTTTGATGAATCTATGAAAAAAACACTAACATTTCATTGGATAGCTCTGGCACCGAAATTTTTTATTCTCTATCTTTATCCCATCCTTTAGAGTTATGTGCTTTTTTACATATTGGGAATAATAAGGATCCCTATTAATGATTTATTGTAAGATATTGGTCTATTAAATGTTAAATAGGAATTGGGTTTGTTACTAACTACCATTGGAATCTATAGAACACGATCTCAACACATCCTCCAAAGTTTAAATGGTCATTATCTACTATCCATTTGTCTAAGGATGATAAGATGTATTTAAACACAACAATATGAAAAATAATAATTCTAAAAAACCTTTATGTGAACATCTTATATTAATCAGATGAAATATTGTGACGTATTGGTCATTTTTTACGTGTAACATCTCGAGTTTCAAAAAATAAGGACTATTTATATTACAGTACAAGATATGTCAAACTATGGTTAAAAAAAGAATATTTTTTTATTGTAGGCATTATAAACTGTAAATAAATTTGTTTAGTGTATATTGTAATAACTTATTTTTGAAAAAAATATAAACAGAAAACTCATTAAAAATGTATTTGACAATTATTGGAAAATAATAATGTAATAAATAAAAATTAATCTCCACAATAGGATTTATTCTAAAATGGTGTTTCATTAATTTCATTAATGAATATTATAATATATTTATTGGGTTTTTATAAAATATATTTATAAATATTAATATAATTTTTTGATTCATAATTTTTAAATTATCTGAGATTTATTTTTTGAGAATATTTTTAAAAATATTAATTTATCGATGTGAAGTGATTGATACTGAAATTATTTTGGAAATTGAATATTATTTACATGGTGAAATTATGGTTTTTATTAGTTTTAAATTACTTTTATAGATTTTAATTTTACATAGTCCAATTATGTTGTTTTGAAATGGATTTTATAAATAAATTAATTATAAAATTAATTTATATTTACTAATGGCATTTTTTGAGAAACTTGTTTTAATTTAATTTTCATGTTTTATTTTTAAATGTAAATATTCAACTTTTTTGTATCAAATTTTGAAAAATTAATTCCATACATTTATTAAAAATTTAAACAATTAGTAAAATGGAACCCTTTATTTTTAGACATTAATAATATTAAACATTGAAATTTTTTTCCACGGCTAAGGGTTACTCAGTTAGTTAAGGGTAAACCTAATATTATTAGGGATATAAATTAACCCTAAAATTTGTAAAAATTTTATTTTTTGAGTATTTATAGACCAAAATAATCAAAGGGGATAGTTTATATCCTCTTGGATCCACTTCTTTGACATTATGTCTTGTAACTTAACTTATTTTAAGAAAAGTCAATCTTACGACACTATTGTTTTTAATAAGTATAAAATTTTAATATATTTCCATTAAAAAGATATTTTAAACCATTAATAGTATATTGAGGTATAGAATTTTTATCTTCATAATGGTATTTTATTTCAATTTTTCAGGGCTAAAATGTTTACCTTAAGGGATTTCACAACAATGATGCACTAATTATTAAATGAATAGAAAAAAATGATTTTAAAATAGTAAAATAAATATAATTTGAGATATTAACGTTACGAAAATAATTATATATATAAATATGAGATTTATAGGATATAATAAAATAGTGTATTTGCAAATTTTACACTTTTTTGCTGTTTTAAAGTCATATTAAATAATATTATTAAATTTTAAAATAATTATATTCCATGAATATTGTATATTATTTATATATTAATAATTAAAATAAAAAAATATAGAAATAGTGGATAATATATGGTCTATAATATATTCTCTCATACTTTTATATGGGCACAATATTGAGTTGATGGTCGTAAAAAATACCAATTCCTTGTTCTTTAAGGGATCCTTCAAGGAGATGATATTCAAGTGGAAGATTTCTTACACCATATATCTTAATTTATTTTCAAATACTACATTTTTATCCCTGCATTAATACATCAAGGAATGATAAATCAAGTATTATGTATTTACATGAATTTTTTATTTCTATTGTAAAATTTATTATCCATCAATTTTCTCATATCCTCTTATTAGGTAATATAAAACAATTCACAAAATTATGGTGATTAATAGAATACATTGATAATGAGTTTTCATTTTTCATTACCATCATCAAGAATGTTCATAAAATGACTATTATTGTTAAATAATATTTTAATAAGTATATTATAACTTATTTCATATTCTGGAATTATTATATGGACATGATATTAAATAAAATGAAATTAATTAGTGTTAATTGAAAGAACCACCGAATTAAACTAAACAATTATCCTTAACATTTTTTAAAATGAATTGTATTAATTTCATATGGAAAAAATGATATATAGGACAGTTTAAAAATATTTAAGTACATTAATAACATATTATTTCACTTCCATGTTACTATTAACATTTTAATAAAACGTCGAAAAATAAACCTAAGTTAACCAACCATCAAATGAACTCTTCCGAAACAACAAATTCAATCTTTATAACTCCTAAAAATGGCCACAAATAATTAAAATAAAACTATAATATATAACAATCTTGTGTAATAGGATCTGAATTAATAAATATATTGTTCTTATTTTATTATCTAAAATATCAAGTACAGTTGTAGATTGTTTTTAGGCATAACGTAATTGAATTCTTAACCTAATTTACATTATTTGGGTTAAACTTCTACTTCACTGACTATGTCTTGATAAGATTATATATGAGATTACTATTTACGATCATATGATTAATATGCTCTTTTTATGTTGATTTACCTCTTATAAACATAACCAATATATTTTATTAGTGATCACTTCAAAAAAAAGATACATTTCAATCATGTTCTTTTAAAACACATATTTTTATGTTTATTCATAAAAATAAAAATAAATGTTATCTATAAAGAGGGATCAAACTATCATTATTTAACTAAAACTTAATTATTTGAATCTTACATTAAAATTAGAATTTTTTATTTTCGAAGAAATGTTTTTCATATATAAGTGCACACCTTTTAAAAGAAATCAAAATGGATAATTTAATTTTCAAAATATATTAATTATAATCTCATGAATGAGAAACGAAATTTAAATTGTCTTTTGTATTTTATGTTTAAAATTTTATTTTGAATTAAAATGGTATTTTTATAATAGGAATTGTTTTTCATATGAGTTTAACATAGTTTTTATTAGGTTTTATGATGAAAATTGAAGGATAAAATAATTTTATTCAAGATATGTTATAAGGGAATTATATGAAATGAGTGGCTATGATATATAATATATAAATTTTTTATCCATATTATGGCCCATGGGTGTGTCCTATATATCTTATACGAAGTTTTGAACCCCATTATAGCACACATGTGATCCTTATATAGGATATATGAGGGGTTGATCCCCATTATAGCTCACAAGTGAGCTCGATATAATTTATATGATTGGAGAGCCCCATTATAGCTGTTTATTACATTATATATGAATTATATTGGATTTTATCTCTATGGTTAATCCAATTGAATTATTTTTAATGTGATTTATTAATATGATGCTCGAAGTTACTAAAAATTGGGTTCGAAATTGATTGATAGGGGTTTTAAATGATTTTTTGAACCAAATGTGTGTGTTCCTTTCATTTGAAATTGATTTATTTTATACATTTAATCAAAATTTAAGTTAAAAGTAAATGTTGTATTATTTTTATTATTTTTATTTTTATTAATGGGTTTCATTCTTTTTATATCCATTAGTTATATATTTTTTCTCATACAACATTTTTAAAATGTTTTTAGTGGATATTACGTAATATAAGGGAAATGTATAGGGTCAAGATATAATTTGAGTTAATTTCTCATGAAATGAAAGATGATTATTATTTAATGTGTTTCCTTTGGTAATAAATAACTGATTCTATGTATAAGTTCCCATTTGTAATGCATTGGTTTAAAATGGATGAATTTATCCGAACTCTCTAAAACTATAAACCTAAAAGAACTTAGAGGAAAAGAAAATTTGGAGTTTTGAAATAACTAAAATATGTTTTATTTGATGTTTTCCCTTACATTTGGTACACGATAAGGGATTAGATATAGTTTTACAATAATATGTGTTATTGAGAGGTTTTATTATGATTTTGGGATATTATCATAAGGTTATAGTCTTAATGATCAACATAAGTTCAATCTCATAGGAACCTTCTTTGAGGTTCTATGTTATGAATATTCAAGTATAGTAATAATATTTTGAGTGGAAATTATTATTTTAAGGTAATTATATGATATTATATTTTGGTATTAAAAATTAATAGTATCTGATAAACTTGTTTTTTAATAAATATAAATTATTTTTACAATATTAATGTTATTTTCCTTATTTTTAATAAATGTTATTTATAGAATAATATATGATTAATTTTTTATGACAATTGTATTTTTCAGATTAAGATTTAGAATGATAAAGGAAATGTATGAGATAACCTTTTTTTTGAAAAATTTATTTAATGTTGAATATATTATGGTTATTTTTTTCTAATTTTAATGATATTTGTTTATCAAATTATCTATTTTGACCAATGGGTGTTACTGTTGAATTTTAAATTTTAAATTAGTTTTTTATCGTAAAATGAATTAATTTTTTTTCTGGAATTATCTTATCTCGTCCTAAATATTTCAGTTTTTGTTAATTTCATAATATAGTAGGAATATAATTTAATCACTATTTTGGATTTTTTGATATATTGAACTTCTTTATATTACATCAGGTGTAAAAATTAAGATTCAATATTCATATTTCGGAAAAAAAGATGGAATTTTATTAAAAATATATTATTGGATGAACTTATAGAGGAAATTAAGTATATATCAATACATTTTCAGCCCCAGTAGTAAAATATTTCCTTAATTTATGAAAATTACAATGAAACAAAAATAATATCAATTTACAATCTTACAATGAAACAAATAACCTTTGAACACATAACATATTTATGGTTTTGTGATTGTTAAATTTTCTATTACCATGTTCTCTATAAATTTACATTAGTAAATCTATGTTATCTTTTCTTTTCCATGACAATGTTTTTATATAAGTATAATTAGTTATGTTTTATTCCTTTTGACATTTTTACTCCCATTAAATTATTTTAAAATAGATATTTTATTAACATTTATTACAATGTGGGTTTTAAAAAAATTTAAATTTATTAGTAGTAATCCTATATTTCAATACAATGTTTAGATCGTGGGGAATCAATTTTTAAATGTGTGGATAATGAAACATCTATATTTTTATAGAAAAGCATAATTCTTTTTTATAGCATAGAGGATACGTTAAATATATTTAAAAAAAATATCAAAATTTTACTTTTTAAATTCGACCATTATAATATAGACATTAAATTGGTGGGTATGAATATAAATATTTTTAATGTACCTAAAAAATATTAATTTGATGGAATATTACTTAAAAATAGGCATATAGAAATATTATTTTAATCTTCAAAAATATGTTTTTTTGGAAAATTGGGATTCTTGCTTTTGATAAATGAATATTATAATTACATTTTCAATGTAATAAAAAATTATTTGAAAAAATTAATTTCATTTTCTGTTTTATAAGGTCAAAAATATTTTAGTTTGATTTTTTTGGGTTTTTTGAAATATAATATTTTCAATGAATGGTGAAAAATACTGGTTTTATTTAGAAAACATTATTTTATTTACAAAGGATATTTATATTTTGGATTATTTTTTAAATATAATTATTTATTTTTAATTTTATTGGATAAAAATTATGTTTTCAAATGTATTTTATAATTATATTGAGTATAAAAACATTTTATATTTAAGAATTATTTTTTACGAAAAGATGATTATCAATGCAATTTTCCATATTTATTTTAAATTAAAACATGAAACTTTTGTGTTTGGAAATATTGAAAGAGTATTCCAAATTTTAAATCAAAATGTTAAAATTTATCAAATAATTCCCTCTTAATTTTCTACAATGAAAATAGTGATCTTTTTAATTTTTTAACAATTATTAAGGGTAAAACAAGTAATTTAGCGTAAAAATAATATTATAATGACTATGTAATCACCCAAACAATTTTTAGATATTATTAAATGAGTAATTTTAGATTGAAATAAATCTATGGTTACATTTATATCTTGTTGAAGGAACTTGGTTGAAATTATGTCACTTATAGTATTTTATTATATGAAAAATAAATCATGTTGCACTATTGTTTTTGATAAGAATAAAATTTATAATATATGGTCACCTAGAAGATATGTCAAATCATAAATAGTACATTTAAATAAAAAATATTTATCTTCATAAGGGTAATTTACTTTTAGATTTTAGGGAGGTTATAATTACCTTCAATACTTACACATCGATGATGCATTAATTATTAAATTAATTGAAAAAATAAAATAAATTATATTTAAAATAAAAAAAATATATTTTTAGATAGTTTTGGTGATACATAAAATCTATAGATATAAATAAAATTTACTGGATGTATTAAAAATTTTGGTATTATTTGTACTCTTTATTATGGTATTAAATTCATAGTTATGAATAATATTAAATATGATAATAAATTAATTTCATGAATATAATATTTTATTAAATTATGAAAGTAATAAAATTTTGAAATTACAAATACGAGATATGATATAGTTACAATATCATCCATTATACATTTAAGGGCTATTTTGAAGTATTTTGATCTAGAATTGTCTTATTAAATTTTAATATTTTGATAAATTCCTAAAATTCCCCTCACCTCCATTATAAAAGTACACCGCATCCACTACGTAACATAACCAAATTGAGCCTTATTACTATACAATAATATACCAAATTATTTAAACCACATAAATCACTACATTCAATAGGTGAATGGATCTAGAAAATTCAATTTTAATATTCCTTAAGTGATCCTTGAAGGAGGTGATATTCAAGAGGTATCATTCATAAACCACCCCTCTTAAATTCTTTTATTATTCTCCCTTTTCTAAAATAATTAATCGTTCAAGTAATAATAAGTCCAATATCTATAAGTTTTTGTAATTTAATATTTCTAATGGAATATATGTTATCCATAAATTTCCTCATATCATCTTATTCAATAATACAAAACCATTTACAAAATAATGGCAATTATTTGTCTTCAAGGATAAAGAGTTTTTTTTATTTTATCCATCAAGAATGGTAAAAAATTAATATTATGGTAAAATCATATTTTTATAAGTATATAATAATTTATATTAGGTTATTCAACAAATAAATAGAAAACATATTATCTTAAATGAAACTAAATTTTGTTAGTCTGGAAAACCTATAAAATAAACTATAAAATTATCATTAACATTTTATCAAATTAATCATCCTAATTTCAGAATGAAAAAGGATATATATGAAAATTTAATGTCATGGAGGTATATTAATACCATATAATTATAATTTTAATGTAATATTACTATTTAATATGAACTTCCACAAGTATAACCACATTAACCAAGCATAAATCCATGAAAAAACGATCTCGAAACAACTATTTTGATATTAATAACTCATCTAAATAAACATAAATGATCATAATAATATTTTAATTAATAATATTAATGTGTAAGTGTCTATTAATTTAGTAATTATTGAATCTAATCTGATTATATAGTATATTGTGTGCATGTTCGTACTCTTATTAGGCACAAGGTAAGATATTTCGTATCCTAATTTTTCTTTATTGTGTAAAACATCTGCTTCATTGATTATTTAATTATAAGATTATTTGTGAAATGTATTTTTATTATCTTATGTTATATTTCTACTTTTATTATATTTATTTTCATCTTATAAACATAATTGATTCATTTTAATAATTATCAACTCCTTAATATGATATTTTTAAAGGTGTTTCTTTTAAAAAATAATATTTTAATGTTTCTTTTATGAAAAGTGAAATGAAATATTTTTTAATGTATAAAACATGAGAAGATTTTCCTGAATTGACAATTCCATAGTTAATATAATATTCATTTAAATGTTCAAAAGATTATCTTCAAATAAATTATTTTCATATATATGATCAAAATTGTTTAGACAAACATAATTATGTTAAAAGTGGAAAATTTAATTCACCAAACAAAGTGTTGAATATAAATTCATAAAATGATAAATAATCATTACCTAGTATTTAATTTTTTTATTTAATGTAATGAACCCAACCAAGTGTCACAGAGATTTTCAATTATTTTATTGAATTGACGTAGAAACAAGTTATATTCATCCCAAAGGATTGAGTAGTTCAATAGATTTGGAAATAAGATACATACATATGTTCAACATTACAACATGAAATAAAATAAAAAATATAATATTTGTTGGGAATATACACAATAATAAGTTTATCCTTGTATATCAATCGTAATAAACATACTAATGTCCTGAAAAAATGAAATATAAGAATGGGGTGATCTCAAATTCGCAGTAAGGTTATGAAATACATCAGAAGATATCATAAACAAAAAAATTATGCAAGTTGAAAAACTAAAATCACATACTGTTGAAAATAATCACGAACACATTATGGCAAGAATTAATGCGGAATAAATAATTCCATAATAAAAGATAATAAAGGGTATTCTACTATTCAATTAACAACTGGATCTAGAAATACTATTTTCATGGTGAGGGAATGAATAATGTGGTACATCATAACCATTCAGTCATGGTCTCATTCTTAGACCATACATAACCAATTTTTCAAGGACTCATGCTAAGACAATAGTTACTCACATTAGACCAACCGATGAACCGAGGGGATATATTTGGCACCAACAGACAATTATTTAGTCTAAAGAATTCCTCTTATGAATGAGGATGAACAAAAACAAAATTTATATTTATATTTAATCCTAGATATGAAATTAAAATAACTTTTAGCAATTATTATTCATAAATAATAACCATTCAGAGTAATATAGTGAATGTTTTCATGATAGAACATCCATTGTCGAACGAATAAAAAACCATTAAATAAAACATAGTGGATAATGTAATAGGAGATACAAGTTAATGATGTAAATGATTCAATAATTTATGTTGACTTAGATAAATATAGTTTTAAATGTGACCATTGAACATTCCTTAAGCTAATAATCCTTAAACATTCAAAAGTGTCAAATACCACATTGAAACATTCATATCATAACCCATTACAATATAATGAGGATAAATAGACTCTTGAAATGATTTACCAATGGGTACTACATACACCACAATCATGATATATTTGGTGAATGAGGAATATATATCATACAAGTTAAAGTGAGATGAGAAAAAAAATCCTTTTTTACTTTGGAAAGAATAGTTCATTTGTAAAATCATTTATATTTATCATTAATATGGTTTCAAAGACATGTGTCCCAAAAAAGAAAAACTATGGGCGTTGAGATTACATTTTAATCATGGATTATGTCCCACTAATGTGAAATAATGTAAAATGTGTTTTCAAAAAAGCATTAGAATTAAAACATTTTATTGTGGTTTAAGAAATTCATTAAATATATTTCAATGTGAAAAGGCATCTTTTCATTCATAAAACAAAAAATTAAAATAAATAATATTCTCATATTAAAATTTAATATTATAGAAAGATATATATGGATTAAAACATATTAATGAGTTAACATCAAAATTGGTTTGAATTTAAGAAGTTCCTCGAATTGAGCTTTTATTTCAGAAAGGTTTTTGAAAGATTCATTTAAAACATCAAAATCCCAATAAATGAATGTATAATTTTCTATTGTAAACATATATGTAACATTAAAAAATAATATATTACGAGTAAAAATTTATAATTAATATTTTAATTGAGGTATGTAGAGAATACAAGGAACCAGAGTGAAAATGGAGGTTCCTGTAGAAAACCCTTACAACTTTGTAATAAATTGAATCATATTCTCCAAAATTAATAATCATTAAATGATACATTTGAAATCATGAAAATAAATATATTCATGATAATAAACATCAATGGGATGTATACATACACCATACACAATTAATATTAGTGAACACATAATATCTTACAAAAATGGACATGAGATTAAGAAACCCCTTATTTAAAGACTAATAGTGTTCTTAACTTGATCTTAGTGTCATAGATAACCAAATTAAATTCATTAATAAATATTTCCAGAAGCAATTCCTTATGTAATTGGTTTCTAATTTCCTAGTTAAGTTCTTTTATGGCCTTCTTGGTTGGTTTAAGGGGTTCAATTTTATTGTTTTGGATTGTTTTCTTTCATGTTATTCATGACTACATTACTTATATACATGTAAGGATAATATGTAATATGAAAATGGTTTTCTAGAATAGATGTTATATTTTATTTCACAACATCTAGAATATTTCATGGTTATAAAATTCATTTGTTTATTGGGAGTGATGATGAATCATTATATTAAACGTCAATGATAATTATTTGGGTTAACTAGTGATTTCTAATCACAACAAAATCATTTTTATTCATAAAATAATAATGTGTGTACAAAAATATTCCAGAACAATAAATATGCTAATATATATATATATATATATTATTTTATAGTTGAACCATAAAAATGTTTCCATGTCAAGAATTGAATATGGTAATAGAAATTGAAAACTCATCATCCATGAATATGATAATTTAACACATCCCTTATGGTATTTTCATTTCTAGTATAAGAGAATGGGAAATGAGATATGATGATGAATAATTACGTTATCACTAAAACATTCCAGTACATGTATTTAATTTTATTTATCATAACATTTTGATGAAATAATTGGAGGAATGAAAAGTGAAAATAAATAAACTCAAAAATAAAATAAAATTTGAGATATCCCTTATGAAAATTCAACATCATAATGGAATCACTTGAAAATTAATAAAATATTTTTATGTCAGAAAAGGGATATCTGATCATTCATACATAATAGTTTATGTAATGGGGCTATGGAATGACATATCCCAAAATATGATATTTGAAAATAAATGAGAACAACAGAAAAAATATTTCTTGAACAAGAGTGAGATTTTGAGAAGAAAATTCTTGCATCATTACGACAGTGCAACACAATTTTAGAAGACATTAAAAATAGTGGTGAAAAGGGTCACCCATTCATTAAAGACTCGTAATATAGTATAGTTATAGAATTAAATGGAAATTAAAACCTTTTATGAAAACATGAAATAAAATATGGGAAAAGAGGTGTTTACCTCTTGAAGTAATCTTTGAAATCATCATTAGGGCAGAGGTTTTGGCCTTTTTATGGAAATAGGGGATAATAAACATGGTGTATGAGAATGGTATGATACATGAGTAGATTTTATAAAAGTAACAAGGATTTATAGGATATAATAAAAGGTTTATTGAGTGGGGGTATTTATAGTGGATGATAGGGGAGATTTATGAATATCTTATTCATTAATTTTTTATTTCCCTCAAGAAAACAAATAGTATTGATTCCTGAGACCATGAATAGTAATATTTTCATGTAATTTTAAACCAAGTGTTATTAAATCATCCATGATGCTAGGAATATATAATTTAACTGATAATGTATATATACGACAATTTACTGTATTTTACTATTCTTAATAAATTTGAGTATTTTAGAAAAATTCCAAAAATTCACCATAACCATTTTTCAATGTCTAGAACTCCTAATTGAATTACATTTATCAAAATTAATTTTCTAAATATGATTAATTATATTTTTAATTAAAATTATAAATTACTATAAAATTACTATTTTTAAAACATTTATTTACTTATTCCAAACCATAATTACATCATACTATCACCTAAATACTATATATATAGTTTCATTGTTTATGTAACTATTCATAAGGTTATTTCACTATTATTAGGGGAAACATTAATTTTTATAAGGGTATGTTAATATTCGCCAAAAATTTAGCTGGTCATATCAAACTCGAACTAACTTACAGTTCTCCACCATATATAAAAAATTTTGGAAATTCAAATCATATAGGTGGTAAAATTAGGTTTACTCACTAGGTTATAAAAAATGGTTTTTTTGTAAAGAATTTTTTTTCATGCAATCAATATAAAATTTATTTTGAAAATATCTGGGTGTTACATTATCCCCTCCTTACAAACATTTCATCCTTGAAATTTGATATTTCGCACTGAAAGATATTGGTTGTTTCTTGATAATTTCCTTTTTAAAAAATCAATATCATATATATGGTTAATATAATATCCTCATTAAAAAGGTTAAGGTAAAATATCTGGTCATAATAATAATAATAATAATAATAATAATAATAAATTAATAAATTATCCTTTTGAATGGTGTGAAATTTATTGGAATTGAAAACCTGGACATAGAAGAAAACCAAAATATGAATTTATTGTGATAGAAAATAGGTTTAGATTAAATTATATTATCACAAAACCATAAAATTATGTTATAAAAATTATCATTAACATTATCAATGATTATGATAAGAGAATAGAATTTAAGGCTCTTTTCATAGACATGAGGGATTGTTCCACTCTATAAGATTATAAATATACGCTTATCTTTCATAAAAATGATCTTATCCATTGATAGTTACTTGAACATCCTATACTTCATCTATTAGCCTAATTTTCATCATGTGGTGTCATTAACCTCTACAAACTCATACAATGATAAATTCAAAAGATTTCATAAAAGGTTCAACTTTACAAAGGGTCATGATCAAATTCACCAGAATCATTTCCATGGTAGTTAGTACTATCCAATTTATATTATCCATTTATATCATGTATCTATTACAAAATTTACACCTTAGAATTATGAACATAATATGTGTTTTCTTCCATAGGACTATATATTTTCAAAAGGATTAACCTATTACGAAGCCAACTTTCCTTAGTACTATTGATCATACGACCACTAATCCATAAAAAAAGTACTACAGTAAAATCCTATATATTGGATAATTATTATAACCTATACATTGTAAAAAATGTATTCCAATAAAATTATTCTTTTAATATTCATATTAATCATTCCACCTAACTTGTGGTAGTATAAATCTTTGATCATTGTCCAGTAACATCATTTAAGGAATATTCCTTTGGCGTTTGGGATATTGATTCACATATTGTCTGATCTCCTCGTAGTTTAATCATTATACATTAAATAACTTTTTCATTCCCTTTCAATCATGAAATTAGTGTCTTTTTTGAAGAAATTATTACAAAATCCCATTGCCTTCAAAGATTAACCATGGTGATTATTTCTACAGTAATCACATGTCAAAACCCTTATTTCCCTTCTTTCCCTTATACAAAATTTTCTTGTTCATCCACTTCATTTCATTCATAACTTAAATGTCAAAGGTATCATATAAATCTTCACATACCTTGTTAACAAATGATTTTAATTCCTCATATGATGAGGATACTTGTGATATTATCATCCTTTGATACAATGGTTTAAAACCATTAGAGATATGATCCTTCTTACTCATTGCATCATGTGCATTGGTGGAGTTCTCATTCCTTATGCTATGAGATATTTCTAATAAATTCTATATAATATATTATATCATAAAATTATGCAATAAATATATTTTTAAATAGGTTATAACACATAACATAAAATTAGGCATCATAAATCCCAGAACAATATACTATGGTTACTTTGGCGCACAAATACTTCATAATTGTTTGTAATAAAATTATGAATTTACCAATGTATATCCCCTAGGAGTGTCAAAACAAGAGTGTATCAAGGCTCTTTGTCATTCACCAGTTCATATTTGAGTCTATATTAAAGTGGTTTTTTTAGTTTTTACCCCTATATACATCTGTTTTTGAGATACCTCTGGTTGTTCATATCCATACATGAATTTATTTTCATGATAAACCACACAATCTATTCCCTACCAAAATTATAGCATTTCATGTTATTTTTATACCAAATGTATATCATTGGGTTTTGTTCTGTAATCTACGTTATCTATTTCTAGTTTCCATGTTTTTGACTAAACATCATATTATACCAATTGTAGTGACCCGACCATAGTTTCTTGGAGCTACTTTCATATTTTTTTACATATGAATCTAAACATGGAATATGCATCTTGATGGACTGAGTAGTTTTGTAGATTTGGAAACAATTTACATACATAAGTACAAAATTAAATTTTTAAATGAAATATAACTTATAAGTTTTGTTCGAAATATCCTCAAATACATTTTTATCCTTGTAGGTTAATCATAAGAAACATCTTAATGTATTGAGGAAATGAAAAATAAAAAAGGAGTGATCTCAAATTCTCAGTAAGTGTATGTAATATAGTGTATGATTTCATAAACACAATCATTAGGCAAGGTGAATAATAAAACAATTCTTTTAAAAATATTCACGAACACATTGTGGCAGGAATAAGAGCTAAATAAATAATTCAATAATAAGACATAATCATGGGTAATCTACTATTCGAATCACCATACGAAATATCATTAATATTTTCATATTTAGGGAATACATAATTCAAGACATCAAAACTATACTATCAAGGACTCATGAAAAGACCATAAATAACCATATTGTCAATGCCTAATGCCAAGACCATAGTTTGTCTCATGATATCAACTGATGAACCAAGGGGATATAGCAGGCCCCACCAAACACTTACTTAGTCCAATGCATTCTTCATATAAACAGGGATAACCATGAACAACATACACATTCATATTGAATATAACATATTAAATGTAAATATGTTTCCCCAATCATTAAACCTAAACACTTACCATTCGGAGTAATATGGGGAATGGTTTCAAGATATCACATCCACATTTAAACTAATCATTAAACATTAAATAAAAACTGGTGGATGATTTGATAAGAGCTAAAACTCATTGAACGAAATAAATCAACAAATTATGTCGACATTGATGAAGATTCTTTTAAATGAAACCATTTAAAAATCATTGGGAGAATAATCCATAAACATTAAAAAGTCTCCATAAAACCTTGAAATATTCAAATCATAATCCCTTAGAATATCATAAGAATAAAGATAATATTTATATGATATAGTAAAGGTAATTACATATACCAAAAGCATGAAATAAGTGGTGAAGAAGCTATATATCTCATAAAAGTTAATATGAGATGAGAAAAATCCTTTTCAATTTCAATGGAGGAGTTCAATACGAAAATAACGTGTATTGTTCTAAATCTGGTTTTAAACACATATATCCTAGAAAATAAAAGGTAAGTATCATGATATTAAATTTGTGTCATAAAATATTTCCCACTGAAGTTAAATCATGTAAAAATTGTTTTCAATGAAGTATTAGAAATAAAACACTTTATTACACATTATGAAATTAATTAAACAGATTTTAAAGAGAAAATGAATGTTTCCTTTCATAAAACTATAAATGAATAGAAATATATTTTTCTTGTTAAAATGTGATATTTTGGAAGATTAATCTCTCATAAAACATATTATAAAGTGAACTTCACAATTGGTAAGAATTCCATAAGTTCCTTGAATCTAGGTAGCATATTAGAAGAATTTTTGAATGATTATTTTTTAAAATGTAACTACCCATAAATGATATTAGGATTATGGTTGGTACAAAAATATAGAAAATTCACATAGAATATATTAATAGTACATATTAATAATTAATAATTTAATTGTGGTAAGTAGACAAGTAGATTGAGCTGAATGGAAATGGTAGTTCGGGTAGAAAACCATTATAACTATATAATAAATTGAGTCATATGACCCAAAAATTAATAATCATTAAATTATACATTTAAAATCATGAAAATAAATTGATTAATGATATTAAAAATCATTGGTCTATATACATACACCATAAAAAAGTAATAGTAGTGAATACATAATATCCCACAAAAATGGAAGTGAGTTGAAGAAACCCCTTACCATAAACTCGATGGTGTTCTTCACCTGATCTTAGTTTCATGGATAACCAAATTAAATTCAATAATTATTATTTATAGAACCTATTATTTTTTTAATTGGATTATTATAGCCTTTTTATGTTTATTGATGGCATTATTGATGGGTTTATGTGGATCAATTTTATGGTCTTGGAGTGTTTTCTTTAATTGTATTCATGAACGGTTTACTTATATAAAGGTAAGGATAAACATGTAATATTATACTATTTGTCCAGAATAAAAATTTTGTTTTATTTATTGACATCTATAAGATTAAAATGTTATAATTTTTATTTGGTATTTGGTATTGAAGATGAATCATTATGTAAAACATTAATGATAATTGTTTGGGTTAATTCGTTTTTTTATCACAACGAACTCATTTTGATTTATAAAATAAAATCATGATTAAAAAAACATTCATGAACCTCACATAATATATAATATATACAATATAGTCTGTTTCAACCATAAAAATGTTTTCATGACCAAAATATAATATGGTAATAGAAACTTAATATCAGTAGTCCTTGAATGTGAAAATTTACCAAATCTCATATGGTGTTTTCATTTCAAGAATAAAAGAAAGAGAAAATAGAGATTATGATGAATTATTCCATTATCAAAAAAATTATAGTACTTTTAATGTACTATAGTTATCATAAAAATTGGTTGAAATTAATTGAGGAATGAAAAAAGAAAATAATATAACTCGAAATAAAAGAAATGTTGAGAAATCCCTTATGAATATACGACATCCTAATAACGCCACTTAAAAATTAATAAAATAATTTGATTCAATAAAAGTGGTATCTCATAATTCAAAAATAATATGGAAAGTAAGTGAGATATTGGATAACATATCCCAAAAAAATATATTTGAAAATACAAGTGATTAATATAAATAGATTGCTTCAAAAAGATAGATATTTTTAGATGAAAATTATGCAGCATAATAGATAAGAAACATGGTTTTAGAAAACATTAAAATGATATGGGACATTGTATGTACATTCATAAAATACACATAATATTTTATATGGACATAATAAAATGGAAATAAGAACATGATATGGAAACTTGAAATACATACCACATAAAAGAGATCATGAAAAAATATAAATGAAAAGAGGTGTTTACCTCTTGAAGTAATCATCATTAAGAGCATCTTTAAAGGAGAAGTTTTAGCCTTTTTTAGAGACCAATGGATGCTAGAAGTGGGGTAGGATCTGGGGAGGATATTTGTGAATAATTTAGGCAAAGCACGAGGCGTGAGAGGAGTAATGATAATGGGGAGTGAGTGGGGGTTTTTATAGTGGAGCAGAGAGGTGATTTGTGAATACTTATCCATTATTTTACTATTTCCCTCATGAAAACAAATAATATTAATTATTGTGACCAAGAATGGTAATATTTTCATATGAGTTCAAACCTAGTGTGATTACATCACCCATGATGCTAGGAATACATAATTTAACTGATAATATATTGATATTAAATTGTCATATAGCACTGTTGCTAAAAAATGTCAGTATTTTAGATAAAACCAAAATATTTACACCAACCATTTTTCAATGAATTTAATTACAAATTTAAGTCCATTTTTCTAAAACAATTTTCAAAATATAATTATTTAAAATTTAAATTAATTTCATAATTTATTTGAAAAATACATATTATAAAAAAATTAATTACATTTTCCAAAACATAGCTACATCATACATTCACTTAAATACTATATATATACTATCATTGTGGAAGTTACTATTTATATGGATATAAATGAATTCATAAGGGTAGTTATACTATTTATAATGGTATGTTACTATTCGTGAAAAATAATGTTTGTCATATCAAACTATAAATAACATAATAATCACAACCGTGTATGTCAGATATTCAAAATTCAAATCATAGGGTTGGTATATTTATTTTTATTAGACGGGTTATAAAAAAATTTTTTTTTATAGAATCAATTTTTCATGCATTAAATATTAAATTTATTTGCAAAATCATGGGGTGTTACATTTAAAATGGTATTTTTAACAAAAATGGTGTAGTTATATTAAGTAGGGTTTTATGAATGGTTTTATAGTTAATTGAATAGTTTTATAATGAAAAGATAAAGAACATAAATATTTTATTCATGGTATAGTATATGAGAATAATATGGGTGATCCCGATATAGCATATATGAAGTTTTGGGACCTGTTATAGCCCACAGGTGAGTCCAATGTAGCTTATATGATAGTTTAACCCATTTATAGACCAATGATGAGGCCGATATACCTTATTCAAAGTGTTAGTCCCCATTGTAGCTCATGGGTACACCCGATGTGTCTTATTTGAAGGTTGAGCCTCATTATTGATCTCTAATACATTGGGTAAGAATTATATTCGATTACAGATGTATTATTATTGTAATTACAATGTTTTTGAATGGGTTTTAGGAATACAATGATCTATGTAATCAAAAATGATTTTAAAATTTCTTGTTATGAGTAATAATGGAATTATTTTAGAAAACATATGTCTGTTGTTCTAGTGAAATTTTTTATTTCATTCTCCTGATGAACATTGAGGGTAAATGTTAACATTATACGAGTTTCCTTGATATTAAATTGACTAATTTTTTTATTTTATGTTCTTTTCTAATCTTTTTGTGCAAATCCTTTATTTTTAAAAAAAATTTCACAGGATTTCTATGAAGAGTAAAGAGAAGGAAACAGATGAGACAAATTTGTAGTGATATGTCATGAAAAATACATGTTTTATTTTACAAGTATTTCCTAGAGTTCTGAATAAAATTATATTGAGTATAAGTTCCAACTTGTAATGTATTGGTTTAATATGTAAGTGTTTTTCATAATTATCCATGACCATAAACATAAATGATCATTTGGAAAAGAAATTGGTTTCTTGTTTTATAATTGCTAGAAAAATTTTGATCATGAATGGTTCATTGAATTACAAAAAAGTCCCCAACATCATATGAAAAAATGACCTCAATAATTCTTCCTTAAGTTCATGAGGCTACTGAATAAAAGTTTTGGTATATGGTGGTACAATGGGTAGACTATAACCTCTTCATTAATGTGGATCACAGTAGTTGTAAGAACAAAAAAATAGAATATTTCATATAATACAACAATATAATAAGATAATTTTGTTCAAATAAACATCTAAAAATTATAAATAGTAATAAGCTGAATGTAATACCTGTAATGTTTATTTCATGACAATACTAAATGAATAGGCAAACATGGAAGAAGGAATACATATAATACAATTACAAAAAAAGAATCAAGAATGAAAAACTATACCCGCGATAATCCCGAGAACTTTATGAATAGTCTACAAAAACACCATATATAATCTAGAGTTCATGATTGGGATCTTTATTTTATCCCTACCTATATTCAAGAATTTAATCTGGGTTCTAATGATGACCAACACATGGTGTGAGTAATGCTCTATAGGCCACCACATATAGTTTCTAATATAAATCTATCCTATGAATATAATATATAATAGTGTATTGTTATGATGTAAAATAAATGAATAAATAGTAATTTCATTAAAATCACAGTTCTAGTGGGGAACCTATCCAATCATATAGGATTTGGATTAAGCCGGATGTCTCTAAGCGTATTACCGTTTTAGTTTGGTCAGGGAATAAAGGAACGGAGTCAAGAAGTTGATAAAATATAATAATGTTTGACCCTTGAATTATACACTACATTATATATCATAGGAGAAAAATCATCATGATGATTATAAACTAGAAATAATAGATATACGGTTCCATGTGTAATCTAAGGGACTAACCCGTGGGTTTTCATTGTGAATTATTTTAATTGAGCACATAGAACAAGTCGAAAATAGTCACAATGTGGACTTGATTTGGACCCCATTGAGAGAAACCATGACATCGTGTCTCTAAGGAAATTAAGAAGAATCCATGAAGAGAATCATGTAATTATATTTTATAATTACAAATGTTAAAGATTAGTGGGATTTCAAAAAATTCAATAATATAAGACATTAAATAAACACTATTGTGGTTCCCCCCGTAGTGGCCACATTAATAAATCCACTGGTATTCCATTAGTTCACCCATGGAATTCTTGGTTAGAAATCCATTTCATACTGAAGAAATGACATTCAATTAATTTTATCGAGGTCCATAAATTGTATTAACCTTTAATTTAATAGATATACATTGCACATGATGAACATCCATTCCCATTTTCAATTAATCAAGATTAAATTCACAATTCAATTAACATACAGGTGATTCAAATGGTGATTAGTGAATACATTCTACATTACAATTTAATTTATTCTAATTTCATTATCTTACATGTTATTAAAATTGAATTTGGTTGACTTCCTATAGTAAAATATTTCAATTTAATTTATTTATGGCTTGCAAGAGACATCGACAAGTTCAACACACCCAAGGGGTCTCTTAATTAAAAGAGAAGGATGACATTTTTTATCATCTAATTAAATGCCATATAAGGGTTAGTTTATTATTATTTTATCAAACTCTAACTATGTCCAAGGGGATAATAACATAACATATGTGGTATAAAAATTATTTATATGTATTACTCATTTTTTAGAAACAGGAAACAATTCTAGTGTGTGGAAAAATAAAGACTAATTATAAACACATTGAAATATAATTTAAAATTGAATACCACTAGTTTTAACTAATTATTATAACCCTCATCCAATATCTACCTATTATTTGGGTATAATAACAGAAAATATATAACCTATAAAATAACCCTAAAATATTGTATATTTTCCACATGGAAATATCAACAAAGATAATAAGAGTGCCTATGAAATGAATCTACCAAAATATTAGAATAAATGATGTGGTTCTAACATTATCGATGATGTTTGAATCAGAGTTCAAATAGTGGATGTTCCTCATAGATTTGAAGAGATAAAAAGTAGATCTCTAAAATTGTGGTGTTTTAGTGTTTATGAGGGAGGAGAAAGGGAAAATAATGGAGAATGATAGGAATATAGAATTATTATTTTCAATTATTTTATAGGTTCTCAAATATTTTTAAGCATGTACAACCAAGTGAAATCCACTATCCTTGAACACTCACAACAAAAAATATAGTCACAGATTTAGAAAACTCGTTCACAAATTGACATATCTTGATCTACTAATTTTTTTAGTTTTTCATGGACATGTCATCCATGTTTCATGGTTTGGATAACCATGATAATAACTCAAATGTAGTAAATTGTTTCACCATAGTTAGCACAAACCATGAACCTACCCCTTTCTTTAAATAAATTAGATCATCAGGCCCCATTTCAATCTAAAATGCTCTAAATACATCCCTGACGTATTTGTGAACCCCCATTAGTATAAGGGGAGTGGTTCAGAAAAGAAATTAATAGAATCATACCTCTATTAAAAAATAATATCTTATAACCTCACGTAAATATACTAATTCTTGAGTTACCCTCGCGAGGCTGGTTGAGTTTCATTAAATAATATCTCGATAAACTAAGCACATATATCAACCTTTAGATTACATTCCACATATTTTATGTGGTCGTGCTTCTATATCACCCAAAACAGAGAAACTATCCACTTATGGAGATTATTTATTATATTATAAAAAATACATGGTATATACTCGTGAAAAAAAGTATCTACCTCCAATAAATATTCCTTATGATCAAAATAACTAAACAATTAATAAAAAAGTAAAAGATAAAAAAAGTAATTAATTCATGCATGAATTGATTTCTATGAGGTAGAGTTATGTGATAGGATATTATCTTTACTCTGTCTAAAATCAAGAAATTCATAATGAATGGATATTCTATCATTCCATTCTCCCTTATTCATCAATTCCCATATGTAGTTGTATTGTAAAATATGATCTGATCCCTAATATTATTTCCATCTACCAATGATGAATATAAATGCATGGATTCTTCCAAGGCTAATCCACATCCATATGTTTCCCTTTATGTTTTACCTCCCTGATGTCTCTTGAACAATATGAGATTCCAGCGACATTGCCTTTATTACCTCAAACCATTACAGAGGAGGAGGACATGTACTACTATAAAGTACATTATAATGATCCATTTGGTTTATTTCATGGTCATTATTAGGAAAATAAACCTCCACATAGATAAGTACTTTTTCAGAAACCACCAATATAGTGGACACATTCTCTAAGCATGTTATCTAATCTCATAGTGGAACATGTATACTGACCGACAGTCTTTAGATGATATTTTGTACTCAGATGAAATTGAGAACCCACAACCTTCTACAACCCATTTAAGAAATATGATATAAACAGATATTCCTTATCTAATGAAATTTAATTTATAACTCCATGGAGGCTTATAATCTCTTAGACATCGATTTTTCCATTTCATTAAATAGAGAATGATTTACTTATAGAAAATAGGTTTGGACGCTTTTTTACCCCATCCATGATCATTGTATGGATACATTCAGTTTAACATAAGAATTAATTCACAAAATACATGGTTATTTCATCATATTTTTTACATGGGATAGGTAGTAGTTATAAAATAAAACCCTTTAGTTGGTGTTCTTCAATTTCCTGTTGACATGTAAAACAACAAGTCAAAACAATTTATTTCCAATTAAAACCTTATTCAACATTACTATTGATGTATATGATGATACATAATCTTTTGTATGATATATAATTTTAATTTTGATCCATTAAATTATCACATAAATTCAACATACATTTATATCAGTATCCCTAAACTCCCAATGATATGAAGGATGTCTCCTCATCGAAAACCCAACAAAGAAGTGACCCCTCATCAAAAGTGCATTCCATTAGGACGAAATGTTTAGGATTTGAATTATTCCTCCACTTCAAATGATTAGGAATTATTTATCCAAGTACAAAATGTATGTTAAAGGGACTCATGTTACATTACTGAACTTCCGGATGCATCTTAGAAAGATGATCCATTAACATCCATTCATTCCATTCATTCCATTATTCATTAACAACTTGATTCTATGTTTCCTATCCTAGAGAATGATTAACTATATCACAATTCAGTACTATAAAACAATTCTATAGCCACAGTTTTCTTAACAACCATTATTATAGGTCACTTCTATTACCACGATTTTTTTAATATGTGTGTATTGGATTTGGGGCAAGAACATTCACATGAATTACCTATACCCACCTTTCTCTAGAAATCATGGGTATATTTCACCCCTATACCAACTATTTTTTAAACTATAGGATTAAATTTAATAGGGAAAAATGATTTTAATGGAAAGAAACTATAATAATTTTTTTACCCAAAAGTTGAGTATTGGTCACCCATATACTCAAGTTTTTTGTAATCTATTGAAACTGATTTGAAGGGGGAAAAATAAATAATTTAACAGGAAGATAGTATACACACATTCTAACCATACCATGGGTATAGGATGGAAAACATTTTCCATAATAATAAAACTAATCATAAATAAATAAAATATATTTATAAGTATATATGTATTAATATAATAAAATAAAATGTGTTATAGGATAGTGGTAAAGTGGTTTCATTTTAGAGGCAATGTGATAGGTTAAATTCATAATGGTGGATGTTATTTAAAAAATGACTTATACACACAAGTTTACCAAACCATGTTCATAGGTAGGCCCAGTATTATTTCATAATAATTATAATAAATATATATAAATTTATATATTTGAATATAATAACATAAAATGTGTTTTAATATACTTCTAAAGTCATTGGAACGTAGGAGGGAGCATTAGGGATCAAATCCTAGTAGATTATTTTTTTAATAAATTATCTATACCCATGGTTTGACCAAACCATGCATATAGGTCGTGTCATTAAAATTTATTACACTACTGGTTTTGGAACCATGGGTATTGTTCTATAATGATAACTCCCAATGCCACTATTTCAAAAACCATTTGTATAGTCTATACCTATTGTTCTAGGGGATCTACAAATAGTTCTAATCATTGGTTATATGATTTTATCTACTAGTGTTTAACTGCCACATAAGAAATATCAATGTTGAAGTTCTATAGGTATTAAACACATATCCTCTATTGGAGTTTCATGTTACATTGATAGAATATATATAAATATATAAATATATATACTACATTTAGGATCCATGTATACTAAAAACCATTCTGCCATTAAGTAATGTCTATAGAAATATAATTCATGAAAAATAGCTATATACACAATGTCATGACTTGGGTAATTATGCTCATGATGCCACAACCAGTGGAATATTTATGCTAAGAATCACCCCCTTATATTAAAAAAATATCATATTTCAATGCCTAACGTGCCTCAATACATCAAATAGACTCTATATGGATTATGTAAAATCAATATCAATGATGAGGTAATTCATACTTTCATCTTTTAGATGGATATCTCACAATATTTAGACCAGTTTAACATCACAATATTCTTCTTCATGTGTGTATGTTGTGAAAAAATGAAAAACAATAAGAAATGGAGTTTCAACATAACTATAATTTCCTATAGAAACTATTTATACTAAATACATTATTAGGATTATACATGGAATCAATATATCCCACCATCTCTTTAGACATCAATACCCCTTGTTTATATATATTTTGACATAATCTGCCATCTTTATTAATGTAAAAGTGAAATTTTTTTGGGAATATCATATCACATATCATATCCCAGTTTTATAAAAACAATTTCAAGGTGATTATAATGATCTTGTCATTTATAATAGTACATAAACATGTCATCCACAATAACTACATAAAATGGAATAAAAATATCATTTGATATTTTTATTCATAATGTACAAAAAAAATTGGTGTGTTGGTTAGTGCAGCTGGAATAGCCTTGTAATCATACATGAGATACCTTATTTTGGTATGTGTTAAATAGATTATTTTCATTACAAAGATGTAATTTATAAGGGCGTGATCAAAAATAAATGTTTGATATGAACATATCTCCTCATAGATAGTTAAATATATCCTCAATTCAAGTAACTGGGTAATTGTTCTTAACAATTAGAATATTAAAATTTTGTTTATCCACACATAGCCTTAAGGATTTATATGACTTATTAGTTAAATGAATATGTGTACTATAAGGATATATAATAGGTCATCTAAACACCATATCATACCAACCCAATGACTACGTCATACGTTATTGAAGCTGTATTAGATCCATCTGGTTTTGAAGAATATAATGTTGTTCCACTACAACTATAAACATTATGGTAATATCTAACCATATTTCACTATGTGTCGATGAAAAATAATCCATGAAAACAACATTGAATTAGTACAACAATTGTGGAGAATAGTCTTTCATACTTCATGATAATAAATAAAATTACTAGAATCTGGTATGTCGCATCACCGAAATGAAGATACTCATTTTTAGCTCAACAATCATGGAAATTTGTTTCTCCTTTATTAATATATATATCACTTTAATGAGATATAAATTCCACCCTCTCATGATGGAATTCATCATGGAAATGATAAGGTACTAAATAGTACATCCCATGAATTACTTAAATTCACATCATCTCATGGATGAAATTTATCCATTGATGATTGTTGTTTCAAATCTCTAGGTTACACTACATGAATCAAAACCCACATTCTCACCATACTCACAACAATGTACCAATTGTTGTTACCTTTCCAAATACACATTCTCGAGTAAAATAATCTCTTTTATAGAAATTATTATGAATGTGTATTACGGTAATGTGTCAAAAAAGTAGATAGTAATGTTGGTTTTACAATGACCATACGTAATAATATTTATAGCATGAAATTATGCCTTCCAGATGTAGGTTGTATTGCATGTGACTAGATAGATCTCCTTACTGAAGCTTAATAATGAACTCATTAAGAGGGTCGGTTATGCTGATGTTGCACAAAATAATGCTTAATTCATCATCCCTATCTATATCCTCAAAACATGTTGCTGATGTAAATCCACCTCATGGGATAGCACAAACCTATTGATATAGCTCCTAATTTCGGAGCTGTTGTAGATCCTCTCCCACTAGGGACTAGTGGAATGAACTAAACCCCTTATGAATATTTCATATTCTATTGTAGTCTCTAAACTCAATAGTGATTCTATCACACTAATTCTCTTTGTGCCTTTTCCCTACGCACTACTAGAATAATAAGAATTTTTTTTCATAAACCATGATAACCACATCCATTATTAAATACCTTTATGTAACACTTTATTATGTGGGATAATAAACCTCACTGTTTAGGCGTTCAAAAACTAAGCCATATACCATATTATTTCTTTAGTTTCCAGTTAAATATAAGGGGATGATTTAAAATTTATGTAAATATATATAATCAAAATCTGTTCAACTAATAGGAAACATTATCCCACCCTCAAATAATTTATCTTTATATTTCTCATCACCAATAAGAGTTAGTGAAAAATGTTGGAGTTCTATGAAGTGTGCTTTGAAATCCATGATAGGAATAATACCATGTTCCAGATTTATAAATTCCCGACCATAATCAAGCCATTATTTATTTGAAAACAAAAAATCATATTAGGTGGTATGGAATTTCCTCCAAACCATTCTATGATATGGATATTCTTTATTTGGAACATCCTTTAATTGCATAGTTGGTACACAAAGAATATGCTCTACAAGATTAGATATTATTTTATATGTTTCTCCATATGGTCATTAATTTGTAGAATGGACACTAAATATGACATATCATCATGGATGTTTTAGGGTGATGTTTTTTGAACTCCCTCATCAAATCTGATATAGATGGTACAAGTTATGGGGATCCTTCCAAAGAGTACGCTAACTACAAGAAACTCCATTGGAGATGTGTTTTAGTTCAAAAGATAGTATATATATTAAATTACTTTAGATGATTTATAGGTTCAAATATATGAAATTTACATCCTACCATATCTGTGGTATGTTCATTTCCACCTTCATAGCACTCAAACTGAGGCCTTTGTGGAGGCATAAAACTATAATTCTAATAACACTTCCAAAAACATAATAGGAATTCAATGATTTCTATTAGAATAGAAATATATGAAATTTATCACTCCTTGAAATAAATATCCCCCCTAACAAGATATAGTTTTATGGTATTCATAGGAATACATGTTTTAGATATTTATGTTATAAAATATGGTGTATCAATTATATGATATAGAGTAAAAATAATTTAATATCTAATTAGAATCCACATTTAATTTTAACTATTCACTCTAATGGTAAATTTAGAAGTTTATATATATATATATTTTTAGATATAATTACATTACAAGGTTATAAATTCATATGATTTATAAGTTCCAGTTGGATTTATGTGTATCTATAAGTTTCCTTTACACATGATCTCATGATCTAACAAGTCCACATGCAAGGATTCGATTATGTGGATATCCATTAAAAAAGTATTATGGTACAACATTTAAAAAATAAAACATTTATCCTTTTAATCACTACCATCCAACATTTCATTTCACATAACTATTGTTTAATGGATTCAAAATTTTATAATTGACTAGATAATGTACCATAATCATGTTATGTAAGAAAAAATAGGTTCATAAGTAGAGATTAATTAACAATTTTTTTTATATTTTGATAAATGAAACATTATTACAAAAAGAAATATAGAAATTAAAGAACATATGATATGATACATGAAATAAATTAAACATGTGACGACATATGAATTTCATTTAAATTCATAAGTTCGTATAATGATGAATAAACAAATTTTCCTTTCTAATATTGGTAAGGGTATAATCCATACAATAAAAAAATAAGGAAACACAATTATAAATAAACTGATAATTATATACAATTATAATTTTAAAAATCTAGAACAACATCTCCTATTCCTAAAACATGGATTTCCCCCCCACAGGTGGGTCTGATACTCCCAGCAGCATGTTCATTAAAAAATTCAGATATATACTAGTCTCATATATACCACTCCAAAAGTGTAAGAAAAAAAATAAAACCTATGATACAACTTTGTGAAGTATCGATATTGGTTCATTAAGAAGTAATGGATCCAATTTTTTCATAAGGACTCTTGTGTGACTCCCATACCATAGAGGCAGTAAACTAGTAGTGAGATTTTATGGTAGTATGGTCAGGATACAATACCCTCATTATCAAAATAGAGAAAAATATATGTAATAAAAAACAAAATACTGTATACCATATAATTAATTAGCGGATGAAGACATGTTACGGGAAATAAACATCGTGATAAAAATAAATAGTCATCATCCAATGGCAGTAACTTGTACACCCTATGTAATGTTTTTAAAATATGAACATGTATACACTAATAAATAATACATACAAGACATATATAAAAAAGTAATCACATGTAAAAAATTTATCTCCATGATAATCCATAGAACTAGCTCAGTTATCTATAACCACCCCTACATTATACAAAATATCATTGACTAAACATATGCCTTTATCCTTACCCACATCCATGAAATTTTTTTGGGTGCCAAATTTATAGCCCAATCAAGGTGTCATTAAAACACATTAGTCATCCAATAAGGATGTATTATAAAAATATGTCATATGAATATAAAATTAAAGTTTTTATATGTAATATTAAATGTAATCAAATTTCCGGTTCTCATGGGGATATTGTCTAACCATATCTGCTTCAGCCAAATCCATATGTCTCCGAGGATAAGACCATTTTACATCAGTCTGGGAACAATGGAATATAGTTAAGAAGTATATCAAATATATTAACATAATACCCAAGACGAAACCAACATATCCTTGACCATATAAGGAAAATAAAACCGTAATATTAATCCATGATGTGTAGCTATATGGTTTTGCGTGTTATGTAAGGGATGTACCCTTGACATTACATCATCAATGATTCTAACAAAATATGTGTAACATGTTCAAGGTAATAATTTTGTAGACTTGATTTGGAGATGAGGGATATTATAAATAGAATTTCATGTGTGATCAAATAAAACCAAATCCATAGAGTTAGACCTGTATTTTATTTTCTTGTTTTCAAGGTGAATCCTCATGGAAACACTAGAGAATTCACTAATATAAGAAATTGGCAAAAAACTAGTGTGTTATATCAAATATTGGTTACAATATTGAATTGGTTGGAATCTCATGAGCTCCCACATGTATTTCCATGTAAGTAATTTATTTCTTAATCAATGAACTCCATGTGTTTAATTTGATCAAATTCTATAAAATGTAGCAACATACATTAAATAATTATACAGATTCCATAATGAATATCTATGTTAGTTTAGAATTCATCATCCTTCGATTGATTATTCATTTAACAAGTAATTGATAAAAAGGGACATGGGTGTCTACATTCCTTATTAAAATTAAATTCATTCATTTTTAATTCATTTATATGTGATTTAAAAAATGGAATGTTATGTATTCATATCATTTCAGTATTTTAATTTATTATTTTTTGGATTCCACAATAAAGTGGAAAGCTCAAAACCCCATGTGGTTTCTTAATTACATGTAATGAATTATATGAATTATCATTTTATTGAACATAATATCAGTGGTTGGATTAAAATGAGTTCATATACCACTAACCATGTAAAATTTGATATGAAAAAAACAGTACTTGTCTGAAAATTAATTTAATATATTTAACTTTTAGTATATGTGTGGTAATGAATGACATGAAATACAAAGATGATGAACTATAATAAACTATACCATTAGGGAAATTTATTAAGCTACCTAACATAGCAGGGTAATTGACTAATCATCTTTTATTATTTGTGGATTTGCGTCAAAATGAAGGAAAATGGAAATAAAATACAATCCTTATTAAAATATATTATATTAGGCTTCATTGAAAAAATATAGGATGATGAGAGAAACAGAGAAAATATGAAATTGGTATCATAGTATTGCTTATTTAGATCCAACATTGTAGAATTTTATTGAATGTGATATCGAATTGGAGAGATACGTCAATTCCTAGAATAATGGAAGATGATAAACTCTCATGGTGGTGCTTCTCGCCGAATGAGGGATATGAAAGGGAGAATAAGGGTTAATGGAATGAAGGTAAAATGGAAATTTCATTCTATTAAATGTGGTTCATGGTTTGTTTGTACTAGTTGGAAAACTATATTCCTACAACATGATAGTAATTATGAAGTAACCCTCGCTTTATATGGTTTATGAACATAGATAGAAAAATAATTCACATAAGATGGGAATTTCTATTTCAATTAATTTCGGTTTTTTCATAGCTATGTGTCTAAAGTTACATGGTTTAGCTAACAATTCTCCTCCATTACAGGGTTACATAGTTGAGTTGTTTGGTTACCATGACCGTGCACTAAACATGTTCCACCACCTTTACCTAAAAAATTGGATCATCAAGCCAAGAAAAATGCATTAACATCTCATGAACTCCATGACCACTTTAGGATACGTTAAAAAGGTAAAAAACAAATATTGAGACATAAAATTAAAGTTTAATTAAATCTATGGAAAACAAGTATCTTAAAAATAGAAAATTTTATGCTATGTAAAATTAAATTTCATTAAATTTATATATTGTAATGAATATCTTGTGAAAATGTTTTAGGGGTAGAAATAAGTGTGATTACATTATCAAAATCAACTAAATCCCAACTAATATTATAGTTTTTTGATATTCCCGGGAATAAAATAATGAAATCCATGCTAATGTTTTCTCATTTCCATTATGGATTGGGTAATGGCTATAACATGCCCTTATACAAATGTCTATCATGATTTAATTTCTCACATAACATGAACTGAAATTCATACTCTTAAATATATCATTTCATTTTTTCCAACTAGAAAAAAAGTTTTACATATTTTTACACCTGAAAAATTCAATCTTATTTATAGAATTATGTGCTATAAGAATATTTCTATATATAATCAATAATTTCTCATATTAAAATATCATATACTCGGTTCGATAGCCATATTTTTCCAAAAAATCATTGTAAACTCATTAAAATTTCACACATTCTATTGTAGCTCCATATCCTACTTTTTTGCCTCTTTAATATTTACATGGACTGATTGTTCAACAATAATTTTAGTAATAAAATATTTCTTGACTTAATAAATATTTAATTGTATATCATTTTAAAATTAATAAATGTTGGACCTTTTTTATCCACATAAAAAGTATGATTCTATTATCCTTTTGATTCAAGGAAACATCCACCATGTTTTCCATCCTAAGGTGGTATTGTATGGACTACTTTTAAACATTAATCAACTAAAAAATAATATCTAGTATATACTCAACTTTTTATAGGTGAATATATAATTTAATATTTTATAATTAGTACATGTGTCAAACCTTTCTCTTTAATGAATCTTTCTATATGATTCTAATGCAATAATTACCACTTTAAAATGATAAAAATTAGTCAAGTAATTTTTCTTACGAAACATTATTTTTTATGATAAATAGGTGATGAAAAATTCATTTTATATATGAACACATACATGCCCCTTAGTTGATGAATTATTGTAAATAAAAATTCCTTCTCTGCTATCATGTATTACCATCCATAGTTCTCTAAGGACCATTCTCTTATATTCATTGAAATTCTCATTATATTCCTTTATTTGAAGGAATATGGCTCCATTCAGTGTTTACATTATGAATGGATTTTATATCCATTAGAAACTATTCATAATATATTCATAATATCCAAAACACACTAGGAAAATATAGATCTCAATCCCATTATCCCATGTGTATAAATGTAAAATAACAGTCAATGTTGATGGATCCACATATATATAATCGATAGAGATTATATACCAGAATACTGATACATTATATAGCCAAAATTTGTTACTAGATAATTTTTAATCAAAAAATAATTACATAGGGTGTTTATTGATATCCTCATGTGATCTTAATTCTCATACATACATTCAAAATTTTTAAGAATATTATCAATAATGACTACAACTAATTTATCAAGTAAATCTTTAAAAACTATATTTGTAACACACATAGTTTTTATGAATTAAATATTCCAAAAAATATTATTTACATTAAAACTTTATATTAATGAAACAATAATTTTTAATGAAGCAAATTATGAAATATTTTTATATGGGTCCTAATCAATGCAAATGTATTTAATAGTTCTTATGATGTAATCACATAATTTTCAGTGAAATTTATTATTCTTATAATATACATTTCTTTAGAAAAGTATTTTTAATAATTATTTGTGTGGAGAATGTATTTAGTTTCTAAAAAATTAATTAATTTTATTAATTTTTTGAAAATTTAATTCTAAAATTACTATGTGATGAAATTTTAAATAAGTTCTTAATGGATTGGGATGTTAGTGAAACTACCAAATTTTTAAATACTATAAATCATTTCATTAAATAAATTACATTAAATTAAGATAATGTTTTAGATTTTTTCATAAATTTACATATGATATATTTGAATAATAATATTCTAACTAATTTTATATTTATTATAAATTTTGATGATTTTGGTTTAAATCAATTCATATACCTAAAAATAAATTTTTTTATAGACTATTTATAACATAATTTTATTTCATTTAAATGAACCACAATAACCCAATATATATAATTATATTAATAAAATTTATATACTATATACCATTATGTATATATTTATATTCTTATAATGAATATTACTAGTAATAGAGCTAATGTAAAATCCTCTTATCCTAGAAATAGATGATTCTTCTAGAAACCCATTTTTCATTGCTTCTAAAGAAATTAAATTTTAAATAATTTTTGAAAATTTAAGAAAAAAATAATTTACAAAACAACTTCATTTTTTAGAGAAAAATTTTGAAATTACATTAGTGTGGTTTTTTAAAATTTTCTTGAATGTTTTATTTTTCGATTAACAATGAACATTACACGTTTTTATTAAAAACTCCCATTTCATATTATAAATTTTTATGGTTAAATTTGTTTTTTAAATTGATTTAAAAGGGAAAATAGAAAATGTTTGTTATAATTAATCGAATTTATATTATTTTATTCAATTTCATTTTTAATTTTTAAATAAAAACGTAAAACATCTAAATATTTTCTCTATAGAAAACCTATATTTCTTCTTAGTTGTGTATGAATATTTAAATTAAATATTCTCCATAATGTTAATTGAATTTAAATAAGTATATTAAATATTAAGAATAATAATAATTATTAATAGCAGTATATTTAAACTTATTCAATGAAAATATTAATTAGTAAAAATAGTAAAAATTAACTACCATGGTAATGGTTAAAACAAATTTACTAGTGGTATATCCTAAAATGATACGGGTAAAATAGGTGATAAAATTTTGATAAATCTAATCTATGGAAATATTTTGACCTTATCACCTTTTCAGTTTTATAATTATCAGTCATAGGTCATTAAATAAGGTGAAAAATTATGGGTACACTATATTTATTGCAAAAATATTCCAGGGGTATCATCACCCCCACTTATAAATTTCCACCCCTCTCCTCTCCACTTAAAAATTATAAAACAATTTAAATTTTATAGAAATAACCCAAATATATTAAATAATTCCCTAACTCAATCCAATAATCATTAGTTTTATTAGGAATCCATCATACAGTGGCATTACATATAAATAAAAATATATACTTTGATGAAGTTGAAAAATTCCAAAACATGGTGTTTTGTATTATTTCATCCAAAACATACATAAAATACTATTCAAATATGAAATCATAATAAAACCATTATATCACATATATAATAATTTTATTATTTCAGTTACATGGGAAAAAATACATCCTCTTCCATAAAATTTTAAATGAACCTGTCGATCTTGTGTATGATAGACTAACCATTGTGAACCGACATAACTATTATTCCCTTATAACTTCTAAAGGAATGAAAAAAATTAATTATTTAAATTATATATTTGGTATTTATGATATAAATAAACATATATAATTTCTAAATCACATCTAAATGTTTTACCTCCCATCATGTTAGGAAAAAATAATGTCCCTCATGTGTATAGAGAACAACAACCTCAAAAACCGATGTGATTTTCTATTCAATTTCATTATTTATGGATTATAATAAGGATTGAGTTAAAAAATAAATATTACATTTTTAGATTAATAATTATTATTTAATTTTGATATAACATATATATTTCTTACTTACATTCATTGGGGGAAAAGACAACATCTGTTATGTGTACACCAAACTCCATTCTTATGAAGCAATGTGACTCTTTATTCACTAGCGCTTAAAATGGGGGGTAAAAATGATAATTTTAATGAATACACATGATATTTATTAATAATAATTTATTATGGGAAGGTAATATAATTTGTATCTTTCATTCACTTTATATATAGGGAGAATCGAAAAAACATTCTTGTGTGTGTATGTCCTACTATCTCAATGAATGGTGTATTACATTTTCTAACTATAAATTTTATAAAAAAATTTAATAAATAATGAATATATATGATATTTATATCATTGATAGAATTATTTATATTATAGATTTGTGATAAATTTAAAAGGGTAAAAAATATAAAATCAAAACATTAATGAAAAACAAATCATTTATTATGCAAATCATGGTTTTATCAAAGAATTATTAATAATAAAATAATAAAAGGACATTAGTAATTAATATATAGTATGATATACATATTTAATGTTCTATGATAGATGTATACTAATCTGGTATTTAATATATATGATTTTCTAATGTGTACAATAGAATTTTAGACTCATGTTTAGGCATTTGAAGCTACTATTTTATTTCTGGGTGACATACACCATATTCAACAGTAGTTACTTTTTTATGTATATACTAGAAATTTTATATGAAATTTAATGAATATAATTATTTTCATTGCATTTAATGTTCTATTTTCATTCATGATATATTAGGTATTTAAATTAAAAAGATAACTCACTTAGTGAGGTTTATTTATTCTAATTTTACTTCATCCAGAATGAAATCATGCTATGTATATTCCATATTTATGGGGATTATATAAATCACCGTTTAATTTTAAAAAATTTAATTTATTTATTCTCTTTTTATTTTAAGATTTATTTGATTCAATTATTTCATGGGGATTGTGATTCAATATTACCAACCTGGTAAGGGTTTTATGATACAATCTAATTATTTATCTGTGTTTTTAATCTGTATTCTTATGATAATGAAATTTTATGATATATATCTAAAAATGTAAAAAATTTATATTCTCCTTTAGTTATGTTATTATAATACATCTATTCATTCGTTTTACTCTCTTTAGGAACACATGATTTTATCATAATGAATTTAATAAAAAATGACATTATTTTTCAATTTATTCAAAATTCATTTTCTTCCATAAAAATGTTCTCAAAAAATTGATTCCCTTTTTTTACTACTATCCATTGAAACATTAAATAATTTTTTACCCTTGATTCAATTTTTTTAAAAAATATAATAAAATGAATCATCATGTAGTTTCCAAAACAAGGAATTTTTAGATTCCATTGTGATACATGTCTTTTAAACATCCATGACTTTTCCATGGCTCAAGTATATGATATATTATAAGAAAGGTATGCTTTTCAAAATTTAAACTCTTTTTTAATACCATTGTTTTCTTTTTACTCCTATGTAATCATTGATATCTCCCTTATTTAACCTTATTGAGGATCTGCGATCGATCTTTCTTATGATTCATTTCCATATGATATGAATAAATTTATTATGTATGATATTTCTATAGATGCTTATTGATATGAAGAAACTATATGGAGATTCAATACCTCAATTATGGAAATATTTTTATGTGTATATTATTTCATATCCACTAGGCTGAAATGATTATCGAGTAGAACATTATGTTATGTAATTAATAATAATCTTCTAAGATGTAATATTTATGTATGAGATGACAAGATCATTATAGAATACATCCAATCTATGTTTTAGATATCGAATAGAAATAAATATGAGAAAATATTAGTGAGATCATTATGGATTATTATAATTATGTTTCCAATGATAATTAAATTTATAATTAAATGTATATCAAAATGTACTACAGTTTAGGTAAATTATAGAGATAAAATATTCAACTAAATTACATCTCTATCTAGATAAAATATGTTGATATGGCCCCTGAATAGTTTTATGAAGAGGTATTTGATCAAAAAAATCACAAGTTAAGCTAGACATGATCCTCAGTTATTGCACAAAATTGGTCCTTTCTGTACAATCATTTTGGCACTCTAGGGGACATGATATTGAAATTAAGATAATATTTAAAATCTATCATGATGTATTTAAATTTATTATTACCATTAATTTCTATTTATATCCTAAAGTTTCAATATTTAAAATAAGATATCACTATTTATAAAACCATTACATGATTTTTCATGGTTATCTGGTTTACTAGTATGATTGTTGTTCCTATAACTATTCCTTTTAGTGGTAGTAATTAGTTTCAACTAGAATAAAATGGGCATTAATTTAATGTGATAGACAATGTGATGATGATAAACTAAATTGGGTGATGACAAGAGTAATAGACAATATGATTATGACCAATCAATTATCATGATATATGATTAAAATTATTCACTATAACCATCTCTAAGACACACCAAAGAAGAAAATGATTGTGTTTTTAAAGATCTTTTTTGCTGGAGAGAATAGATGAAAAATATCAAGTTTTCTATATGTCAAATATTTTAGAAGAAGCACCCTAGTTGTAATCATAGAGGAACATAAAGATGTATCTATTGTGGAAAATAAGGAAAAAGGATAATAATTATAGTTCAAAAATAATTTTTTTGTGAAATGGATTTGAATAGTTTTCTCCATAATTAATAATCAATGGTTGAATGTTTTAAAAGATGAATGTTTTGAATATAGAATATATGGGTATTATAAAAATCAATATCCTTAGGAACAATACCATGAATAGAATTAAAAATATTGAATAAATAATGGTTGTATTTGTGAATAATATGAAACTGAGAATTACATATGAGATAAATGGGTTTTTCATAAATATGATAGTGTAGCCTAGTAAATTTATGTATGATTATTGTAGAAGGATTAATGTGTTTATATACTGGGATTCAATGAATTTTTTTTAGAATAATTTTAATATGATGTATATTGGTTTTAATAACAATAAAACAATATTGGATTGTTCCTCGATTGTTTTTCATTAAGGATATTTTATAATATGTTTAATGGTAGTGATGAACTATAAAATTGATTTAATGGAAAGGTGATATTTTATGATAAACAAATAATTAGGGGAAGAGGACCTTCAATATATTATTTATGTTGAGATAATGTTTTTTGTTTATATAAATATATGATGACTTGGATAACATTAATTCGAAAGAATTGATTAACATGGAAATCATTAATCATATTTTGACATGTAATTTCCTATTACTTGTTTTCAAGTATTTCAATACCATTATTTTTATCTTCTTGAAGTTGGGTCTTGTAATAGGGCCATTTATGGAGATGTTGTAAATTTCTTAAAGCTAATTGTGTTGTTCATGATATGGGTATGGTTTTCCCAAACAGTTTGTCCCCTAATACAAATGATTCACCCCCCAAGATAGTGTAGAATCCATGATTGATGCATTTTTTCCAAAACCACGGGCCATCCATGGGAAACCTTTTACCCCAAATTGTAATGGTGCATGGGTGGCATATGGTTTCCCCTAACCATGCACCCCCACTAGCTTTTAGTGCATGAGTATATTTATTATCCAAAAATTATGTTATAAATTATGGAACACCTGTTTTATGTTTCATAAACTCATATTCATCTGTAATATGACTTGTCCATACTTTTTGTCTCTAAAAGGTTATTTAGTATCATCCAATCTCTTGCTTTGGAGAATCATAGTTACTGAAGAAGATCTAATCCCAATATAGTAATTAGAGCTCATATTTTATTGTTTCATTTTCACTTCTCTTATCTCCTTTTAGATATTCATATAGAATCATGTTTTTATTAATGAAATCTCCCTTTTTATTAATATTGATTCTAGATTAGATTTATATGTTCTCCCCACCCTAGATTTTCATTTTTGTTTCCATTGTGGGTGTTGATATTTTGTTTTTTTATTACATTTATGTTTTTCCATGTGATATTTTCAATGCAACTGAAACATTTAATTACATGTATTATTTTATATATAATTAAATTGATTTATAAAACTTCTATATTAAATGATTTTATATTATAATTTGAATTGAATGGATATTGAGAACCACCCAACATTCTAAGAGAATTTGAATTTTGGGATAAATTTTAAAATGATTAAATGGATGAAATTATTTGAGAATTATTCTGTGTGAAATATATGATATTTAAATGATGAAAATATATTATTGGTATTATATTGAAAAATAATTAATTTATTAAAAACCCTTGTTTTTTGTTTTGATATTGAATTGTCATGTTGAAACTGCAAATTGAGAAATTCCATTGTAAATTAAAATTTATTTGAATTGTGATGAATTTCCCATTTTCAATTTATTGATTTAAGATGTGATATCCTAGGTAGTTAGTGAGTTATTTGGGAAATTAATGTATGGATATTGATACCCTATTAATGGATTTAAAATGGATACTCTTAAAAATAGAGTTTTCCATGATTATCCCAAATGGGATATTGATGAGTCCAATTTGGATTGAGAACAAGGTATATAACCACATGTGTTTCCATTGTCACTAATTTGAGGAGTGTGAGGATATAATATCCAAAAACGAATGAAGTATACAGAATATGACCATGTTTCGTGATATTTTGAATTTTATTATATTTTTTATTAAAATATATTAATTTTTTTTAGAGGACAAACTATTTATATAAATATCATTATATAAAATATTAGTTTAATAAATTTTTATTTTTTTCATTTCTATTGAAAAAAATCTTTCTTTTTTTCTAAATAAATAAATGTTATGTATGTGACTCACTATTATATTTAAATTGAATGCCTGATTGGTTGATTTATATAGAATCTATTATAGATGATTGGGTAAGAACATATTTAGATTTATATCCTAATACATATATTTTGTCTGTGTTTTTTATATTTTCTTATTCCATGTATGAGAAAAGGGAAAGAACCAGTTGAATATGGTGGAGGTTCTAGATAATTTGGACTATGGAGTGGTTATGGTGATTGTTGGAGGTGATGTCCATTTTTTACAGAGGGTTTGTAATGACACTTTCTTTGGGATGACATGGTACTTCCCTTTGACTTGTTTATCTATCATCTGGGATACTTTTTTTTTACCTATTTTACTTTTGGTACCAAATTATTTAGGGGTTATGAAATACCTAAATTTATCTTGTTGTCCTTCTACTGTTATCTAGAAAAATAATTCCATATTTATTCTTGTATGATGTTTGGTTCTTGTATCCAAACCATGGGGATCAAGGACTACCTTTAGGCTATGTCAAATATTGATATGGAACAAGAATACTGGGTTATTTCAGATTTCTCATGAAAATATAATATCAGCGCATAGATAAGATAAATTCCTTGAGGTTAATATGTTGTAGGTGATGTCCTAGTAGATAGGAGGTAGGATTTATGTTTCTTATATAGTAGTTATTAATTATCTTTTCTCCATTTTATATCATTAAATACTTTAAGCCACCATGGGTGGTGGGAAAAATTGACTTTGATGTGTTTTTTTATCAGTTTATTGTTTTTCACCTATGTGAATAGAGGGTTATAAAAATCATACACTATTGTATTGTGTATGATGGATTTTAAACTTTTTATTTTAATTTGATATTTTTCTGAGTTTCTTGGTTAATAATTTCCTAGTGTTCTGTTGATGGTTCATAATAACATAACTCCAAGATGATCATTAAACCGACCAGAGGAGAGAGTCGCTGATCGAACCTAGAAGGATAACCCTCGGATAAACTAGAATTTCATTCATATAGTAGTGTGTGTTGACCAATCAATAAATAAGGTAGACAAGCCCATTATTATTCATGAACCAATCGTGGAACATTGTGTGGATAAATCTATATATCGTGAAAAAGGGATTCATTTTGAGAAACCATCTTCTTTAAAATACAATAGTTATCAACAATATGAATAAAATCAATTGAAAGAAATTGATTTTATTTTTATTTCTTTGAAATTTATAATTAAAATAATGAAAAAATATTCTACCTTTAAGAATGATTGTCCTGTGGGATATAGTGAGATTTGATAGTGATGATGATGAATCCTGAGAGATTGGAGTGGAAATAATTCAAGTCCATTTTACTAATAAACTCTATACAGTGTCTATTTTTTGAAAAGAAAATTGATTTTCATAATCTCCATGATTGTGATAAGACTTTGACCCTAAATGAAAAAATATTTTCTAAGAAAGTATAATTTTCACATGAGATTGGGAAAATGATAATATTTGGGAACAAATATTTGATATTTTACATTGTGATTATATTCTTTCCTATTTTATTTTTGTAATGTTGAATTCAATTATTTATGAACAAGATAGAGAGTTAATGGTTGAGATACACCTGGATGGTATATCTTCATTGATGCATGTTATATGTTTTCTAAATTGTGGTTATGAGGGTTTTGTGAAAATTAATGTGATGATAGATTTGACTCATGGTATATATTAATATAATGGTTATACTAGAACAAATTCAGTTCTATAAGTGCCTTGTTGACTTGTATCCATTGTGGCCATGTTTTCCATTCAAAACTGGTTTACAATAAGCCACCTAATATCTATAGTTCATACGGATGAACAGTCCACCTTCAAAAAAAATTATTTATTTTCTTCCCCGTGTATTAGAACTTTATCATCATCACCTAAAACTACTATGGTTCATTCAGTTGATCCAAGAACAAATGGGTACCTACAATAGGCATCTCGAATGAATTATCTTCACATAGTAGAATAATCTCTAGAAGAAGTTAATAAGGGTCTAGTGACTTTGACATGTACATAACTATTTATATATCATTGATGACTTCTTTATTTGATACTAGTTCATCTCACTCATTCATATCATCCCACATTTTTTTAAAAATGACCCTTCTAATTTAAATTTTATCTTTTGTTATGAATATTACTATACCATTCAAGAAGAATAAATTATAGGTTCTTCAATGTCCTTATTGTTTCACTTTATTAGAGATTGATCTTACCTATAATTTTATGGTCCTTTACATGAAATATTATGATTTAAATATTGGGATGGATTGGAAGATAGTTCATCATCCCTCAATTGTTTGTTATCATTAGAATGCCTCTATTACCATTCCTGATATTGTGGGCCATTTCATTCTAGGAGAATAAGACAAGTGACCATGTGGAGCAAGAAATTCCATTATATAGTTTGGTAGCATAGTATCGGTGTTTCCTTTTGACATAGAAATAGAATCTGTTAAATATGATCTCCCTTTATATTATGTTAAGTTTCCCAATATTTTCCTTCCATTTTATCTAGATTTAAACCATAAAGAGATGTTGAGTTTTTTAATTGATTTAGTACCTAATAACCAACCAGAATTTCTTCCTCTCACCAAATGGAATAAAAAGAATATAACGATTTGAATTATATACTGGATTATTTTGTTGAGTATGTATTTATAATCATCAGAGTCACATTGGGAAAACCCTATTTTCCTTTCTATGAAATATGATACTGAAATTCTCATATTATTTGATTATAGGATGATCGACCATGATAGGGTAACAAAAAAATTATATTTTTTCATTGATAAATGATTTGTTTTACAATTTTATAGAGTAGAAGTTGTTCTCTAATATTTATATTTAGTTTTACTACCACTGTTTTCAAGATTGAGAAGATGACATTTGGAAAAACAAATTTAGAGGAGGTATGTGCATTATGAATATCAATTAATTCAATTTTTTATAACCAATTCCCCACCAATATTAATAAATTTAATGAAAATAATATTTCATGGGTATCTTAATATGTTTCGGGAGATCTTCATGTTTGAAATTATAGTGAAACAAGATTCTCATATATATATATATATACTATATATCTTAACAAGAATATTCATTACATAACTCAAACACATGCCTAAGGAATATCACAATTTTGTGCCGTTAGAAATAAATAACATGATATTATGAATTCATAAAATAACATTATTTAACCCATAAATATATTCAAATTCAATTCTCTTTATAGACAAAACCTACAGAAAACAATCCTTCATTAAATACGGAACGGAAAAATAAAATGTTGATCATTGATATTACAACTATGCCCAAATGACTCCAATGACTCCCCAACATAACATGATTGTCCTGTCCTTGGAGGCCAGGTTCAACCAGATTCCCCGAAGACACGCAGTCCCCACCCTGGGTCCCACCCACATGCCTGGACGAGTTATATTAATAATTAATTTCTCTACAAGCCAACACAGTTCCATTCATAGTCTGCTTTGTCCTCACTCACACACACCCTGGGAGACTTCCCTAGAGGTCACCCATAATAATCCCTACTCCATGACAAACACACTTAAATGTGTAGTTTTAATTAGTTTGGCTCCCAAAAAAGAAGGTTCACCTTGTTGACACGAGTTATATCATTTAGTCATTTTACCCATTATCAATCTGGGGTGTTACATTAACCCCCATCCCCCTTTAGAAGACAATGTCCTTAATGAGGTCCCTATATATCAACCTAGGCATTGCACTTCACTTAATGCTCAGTACAACCTATGATATCAAATGTGAAAATTGAGACATGGTGACAACACAGACTCCCTTCCATTACAAGGTCGTTGGGTCCCAACCATCTTGGTAACACCTGTTTACCCACAGTCCTGTGGTCCCCACCCAAGGGCCCACCCATGTTCCTAAACAGGTCATATAACTAATTAATGTCCCCACATTCCAACACATGTCCTTTCTAGTGTGAATTCTCCTCACATGCACACACCCTAGGAGACTTCCCAAAAGGACACCAATCATAGTCACTACTATAGGCCAAACATGTTTATCTGTGGAATTCAAATCATGTATGCTCCTAAAAAATAAGGTGCACCTTGTTTACATGAGTCATATCATTTTGTCATTTCATACTTTATCATTATGAGGTGTTATATTTGATACAAGATTAGTGTAAAAAGGGAAATAAATAAAAATAAAATTACTTTAATGGAATGAGACAATGAACATAACATTTCAAAACCATACCATCCATATTAATGATTATAATCATGAGTCAAGTACTAGGGTTTTTAAATTTATGATGTATGAATCATGAAGGAATAAAATAATATGATCCATGAGAGCATAATAGAGGAATAATACATAGTGTTTTTTCACACTCAAAATAATATAAAAGTTTATGTCATGGCTACTCACTAAAACATTAATAACATATTTGTCTAGGAATAATCATTTTTAACTACTTTTGGCCTGTGATGACCTCATGGGTACCCTATTTCACACTTGTTCTAACAACATTTGTACTTACATCATGATTTTGATGACCTCTCAAGTCCCCCCTTTTAAGAATTTTTGAACCACATGTGTACCCTTTTACCTCATAGAACATATTACTTTACCCAATCCATTTTAGAGAGGTATATTTACAAATCATCACATAATGAAATAATACACATGCATGCCAAAATATCATAAAAAATTATCATTTGACAAGCATTGAAATTAAATGGATTTCATAAACATTTCATTATATCATATTATGTAGAGAAGTGACTGATTTCGTAATGATTTCATCATTTCATCACGTCATTACCTATGAAAAATAATTGGGATTCAATTTTTTTTATTGTGGTATAACCCGTTGAATGGAAAATAGGTTTCATTAAAAACATTTCATTATAATTATAGATCATTTAGTGAATGATTAAGAATTTTATAATTAGATCATAATAAATGTTATGAATAATTATCATAAATGGATTTCATAATAATTATAAATTTTTTTGGATGATCACATGGAACATTTCATTGAGGAAAATTACATTTGTGTTTAAATTAAGATCTTAAAACCTACATCATTTTGGAAATATTTTTCTATGAAAATAAAACTGAAAACCATTAATTTATTATTCAAATTTAACTTAAAAAATATCGTGATGAAAATATCAATTATTATTTTATATAATATTATTAAATAAAAATAGATTGTAAACATTGTTTATAAAAAAAATTAGAATTAAAAGGTTTTTATACAGAAAAGATGTCTTTTCGTAAAATATGGTTTTTATCTATTTAGTACCTGAAGAGAGGAAAATGAGGGAGAAATCTACTCTCTTATAATAAATAGAGGAGGATAAAATTCAATAGTGTTTTTTATAGTTGGGTTAATGACTTTTACCATCAGAATAAGATACCTAAACCATACCAAAAAAGATTGTGATTGTAACCTAAAATATTTACAGCTTTGGAAAGTTCGAATTGTAAACGTTGGAAATGAATAAAATTAAGTGAAACTTAAGAATCTATTATATAAAATAAATCCAAGATATTACACGTCATAGGGGCTTTGTATACACTTTATAAAATAATATAGGTCAAAAACATGACCTACGTCTCAAAGAATATAAATTGAGTAAAAACCCCTTACCAATTTGGAGTATATTTAATAGTAAACCCCATGAAAGTGATATCCTAAAATTGGTATTTAAATAACTATAATCTTATCTAGTTTCATCACTATATACAATCATGGTAATTATATACAATATATGTAATAAACATTAGTAGAACATGCCATGTTTGTCATAGAAAAATATAGGTGAGACTAAAATATACTAAAATAAGTCTTGACTTCCCTCATACAATTCCAATAATACTTTATAATAGATATATGATTATTATATATATATTAGATAATAACATTCATATATATATATATATATTAATATATATGTTTTTATGACCTTTTATTACTTTTTAACTGACAATTCCATGTTAGAGTCTTGATTCAGGCAATGGCGTCTTTGTTTTTCGTGTATGTTTTAATTACTTATTTTTTGAAATCATACATTAATAATGGTTTCATCATATCCATAACATTAACCATGATATGAATTAAATTTATAATAAATATATACATTTTTTATCAGTCCATAACATTTATAAATAAAAAATGAAATTCATCGTTCATGAAGACAGTAGGCATATGTACACATATATATTGTTTCTATTTTATCGATAGACTAAATTTAAGAAACATAAAGAATATATCACCATTATATAATTAATAACATATAATATACATTATATATATATCATATAAATTACATATATATTTATTGAATATATCCTTATAAACTCCTCTATAATGTGTTAATGAATCGCATCGCTTCGTGAGGGGGTAGTCCCACACAGACACGAGTGACGTTATTGTATACCAAAAAAATAGAAATCATTAATGTATGTTTGATATAATAAAATCCATAATAATTATAATATCATAAAAACATATATAAACAAAAAATATATCATTATATGCAACTTTGATATGTGGTAATGGTAAAACGAACAACGTCAGTTCGTGAGGCAGTAGTCCACTATACACAATAATGTTTTTTTCATTTATCATTTTATGGAAGTGGAATGGTTTTAATATAAAAATATAACATTGAAATATATTACCTCTGATCTCAGAGAAAATTTATCATTACCAAATGAAAGGGACGGAGATATTGGTCCCACCAATTATATAATTAAATCATACCTATGTATTCCATAATATCAAAAAACAATCATCATATCAAAAACCATAAAATGAAATGGGTTTCATATTCATTTAATCAAATCATTGCCTATAGAAAACTGACAAGTTTCTTAATCATTTCATCATTTAATTGTAGAATAAACAATGGAAAAAGAAACGAATTACCTAATATTCTTTCATTTTATAACCAATGGAAGTGAAATGGTTTTCATAAAGATGATTCCATCATAAATATAAAACATTATAGGAAATAAAAAGAACGGTATGCTTAGATCATAACCCCAATAAAGAATATTTAAACCTCATGTTATTTAATATTATAAGGAATTTTATTTTAAAGATCACATGGAACATTTTTTAAGGAAAAATAACTTATCATTGAAAATCATTTTTAAAACATAAATATAATTAGAAATAAATTTTATTTAAATAAAACATGAAAACATATAAATGATTTTTTTAATGAAAATTAAAAACACATCTGAGGAAAATAACCATTACACTTTCAAAGAAAAAAATTTTAAAACAAAAAAACGTTTCAAAACATTTAAAATAAATAATTTTGAAAGAAGAAATGGTTTTTGACCAAAAATATTATTTTAATTAAAAAAATTTCTTTTGAAAAATTGAGTACAGTATTAGTGGAAAAATAAAGGAAACCATATACAACAATTTAATAAGTAGAGGAAAAAAAAATCATTGGTTACTTGATATATGGATCATACTATTTTACCATCGTAAGGACCATCATAAATAATCATGGTATAAAATTAGATTGTAACATAAAATAATTAAAAGTTTGGAAACATTAAATTTTAAGTCCCATTATGGAATAACATAAAAAGTGACATGAAATATTATGAGAAACACTAAAATAATTATATTACATGAGAATAGTTCATATAAACCCATAATCAAATAAAATTACTACATAACATGTTTGATGTCTCAAATAATATCAATTGAGACAATAATCCCTTTGTGATTTTGTATCTTTTGAACCATAAACCCAGTGAATTATATGTCTTAAAATGATATGTAAATACCAATAATTTTATTTTTTATCATCATAAAATACAATAATGGTAACTCTATAATACACATAAATTAAACATGGGTTGAATGTGGCATGTGTCTCATACAAAAAAAGGTGATATGGAAATCCATTACCATAAGTCATAACATTGTTCGTACAGGTTCAAGCCTCATGTAGTGTAAATTTAATTTTTATATACATATAACAAAGAACCATATACAAATATGTAATAAAATATTTTTAATGAATTTTTATTACCTATTTATTAATAATTTCATGTCAATGTCATGTTCTGGGTAGTAGCTAATTATTTTCTATGTATTGTTTGACTTATTATTAAAGGTCCCCTTACATTAATCATGTTTTCATCAAATAAATAACGTTAAAAATTTTATAAATATAATTTATATTCACTAAAAATATTTTATATCAACCCATAATATCTAGAGATAATAATAAAAGAAATGAATCGTTCATGGAGATTGTTCACCATATGTTCGCATAAACATTCTTTCCATTTTCATGACTAAAAAAATGTAAAAAGGTTTAATAATTTATCACCCCTATAAACCAATTATTAATAAATATATATAATATATATAGATTTCATTTATAAATATAAATTTATCATATATAAATTTCTTATATATTAAAAAATATATTCTTATTACCATCCATGTTAAGAATGAATGAAGAACTTCTCTTCCTAAGGTGGAAATATGTCATACACATGAGCGATGTTATCATTTTTCAAAAAAAATTCAAAACAGGAAGGATTTTGTGATAATATAATTTGATAAGAATTAATATATCATAAATATCATATATATATATATATATAATATCCATCATTATTTCTAATAATTAGAGGAGTTAATGGAAGAAAGAATAACATCAGTTCTGGAGGCATTTGTACGAAGTACACATGAATTATGATATGGTAAAACACTTTTATGGAAATATACTTGGTTTTAGTTCATGACTAAAACAAAAAAAACTTTTTAGTATATATAATATATTGAGGTTTTTATTTTATCATTGTATAATAAGAAATAATTGGGGAAGAGGTTGAAATAAAACAAAAACACTCATTGACGAACATTAACACTTCTTCATTTAACCTGCTTCGGTTTGAAAAAAATAATTACTAGGAATCCGTTCTTATAAAAACAATGTATTATAGGATATTAATTGGGATTTTCAGAGGTAATTTTTGTATGGTTTATTCGAGCCAAATTACATGATATGTTTGAAGATGTGAGGGGGTGAGCTCCTTTTTATAAATGTGAGTGGCATTTTTCTAAATACAAGAAGGAAATAAACATTTGGATGTCAATATAAAATAAAAAAACTCAAAAAATTGATAATTAAGGGGTTTTACTTATTACATGGTATTGAAACAACTCCACCACAAAAATCATACATTTAAAAAAACCCCAACTTCTACACTTCCTAATTTTTAACTTTTTGTTTTTCACTATAGTAACTAGTCTTTTATCATAGATAATTAATTCAATAAGAAAAAATTGAAATAATACATAATTGATAATTTGGACTAATTGATTGTATATTTTAAATGAAAATTATCAAATGAATATATTATGTGTTTAAAATTTTGTTTAACACAAGTACTTATAATGTGAAAAAACAACGCTTTAAACATAACCATGTTAATAATGTTTTTACTAATTAGGTGTCAATATATTAATTATAAAAGAATAATTAGTAAATTAATGTACTATATTAATTATATATGAATATTTAAAAATCATTTAAAATTACATCATGTTTTTAGTAATTTTTAAAAACATCATAAAACATCATTTATTATAAAATAATAGTAATCTCATTTTTGACTTTATTCATTAAATTTGTCTGTAAATAATATCATGAAAAATATGGAATTACAATATATTAATTTCACACTTATTTAAGATGATATATTCATCTAAAATTTTGATGTATGTTAATAATTATTTCACATTAAATCACTTTTAATTTTTTATCTTATCATTATATTATTTTTTTATTTACTAAATAAATACTACATTGTAGTTTCATAATCATTTATAGTAACAATTTAATCTCAAAAAACTAAAATAAAATATAATTATAAATAAACTCATTTATCATTTAATATAATATTTATCATTTATGATATGTTTTTCTGGATTCTATCCGATTGATTTGTAGAAATTAAATGGAAGAATGATTTCATTTATATATTTTTACGTAACAAATTATATTGGTCACATTCAAGTAAAATTATCCTATGAACATAATAAAATATAGAATAAGATGATAAGGGTACAAATATTTCTATCCAATGGGTGTTGGAAATTTGTTTAGGTCATCATAACCATTAACAAGATATTATAACCCACCCAATAAAACAATTTTTTCCTTAACCGTAGTAATTAATTTTTACGGTTTACAATATTCAATTTTGTCCGAAATTATGATGACCAAATTATTCATTATAAATTATTATCATTCAAAATTTGAACATATTTTTCCAACTTTAATTCACATATTATGAAATCATTAATTATAAGTTAATCCCGCATACAGGATGAAAAAAGGGGTTTTAAACCGAAAATGTTATGTTGTTTACAAATGTCTTATATCTAAATTCAATATGTATATTAATATAATGATTTAAATTTTATTATTTGATATAAAATTCAATGATAATTAATTTTAATACAATTATAAATAAAATTTATAATTGTAAATTAAATAATTCAAAATGTTATTTTCAATTATAATTCATTTTTATTCATTGTTCATAAAACATTCTCTTTCAAATTACAAAAAAGACCATAAAATGTTGTGTTTTACTATTTTAAGATATATTAAATTTTTTTTGAATTAATGGTATTAAATTGTTGAAAATTATTTTTAAAATTATTTATACATAATAACATGACGAAATGACTATTTAAATCAAATTTTATGGTCCAAATTGGATTTATTTTTATCTATTATATAGAAACACATAGTCTGAATGTGAAATTGTTTATTTAGTATGTAATATATTAGTTTTATTTTTCACTATTTAGTAAGAGTTATTTTATTAATATATTTTTATAAAAAAATCTTTTACATATAAAAATATATTTTTTGAAATATATTTCTTTTTATTTTTAAATAGTTGTTATTTTCATCTATAATACATTAGTGGGTTAAGTTATCATTATATATGTGTCAAACATATTTTCATAATTCATTTAGTCCTATTAATACCATCTATTTTAATGTCAAGGTGTTAATTATTATATTAAATATTAATATTTAAATATTACGTGACATTTCAATTAAACACAGTGTTGTGTGTAATAAACGATAATTTTTTTATTATTATAGCACAATATAAAATAAATACAGTGTGTTATGGAAAATATAAAAAAGATACAATTTATTTTAAAAATATCATATATTCTCGTGGTGTAATAGATATCATGGATTACACTAAAATTAAAGAGGATAAAGTGTGTCACTTGAGGGGAGTGAGAAAAAATTTGAGAGACAACTAACTTGAGCCCAAGACATAAAAATTTGATTTCTGGATTTGGTAAGTGAAATTTTTCATACAAGTGGTGTTAGAACATGGTATCTCAATTTATACCAATATAGTTTATTCTATTATAGAATGTTAACAACCATGAACCATTATGTAAATTTTGGCCTTCTTGTGTTTTGACGGGTATTACAGGTGGATTTCCATGGACTTCTCTAGGTTGGCTACCCGAATGACTACCCTCACTCAGAATTTGGGGATGTTTATTTTGGAATATTAGTGATCATGTTCATTCAATGAGTTGAAATTTATTTTTTCTTATATGATGTTGATGAAACATCCATAGTCTGGAATGGGCTATGTGGTACTTTATGATACATCATATTTTGTTTTTTTTTGTTCCTTTGAAGGGTGGTCAAATTATTTCCAATAACATCAGAGAGCATAGGCCACAAGAAATAAATTACCAAACCAATGATTTAACACTAATGCCTATGACTCATGTTCTTAATAGTTAGTGACAATATCATTTCATATAATAGTTTACTATTTATTCCAACCACAAAAATTATTACATATTTATTATCTCTATAAAATTAATCCTTCCTCAAAGGCATTGGGTGGAGGACTTATAATATTTTTACATCAACATTTCCAATAATCCTGAGAACGGAAATGTCTTTTATGAATATTTGAGAAGAAAACATCTGACTAGGCCCAAAATTAATAATCATATGTATGGAGTTTGAAGGATCTCATTTCCCAATTGCACCTGGGATTCTATGATAATGACTTTGAGGTGATATTTACAACTGTTTACTTGACATCCTCTCATCTTGAGATTATTCATCAGGATTATCTACATGTTTCTGAGTTTTGTGTAATTAGAGAATCTATTCATGGTTGGGACACTATCATTTGCTGATATTTACCTACATAGGGTTTTTTTGTTTCCAAAATAGTTATGATATTCCATATTCCATGGAACAGTATGTAATAAGATACTTTCATAGCTCTCCTTAGGTGGTACAGCTGGGTACCATTAAGTTGATCTATGATTTGTAGTGATTAATCTTATGTCTAGTAATGATATGAAATATCACTAAATTTTTTTACTCTACTATACTTTCAAATAGGTCATGGTCGGATACCAAAAAACTTATGTTTTTCTTTATTCCCTCCCTTTTTCTAATTTTATGTGAGATGAACTTTCTATAGACTATTTAGTGGGTATTACTCGTACCTCTTAAAAGAAGAGTGTGACATGGGTTGTGATCGATTAGATTAATTAAATAGCTCACATTATACTCATCCATGATACAACCAATGTTTATGGAATGGGAACCCTTTATGTGGAGGATGTCTTTATGTTTCCTAGTGTTCCATTTGGGATATTCATTGATATGAATCCCCAGGTAACATCAAATTTTTTAAGAGGCCTCCTGGAGGGAACATGATCTGAGGTGATCTTGATAATGGAGTATCATTAGTAGATTTATTTCCAAATAGAACAAAAAATATATATTTTAGAAGACATGTTGTGTTCTTGAATTCTAGAAATTGGTGGATCATTGGATGGCAACTTGGAAATAGTTGAGTTATTATACAAAAATTGTTAAAAGTCTAAAATAAATATGGAACATGTTTATGCCTTTTGTGTCTGGAATTTTAAAAGTCCGTTATGTTGGTCATATATTGGTTAATCTTAATTAGTTATAGCACAATTTTTCTAATAGATGTTATAAATTATTCAGTAGATTCATTAGAGAATGTGATTGCACAAAGACAATGGAAATCATATTCTCACCATTATTGGAGATAATTGGATTTTTTAGTTGCTGATCGTATGTTCTTGAGATTTTTACCTTGAATGGGTAACCAATATCATGGGAAATACAGAAATATTAACCCCTGGTTTTTGGGACCTTTTAGGTTAGAGATAATGTGTTAAAAGTGTCTTAATGATTATATCACCCAACATTGTTGACATTGATAAATAATGTGTTCAATGTATCACAACTACAGAAATATCTTTCTTACTTCTCTCATGTTCCATGAAATGTGGATCTTGTTGTTGAGAATGATAATACATGATGGATAACCCAATCGGGATAGTCTATTCTATGAAAATGGGAATTCAATGGAGTTTGTGACCTTTGTTCCTTGTTCAATGAAACATGGCTATGATTCTCTAATGAAATGAGAGATTGAGGCACTCATGAAAGTGAATTGGAATCACATCTATGATATAAAAACATCATGATATGTTTTCAAGGGATAAAATATTTTTATTTTCTAGAGATTGTAACAATTATTCATTTTTTATAGGTATTCCTTGATAGATGTTTTAGTCTCCATGACATTTGGTCTTCTATTATGGACCTACTACGATATTTTGGAATTTCTCTTAAACTTATTAGGTTGTTAATGATTGTAACATGGTTTACCCAACCCATGCCCCATTATGAAAAAATTAACCCTCAGGATTGTGGATAATGCATGGTTGGAACTTAGATTCCAAATATTTCCCCCACCCAAGGGAAACTATATACCCCAATGAATTGGGGTGTATGAACATTGTATAGTTTCCCCGGATCAAGTGACCCATCAAGCTAACTGTGTGTGATATTATTAATTATTCCAAAAATTGATTTCAAATTCCATAACCCTCTGTTTAAGATTCTGAATCCCCATGTTCATCCTTAATTTGATAGTCAATTCCTAGGAAACTCTCTAGAAGAAATTTTATCTCATATAACCTCCACATTTGGAAAATTGATGGGTAGTGAGAGATCTTATACCTATATAGTAATTGGATCTCGTATTTTATAATTTATTCTGATCATCCCATATATCATTCTTAGAGTTAACAAATCTTCAATGTTTCAGAAGGATCTAATATCCATTTTATGGATGATGGTTTTATATATGATTATTACATCTTCTTGTCTCTCGATTTTCATTGTCATTTCCATCGTGGGAGATAATATTTTGTTTCCATGATTAAAGGTTGGTTGTTTAAAATGATATATTCAACAAAATCGAATCCCAGAATTGTATTTTGTGTTTGAAATAGATTTGAAATGATTTATAATACCCCTATTCAGTATTGTTTTATTATTTAATATAAATGGTATGGATTTTGAGGGAACCCCATAATACTAATGGAATTTTAATTGTGGGGTAATATTTCGAAATGATGGAATTGAAAAAATGTTTTGATAATTTTTTTTAATAAAATGCATTATATTGATATGATGAAAATCTATTATTTTTTATGAATATGCATAAAATAATGAAAATAGCATGTTTTGGTTTTCAAATTGTATTGGCATATTGATACTAAAAATTTGTTAATTGTTTTATAATTAATGATTTATTTGAAATGAGATAATTTGAACATTTTTTATTAATTGATTAACAACAATAGTTCATATATAGTTAACGGGTTATTTGTATAAGCATGATAGTATATTCATCACCTTGAAATTTATTGTTGTTTAAAACCCTCACAAAAACCTAATTTAACATTATTATCCTATAAGGGATGTTAATGGGCCATATTCTACCTAATCTATATGGATGAGTGCCCAAATGTTGTTTGTGGTCAGAAATATGAGTTGTTTGTGGATCCTATAGCCCAAAATTAATGTAATACAAAGATGATGAACATGGTTTTTGTTATATTTAATTTAATTATATATTCGATTTATTATAAAACAATTTTACTAAGGGAAAATTATTATATAAAATATTTTGTATAAACTGATTATTTATTCCATGTTGGAAATGATTTAATCCATTGAAATAAACCCATTTTTTTAATATGAAATTGATATGTATATCATACCTTGTTTTATATAAATTTAAATCGTAATTGGATTATAACTATACAATCTATTATGAGAAGACATGGTTATGCCCTACTAGGATTTATAGTTCCCACACAACTTATTCCATTGGGAATTTTTATATTTACATATTCAAGGTTCAAGAAAATGGAAAGTGCTACTTACAAGTGGTGGATGATCATGATAATTTGGAGCATGGAGTGCTGTTAGTGAATGGTTCACATTATTTACAAATGGTATATAGGTTTTTTGGACTTTTTTTAGGATAATGCATTGGGTTTCTATGAGTTATTTGTCTATATTATAGGGTATTCATTTACCTATTTGCATTATTTTACATTCTCTATAAGTCATGCTGATATTTTGACATGTATCAAGTTTGAATTCTAGAGGTTTTTTTAAAATTCATTCACAATATATTCTTGAATAATTCCATGTTCTTGTCTCCAAAAATGTGGGGATTCTAAAATACCTTTGATATATATAAGTGTCACCTCGTGTATCACAGTACTAGTGTATTTGGGATTGTTTTATGACACATAATTTATCTATGTCACCATTGATGTAGTTTATAACAATTTTTTCATTTAGTGTATATATTCTGTAACATGTGGCTTTATTTAAATAATGTGTAAGAATGTAATTTTACAATGATTGTTTATATTAATTGTGACTATCATCATATTTTAGGAGGATACAAGACAAATTTATTCATATTTATAGTATGTGACAACTAGGATATTCTTTATATTATTTTTGATATTAATGTTATTCTGATTTTGGGAAATGTAGAGAACATCTTTATAAATTTCTCATTCCCTAAGATTCATAATGTTTACCATTTATGGAAGGGATTATGTTGAGATTTTGATGAGGTTTTATAGATTAACGTATTATTCTACCATATGATAATTTATCCATATTAGAAGAAATTTTATAACAATTAGGTTTCTTATAATAATAATAAATTGAAGGACTTACATATAATTGTTTTTTGAATCTTATGATCAACTAGTGTTTTAAAAATGAGAAATTAATCTTCATTTCATAGAGTAATAGATGTAGTGGAAATTGATCAATTCACAAACCAAGATTAATATTTTGTTTATGAATCATAATTAAATTATATAATTATATATTTTTGTGAAAACACATCACCCATAAAAATGATATTATAATTAAAATGATATAAATTGACCATTATTTCTAATGAGAGATTTTTCATTTAACCACGAAACAATATAGAGATTGGATCACGTACCAATTTTGAATGTGCTGAGTGTGACTTTGTTTTTTTTAAAAATTCCTAATACCCACTCTCATCCTTATGACAATGGATCAGTCCCTTCGCTCAACAGATGGTTATATTCTCCTGGTTTTCCGATTATATTCATTTGAAGAAGCTACTTCCTTACACAAATGGACTTCGGTGGCACAATTTTTGGTAGATAAACCTCCCATTTCACAGTTCCAAATTTTATCAGTAGTAAGGGTTTAAAAGCACTGGTCCAAATCATGTTGATGAATCACTAATATTTCAATATTATCCTCACCTACAATGAAATGTTTTTATCTATCTGTCTTAATCTACTAGATTTGTGGGTCGTTGGATTTTCTATCTTTTCTAGTGGTCGATAGTAGTGCACCTCATGAACGAATCTCCTCACGTGGTGGTCTGGATTAGATTTCCTTATGTTCTTGTCATATTCCATAATCCCTCCTTTCATAAAAGTATCAGGGATTCCATTTATGAGTCACATTCCAGATATGTTCGAACCCTACAGATATATGATGAATTAATTATATCAATTTTTATATACATGTACCTCTCTCCCTCTCCACCGTCATAGATTCGTCTCTATGTTAAAGGATCGACCAAATTGAGGATGTTGATTATTTATCCAACTTTTACCCACAACTGTTAATCTTTTTAGATCCATGATCATTCCTTGTCAAAAATCCAAAACCATGATTCACTTCAGTCAAATACATGGAGAATATATTTCAAGGCTACATATGCTCCTCTACAACTAGAACATGTCATGGTTTCTGAAGTGGTTATAAATGTGCCTCCTGTAGAGACAACATTGGATGCACCGTCATGATTAGAATCCATTCCCTCTTTAGTACGACCACTTTTTAGGTTTCATGCCCCTTGTGAATTCCTAAATTATTATCACTCCTAGGTGATGGATCCCTTCGAAACGATAATTATTTTTAAACACATAGTTCGTTCTCATGATGTCACATTTAAAACCGATATTTGATCCTCCATGTAATGAAATGGGAAAAAATCAATGGACTGCCTAGTGTACACTGGGTATAGGTATAGTGTGTTATTACATGCATATAAGGATAAACCTACATCTAATTCTAAACCTTATTCCAAATAGATTACCACTTGGATTTTATCATTCAGATCAATTTGTGTTGATTCATTCTCCTTCCTCTAGTAGTGTATGAACTAGGGAACGTCCCAAGACTTCATCCACTTTATTGTCTTCTCAGATCAAATTCCTTCAGTTTTCTGGGTCCAAATCGAGATGACTCTGTTTGAAATTACTCTTTTCATTATTTATAAGACATGAGTCTTTGGGATCAGGAGAAAATGGAATTACATTCCTACATATTCTGTAATAACTATATTTAGATGGTGGAAATTTTTCATATGAAACAACATGTCTCTATGATTGGAGGCTTTTCCCAAAGTTTCTACCTTCGTAACACTTTGCGTGGGGATCATTTGAAAAACTATATATGGTTATTCTAGGATATCACCTTTTAGGTATTCATTATTGATGAATCTAATCATCATATTACTATGATTATCAACAGGGGTCTCTTCTCTAAATATTTCTCTTTAATTTATATCAATTTTGAAGCGTTCACAACATATTCCCTTTGGTTTAACCCAGAGGTGTTCACCAAAGGTGATATAATCCTATCTGTTAGGTGAAATTTCAACACTATTATGGAAATGTCTAAGAAATGGGTGGAATGGATTACCCATGTTAGGATTGTTAGGATTAGTTTATCATTATCATTATATGTGGGATTGTGGATCTAGGTTTCTCTAGGGAAAGTTTACATGATGTAATAACATAAGGGTTTCATTTATAACCAAATGTTGGTTGGAATATTTTCTTATAAAACATTATGACATCTTAGAGATCCAAGATAAAATAACTAATCACATGGTACAATCTATTTTGGATCATTATCCAATCCTCATAAGTTTATCTCCCAATAGACTGGCCATCGGTCACTTCATCTTTTCCAAAAGGTGGTCCTCAATGCCGAATTAGAAATCATTGGTCAGTTCATCATTGATTAAACCTATTGAATGGAGATCATGGATCATGTCACCCAACAAACTAAGAGCTCTAAATGTATTTATTTAGTCATGGAGTGGTCATAATCACTATAATTATATTGATCTAGATTTTACAAAAATGCAATTGAGTTCTTTTAAGTCCCTCTAGAAGAAAAATGGTATTATTTAATTTTCATCAGACTAAATATTTTGAGTATGTAGCATTGTAAAACGCTTCATTAAAAAGAGTGAACCTAATGCTAAAATTTTATAGTTACAATGATAAAATAGAGAGATGAAAATTCATGATTCTTTTAAGCGTGCATCAATGAAATGATCGGTAGAGATAGGATTATCATTATCATAGATGATTGTTGATGGGAAGCCTAATGGATTTTCTATTCTATTAGATTACTTCCCTCATGTTGTATCCTTTTATATTAATGACTATTTCATGATATCCCTAGATGATTATAAAATACGGGAAGTAAATATCTCCCTTAACCAAAAAAACCCCGGTCTAGGTAGGTCTTTATCTTCCTTCTATATTACATCATGAGAACTCATTATGGAGGATCTGATGGAATAAATTATGGATTATTTCAGGGGGGTGTATCCACGGGTGGTTTGTTCTACCACACACACTCTTATCCCTAAAGTGACCCAACCCCACAAAACCAATTTAGGCCAATTATCATGTCCAACCTTTCTACCATAATTTAGGATACTTTCCTCAACAAGTGTTCGATTTACTACCTATATGAATGGGTTTATAGGGAGCAACAAAAATGCATCAAATGTTGTTCAAATCAAACCTCTTTTGGAATTTCCCAAAAAATAAAATAGTCACTCAATAAAATGACCCATGGATCTAGTGTATTAATGAAAAATTATGTGTCATACACAAAACTAGAAATTTAATTATTTTAATTATTTTATTTGTTTCTATCCTCTTTCGGATTACGGTCTAGTTTGGGTTGAATGATAAAATTTTCATGCAAAAAGGTGTCTTGTGCACATGTTTCACATGGTTAAGAGTAATTGTACAACAATCTTTCATGACGTCTTGTCCTTGGAAGAGTTCCATTTGGCACAGATGGAGAACTATTTGCTCTACGGTGCACTATGTAGTATGTAACTGTGTGAGGGTTTTCTAGCCATGGATGTGGCCAAAATATGGATAATGCACACCTTTGTATATTGTGCACGAATCATATTATTGATCATCATTAATATTATAAAATATTAATAAAAAATAAAATGTTAAAAAATTGAAATAAAATATAAACGAATGTTTTAATGATAATAATAAAATTAAAATAATTTTTAAGGGATATTTTATCAAGGATAATACTATTATTATTATCACTGTTATTATTATTATTATTATTATTATCATTAGTATCATTATTTTTTAGGTTATTATTATTATTATTATTATGTTTATTATTATTACTATTATTATGGTTTTAAAAAATTCGGCTGAAAGAGAATCCCCCTTACCCCACACCCTTGTGCAGCCCCCTCCCTCCATCTCCTAGCATCACCCCACCCTCCACCACTCTTCTTGTGCGACCCCCCCCCACCAGTAGAAGACATCTACTTCACCACTATATCTCAATCGCCAACTCCTACATGCAGTGACCTACCCATTTCCCTATCTCTACTCTCCCATCACACCCGGTTGAAGCCCCTCCCTCTTGCATGACCCCTGCAAGTCAAGGACCTCTAGCTTGCCGCTCTTCCATCTGGCAACTTTTTTGTCCCCGGTTTGATGTGCAGTACCCTATGGTGATTATCTTCTCCCATTATTTGGTGTTTTTTCTCGCTCTATTGTTCTTTATATGGTTTGGCCAAGCCCTGATTCTTTTTAGGGGCTTTATTTTGGTTGAATCTTGGCAATTATGTGTCATTGTCCATATTGTTGATCATACTGGCCGCAGATGATGAAGGAAACATTTTTTTCTTTGGTTTCTCAGTACGATTCCATTGATTTAATCAATGTGTCTTAATTTTAATTAGTTAATTGGTAATATTTATGGTTTTGATAATTTATTTTGGGTTGTTGGGTCATTGGTGTGGTGCTTTGAGTTATTGGTAAATTTTTTTAAAGTGAATTGTGTCCCGTTGATATGGTTTTGAGCTGCGGTTATCAAGAACAATTATATCTACATGAATATGTAAGACATATATATATATAACCTCATTTGACATATTCCATCATAGTGTGGGGAATATGTGAAATCTATGGGTAATTATATATATATGTATAGATGCATGTTCTTGTAAGTGAAAATGGTTAGTTAGGGTGGTCGTCATCAATGACATGATTATTTGAGGTGGTTCCTCGATGCCTAAGACTTTACATTGAATTATTCAATTTCATTATAATTTTATAAATATGTTTTATATTTATGTAGTATAATTATAATCATTGTGATATGGTTGTGATGGTTAAAAATGGATCTATAACTTTCTTTCCTAATTTTTATAAGCTTTCAACATGTTTTTTTTATTGACAGTTGCTCTTAACTATTTTTAGAAAATCTATTATGATTGTTTTTCTCAATCAGTACTAAATGATATATCTTTAACTGTGGACTCTAAAATGATTTTTTGTGTGTGGATGGTATTTTAGCAAGTGTTAGTCATGCATATTAGTTGTGAAAATTATTTTGAATAAATATGGGTACATGTATGATTTTTAATATGATAAATTACAGGATATGGTAAGATATGAAGTGCATGTGTTCTTTTGTAAAATTAAGGTTAAATAGAAAATTGACTTTCATAAATTGGTTGCTTCAACTTAGGAATGTTTTTTTAAAGTGTGGTTCTTTGGTTATCTAGTTAGGATATATAATGGATTTTAATACATAAAAGTGTTGGCTAAACATGTTTTTTAAAGGGAATATATTCCTTGTAATGTGTTTTTCACTTTGTTACATTTGTTGTAAATAAGGTGTTAAGGATTGAATGAATGACAAGGAGTGTCAATATGTGAATGACAAAGGAAGTGATGCTGGTGATGATGATGATTGGAGAATGACCATGGTACTAAGAATCTTTTCACTTAGGAGAATCATTAAGTGGCATAAGAGGTAATGGTTGAAACATTCTCCATATAAATCAGACGATTGTAGATCTGATCTTATGTTCAAATAACTTGTATCAAGAAGATAAAATGTCACAACATTGTTAGAAGTCCATCCACTGTCTTCATAATGCATGAGGAGATAAAGAAGTGTCATCCACTATCACTAAGTGGATGAGGAATGAAGAATGGATCCATCCACAACCTCTAAGTGGTTGAAGTGAAAAGATGAACCATCCTCAACTACTAAGTGGATGAAGTGGTTTGAAGAATACTATACACTATCTCTTAGTACACGAGGATTTGAAGATGATCCAACCTCATCTATGATTAGATCAAATAAGAACATTGATGATCAAGTGATTTATGATTAACGGTTGATGATGATACTTGAGAGATTCTTGGGAATTCAATCTCCTAATAGGAGAAGAAGAAGAGATGTTAAAGAAGATAGATGGAGTTCTTAAGAAGATGGATAGGTGAAGAAGAGGAAAATGGGATGATGAAGACATGTTCCTACTTGGTTATTTAACCAAGTATTCAAGGTGGAGCTTATGGAAAAAATATGCCACCTATTAGGCCAGCCTTAGGGCCTCAACCCAAGGAACATGTGGGACTATGTCACCATTCCCATGGAAAAACCGCAGAGGCTAGCCCAATAGCGGTCAGGCCATGTGTAAGCTCGATCCATGCAGTGGTCAAGCCCATGCAGAATGGGATCCAAGGGCGCGCACGTGAAGGAGCATAGTGGGCGCTAAGTGTGCCCGGAGGAGCATAGTGGGTGCTAGAGTGTGCCCACAGGAGAACCAGTGCAGGGCGGCGCTAGATGGGGGAGAGGAGTGATCTGGAGACAAGGAGGTGCGAGATTTTTGTTAAACCGCACGAAAAAACTCGGCGCGTTTCGATGTGGGAGGAAAATTTTAAGACGCGGATATAATCTACACCGTCCATCCGATCATGCGTTTGATCTGAACCATCCGATGCATCCGCGACACCACGTCATAATCATGACCTTTCTAGATAATTAAACGCTGATCCAACGGCCGAGGTGACGAACCAAGTTTTTCTTCAACCTCCTGACACCCGAGCTCCACCCGACGTGAACCAGTCGTCGTCGCCACTACCAATCCAACCTAATTGACTTCCTGAACACTATTGAAGCTCATATCAGGTGCATGATGATCGTTTTGACGAATCGAACACATGCATGTGTTAAAAGATGCATGAATGAAAAAAGTTAATGAATTCGAACTCAGCTGAGGAAAACAGAGACTCTGAGGCCATGTGGATCCATGCGAAATTCATTCATGAGAATCAGGTATACGATCTTGAATCCATACACGAAGAATGTATCCCACGTTTGGAAAAAGGAAACACCCGAGATACGCAGAAAATATTGAGCGTGGGTTAAATGTTTTTAAAGAACCGAATATCTCGGTTATTCGAAGGAATAAATCTCGGACGATTCATGGATGGATATTGTACATTCTCTTCCTATAAGAGGAGGACCCGATTCCATTAAGGGAGCTGCAGATCACTTGTGAAAAATAGAAGTCCCACGAAGCTCTGAGCAATGCTAAGAAAAGCTCCGTGCAAAACCTGCACAGCAGAACATCCCAGATCCACCTGAGGCATCGAGAGTTCCTTTCATGCAACCCTCATGCAAAAGAAGAAATGAGGAGGCCACCCTACGCACTCCCCTGCGCGACAGGGAAGAAGATGGTCCGTGCGTGCCCGCTGCCCGCAACACTTGCGCGGTAGCAAGTTGGCCACAACCCATGCGCCATCTGTGCCCGAAAATGCATGCGGTATGAGGAATCCACCGTTCCACCTATGCGGTAGGAGGGAGCAACTGTACCTACGTGGCAGAAGGAGTTTCCTCACCACCCACATGGTAAAATCCACTCCCACACCTTACGCGTTTGAAGGCAGGAGTTGGACACATCCTTGCCTGCCCTCCTTTGAAGTGGTGCTGAAGTGGAAGGCCACACCCAATTGGGTTTATGTGTGTGTGCACGGATTGAAGAAGTAAGGCCGTGTGTGCAAAGTGGAGAGGAAGGACACAACATATCTTTGTTGTGTGTGTGCAAGTGGACGAAGGTCACACCATCTTTGAGTGTGTGTGTGCAAAGAAACAAGAAGGCCGAATCCTTAGTGTGTGCACAAGTGAAGGAGGCGATACAACTTGTGTTTTCCCAAGTCAAGGAAGAAGATACATGCATTTCCATGCCTATATTAATAAGTGAACAAGTGGGGGAACACCTTGAGAAGAAAGAGAGAAGGAGAAATTTAAACTAAAGAACAACACACAATTTGGTGTGTGTGAGAAAGAATAATAGAGTGTGACTCAAATTATAAGGTGTGTGTGCTAAAATAGATTACACCCTTTAAGGGTTTGTCACACCAAGAAGAAAGGGGAGAGCATGCTTGCATTCATGCACAAGCACATGTAAACAATGTTTAAATCAAGGTGTGTGCATTTGAGAAGTCAAAGAACAAAGGTTCTGGAAGATATTTGAGATTCCATGCAAGTCATGCATGAAGATTCAAAAGCCATGAAATCAGTGCATGAAGATTCAGAGATTTCATGCACTCAGTGCATGAAGTTGAATTGAAGAGAGACTGAAGATAGACTGTAGTTAATGACATCATTCATTTCGATTTTTAGTAGTTGAGAAGACGAAGAAGATTGAGTGAGCATACTCTGTGCAAGAACATATTTTCCAATCATGATTCTTGTAGACAGAGGCCAGGTCATCCTTAGAAGAAGGAGATATAGCCCGAGCAAATAAGAGGAGTCTTGACACCATAAGTGATCAGAAGAAGTGATCAAGGATAACATACCTTAATCAAGGCTGTTGAAGACTCTTGAAGATCTTAATGAAGAAGAGTTACTCATGTGACTCGAGGAGCCAGGAGAAGACCCCATGTGAGACTCAGGGTGGAGAAGTCTTCAGTGGAAGCTGAAGCAGGCCAGTGGGACTCTAGTAACACTGTGGGATGCAGTATAAAGAACCTCATGTGGGACTCAGGAGAGATACAATGTGACTCTGTATCGACCTTTGTAATAGTAACCAAATTTTAGTGGAGAATCCATGTTGGGGCATTTAACCAACATGGAAAGGACGCAGGCCTTTGGAGCCGAACCATGTAAATCCTTGTGTCCTGTGCCTTTACATTTAATGCATCACTCAAGGAAAGGATGAGAGGTACAAGAATATTGGATCAAGGCCTTAACAAGACATAGATGTTTAACTGATAAAGAATCAATTTGTAAAAATTTAAAAAGAATCACTAATTCACCCCCTCCCCCTCTCAGTAATCACACTGATCCATGAACTTCAATTGGTATCAAAGGGAGGATTCCCTCTAAAATATCAAAGGGAGTCTTTATGAAATGCATATTGAGGAAATGAGCGAACACCCTCAAATGGAGATATCTGCTATGACTTAGATAAATATAAAGAAGAAACATGCCAACAAGATGAATAATGAGGTTTCTACTAATAGAGAAAAACCTTCTATTGAAGGTAACGTGAAAGACAAAATATATGACAATTCATTTTATCACTATTCTAATGAATCCTGCTCTTGCTATGATGATGATGGAAAAATCAATGATCTTCTAAATGCACTATAAATATCTTCCGAAGATAGTCCCCAGGGAAGTGGAAATTTGTATTTCTACAAGTATCCCCGATCTTCAAGAAGAAAAAATATAGCTAGAAAAAGAAGCCAATTCTATGGAAGATCAATTGGAAAGAAGGCTTGGCATAACCAACACTCTCACAAAGCTGTTGAAGGCCAAAGATGAAACCATTTCCCTTTTCAGTGAACGAATTGATGATGTCACTCAAGAACTACATTGAATCATTTGTGAGAAAGAATTATTTGAGATAGTGTTTAAAGAAGGTTTACATGTACTAGAAAAGGGTCATAGAGTTTCAATGGCTTTCAAAGATGCTCAACTAGATGAAAAAGTAAAAAAGATAAAGGATATTGAAAAATCAATGCAAGAAATGAATAAGGTTTATGAAGACCAGATAAAAAAACTGAAAGTGAATTGGGAAGGAAGGCTAAGATTTGTTGAGGATGAGAATAACTCCCTCAATATGAAATGTTTAGAAATAGAGGTGATATTGAAAAATCAGCAATTACCCAATGCCGAAACCTCCCAGTCAGCTGGAAGTCGAAATGTTGTATTCAAGTGTGCATTGATAAGGATGATTCCAAAAGAACGACATCCTCTAATGAAAGGGAAACATCTACCAAGAAGAAGGTACCATCCATCCCATCTTGTACTAATGATTCCAAATGTGTTTCCAAAAAAAGTGTAGGATGGAAGAATAACTCTAAACACGTATGGATGAAGAAGATGAAGAAAGAAGGCTCTCCTGAAAAGACACAACAATTCAAGAGAATGATTCAATAATCAGAAGAAGTCAAGAAGACAATATTTGTAGGTCAATGTTGGTGCTGCAACATGTATGGACATTGTGAAAAAGATTTTTGGTACAATCCTATAAATGAAAAAGAAAAAGGAAGCCCATGCAAAGGGGGAGTAATCCCGAGAAGAAGAAGCAACATCCACAGGTCTAGAAACATCTGTTTATTGCAATCAAATTTGGAATGTTTGATAACATCTGGGGTGTATGCACAAGTGGTCACTAGAATTATACATAACTATCTCATAATGTTTCCAAATCTGAAAAGAAGAGAATATCACAGAACCTGGCTAAGAAAGATGAAGTATCGTTGGGAATCCAGCAAAAGAAAGTTGAAAATACCCCCAAGAAGATTTTGAAAAAGAAAGAGAAGTAATTGGATTCCAAATCCAAGAATGGTGATGCATCCAGAAGGACCACCAAGAAAAAATTCTTCTACTAGGGAAAGAAATGTCATATTATGGATCATTGTAAACAATCCATGAAACTAAATAGAAGCAAACTGCAGTCAACAGGACAATCAATCTTGAAGAACAAGAAGGGATTGATTGAAAATAAGCTACCTAAGAAAGGTAACTTAAAAGCATCAATAGAACCATGAGGAACATCCAAATCTGAATCTTCACTTCCAAATGAAATATTAATCATCTGGCCAGAATATTTTGAAAGAATGAGAACAGATGAAAATAAGCATGCCAAAGCTAGTGCAAAATGATAACAAAATATGTCACATGAAGATGATGTTCTGTGTGTACGGTGCAATAAAGTTGGTCATATTAGTAATAAATGCATGACACTCATTCCAGCTCAAAACGAATTCTTCAAGAGAATGAAGATTGCACTAGGAGATTCTAGTGCTCAGAAGGCACTTAGTAAGCAAGTAGTCACACACAAAGAAGTTGAAGAGGTGTTAAGATCCACACTGGCACAAACATCATTGAAGATCAAATGTGCATGTATGAAGAATGGAGAAAGTGGAACATCTTGGTTGAGAGAATCTTCTCAACCTTGTTGTTCAAATGGATGAACCAAGGAGGTTCCATCTTATTCACTAATAACTAGTGTATACATGTGCTTAAATTTCAAGGAATTGAAGATGATTATCACTCTCAAATTGAGAATGGTATGGACATAATGGAGTGCACCCCTTGAGGGGGATCCAATCTATAGAAGATGATATTTTGATATTCATATCATCTTTTGAAAAATGTAGGTACTCTAATCACACTTTCATCCCTTGTTTTGTAATTGTATTTAACATGTCAATTAAGGGGGAGTGTTTGATTGAAGACAAACAGATGAAAGGGAGAGGTTTATCTTTGCACCTGAACATTCTAAATAGTTTGGTGAAGTATGTACAAGATTAAGCAATTCATTGATATATCTGAAAAATTTCAACCCCTTGAAGCCTAAGCATGATCCCATGTGTATAGTGAATTTTGGACATCATTGAATTCCTTGGTAAAATCACTCTTGTTTTCTACACTGGGTTATCCCAAGTAGACTTAGAGTTGATTTACTAAAGTATCTTTGCTAAAGTGAACATGTGACATATTCCCTCTCTTAGTTATTTTCATGATGATGCTATTCAATGGGAGGAAGAAATATTTTGAAGAGAACCACACCACACCTTTGCATTTGGTTTCCAATAAGGGGGAGAAAATCTTGGCACACATATTGAACCATTCATATGTGCTATGTTGATATTGACAACAAATAAAAAGGGGAGATTGTTGTGCACTGTGTTGAATTTTTTGTAAATAAGGTGTCAAGGATTGAATGAATGACAAGGAGTGTCAATATTTGAATGACAACGGAAGTGATGGTGGTGATGGTGATGATTGGAGATTGACCATGGTATAAAGAAGCATGTCACTTAGGAGAATCACTAAGTGGAATAGGTGGTAATGGTTGAAACATTCTCCATATAAATCAGACGATTTTAGAGCTGATCTTAAGTTCAAATAACTTGTATGAAGAAGATACAATGTCGCATCATTGTTAGAAGTCCATGCATTGTCTTCACAATGTATGAGGAGATAATGAAGTTACATCCACATTCACTATGTGGACGAAGAATGAATAAGGGATCCATCCACAAACTCTAAGTGGATGAAGTGAAAAGATTGACCATCCACAGTTACTAAGTGGATGAAGTGGTTTGAGGAAGACCATGCACTATCTCTTAGCACATGAGGATTTGATTATGATCCAACCTCATCTATGATTGGATCAAATAAGAACATTGAAGATCAAGAGATTTATGATTAATGGTTGATGAAGATAATTGAGAGATTCTTGTGAATTCCATCTCCTAATAGGAGAAGAAGAAGAGATGTTAAAGAAGATAGATGGAGTTATTAAGAAGATGGAGAGGTGAAGAAGAGAAAAATGGCATGAAGAAGACTTGTTCCTACTTGGTTATTTATCCAAGTATACAAGGTGGAGCTTATGCAAAAAATATGCCACCTACAGGGCCAGCCTTAGGACCTCAACCCAAGGCACATGTGGGACTAGGACACCACACCCATGGGAAAACCGGAGGGGCTATCCCAATAGCAGTTGGCCGTGTGTAAGCCCAAGCCACGCGGAGGTCAAGCCTGTGAAGAAGGGGCCCCAAGGGCATGCCCGTGAAGGAGCATAGTGGGCGCTAAGTGTGCACGGAGGAGCATAGTGGGCGCTAGAGCATGCCCGAAGGAGAACCAGTGCGGGGTGGCACCGGAGGGGGGAGAGGAGTGATCTGGCAACCCGGAGGTGCGAGCTATTTGTTAAACCACATGAAAAACTCAGTGCGTTTCGATGTGGGATGACATTTTTAAGATGTGGATCTAATCTGCGCCATCCATATGATCGCGTGTCTGATCTGAACCATCCGATGCATCCACGGCTCCATGTTATAATCCTGACCATTCGAAATCATTAAACGTCGATCCAACGGCCAAGGTGACAAACTGAGGTTGTCTTGAACCTCTGGACACCCGAGCTCCACCCGGCGTGAACCAGTCGTCGTGTCCCCCTACTAATCCATCGTGATCGACTTCTTGACCACTGTTTAATCTCATATCAAGTGCATGATGATTGTTTTGACGAACCAAATAGATTTATGCGTTAAAAGTCGCATGCATGCAACAAGATAAAGAATTATAACTCAGCCGAGGAAAACCGAGTTGCTGAGGACATGTGGATCCGTGCAAAATTCATTCACGAGAATCGGGTATACGATCTTGAATCCATACACAATTATTGGGTCCCACGTTTGGAAAAAGGAAACACCCGAGATATGCGGAAAATCTTGAGCATGGGTTGAATGTTTTTAAAGAACTAAATATCATGGTTATTCAAAGGAATAAATCTCATATGATTCATGGACAAACCATGAACATTATCTTCCTATAAGAGGAGGAGCCGATTCATTTAAAGGAGCTGATGATGACTTGAGAAAACAAGAAGTCCTGCGAAGCTCTGGGCAATGAGAAGAAAAGATCCGCGCACAACCTGCGTGACAGAACAGCCCGGAGCCACCTGAGGCTTCGAGAGTTCCTTTCGTGCAACCCCTGCGCAATAGAAGGAAAGAGGTGGCCACCATGCGCGCTCCCATGCGTGACAGGGAAGAAGCCGAGCCTTGCACGCCGGATACCCGCAACACTTGCGCGGTAGTATGTTGGATGCAACCCGCGCGCCCTCTGTGCCTGTGAACTCGTGTGGCAGGAGGAAGCCACCGCGCCACCTGCGTAGTAGGAGGGAGCTAATACACATGCATAGCAGAAGGAGTTGACGCACCACCCACACTGTAGAATCCACTCTCGCACCCTGTGCGATTGAAGGAATGAGTTGGTCGCATCCTTGCACGCCCTTCTTTGAAGTGGTGCTAAAGTGGAAGGCCATACCCAATTGGGTTTATGTGTGTGTGCACGAGTTTAGGAAAGATTCCGTGTGTGCAAAGTGGATGGGAAGGGGACAACATATCTTGGTTGTGTCTGTGCAAGTGGAGGAAGGTCACACCATCTTTGAGTGTGTGTGTGCAAAGAAACAAGATGGTCGATGCCTTAGTGTGTGCACAGGTGAAGGAGGCCATACCTCTTGTGTGTGAACAAGTGAAGGAAGAAGATACATGCATGTCCATGCATGTATGAATTAGTGAAAAATTGGGTGAATACCTTGAGAAGAAAGAGAGATGGAGAAATTCACACTAAAGAACAACACACAATTTGGTGTGTAAGAGAAATAATAATAGAGTGTGACTCAAATTAGAAGGTGTGTGTGCTAAAGCAGATTACACCATTTAAGGGTTTATCACACTAAGAAGAAAATGGGAGAGCATGCTTTCATACATTCACATGCACACGTAAAAAAAGTTTAAATCATGGTGTGTGAATTTGAGAAGTCAAAGAACAATGGTTCTTGAAGATATTTGAGATTCCATGCAAGTCATGCATGAATATTAAGAAGCCTTGAAATCTGTGCATGAAGATTCAGAGATTCCATGCCCTCAGTTCATGAAGTTTAATTGAAGAAAGACTGAATCCAGACTGTAGTTAAAGACATCATTCAACTGAGTTTTCTGTATTTTAGAAGACCATGAAGATTGAGTGAGCATACTCAGTGCAACAACATATTTTCCAATCAAGAATCATGAAGACAGAGGTCGGGTCATCTTTAGAATAAGGAGATAAAGCCCGAGAAAAGAAGAGGAGTCCTGACACCATATGTGATCAGAAGAAGTGAGAAAGGCAAACAAACCTTACTCAGGGCTATTGAAAACAATTGAAGTTCTTAAAGAAGATGTGCTACTCATGTGACTTGAGGAGCCAGGAGAAGACCCCCTGTGAGATTCAGGGTGGAGAAGTCTTAGGTGGAAGCTGAAGTAGGCTAGTGGGACTCTGGTAACACTCTGAGATGCAGTATGAAGAACCTCTTGTGGGACTCAGGAGAGATACAATGTTACTCTATATCGACCATTTTAATTACTAACCACATTATAGTGGAGAAACCATGTTTGGGCGTTTAACCAAAATGGAAAGGACGTAGGCCTTTGGAGCCGAACCTTTTAAATACTTGTGTCATGTGCCTTTACATTTACTACATCAATATGGGAAAGGCTGAGAGATACAATAAGAGTGGATCGAGGCCTTAACAAGCCATATAGGTTTAATTGATAAAGAATCAATTAGTAAAAAGTAAAAAAGGATCCCTGATTCACCCCCTCCCCCTCTATGTGATCACACTGATCTGGGCACGTCATAACGAAATGAGGCGCATTTGGAAGGGTGAGAATTCTTCGAAAATTTGGAAAACCAATATTGAGGATTTCCACATACTTTGAGAAATTTGAGGTAAGTTTTAGTATGTGATTTGCAATATGTTCCTAGAGTTTAGGCTTGTTGTTTTTTTGTATTTATAAAGGGTAATGTGATTACGGAGGGAGATCAGTGGTGGGATGTTGAATGTGTTTGAAGATGAAGAATAAGATTTTTTTAAATATGTTTTATTGATGAAACCTTACCACAATTTGAAATATATCACATGGATATCCCAGGGTACCTAGGTGAGAATAATTGGACTAGTACGCTAAATTATTTGAATGTGTTTCGTTTTGGTTTCGTCTAGAAGAATTTTTAATTACAACACTAACTATATGATTATTATGATTACAGACCACTAGATTAAGGGGGTTTCCCCAACTAGTGGTTCGTAAATGAAAACATTGATATTTTTGGTTTCGAAGACATGTTTTACCAAGGTACGAAGTTCTTAAGACCCCATTTGTACTACCTTCCTATAAGGATTAACCATGGTGATCTCTTATGAAATGATGTTTGTGAAATGATTTCCATTTTAGTTATTTCATTCTTGTTTTCGTCTTTGGATAATCCATGTTTTACAATTTGAACTATTTGCCTTTTGTTTTGGAATGTTAATGCATTCATGGAAACTATTCTAAAACTATAGTGGAATAGAAGAGATTTCCATAAAAATGTAAACATGTGGCATTAATTTGAAAATAATGAAATAAATTATTTTATTAAGTCTTATTTTTTATCTAGCATGATTGAGTTTTTTTAAAAGGCAAGAGTATGGGCGTTTTTCCATTGACATTTCTATTGATTGTGTCTACATTACGATTTCAGTTTCAGTTTTTTATTATGGATCGTTATTATAGCGAGAATGGTTTTATGTTAGGTGGTGACCCACATGGCCACCTGGATGTATGTTTTGCCGCACAATTTTATCTTATTTCAACATTAAGAATTTATTTGTTTTTCCAGTTTATATTCACTTATTTTTCATTTTCTTTTGGTCCAAAATAATTAAAAACTATTTTACATTGGTGCCTGAAACTAGTTTCACCATGTGGGGATCATGAATACCCTTTGACCATTGTCACGGGCTGACTCGGGTGATATTTTTAGGGATGACCAAGGTTGGTTCGTGAAAAAATGGTATCAGGGGTGTTCAATGTTAATTTGGGTGTCCGATAGCATGTTGAATAGGATTTTTAGGACTCCTGAGGTAGTTTCTCAAAGGACGTCATGAACCCTTGCATATCCTAAGCCTCGAGTTTCCAGGGGTAGTACAATATTTGAATTTATCATTTGTTTTGTCTCTATGGATAAGGGATGAAATATAGAGTGAGTAGGTGTTACACGACGAGATTGCATGGAGTAAAGACCTATGTACTCCCTAAGTGCATGGTTAATGATACATCTTGTGGTTGATGATCACTTAGATCATGGTCTTTTAAGCCTTGTTTCTAGTTTGAATAGACAATATTTCCTTATTTTTAATGTTTTGATGTGAGTGATGTTCTGGTTTATTTTTGGTTTCTCATATGGATTTAAAAAATGAAAATGGATTATAAAAAATTGGGTTTCAGAAGGGAAATTTTTTTTTGGAGTGAAAATTGGTTTCGAAATGAAAATCAATTTCATTTAATACAATGTGTGGTTTCTAGTGGAAAAAAGTAAAAGTTGTTTTAAAATATTTTTTAGAATTTGGAAACACTTTCTGGAAAGTGAGAATAGATTTGTTTGGGAATTTTGGATTTTAGTAGTATGCACAATTTTGGTAATGAGAAATGTTTTAAATGGGCCCTTGGTATTTATATGAATGATCTTATATGTGGGTGTATGCATGTGGTGAATGGATAGATTTTGTTATGTGGGCATGTGATCTTGAACTAAAATGATATATATATATATATATATGTGTTTGTGTGTGTGTGTGTGTGAGACTTCATGGAATGCCAATAGTGTAAATTTATGCAGTTCTATTTCAAAAAAATGGTTTTCAAAAGGGGTGATTCTAATGTTTTGAAAAGTTACATGGAAATTGTATAGTGTTATCATTCTTTGTTTAGATTTATTTTTCTTGGTCTTTTGGTTTTGAAATGCTGAAAATTGGGTTGAAATGGTGATTTGTGTTAGGGTTATAGTTTTCGATTGATATGTGGAATTTTTATTTATGATGCTTTTTAATTCATCTTTGTGCTTTATGTTTTCTAGAATGCATCCCTAAAATGTCCAAGTTATTTCTAATTAGTCTCTTCTAGTTTTGGTTCTACCCAGAATCCAAGTATAGAGGAGGAATTGAGTTCTTCTTGGCTGTTTCCCATCTTCCATGGTGATCATAATCCATTTGAGGCAACAAAATGTCTTTATGAAGTTGGTTGTGTTTTCCGGATATTAGAAATTCTTAATTCTATGAGTGTCCATGTGGCTTCAGGTTCATTTGAATGTTTCACATTATATTAACAGAAGAAGATGATACCAATTTCATTGTATGATGGGATGTCTTGGATGGTTTTTATGACCATTTTTGTCTGATGGTTTATAGCTAAGGATGGGAAGGCATGGAAGGTGGTAGAGCTCATGAGTGTCCAACAAGTACAATGAATAGAAAAGTCTTACATTGATCACTTAAAGGGGTCGAATACCTTTTCGCTGGAGGTAGCATCATAGAATCAAATAATATATCTCTTCTGTGCGGTATTAATACAATTTCAAAACACTAAATTTATTTTTGTGTTCGGGATGGTTCCTCATCCAGTGAAGATAGAGAACAAGAGGACCATATTTCAGACAAGAATTCTTATCAATTCCATCTTTTAATAGTCAGGCCACTCCTATGTTATATTCATGCGTGGCCAGTTTGGGTACTTTATGTTTTATTGTAATCATCCTTTATAGGCTTTTCATTAGTGTAACATCTTGGGACACATGTATAGGTTCTTCTAGGGGGGTCATCAAAAGGAATATCTGCTAGAGGATGTAAGATTCTCACTGTGAGGTATAAGATGCTTCATACATTTGAGCTACATCCATAGGCCTCGATGTGAAGTTTGTGCATAGTCCCAAATTCTTAGGGGTTTGGAGAACCTTGTTATGGATATTGTCTCCAATTCTATAATGTGGAAGGTTTAAATTTATCTTTTGTACCTTCCTAATCTATGAAGATTACATTTTATTATAAGATATGTAGAGTTCCTGTTTCCTTGTTAGGGTATTTATTCATTGAATTCTCCACATTGTTTAAAATAAGGCACAATGAGCTTATATTGATACAATTCCATTAGTTATTCATCCTCAAATAAAATTCATTTAATGGTGGTCAATCATGTGTGGTTAGCACTTTTTTGGATCATTCATGTTTTATGTTGTGTTTATCTTGGATTTACATATGTCTAGAAAAAATTATGAATTGTGGTTTAGATTTCTATTTATTATCTCATTCCAAGGGTTTTCCCATGTGTCAGGGGATTCAGGTATGGGAGGGATGTTCTCATGTCAGTCTGTGAGGGTTGGCCTAAATTGGGAGATTCATATATGGTGGGAATACCAACCATGGATCTTGTTGTGGTTTCATTGAGAGTTATTTTGTGTGATTTGTTTTATCTCTTTTTAGGATTTCTACTTCATTTCATGTTGGTAGTTCTAGAATTATCCATGCTAAGAGTCACAATGTGGGATATTCTACTCAGGTTCTTATGGTTGGGAGGTCCGTCCTCTTTTCCTCAGGGTTATTCTTGTTACAAATTCTCTTATAGATGGTTGGGTTTGACATGTGTAGTTAATGGTCACACCAATATCATGATTTTTTTTCACTCATTTTGTTTTAAAAATCTTGTTTGATTCCTTTTTCTAATGGGGGACATTCTAGGGGTAGAATATTTTTTGGTGGGGAGAAGTTTCACAACCAGAACTAAAAAATTTAATTATTTTAATTATTTCTATCCTTGTTTTTATTTTTGGTTGATTGGGGTTGAATTTTAAAACATTCATACAAAATGGGGTCATGTGCATGGGTTGCACATGATTAAGAGTAACTGCGTGATGCTCCTTCTTGTGGGTCTATCATTATGACAAATCCATTTATTATATTTAGGGTAGGTTCTATCAACCGTACACCTACCAACATGTAACAATGTGAGGGGTTCTTGGCCTTGGTAGTGGCTGACGCATGGAATGGTAAAAAGTGTGAAAACCGTGCTGTTACCTAGTATCCAAAATATATAATATTAATTGAATAAAATGTGATAAATTGAAAAAAAATTTAAAATAATTTAATAATATTTATAATAAATTAAAAATAATGTTATAATGGTAATAATTATAATGATAATATTATTATTTTGATTATTTTTTGATTATTATTATTGTTAATGTTATTATTATTATATTTGTCACAATCATCATCATCATCATTATTGTTATTATTTTTATTAGGTTTTAGAAATCCCCTCAATGATCCCCCCTTACCCCTCCCCCTTGCGCGACCTGACCCCCTCCCTCCCATAGCATAACACTTCCCTCCCTCCCTCTCCCTGTGCACACCCCCACCGGTCACGGGCCCCCAGCATTCTACATTATTTTCATCATAAATTCCCATATATGGATCCCTACCCTATTCCCTCTCTCTCTCTTCTCACACGACACCCCCAACTGAAGCCTCTACCTCTTGTATGACCCCTGGCGACAAAGGCCCTCCGGCGAGCCTCTCCTCCATCTAACGACCATTTAATCCAATGGTTTGGGGTGTGGTCCCCATCTATGATAATACTATCCCATTATTTTGTCAGTTTCCTTTCATTTTTGGGTGTGTATGGTTTGATTGAACCCCAATTCATTTTGGGGGTTTTGTTTTGGTCTTTTATTAGAGATTAGTTTTCGTTGGAACAGTTGCTGACCGTTCTTGTAGTGATTGATGAAGGCAGTGGATTTGGCCATGGTTTTTGAGTACGAGTTCTAAGATATCTTCATCGTGGATTAATTGAAATTTTTGATTTTGTTATATTTTTTTTGCCTTGTAATTTATCTTGGGTGTGTGGGTCATTTCCGTGATGTTTTGAGATGTTGGTAAATTTTGTTAGAGTGTGTTGGGTCTCATTTATGTGGTTTCAGTGTTCGGGTATCAAGAACACTTACATATACATGTAAAGGTAATATATATATACACCCATATTTTTACATATTCCCCCATGGAATGTGGAATACATGTAGTGAAGATAGGCATATATATATATATATTCATGTATATGTAAGTCCGAAGGGTCGGTTCCGGTGATCGTTATCAAGGATTGGCATAATTGACGTAGTTCCCCTTTGCCATACCCTTTAATTGGAATTTCATAATTTCATTATTGTTTTAAAAATATTTCTTATACTTTTGTAGTATATGTATAAGCTTTGTGATAAGGTTGTGAATGTCAAAAATTTTTAGGCATTTGTTTTTCATAATTTGGATATGTTTTCAAAAAGAGATTTTCTTTTTAATAGATTCTCTCAACCATTTTTTGGAAAACATATTAAATTTATAATGCTTGATCAGTACTAAATAATATTTCATAAAAAAAATTTCAAAATTTTTTTTGGGTGTGTGGTGGGAATTTACCAAAAATCATGACAAGTATTTTAGTTTTGAAAATTTATTTCTACTGAATATAGTTTATTGTATGAATTTTAAAAGTGGAAATTCCATTATTTTTTAAGTTAGGAAGTGCATGTTTTTTGGTTTAAAATAAATGATAAATGGAATTTTGTCTTACATCAATTGTTTTCTCTGAGATATGTATGGTTTTATGTTTTTTTAAATGTGTTTTAATTTTGATACCTGGTTGGGCATTCAAATAGCTTTTCAAACAAAAAATTATTGGGTGAAAATGTTTTATAATGAGAATATATTCCTTGTAATGCACTGTGGTCTATTTGGAATTTTGATAATGGTTTTCTAATGTTGAAAACCCCTCTTGAGGCATTCTCCCGAGTTTTAGAAAATTGATGTAACTATTGGTATGTGTTTTTTGATATGTTCCCAGTGTTGTATATCGTGCATTATTGGGTGAAGTAAAAAGGGGAATGCTCTTATGGAGGGAGATCAGTTGTGGGTTGTTGAATGAGTTTTTATAAATAAAATGTGATATTTTTATATATGATTTCTTGGTAAAACCTCCACGCCATTTTAAATAGAGCACATGTGTAACCGCTGGTAACTAGGTGGGAAGAATAGGACTAGTATGATTGATGATTCAGAAGTTGTTCATCCTAGTTTTGTGTATGAGGATTTTTTATTATAACACTAACTAAATTATTATGATTATTAAGTAACACTTGGTTTTCGGGGAGTCTCCTACTAGTGGCTCGTACATGAGAATAGTAATGGTCATGGTTTTTTATTCACATTTCACTATGGTATGAGGTTTTTAGAGCCCCATTTGTGCTAGATACCTATAGATATTGACCAATGTGATCACTTATGAAAAGGTATTTATGAAATTATTTCAATTTTAGTGAGATAAAAATGGTTTCCTTCTATGTAAAATCAATGTTTTTAATTATAACATTCTTCCATTCATTTTGGAATGTTAAATCATTCCAGAACCCTTTTTTGAAAATATAGTGGAATAGTAATGCTTTCCGTAATAATTTAATCTTTTAACTTGAATTTGAAAATAAGGAAAAACAATATTTTATTGTGTCTTATTATTGAACTAGCATGGTTGAGTTTATTTTTAACGGCACTGGAATATGTTGTTGTTATTGATTTTCATTACTATTATGCACATTAGTGCTAATGTCTACATTATCAATTAATATTTCAGTTCTAGTTTTGGATCACTCTTGTAGCCTGTGTGGTTTTGTGTCAGGTGGTGACCCTTGAGTTAACTTTGCTGTGTGTTTAGATTCACAACATTATCTTTTTACCTCTTCTTGAATTTATCTATTTTCGTTCGTTTATATTTATTTTTTTATCTTTTATTAATGGGGAAAATTAGTTCTAAACTATTTTACATTAGTTACTAGCACTAGTTTTTATCATGTGGGGATCAGGAATCCCATTTAGGCCTTTTCACAGGCCGACACAGGTGACTGATTCAGGTTTGACCTGATTTGGTTTGTGACATGACATGTATAAAGCATATGACCGACTAGAATGGGTCTTCATCCTTAGGATCTTGGACATAATGGGGGTACCACATTGTGTGAGAGACCTATTATTCCTATGATACAGCTCCTTATGGATTTCAGTGTGCATGATGGGTAAATGATGTTGTCTCGTCAAATAGGTGAAAAAACATAGACATGGGGATCCCATGTCTCCTAGATTGTTCTTACATATCCAAGACGCACTGAAAAGTTTCAGGTCTAGTAACGTGTAATAGGGTAGAATATTGCAATTCTAATATAGGATACTATTTAATGGAGTTTCTCATATTCATTTTTATCATTATTTGATTTTATTTATTAAAGGTGGTCATTTATCCTTATAGGGAATGAAATTTTTTAAGGAATGAAATTGATGGATCATGTGGATCATTAATAAAAATAAAATTAGTGTTGTTACATCGGGAAAATATATTTAGATGTGTGTTAGAAATATTAGGGAATAATTGGGCTTTAATCAAAGATAATTCCCAATAGATTACCTTGGATATCATGTATCCCTGGTAAGGACCAGTATTTCACATTTTGATGGGATTATTAATCTGATCACAAGCCACATCACCAGATGGAAGAAACAGTTCTGTTCTTTTGGTCGAATAATTAATATGGAAAATTGTGTACTAACTTATATCCACAGTAACATCCTATCAGTTCAAAAGGTGGCTAAATAGGATTCCTCAATAATATAAAGAATAATTTTCACTTTTATTTGGGAATCTAATGGAGAAGGAGTGTGCAAAAGTGCTATGTGGAATATAATAGAAACCCCAGTGAAGGATGAGGGGATTTATTTTACATAGTGTTGTTAGTATTATGAAATTGTTCCAAGTTTAGTTGGTATGGGAGGTCATGGGAGGCCGATATATGTGGGGAAACATCACTGGAGGTAAATATCACCTTGATCTTAGAGCCCCAAATGGAAACATATCGAGAATTTTGTAGATGATTCATAAGCACTTTCCATTTCTGAAACATTTCTCCTTATGGATTGTGGGGTGAGGTGGTATAAATTATTGGTTTCATAACTAGGAAGGTGATACTCTTTGTCTTTTGGTATTTCCAAATCTAAACATATATTTTCCATTGGGGAGTATACATACCTCATTCATGGAAGAAAACATCATTATTCATCGACTTGAGATTTTATATCTCATTGACATCTCACCAGCCAAGTACCGTTTTTTCCTTACACATTTTAAGATATGAGATTTTTCAACCATGGCATATAGGTTTGTAGTCGAGTGAATCAATAGAAGTCCCAATAGTTGTAATAGATTTTTGGTACATGGATATTCCATGAAAATAAATCTTCCTCATATTGATGATTATGAACCATTTCATTTCCAAGATAAACTGATTTGATGAAAGGGGATTAATATGGATTCAAGATTTTAGTGTTATCATAATTTCAATAAGGAATAATTTGGACAAATATTCATTAATAGCAAGTAGGAAAACTGTTGTGAGATTTTAGTCATATATGTGGTCTTTCATTTCAGACCAATGGAAATGAGAATTCTATTATGAATGTGTTACATGGCCAAAATGTGATCCCCCAGGAGAGTATGGTGAGGGTTAAAATTGTGGTATTCAGTTTTTGGGGTATCTATAATGTTAGGAACAAGGAACAAATTGAGGGTATCTATATCTAATCATTAGAAATTAACATCTAGTCCATGATTCTCATAGTAGAAATGGTACTCCTGGTGAGTGACGAAATTCTAGATGTTCTTTGAGGGGATTCATGGTGACCATTATGATTCTATATAATAAAACTACTATACATGGTATGTGGTTATGTTGGAAACCTCTAGATTATTACCTCAAAGTCAATTTGTATGGAGCCTTCAGTCTTGTCCATTTTCCTAGAGGGGTATTGTTAGGGAAAACACTAGTTCAGTTCTCTTGGACTTCAACAACTTCTATGGCAGTGAGAATTCAATCATGTCTAAGGACATTGATATTTGGAATAAGATCTAGACCCGTCTTAATCAAAACAACCGAATTACAAACATTGAAACATAATTGGTGGTGATTCACATCTCTATTATGGAAATTCACAAATCCCTAGGCCCGTCGAGTACATCATCCCCAAATACTATATGTGTCTTTGTAATTGTGTGAGTATACTTCACACTATGAATGAATGTACGAATGTGGACGATTTCTAGGATGCATGGAGATTTTTGAATTACCCCTAGTTGATCTACACATTTAGTGGTTCCCTCGCTCTAGATTTAATCAATATGATTAGATCTATGTCACTAGATTTGCCCTAGTTTAGACCATTCCGAGTTTATATCCCCATGTTTCATCATGGGTTTTTGTAAATCTTTCATTCATTTTATGCTTTTGTAGTGTTTTGTTGATCTATATGTTTTCCTTTTCAATTAAAAAATAAATAAATATGTTTTATTGTTAATTATCTTTTAACTCCACATAGTTTTATGGTTTTCTAGTTTTCGAATCTCTCACGATGATTCAATGTCATGTGAACAATGATATATCTAAATTACATTTCATCCATCTGCATATATTCAATTATCATTAATGTTTTCCTCTTTTGAAACAAAATTATTAGTAATTCTAGATGAACAATATTTTTCTCATTCAATTTATTTTTAATAGGTTTTTTTAAATACCCTTTCACAATTCCTGTTTTCTACAATGTAATTTCCAAATGAAAATCCCTTCACTAGAAAGATCAATTTTGAATAGTTAGGATGCTAATTTTATAAATGAGGAAGAATATAACACCCTACGGTTTTATGAAATATTAATTTATAATAAAATTAACATCATTGATAAAATGATTCACATGAAATATAATGTTTTAATGAACAAAAATATTAAATATATACTTGTCCAAATCTATATAATTGTATTGATTAATTCATATGATATAAGTGCACATTTGGTTTTGTAAAAGTCATTTTAGAAAAAAACATTAAATGATATTAAATGATTATTTTCATTAATTTTTTTCATGGATAAAATATAATGTTTTTATACTGTTATTAATTTTATAAAAATAATTCCCTTTTTTAAAACAATATATAAAAATAATCTTATTGTGAATTTTCAAGAATTGATTGAAATGATTAGTCGAAAATGAAAATATCATTTTTGTAAATACATTCATTTCATATAATTAAACAAATTCACATAAAATCCAATTTTATTTTGAATAATTCATAATGTCACATTTGATACATTTTATAAATAATAATTTAATTAATATCATTTTTATCTTATATATTCATGAATTTGGTAAAAATCAATATTTATACAAAAAACATATTGATAAATAATATTTTTATATGCATAATGTTTTTCAATTTTTATTCAATAAAATAACAAAAAAATAGAATTATATAAATTAAATTTATAGATTATATATCCGTATTCATTAATTAAAATTAATATAATCTAGAGTAGTAGACATAGAGTTTTTAATAAAAAATACTTTCCATGAAAAAATGTTTTTCCAAGAAAAACATTCATTTATTTTCAAACACTTATATAATAATTAATTATTAAAACATTCAGAATATTATTTTTTCAATATAAAATAAATTTCTTCAATCATTATTTCAAAATTTCCTAAGGTTTAATTATATAAAATTTATAATATATATAAATATTTCTATAAATATTGAAAATAATGGTTTTTTAAAATATTACCATTTCATTTAATGAATTTATATGTTTCCATTTTTTTATTTTTTTAAATTAATACTAGAAAAATTTTAATATGAATATTCTAATTTATTTTATTGGAGTCAATTTCATATTGATCATTAATATACACTGTATTTAAACATTTGATGATTTTCTCTCTCGAATACCCCTTTTTTTGAGTTTTTGTGATTGAATTAAATTTAAATTTATACACTTCTATGAAATGAAGTTGGAAAAATTTATTCTATAATTGAAATAAGAATAATTAATCTCCATGAGTGAATGATATACAACTACCCATAATCACATATATTATATATCATCAAAACATATCTATGGTGGATGATGAACCACCAAGAATACACCATAGGTGGATGATAAACCATTGATATAAATCTTATTAAGTTGATGATATACTACCTATATCCCATTCATAGTGAATGGTTCCCCAAAAATATATGTCTCTCAGTAGAGAATAAACAACCAATGAACATCATAATTAATCTCATCACCACTACGACAGCTCTGGAGATGGATGATGCACTACTACCATTTTGATCCTCAACTAGATGATTTTATCCCTTATCCAATATAAGGTGGAATATGTACCATTGATATAAATATATCATTAGATGATACACCAAAAAAATTCTTTTAGCATGTAATATATAAAACGGATATACTATAAGTGGATGATGTACCGCCTGCTGGGGTTTGTTTCCTAGAACTAATTAATGATTAGGTTTTTATTTCTTCAATATTTATAAATAAAAGATCACTTGATTATTATCAATATTTATATAATTAATGTGATAATTACTATAGATTCTTAATCACATCAATGGGTTAGAACACATTCTAGGTATAATGAGAATCAACATATTGGATGATTATATTCATAATAATATTTTATATGGTCTATATAACATCTTTCAGTAGGGATACAAATAATTCATTGCATTGTTGTGTTGGATGTTCATAATATATCGTGACTTCTTCCTAGGAATATCAAACATGGAAATCATATTGATTATAGATTTTGTGGAAAAAACATGAAAAAATTAATTCCCTTTTTCTTATGTGTAATTGGATATTCTTATCCTTGAATGACTATATTTATCTTTAATATTAATAATCTCATTAAAATATAAATTGGATCACCTGAACTGATGTAGGAATGAAATTTATGATGAAATATGCTCACAATGAGGTGTCATATGTAGGGAGCATCATAAATTATATGATTTTAAATAAATAAGTCACCATTATATTTATAAAATATGAGTTAAAAGAATCTTATATATTTGTCCCACTGATTGAAATAAATCTGTCTTATTAAATAAAATACCAGTTTACTTTAAAAAAAAGTTTATTTTTTATATATAGTCAATGAAAAATAAATCTAGAATATATACCTATAACAAATTCTCCCAACCTATAATTTGGAATATTGAAAAAATGGATTATATTACATATTAAAATTCATAAGAATGTTGTAATAGTAAAAATTAAAATTCCTTATCTATGGGTCTCTTGATGCCTCGCTATACACTGATCTTGTTCATTAATTACATTCCTTAAATGAAATATGATAGTGAATCCTAGATAATAAAACTCTACGTATATTCAAAATCTCAGAAAATTATATTTAATTTAATATTAAGGGTAAATTTTATTCTCACTTTTCCTAATAACAAGTACTGAAGAGTTATTAATTTGAATAAATAAGTCATTAGATATTATAGTTTAAAATATTTAATATTTGTTTTATCTATTAATTAATTATAATTTTGTATAAAATGGATATTTATTTATTCATTAGTTTAATTAATAAAATAATTTAAATATTTATTTTCTTATGTAAATATTCAAATAGATATTTATTCATGGAATTAGTGAATATAATTATGGCTTATTTATCCATTTAATGAATAATATTTATTTAAAAAGATATATAATTCAAGGATCAATAAATTCAGAGGAGTTTTTATGGGATGGGTTAGTGTCCCATTGAGGATGAAATATGTTCTACTAAATTTATCACAAGTTCATAGATAAAATTACAATAATATGATTACTCAACATGAAAATAAAACATAATAACAAATTTGATAAAGGGATCCTGGTCAATTTTTAATTATCTAACCCTATATACAAAAGGAAAAATATAGTTTTAAATAATTTTATATTATAGGTTCCCAATGGAGTTGATCGTGAAAATATCTCTTGTCATAAAGAAAAAATCTTTATCCCTCCCACTAAAGATCATAGATTCAACCAAAGAATAAATTATTTCAATTAATAGTGAATGAAGAAAAACCCTTTGTTCACCCACACAAGATCTTATAATTCAAATATAATTTTACAATGATTCATGATGCTTTTGTTGGTATAGATTAAAGAATACCTTTCTGGGATGTTCTAACTATGATGGAATGATATGACAAATAACTAAATTGACCATGAATAAATATCATATTCGAGGTAAATCCATTTCAAAAGTATTTAAAATTTAATTTTGATGACACTCTCTAGAATATTATCTACATTAACTTGTCATGTTTATTATATATTATCCATTAGAAGTAGTGAGAACCGAATGTTGGGAATTTAATCACTCCTTTCAAGTCACCCCAAAACAATCAATTAACATCAGAGGAGTAATTTTATTTGTTATAAATATAAATTTATATATGATCAATTTATTTATTTTATTTTTAATATTCATATATAGATTTAATCATTAATAAATAATCAAAAAAACATTTTATGAAATATTATGACTATGAAGGAGACAACAACAAATTATGCCTATTTTACCTAAACCATTCTCCTGGATTTGGTGACAAAACAATTTCTTTGGATGAAAAATATGATATAAAGTAATAATTTTTTTCAACACTCCACAAGGCCTCAAAATAAGATATTGAATAAAATTGGGTATACATACACCAAATTACTATGCTAGTTTGTATAATGAGGCCTACTAATGAATTTAGGGGTTATATAATTCGTGTCCAAACCAACCAAAAAATATTTACAATGCATTAATCCTATTAAATGAATGAATAAATAGAAAAACACATAATTTATATATCATAGTAAATAATATAAATATTAATTGAGGATAAAATTCAAAATATCTATGATCATAATTATAGTAACAACTAAAATATCTTTATCGATAACCACCTTCCAAATTTTCATATGTATGGGATGTTTATCAAGCCAAATAATGTAACGATTATATGAATAATTCAATGCTGGAAATTATAAATAATATATCAATGAAAATATAATCATTGAAATAATGAAAAAATGTAAATTTAAATGAGGGGAAGAGAGTGGTAGATAAATAATCATAAATAATTTAATAAATTAAGAATAACTCTCTTATAAAAATTATAGACAATAATTCAATATGAAAAGAAATGAGACTATAAATTCATTAAGATTTAAGGAATTGTATTAATGAATAATATTTTAGAAGATAGAAATCAAAATATAAGTGAAACTTTTGAAATGAATTTTCCATAAATCATTTTCAAAATTATTAAAAAAAATGATGTTATAAATCACATCAAAATCACATTCTAAGAGGTTGTAATTTTTTTTGAATATTTATATTTAACATAATTTATAACAATCGAATATTGAAAAATTAATTGATAAGGAGGAATATTTTTTGTGTATAATAAAAATATAAATTAGTATGATGGAATAATTTTCAAATGATTTTAAGAATATTATAAGATTTTATATGTTTATACAATAATTTACTTGTTAGTGGGAATATATATACATTTTTAAAACCATTAAAACATTTTTATGAAGTTAAATAATGATGAATGGTTTTGATAGCAGGTAATATAATCTAGTATAAAATGTATGAAAAATTATTTTCAATATAAAAAAATTGAAAATAAAACATAAAACAATCAATGATAAAAATGTACTTGATTGTGGCCTAATAAAGTAAATAATAAATGAATATAACCCAATGAAATGAAATAGCATTAAGAATCCCCTTACATTGAGTCATGAATCACTTCATACATCCTTCAACATACTGAATAAATAAATTATATCAATTTTTTTTACAAATCATATCAATTACATGTTCGTATACTTTTTATTTTCCCACTATAGTCACATATTATTAAATTATATTATACTAATAAACTATTAAATTTCATTTCAATAATTTTGAGAACTTTTAGTGAACAATATTTAATAATGTTTTGATATAGTGTTAATCAGAAATGTTTATGGGATAATAGTTAAATAATCTCTAAAAGGATCAGATTATACTATAAAATTCATTCTAGAGTCATTTATGTATAATATGTCAATATATAACTAAATTATATGGACTTTTCCATAATAAAACTGCTTTTGACCATTATAATCAACCATTATTATATACATTACATTTAATTATTAAAATAGATTCTTTAACATTATATAATCATAAATATAATATTTCTGGAATATTATGGTTATATTCAATAATAATATAAATTCCAATGAATACTAGTTAGATAATTAAATTCTTATTAACATCATTATTCATATATGTTTTGTAGAAATATCACAGTGAGTGACATCTTTTTGAAATTATTAGAAGAAATATAAACATAGTAAATAATTGGTTTTGTAAAATTTGATATAATAAGAATAAAAAATTGATTTTAGAAAACTTTAGTAAAGTAATTTCATTTTTAAACAAATGTGAGGAAATTTTAAATGTAAAAATAATCTTTTACGATGAAATATTTTTACACAGTAATGAATTAGGGAAGATATTTTGATGAGTGGTAACACGTAAATCGCAAGAATAAATATGTCAAAAATATAAGAATAATATACTAATTGAATCATGATAGAAAAATAAGTTATAATTTTATATTGTTTCAAGTTAATGAATCATAATTATGAATGGTAAAAAATTATTGTAAAACCATGCCTCAATATAGGGGTTTCCACCACTTGTTTTTGATTAATGTCTTCTGAAAATAATTTTTCGGTCATGTGAGGGGAATATGGATGTGATACTAGAATTATAAATTGGGAATTGGTTATAGGGTTCAAATAATATAGAACCAATATATGTATTTATAGATGTTAGATTAATTTTTTATAGGCAACCTTATATAGAGTTTATTAAAAACATTTATTTTTTAAGGGTGAATATTATACATGCACGATTAAAAGTTTCCCATAAATAGAAAATGGATTTGAGTTTATAACATTTTCTATCATATTTTCCTATTTCAGTTTGAATTTTTAGTCAATTAATAAACATAATTGTTTTACATTATATATTCTTGATGTCATTTTTTATAATATTTTAATAATTTTGCAGTAATAAATATATTCAAGAATTAAATTATATTTTAAACCTTTATACCATTATATATGTATATAATTTATCGATAAATTCATTGAAATCAATATTTCAACAAATCATTAAAAAATTAAATTTTTTAAAATAGTTTACATAAATTTTATAATATATTGAACTAGAATCATGTAGATGTTCCATAAGTGTGTTGAATAGTCATACTACTATTAAGATTAAAAATTAATTACTTTGATAAATTTTATTCATTAATAATAATAATAATTATACATAATTATTTAAATTTAAATTTTAAACTATTAATTGTTAGAAAAAATATTATGTGAGATGTAGTGGAATTTTTTAAACTAACTATAACATTAAAATACAATAAAGTTCATTCTAAGGGAAAAGTAGAACCAAATAAAAAAAATTAATTAAGATGTGATTATTGGAAAAAAACCCAGACAATTATAGAAATGTGTTAGTGTTATTTTATGAAATAATATATGGATTAACCGCTTAGTTTAATCCAATAATTAACTGTTTTAATCCTTAATATTGTGAAAAACATTTACCATGGTAAATTATATTTACATGAAAAATATAGAAATAACCATACTAATAAATATTTATATTCAAAATAAAAAAATAAATCTATTTCATAAAATAAAATTTCTCATGTCTATGAAATTAATATAAAATATCGATGCACAAAAGGAAAAAACATTTTAAATTTTTTTTTTTGATTGATAAAATCATTTTATTTTAATTATCTCCTATACAATAATAATAAAATGTAACATAATTTGTTGTTGTATATAATTATTAAATATCATTATAACCATTCAACCTTACTTATTAATTAAATTTATTAAGATAATAATTAAATGTACATGAAAAAATCATTTTCGGAAAAATATATTTTTTCAAATTCATATGATTATATATTCACATATATGTAGTTTTAAATCAATGTATAAAATATTATTTATTTTTAATTAGATACAAATACTTTTTATTAAATTTAAAACTATTGACATGCTAAATTTATCTTTTAAAATAAATAACTAATAAATTTTTTTTAATAAAACATTTTTTAATGGAGATTTATCATAGAAGTATTAAATATATTACTTAATTATTTCATGTGTAATTAAAAATTAATTTTCTAATATTTCATTTAAAAATTATCTATATGTTTTATTAATATCATTTTCCTATGATTATTAACTTTATATAAAAAATTATTTTTTCAAAATAGTTTAACTATAATTATATGTATTTTCTAGTGTAATGTGGAACCATTTGAATTTTATGAAATCATTCATTTCATTATATATTTCACATTTAACTATATTTATGTTCCTTTCACATTCAATTTCAATAAATCATTATTCACCATACATTAGTGTTTCATGTATCAATATAATTTTGACACAATTATTTTATTTAAAGGAAAATGCATTTCGAATTATAAGGGTGTAAAAATCTATACACTAAAATTAATTTTTACCTTATTATTTAAATGTTTCCCTCCTAAAAAATGTATGTTTCATGAAATTCAGATTTATCCATGATAATTTATTTTAATGTTACAAGGTAGATACTATGTATTTCATAAAGAAATATTTCTTATTACATGTAAGTAACATTATAGGAAGCGTAATTATAAATTTTTCTCCAAAATAACATCAGGATAAGAAAGCACTATATGTTATATATTCCTATACATATTTTTATTTGTCATTTTGTTTATGTAAAATTTGATTTAAAATTTATATCGGGAAAATAATTTCATCATTTTTTTGTGTTTGGATTAATTTTCACCTTTAATTTAATGATGAATCCAATGATGAAAGAATAATAATAAAAATTCAAGAATATTTTTTAAAAATATACTTTTCTTATATCAAGAGATAAATAACAGGATAAGGTTTAATTGTATGAATTAATTTTTGAAATTTTAATCATCTAGATTCTAGTTAATTACTAAAAACATAATTCTTTTCATGAGTAGTGATAATAACTAAACTGTTATTTGAATGAATAATTATTGATTCTCCAAAAACATAATAAAAACAATAGTAATCCAAGATCAACACAACACCATTAAAATAAATCAAAATATTTCATTCCGTATTTGAGATAAAAAATCAGAAAACATGATCACATATTCATCAAAAAATATTTTTTCTTTTATAACACAAATCATTAATCCTTAAATATAACCAAATATAATCCATAAAATTTTCCATGACTAAATATAGGATACTATTATCCAAATATTACTTTAGTCACCAAGAAATCAAACCATTTCCATTAAATATTTAACTCAATAATTAGCCATTAGATAATATCATACTATTATATAAAGATATTATATATTATAATATATAAATATGGTAAAAATCTAATTTTTTTAAAAATGTAACATTAAAAAATAATTTATATCTATAAGTTAATAAATTAAGGTAAAACTTACTAAAAAATTAACAATATTTATTCTGAATTAAATTCACACTTAACCATTAATCTAAAGTTTGTTTATAATATAATCTTTTAAACTGAAATTAAAATCGCTCCAAAACCCTCTTAAAACTAGATAATAAATTTAATGAAATGTTATATCTTCATAAATCACGTATTCCCAAAAACATATCCAATAATATCTTTAATACCTTCAAAATCAGGTAATTTTAGTCATTAAAAGTGTACATATAAATATTAACTTGTCATAAAAATTAAACATGTTAACCTATGATGGTATTTATAGCTCTTTGATTGTATTAATTTCATAATACCATAACCTATAATGTTATATAAAAATATATTTGATATCAGATATGGTCTCCCCAAACGCATACTACCAGATTGAGTGTTAATACTTTTTCTTCACCTACAAACATATTTATTAATTAACGCAACCCAATTTTAATGATTCATAATTATGAATTCAAATGAAAATATTGAATAAATTGCATACCAAAGAAATTATTTTTATAGAGTTTTATAAAAATAAATAAATATTAACATAACAAAACAAATATATTTCTCACCCAATTGATATTATCCCATAATAACTAGATTTTATTATTCAATAATAAGTCTTCATCTTCTAAAAAAATATTATACACACATAATACATTATAATACATATCATAGATAATATTATTATTTATAATCCAGGGAAATTAGAACAAAATAGTAGTTAGATTAAACAATATATAAGGAGGTCTATATAGTGGAGGACATCATAAAATACTCATAGAATGATTAGTTTTTTTAGTAATAAGAAATAATAAAATATTCTATAACCAGAAACCTATGAATTAAATATATAAATGGATAATATAAATATATAAATAATCAAAGGGAAAACAATCTACAATTTTAAAGTTAAGGTACATCATAATTCAAATAATATTAATCAAATTTTATAGTACTCATGGAGATGAAATAAGAATATACTCAATGTCAAATGGTAATATATCATTAATAAATTGGAAGGGGTGCACCAACAAACTCGGTTGTTTTGTCACATTAGTCCCACATATAAATTAATGGTAAATATAATTCTGACAAAACAATTTCACTAAGTAATTCTAATTTATTATTCATATGGACGTAATGAATAAAATTTACTACAAATAATTATCATGAAATCATAAAAATGAAATATCTGTAAATTCATAATAGGTTTATAGATTTCCAGTATCTCCCCATCAAAAAAGGAAGTCTATTTCATGATGAACATCCACAAATATTACATTTTAATGATATAACAAAATATAGATTAGTTAGTATGGTATTAATTCAATACTAGCGATTCTTTTGAATGACTACCGAAGAATAATTAAAATGTATATAAAGGATTCAAATAATATGAAATGTGATATAGAGATTGTTATCGAACATAGTCACATGAGTGTGAATTAACCAAGAATAATCCTTATAGAAGAAATATTGGATATACTATAAATTATTACAGGAGAAAAGGTGAAAATAAATTCCTTATAACATAAGTTATTTAATAAAAGGAAATAATTTTTGGTATATAGAGTAAAATTAATTGATAACAATTAAAATGAATTTTATATGATGCTTTCATAACATTCCTGAAAAAATAATCTTATAAATTGCCTCAAAATATCATTTCAGGAGGTTTTAATAATATTTTTTAAAAAAAATCATACAAATTAATTTATAATTATTCTATTTGAAATAAATAAATAGTTAATTACTAATATTTATAATAGAAGGTAAAAATTTATATAATAAGAATGAAATATATTTTTAAAAGCATTAATAAAATAATTAATATTTCAATGAAAAAAATCAGAAAATAATGGGAATGTATATTAATTTATAAAACCATAAAATCATATAATGGAATTAAAATAATAGATAATGTTCTAGATAGAGGCATAATAAATTCATGTATAATATTTTATAATGATATTCTTTGTACATATTTGTAAATAGAGTAAAAAATGGTTTGTGTGGAAAATGATGGAAATATTCTCATTAAAAATTAGAATTGACCTTGTAGGTTAATTGAAATTGACATTAAGTAATCATTGAAGTATAAAAAGAACATTATTTTTTTATAATATTTTATTAGGTGATAGAGGGCACTGATTCTAGTTAAAAAAATAAAAAATATGGTATCCTTTTCTTATAATCATTATTGGGGTTAATTTTAGTACCAAAGAGGGTATGCTTGAAATGAATATTTTAAAAAATCCCTAAAATAAATTGGTGACAAGATTATAGATGGTGTAATAGAGAGAATTATAATACAATTCCCACTATAGAAGTTGAAAAATAAGCAATCCTAAAAAAAATTAAATTATAAACATAACCCATACAATGATCATATCATATTATTTATGAATATATAAAGGTTTAGATTTAGTGAATGAAATATAATTATACGTAAAACCTCTATAAATGTAATAATAATTAACTAATTTTCATAATCTATATATTCTTTCCGAATCATATTCAAGGAAGATACAATATTACAATGTCATTGGAAATTGACTTAAGATACCACTTATAAAAAATAACCAAACACATCACACATCTTTTAACCTTATGAATAATAAAATTGATATAGGTTATATAAATTATTAATAGCCATTAATTTTTTATTTCTTTTTTACCATACCATCTAATCAACTTATCATATTATGTAATTCAATTAAAAACTTTTTATTGTTCACATGATCCATTTTAAGGTCAATTAAGTAATAATTTCATGGGATGTTACGGTATAATTTGTAAAATAAATAATTAATAGACCAATATTTTAATAATATATAGATGAATATAGTTAATGTATTAAAATAATTCATAAGCCATGTGTTATCAATAAATCGATGAATATGTAATATTTAAGGTGTCTTTCTTAATATTCATTATTTATGGTTAAACAAAGCCATTCTCCCTTATAATTAGTTCCATTTTACGATTTTAATTTAACCATTAAAAAATCATAATCATAAAATAACTCAAATATTAATTTTATTATTAATTCTTAAATAACATTTTGTAATAATACCCTTGGGAACATGAATTTATATAAACATAATAATTCATGTAGGTTGTGAAAAATCACCTCATATAAGATGATTTTTGAAAAGTGTTGAATATTATGTTAAAAATATTAATTAGTATATATTTATAAATTAAATTACACTATAAAGAATTATATAGGATAAATATTGAGTATTATATTATTTATTGGTATAGAGATAAGATAATTTCAATGAAATGACTTTCATTTAAAAGCCATATTTTTACATAGTAAGGGCCTATAAAAGAGACTTTGGAGAGGGGTAATAAGTGATCCAATATCATAAATTCACAAAATATTTTATAATACTATATTTATGGAATCCTAATAATTCAATGAGTGACCATTTAACAAATATTAATTTCAATGGGTTATAATTAAGAAATGTGAGAGGATATTAGACATCCATACTTCTATCATTGGGTTTCCACCTTTTGATTAAAGCTTAATGAAATTGGAGAAGATATCATTGGTTACCAAATTGGAATAACTACATGGTAATCGAAGTATATAGTGGTATTTTCACATATTTATGAACGATAAAAAATCTCATATGGGCCTTTGGAAAGTTTAGATCAAGACACTTTTTATAGTGAACATTTAATGAATTTTTGGAAAATATTATTTTCTTAAGGGTAAATATTATGTTTCAAATATGTAATATGGATGAAATATAATTGATTAATATTTTTCATATTTTCCATTGAAACCATCCTTTGATAATATTTTAATGATGTCTTTATTATTTAATACAATATAGTTTATCATTAAATATTATTAATGACATTTTTAGGGTTATTCAAATAATTTAAATTTAAGAAATGTCATGATAACTATGAAAGTATAGTATAATTTTTTTATCATTCAATAACTATACTATTAATACAAAAAATTTTGTGGAAAACAACTATTTATCTGATCCTTGTAAAATTAAAATTGTTATAACAAATTACAAACTTTTCCCATATTATTGAGAAGCTCTATGTCTTTATTGCTTAAAAATGTAAAATAATTAAACGATTCATAAAGTTAAAAAAATAACTATCTCAAATCTATATTATTGATACTAAATATTAAAATCTATAAAAATTAATATTTTATTTGTTGTCATATCATTTTTATTAAGATATTTTAAGTTAGAGAGTGTTCCTTTTTTGTTAATAATTATATTTTTAAAATATAATAAATCTCATTCCTAATGACATGTCCCCCAAAAGTTTCCAAATATAAAATATAAGTTACTTTAGTTCATAAATAAACTGAGAAATAAATTATATACTTTTATTGGTGATATTTTAATCCTTACCCATTAGTTTAGCACAATATATTTCATTCTTATCTTTTATAGTTGTGAGTTTCTTTTACCACTGAAACATACCATTATGTTAATAATTGACCATACTGGACAATTTGAAAATAAAGATTCCAAATTTTAAATCCATCTTACAAAAAAAATTCTAAATTTATATTTGATTAATTAAAATAACTATACACATAATTCTTAACACAATTTATAAAAAAAATTAGTTTTGTATGACCAAATGAATTTATTTTTTTAATAAAAATAAATAATATTTAAATAGAACATTGTTTTTATTATGTAATATACAATAAAAATATTTATTTCAAACCATTTAATTATAGTTATTATTATAATTAATTATGATAAAATACATTTCAATCCTGAATTTTTTTTATTATAATATCATTTTTAACATTTACATGATTCAAAGATAATATTTGTTTATTCATAATCAATTTTGGAATGAATAATAAGTTTTTAAATAAATAAAAAATATAATTATATTAATTGGAAATCTAATTAAGATACATTTTTCATTCAAATAAAAATAAAAACAAATAATGTTTTAAAAAAATATTTATATTTGAATATGAATTGTTAGATCAGTGTTATTTTTTAATTATGTAAATATTTCATTTCTATTATTAATTTATTTGAATAATCATTAATTGGTTACTTATGAACAAATATTATTGATATAATGTTCATAATATTATGAAATTTATGATATATATGTAATACATCAATACTATTTTTTTTGATTATCCACAGATTTCAATGTCACATAGAACCCATAAAATTTTACAAAATTATTTTATTTTTTAATAATTTTTCATTCAGATATATGTCATTGTATTTACTTTTTTATTTTAATGCATCATTATTCATAGTAATTCTATGGTTTATGTATCACAATGAATATTTCAGTCTATTTTTTATAATGTAAATTTCATTATAAAATCCTTGGGGTGTTATTCAGTAATTCATAATGATCCCATCAGAGGTTACAAGAAAATAGGCCTCATGACAAGGATATGTGACATGTAAATGTAATTTACAAGCTATCTACCCAACAATATTCATTGATGTTATGAACTGAATAAAAAACGACATATCTTGTGGTTTAATATGTTGTTTCATTACATGGTGTGTGTTGACTTCACATAAAGAATGTTTCTTGACATGGCCTACATAATTTTTTGATTAAATACATTTTGTGTCGCCCTATATAATTTTAAAAGGTGTAAATAATTCATGGTTTTGTGGATAAATTTTGATGTTTCATTTCACACCACCTATTGATAGATAATCGATAAAAATTCCCAAATAGTAATTACATTGTTTATAACCCATTTTACACACCATGTAACATATCTTAATCTATGAAGGATACATGGAAAAAACCATAGAATGTTATTTGGGTGTCCACAAGTGGATTATATGGTGTGTAGTTGCCTTTACATGAAATATGGAATGTTACAACCCATGAAAGGTACACACTTGTACACATGTTTCATTTGATTCAACACATGAATAATTAAATTTTGATCAAAATAAACAGCCTATAGCAATGTATATACACACGATGTTAAGTGTTATTTTTTTACCAAGTATGAACTAAGAAAATTTTATCATTTCATGTGGATATAAATTTATTATAATTATTTTCTAGAAAATTATCTAAATATCTCACATGTTACATTTATCACACACATTATGAAATTATCCTGCATTTCCAAGGCTACATGTCATGGTTTTTTATTGAATATCATATTGAAATGAACACCACAATGAATTTTAAATTTCACACATGGATCAACAAATTCTGTAAACCAGGACAAGAATTGTTGGAATAAATGTATTGTAAGGACACATTACATGATATAAACCATAAAAAATGCATAATACAAACTATTTTTGAATTGAAAACCAAAAATGGATTTACTCAAAAGAATATTTTATACTTTATGTCACATTCTATATAAACTTTTATATGTAGAAATCGAGTAATTAATTTAAACTAATTATGAGTGTAAATGATATCTTCCATTATTATAGTAAGAAGGTCCATGGATGGCCCTATTTGACATGTGGAACTACATTATCATGTGATGATGCAATTCTTAGTGCCATCATACAATATCCTTTATGATTAAAAAATGTTTTACTACCCATTTTCAATAATGTTACTCCACCAATGTCCTCATATCTATGTATAATGATATAATTAATATCTCATGTATTCTCGTATCTTGATGGATTGAGTTTATATCTTTCCATTTTGGCTCCATTAACATATTATCCATGTTTATTAAGAGGAAATCTTGGTGGATTATGTTATTTCTAATAAAGATTCAAATAATAAATCACATGTTTTCATGATCATTCATTTGTTTTACTAAATCTTTTTGTGAGATATTTTATTAATTTTCTTTTCATCAAACATATTAAAATAATATATTATTACATAGAAGATCCATGTATTCTTTATATAAGGGTTAATCTTTTTTATGATGAATTATGAAAGGACAAAATGCATTGTTGTTTCATGTTTTGATTGATCATGTTCATGAATTCCCTATGTATGATTTTCATTAATTTTTTTAACATTTTATTACCTGTACTATTAAAAATAATTTATTCTATAATTAAACTTGATATATTTTATTAGATTTGTTCCTATATTATTATGTATATGAATGTTTAATTAATAATTATTTTATTGACACTAAACCCCATGTACACCTCACATTTGAGTCACTAAGAATAGCCAATAGGTAGATCTATATGTTAGAGTAGACAATTTAGGATCTGATCCATTATGAGTCCAACCATGTAGATATATAGATTACTGAATGAATTGTAAAACAAAAAACAATGATGTATTGAAGGTGTTATATCCCTCACGGAAAATAATGGTTTACATTCTACTTTTAAAAATTGCCGATTTTTAATTAAATCATTATTATATAATTACTTATTTTAATTTGTTATATAATTGTAATGTATCTATTAATGTGATTAATTGTTTATTATTTTATAAAAATGATTACAAAATTTAAATATATCAAAAAATTAATAGATGAAATATAATTATATTTGTATCCAAAAATTATTTTATTTGGTATTTGTAGTTAATTATTTAATAAGAGTATAATATTAATAAAATAGTTAAGATTAAAATAATGAATATTTAAGGACAACATAAAAAATCCCACAATGACAATACATTCTCTTATATTTCTTATTTTCATTTCTTTTAGAATTAAATCATAGACCATTGTATTGACACAACCATCATAAATATAATCATAATTATAAATGTGTTCAATGTATAGGTTGGTCAATATATACCAAGATATTCTTAAGGGTTAATTGAATTAATAAGGCTTTATTTAACTTTGAGCACATCATTTGGGGAATTTTAAAATAAGATTTTATTATTGGGTAGTACACTCAACACATTGAGGAGTTGTGGGATAAGGCAGATGGAATTAAAATAAAATATAAATGGTATCAAAAAATTGACTAATCCCATTTATGGGTTTTCAGAAAGGTAATATGAATCATTTCAATTTTAATATCCCAATGATATGACTTTATGAATATAATTATTATGGAATTTTATTTTGATAAAATAGTGGGAAATTAATATAATAACTTTATTGTACCAAAGTCTGTAATCAATATAAAGTAATAAAATTTGTTTTTATTTATTATTGTGAAATGGAACAGAACAGTGAAAAAAATGTGATAATTCTTAGATAATGAAAATTACTTCACTAAAATAAAGTTCCAATAGTTGTATTGTATATTGTACAGTGCAATATAATACATAATATGTATTATGTACTGGAATCATATATCCCTATTCAACCACTTTAGTATTATATATAATTTGAAATGAATACCTACTAAAGTTATATAAAGTTTAATTCAAATGTTTTTTGTATCGTGTTGTTATATATGTTTAGAGAGATGAAGTTATAACATAAAGACATGGATACATACCCCATGTTAACACATCTCCAAGAGAATAAAAATGGTAAAGATATGGTTATTATAAATGAGATTATCAATACATTGTACAAGTGTGAACATTAATATGGTAATATAGATAATGGAATTTCTATCTTGATGGTGAAATATGATAATTAGTGAGTAAATTTACACATCCATATAGATAAAAAATTTAGTTGTAATCACATATTATTTCCATATCTTCCATGATTATGTATATTAATGTAGATTTTAAAAATGAACATTATAGAGAATAAAATCATTAAACATTTAACTATTATTTTCAAATATTATTGAGATTAGTACAAAGATCATTCCCTTGCAATTTAGGTGAATTATTTTAATTAAAAGGATGAGAATCATATTATGAATTAAAATTAAATAGTTCCTTTAAAAAGATAGTTAAAAATTCATTTCAAAAAATGTTTGGTGGATCATGTGGACCCGGGTTTCAGGTGGTCTCACATTCAATTTAGAATGTGGTTCTATTTTATTTATGTTTTTTAAATTTGAATTTTTAAATGTAAAATATTATTTCTATAATGATAGCCAAAAAATAAATGATTCAATGAGAGATTAAATAATATTATGATTTTAGATTAAGAATGAAAATAATTTTTTATTGGGAGATGAGTGCATGTGAATTAAATAATAATAATGTTTAATATTACACATTTTATGTATTAATTATTATATTTATTTTTTATAATTTATTTCATTATCATTAAATATGATATGAAACATACATATTTGAGTACAGTTTAAGGAACACATAATTTTTAGAAGGATTATAAACTCTAATTTGATTATTTATGTAAATAAATGATACTGATTCATATGTAAAATGTGAGAATAATAAGTATTCACACTTAAAGGTGCATTAATTCTTTTCAATCTATTATTTTATATTGATTAATACACTAATATTTATCTACTTTTACTTTGATATAAAAACTTAGTTGTAAATTCACATTTGAAATGAATTGTATTATAATATATCATAAATAATTAAACATTTCGTGATAGTATAATGGTATATTTAAAATTCAAACATTAAATTATGAATATGAATTATATTAATCATATAATTTGAAGTTGTGCAAGGATATTTTATATTAAAATTAAAATAATGAATAATATTTCATGGATATATCAGGAATGGAGTTTATAATCCATGGAGATAAACTATTAGGTAATCTTATGTAAATATAAATTTAGTTTTGGGATACATATTCCTTTAGAAATGCTGTTCAAAAAGAAAAATATATTCTAGTTTCATTTCCATGAGATATTAATGAAATACTCTAAATAGAATCTAGAGGAATATTTTTCATATTCATTATAAAATTCTATTAATGGAGTTTAAGGATAAAAAGTGGGGTTGTTTATATAAATAGTAATTTATATATGATCCCTTGTATGGGTTAATTAGTGAGTATATAAATTTATAATTCATTTAAGAATTATGATATGGAGTGGGTCTTTTCATAAGTACATATTACATTATATAAATCATATTTTCAATGGATGAAAATAAAGGAAAAATATTGTGTCTTAAAATTATTGAAAGTATTCTATAACAATATTAACTTCATCGTTCACAGGAAGGGGTGATTAAATTGAATAATTGATCAAATATATTGACATATTTATATCATATAAGTTCAAATATATAAAAAATATATTATATCACATCTTAATAAATCCTGATGTTAATTGGATAGTAATTAAAATTTATCTATAAATTTATATCATGTATCCACTAAGTGAAACTCATATAATTATCTTATAATATCCCATATATACATATCCCCAAGATTAAATGATTTTAGTATTATGATTAAATATTTTTCTATATATGTAAATATCTTATCTTTTTAGATTTAGGAAAAAGATATTGTAACATCCAAGGTAAATAATGAATAGTAAAATTTTTATATTTATTAATATTTGAGAACTTTATATTAATTTTACTTTAAATGTGTTTCTATGATTGATAGAGTACCTCATACGCAACAAAGAGTTTCTTTGAAATCTTACATTGCACACTAATAATATAAAATTGTTATTTTAAATGGTAGTTAACGCCATGTCATTGTATATGTAGGAATGGAATGAACAAACTAAAATATGATTATAATTGTTTTCTAAATATATTTACATTTATCAAATAAATTTTAGAGGCTTAAACTATGAATGAATCTAATTTTACGCATAAATATTCTAATATTCTTTAAAATTTTGATTTACCACCTTATAATGGAAAACCATTTTTAAATATATTTTTTGTCACTATTATATGTTCTATTTTACCGAATAATATTCTTCTTTAAAATTGGGACTCCAAAATTTACTTTGGGTAATTTTTTTGTATTTTTTGGATAAAATTCAATTTTTAATGAATAGTGGAAAATATAGTATTATAATTAAAAATTGCCTTTTAATATAATTTATTTATATAGTTAGATTATATTTTTAATTAGTTTTATGTTGTAATTAGAATATATTTTTACAATTTAATCCAATGGTGGTCATTGGATTGAATTTCACTTGGAAATTGGACATAAAAAATGTCAGTCTTTTGATAGATATAATTTCATAAAATCAAGCTATTTGTTTTGACAACAAAAATTAATTATATAATTAATTAATGAAACTTTTATGTTTTGAATTTGGTAAAATAGATATAATTTTTTAAATTGTAGTATCAAATTTATATTAGAATTAATTTTTGTCATGTTTCTAAAAAACATCAATTTTTGATGAATAGTGAAACCACTAAGTATTAGTTAAAAACTGATTTTTTTTATTGAAATGAAATTTTACTACTTGTGTGATTTGAATATTAAATATCTCACATAATTTTGTTGTTATTAGTAAGTAAAATTTGGTTCATTGAGATGAAAATAATTTTTGGTGAATATTATCTTTTGACTTTTATTTACTGCAGTTAAATGTAAATAGGGTAATTTAAGTTAAAAAAATATTATAATAATACAAATATTATCTTAACAGATATCCTAACCTTATTGGATGAGTCATGGACGACCATGGTCATCCTTGAGTCGATTTGGGAACCCCATGGTGCCCCTTATGAGTGATAATGAAACTTTAGATTAATTAAGTATAAATAAAGGCAAAAGGGACATAATCAAATATATTTTACTAAATAAATTTTTAGATTTCGTTATATAAGTTATCCATTCAAATATAAATATTCATTAGAAATATAAAAATATTTATTACATCATGGTATTTTTTTATAATTTCTAGACATCAAAAAATAAAATTATTTTTCACACAATAATGATGGAGTTTTTACCTCATTTATAAATGATTTCAAAAAATAAGATTATAAAGACTACAATAATATCCAATACCTGTTCAATTCTTACTCTATGATTTTATTTCGAATATGTGTCATCTTATATTCGATTTTATTATGTTTTGGACCATTTTAATCCAAAGATAAATTTATAATAAAATAATGTTTTCACCCTTTCCAAAAGAGCCCCTCCTCTCCCTTATAAAAGGAGACAACCTATAAAACATTCCTCACACCTCTAAAACCTTTTGGATCATCCAACCTCGGTCCAATTAATCTATATACATCCCTCTCCTTCTACTAGAATACTTACCATAGCCATGAAGGCACTTCATGAAGTCCTTTTGGTTCATACCAATGAGAGTTACCCAAATTAAAAGTAATTGTTTCTCTGAAATTGTTTTATTTTATTTTACTTCCCCTACCTTATAAACTTTTTGTATTCCTTTAATTGAAAAAAAAATCAGTATACTCAATATACTAGGATGTTTTTATGTGAAATATTAGAACTACACTCACACACGCCACTATATAATGGGTGGAGAACATAATGTTTCTTTGGATGGAAAACTAACGCCTCACAAAACGATGATTTTTCAATTATCTCATACCGCCTCTCATGGTGGACATTATGATGGCATGGTATTTATATATGATATATATTATGTTTATGATTTATTTATGATTCTTTATTTTTATTTTTTACCAAACCATTATGTTTTCCATTATGGGTTATCATTATAATTTAATTTGAGGAAGTGCGAACTACCGCCCCCTCAAAGTGACATGACTCGTTAATGACTTATGTAGTATGTATAACAGATGGAGATAATGATATTTTATATGATATTTTAATTTATTTATAATATAACTATGTAACATTATGTTTTAATTCCATTAAAATAACAAATATAAATGGATGTAGCGTTCATGTGTACGTACGGCTTACTGTCTCCATGAATGGTGAATTTCATTTCATACCACTAAATGTTATGTACTATTATAAATACAGGTATATACTATATATATATATATAAATTTTATGAAATTTAAATCATTAATATAATTCTGATGGCATTTTATATTTTACCACAGGAACAACGAGTAATTATAAGGTGTTCGTGTTTTACTAAAGTAACCAAATATAGACAAAACAACCGTTATTAACTTAAATGATTACATAATGTTTATTACATGGTAATAAGTGATATAAGAGGAATGATAAACTTGAAAAAGGTTCTGAAGAAAGCATAAATTAGCTTTAGATTATTATTCTGGAAATCAAAGAACGAACTGGTCAAGTCGGACATGATGTAAGGGACTTCATCTAAATCTCCTTTCATTGAGGCATATTTTGTTTTATACACAACATTATTTTATAGGGTGTAAAAACCTCTTTGACATTTAATTTTACTCAAATGGAATATTTTCTCTAAAAAGCATTTTACTAAATGAAAAAAAGGAATTTTTTTAATGTATGTGGTGACAATGACCTTTTTCACCACCGTGAGTATTATTTGATCTATAGCTTCCAAACAAGCTGAAATTTTTTAAAAAGAAAAATAAATAAAATATACTCTATATACGTATTTTCAAATTAAAAATTGTTTTCATAATGTATATGTTATGTCAATATATTTAAATGATATATTGTTATTGAAATGTGGAAATGTTATCTCTACTTTATGATTTTGTTATATGTTATGACTGACTTATTGTTCTTGGGAATTGTTTACGTATACGGATGGTTCCGTGATAATCCTAGGGATGGTTTTCCCAAGATAGATCTCCATTGCATTGGGTAACATGACAGAGGTAAACATGAATGTTTCTACTATGTTATTTAGGAAATATATTGTGATGGTTATTCCAACATAACTCTCTATGTAGCTATGATAGCTACAATGTAAGTATGATATGGATGCCACAAGATTCTTTTATGAGTTATGACTTCTCCGTGTTATTCATAAATCTTATGATTTCATGAGGTATGTTAAAAAGATTATGTTATATATGTATTGATGGGATAATGTATTCTTCTTTGATTTATAACCCTTTCTGAGATTTATATTATGATCCCATGTTTTAAATGTTTTTCACAGGATTTAAAGTGAATATGGTCAAGGATAGAATCAAGGGAAAGTCAAGCTGTCTAAAACATGGAACTGGACATGACTTTTTATTAAGTGTTTTTATATTATGAAAAAATTGAAACTGAGTAGAAGTGTCCAATTTGTAATTTTTGAGATGTAATGTAATAGTTATGGCCTAATTCACCAAAACTCTAAACCAGAATAGATCCTCGATGTGAATTATTCATTTAATTAAATATTATGTAATTTTTAATGTCGGGACTTTATAATTGGTATTAGAGGCCGGTTTAGATATCATTAGGAGTTAGGGAATTGTTAAATTAATATCCATAAATTAATTTATGTTAATGATATTTCATTTACATATTACCTTGTTTCTTAGGCTAAGATATTTCTATGTTAAGAATGATTTTTCACAGAGGGAACAGGGAAACTAGATTGGGATGACATCACATGGAAGATATCCTTCAAAATCAATAACTATAGATGTTCGGAATCAGAACTGAACAGTTTGTTACAGTGATGGCATAGCTGAATCAGGCTATAAATGGTGGTGGAATCCATGCATGAGATCAGCCAGATCAACAAGTGATGAACATGCCACTAGTAGAGAAATTGATGAGGCAACATCCCCCACCATTCAAAGGATCATCTGACCATGTGCTAGAAAAAGGGTGTATTAAAGCACTGAAGATGATTTTTGATATCATGGGGTGTTCAGAACATCAAATGGATAGTCTGACTATTTACCTTTTTGAAGGTGATGCAGATCAGTGGTGGTCGATGGTGAAAAATATCAGGAAATGTGAGTTTAATGATGCTCTTGATTGGGATGTATTCATAGGTATGTTCCTTGAGAAATATTTTCCTATGTGGTTCGACATAGGATGGGAAAACAATTCATGTAATTGAGGCAGGAGGATGACTCAGTGGAGGCTTACGAAGAAACATTCTTATGATTGGAAAAGGTTAAACCAAATTGCATACGAGATATTGATAGTAAAATCCACCATTTTTACTCAGAGTTAAAGTGAAATTCTCTAAGGACTTTATCTTCTCGGGAGTTCAAAAGTTATGAAAAACTTGTTCATTGTGTGGAGAATGTGGAAGTGGCGTTTTTCGATGACCATGTGTTCTTTGACAAACAAAAAAAATAAGAGGTAGTGGTGGCATTCAAAAGGGAAGAACTCTTAAAAAAAGTCTAATGGTAAGAAAACTAATTTTACAATTTCTGAAAATTGTGGTCAAAATCATGCTGGAGAATGTCTTTTGAATTCCATTATGTGCTACTGATGCGGTAAAACGGGTCATATGGCTCGTAATTACACTAAAAATGATCAGGGTAATTGTAAGACAAAATCAGATATATAGTCAGTAACATGTTTTATGTGAAATAAAACGTGTAATTGTGCAACTGAGTGTCCAATGAATAACTCAACTGAAGGGAAGCGGCCAGACTACAGGTAAAAAAAGGGTGGTGAAATCCATTTCCACCACTTACGCAGATGGTGGGTCATCGAATGAAGTAGAATCAGGTACACTCTTTGTTTGTAAAAATTATTCCAATGTGTTGTTTGATTCAGGGTCTACAGACTCTTTTATTTCATAGATATTTTATAGTAAATTGGGAATTCCACTTCAATATATGATTCATGAACTTATGGTAAAAACACCAGGAGGAAATGTTGATGAAAAAAGAAATTATAAGAATCTTCTTTTCCTTGTGTGCAGAAAGAATCTACGTTCAAACATTATTGTTTTGCTTCTAGTAGAGTTTGATGTTATTTTGGGAATAGCTTGGCTATCTATTTATCATTCTAAAAAAGACTACAGAGCTAAATAGGTTTATTTTCTGAAACAATTTTAGTTTTTGTACAAGAATGAACACTTTCTTTTGATAACATATCAGGATGGTGGGAAACCAGTAAAAAATAGAAATGAATGTTACCTTGCAAATATTATTGAAAACAAAGGAACTGATTAGATTAATTATGTGTTAGTGGGAAATGAGTACCTTGATTTTTTTCTGGGGAGTTTCATGTTATTATACCTGATCGAGAAGTTGTATTTAGTGTTGACTTAATTCATGATGCTAAACCAATTTCAAAACCCCTTTATCGAATGCCTAAAAATAAACTTTTACTATTAAGAAGCAATTGCAGGAGTTATTATCTAAAGGTTTCATTCAACCTGGAACATCACCATGGGGTACTCCTATCTTGTTTGTTAAAAAGAATTACTGTTCAATGAAACTTTTCATTGATTATAAGGAGTTGAATAAAATCTCTGTTAAGAACAAGTATCATTTTCCTCATATCGTTGATTTATTTGATTAGCACCAGGGTGCTCATTATTTATCAATGATTGACTTGAGGTCAGGGTACCATCAGTTGAATGAAAAGGAAGAAGTTATTCTGAAGACTGTGTTTCATACTAGATATGGGTATTATGAATTTGTAGTTATGCCTTTTGGGTTATCCAATTCAGCTGATGTATTCATGAATATTATGAATAGAATATTCTGTCAGTTCTTGGATACATTATTGGCTGTTTGCATTAATGATAACTTGATTTATTAAAAAAGTTAAGATGATCATAAATGTCGTTTAAGGGTTGTATTGAAAACCTTAAAAGAAAATAAACTATTTGGGAAATTCGGTATGTGTGAGTTTTGGTTATAGAAAATTTATTTCCATGGTCACATTGTTTTAAAAAATGGAATAACTGTTTACCCTACTAAAACTAAAGTTGTTAAAGAATGGACAAGACCCACATATATTATCGAGATCCGTAGATTTCTTGGTTTGGCAGGTTATTACCAGAGGTTTTTTGAAAATATTTCATGATTATCTAGTCCAATGACTAAGTTAACTCGAAAAGGTGTTAATTTCATTTGGACAATTGAATGTGATGATTGTTTTCAGGAATTGAAAAAAAGATTGGTGAATGCTCCAGTTTTGGCACTGCCTTCCAGAGTTGGTGAATTTGTCATCTACAATGCTACTTTGTTAAAAGGGGTTGGTTATGTCCTTATGCATAATGATCAGGTAATTTCTTATGCTTCACGTCAGTTGAAACCTCATGATATAAATTACCCTAAACACGATTTGGAATTAGTTGATGTTGTTTTTTTCTTTAAAAATTTTGAGGCATCATTTTTATGAAGTAAAATGTGAAATATACATTGACCACAAATGTTGGAAGTATATTTTCACTATGAATTAATTGAACATGAGACAGATGAGATGGTTGGAATTAATCAATGATTATTGTTGCACAATCCTTTACCATCTGATAAAATAAAATAAAATGGATGTTTCTTTGAGTCCAAAAAGTAATGCTTCATTAACCATGAAACATTTGGAATGAGATACTTTGGTTTTTGATTTGATTAAAATTGGCATAGTAGTTGTTGGTGAAAGAAATTATTCTGTTTTGTTTCATCTTTCAGTGAAATAATCTCTTTTAGATAGAATTAAGAAAGCTCATAAGGAAGATATCGAGTTATAGAAAAAGGTAGAGTTGGTTTTGAAGGGTAAGTTACGTGATTTTAACGTTGATAATGATTTTTTTGAGTTTTGAGAAAACATTATATATGTCTTTTGAGTCACAGTTAAAGAATGGGTTATTTTTTGAATCTCATCGTTCCCTATTATCAGTTCATCATGGAAGTAGTAAGATGTACAATGATCATTGGGAATATTACTGGAGGGATAGAATGAAAAGAGATATTGCTTATTTTACTGTGATGTGTTTGAAATGTTAGTAGGTTAAATAAGAGCGGTTGTTACTGAAAGGTATGATTCATTCATTACCGCTTCCAGAGTGGAAAAGGGAAAATATATCAATGGACTTTGTTGTGGTATTACTGAAGAAATATCGAGGTAAAAAATGCAATCTGGGTTATTGTTTATCAGTTGACTAAATCTGATCATTTACTTCCCATTAAAGATACTTCTCCTATAGATCAACTATCTAAGTTGTATGTTAAAGATATGGTCAGGTTTCATGTTGTTCCCCTCTCCATTGTATATGATTGTGATCCATGGTTTATTTCTATCATTCGGAAAGGCTTTCAGAAGTCGTTTGGTATTGAATTAAATTTTAGTAAATATTTTCATCTTCAATCAGATGGGTAGTTAGAACAAACAATACAGACCTTGGAGGATTTTCTATGTGCTTTATCACTGGATTACAAGGGATGTTGGGAACACAATTTTTCTTCGGTTGATTTTTCATATAATAACAGTTTTCATTCCAGTTTGAATATGGTTCCGTTTAAGGCATTATATGGGAAGCGGTGACAAACTCCAGCTTTATGGGATGAACTAGGTGAAAGGAAACTGGTGGGACCAGAATTGTAATAAGAGATGGAAGAAATAGATCAGCTGATTCAGAAGCACATGAGAACAACTCAAAGTAGACCAAAAATTTATGCAGATAACTGGATGAAGGATATTTATTTTGAGGTAGGTGATCATGTTTTTCTCAAATTTTCTCCATTGAAAAGTGTGATCTGTTTTTGTGAGACTAGATTGTTGAGTTCAAGGTTCATTGGACCTTATGAAATCCTGGAAAATCTTGGATCAATTTCTTACTGTGTGGCTTTACCTCCATGTTTGTCCCAGGTAGACAATGTTTTTCATTTTTCAATGGTGAGAAAGTGTATTCTAGAACCATATCGTTTTTTGTGCCCAGAGGTAGTTCAGTTGGAAGAGAATGTCTCTTATGAAGAACAACTAGTCCAGATTCTTAACTGAAGAGAGAAAGTGTTGCGGAATAAGGTAATTCACTAGGTAAAGGTTTTGTGGAAAAACCAAATGGTTGAAGAGGAAATGAGGGAATCTGAAAATGAAACGAGAGACAGATACCCCCACTTATTTGATAAGTGAATAAAATTTTGAGGACACAATTTCCAAAAGGGGGAATGATATAAAATCCTAAATAAATAAAGTATATGTCATTTTTTAAATTTTTTAATATATGATTATTAATTATTAATTTTACTTTATAGGGGATTCTATGTTCATTAGCGTACCAGATATGCAACAACGAGTTTCTTTGAAATCTTACATTTCACGCTAATAATATAATATTATTATAATAAATAGTAGTTAACACCTAGTCATTGTATAGGTGGGAATAGATAGAACTATATAAAATATGATTATACATGTTTTCTAAATGTTTTTACATTTATTCAATAAATGTTAGAGGCTTAAAATGTGAATTAATCTAATTTTAAGCATAAATAGTCTATTATTCTTTAAAAGGGTGATTTACAACCATTTGATGGAAAACCCTCATTAAATAAATTTTTTTCAACTCTTTTTTGTTCTATTTGAAAAAATAAAATTCTTTCATTAGAATCGGGACACAAAAATTTACATTGGGTTATTTTTTGGTAATTTTCTGATAAAAATCATTTTTTAATTAGTAGTGAAAAATATTATACAGTAATTCAATACTTCCTTTTCATATAATTTATTTATGTGGTTATATAATATTTTTAATTATGTTTATAGTGTAATTGGAATATATTTTTACCATTTAATCCAATGGTTTTCATTGGATAGAATTTCACTTTGAAATTGGACATAAACAAGTGCCAATCTTTTGATAGATAATGTTTCTTAAAAACATGGTATTAGTTTTCACAACAGAAATTAATTATAAAAATAATTAATGAAACTTATATTTTTTTAATTTTTTAAAAGAGACATCATTTTGGAATTTGGAATATCAAATTTATCATTGGGTTAATTTTTGTTATTTTTCTGAAAAACATTAATTTTTGATGAATTGTGAAACCACTAAGTAGTTGTTAAAAACAGACTTTTTCATTTAAATGAAACTTTACCACATCTGTGTATTGAATTTCAAAAACCTAACATAAATGGTTGTTATTAGTAAGTAAAATGTGGTTCAATGAGATGAAAATAATTTTTTGTGAATAGTAACTTTTGAATTTTATTTACCGTAGTTAAAGGTAAATAGGGTAATTCAAGGTAAAAAGAATATTATAATAATATAAAATTACCTTAACACTTGTCCTAACATTATTGGATGAGTCATGGATGACCATTTAATCCTTGAGTTTATTTTGGAACCCCATGGAGCAACTTATTAATGATAATGACAGTATAGATCAATTAACGTAATGTAAAGGAAAAAATGTCATAAACAAATATCTTTTAGTAAATAAATATTTATATAGGGTTATATATGTTATCATTAGACTATAAATATTCTTTGGAAATATAAAAATATTTCCTAAATCGTGGTATTTTTCTTATAATTTTAAGAAATAAATTAAAAATAATTATAATGATGCAGTTTTTACCTCATTAATAATTGATTTAAATAATTAAGATTATAAAGACTTAAATAATATCCAAAACCTGTCTGATTCTAATCAGATGATTTCATTTCCAATATGAGTCATCTTATCTTCAATTCTAATTTTTTTTACCTTTCGAATGAAAATATAAGTTTATAATAAAATAATGATTTACCTCTTTCCTAAAGAGCCCTCATCTCCCTTATAAAAGGAGTCCACTTATAACAAACTCTTCACACATATATATCTTTTTGGATCATCCAAACTCTTCCCAATTGAGCTCCCTAAATCCCTCTCCTACTCCTAGAAGCCTTACCATATGTAGAAGGCACTTCGAGAAGTCATTTTGGTTCAAACCAAAGGGAGTTACCCAAATTAAAGGTAATAGTTTCTCTTAAATTGTTTACATTTATTTTATTTCTCCAACCCCCTAAAATCAATTTATTCCATTATTTAATAACAACACCAGTATCCTCAATATACTAGTATGTTTTTATGAGATGGATTCGAACTACACTCACACACTCCTCCATCTAATGGGTGAAGAACATAATGTTTCCGTGGACGGAAAACTAAAGCCTCACGAAACGATGATTGTTCAATTTCTTTATATCGCCTCTCATGGAGGCCATTAAGAAGGAAATGTATTTATTTATGATATATATTATGTTTATTTTGTATTTATTCTTCTGTATTTTAAATTTATATCATACAATTATGGTTTCTATTATGTGTAAACGTGATAATTTTATTTGAGGAAGTGCGGACCAACACCCCCTCAAAGTGATATGACTCATTAATTCCATATGTGGGATGTATAAAGGATGAAGTTAATGATATTTTATATGATATTATACTTTTATAATAATTTAAATATTTATCATGATGTTTTAATTCTATTTAAATAATAAATATAAATGGATGTAGCATTCATGTGTACGTAAGGCATACCGTCTCCATGAACGGTGCATTTCATTTCTTACCTCTAAATATTATGTACTATTATAAAAAATGTATATAATGGATATATATGAAATACATGATATCTAAATCATTAATATCATTTTGAGGACAATGGATATTTTACCACATGAACAACTTGTTAATATAAGGTGTTCGTGTATTACTCAAGTAACCAAATATTTGAAAAATAACTATTATTACCTTAAATGATTTCAAAAAATTTATAACATGGTAATATGTGATATAATAAGAATAATAAACTTAAAAAATCATCTTAATCATGTAGAAAATAACAGTAGTTTATTATTCAGGAAATTAAATAACGAATGGGTCATGTCAGACACAATGCAAGGGACTTTGTCTCAATCTAATTTCATTGAGGCATATTTTGTTTTATACAAAACATTCATTTATATGGTTTATAAACCACATTGAATATTACTTTTCTTCAAAATTATTATTTTCTCTACGAAGCGTTTTACTAAATGAAAAAAGAAATGTTTTTTAATGTATGCAGTGACAACCACCTTTTACACCGCAGCGAGTATTATTTGATCTATGGCTTCCTTAAGAAGCCGAAATGTTTTCAAAAGAAAAATATATACCATATACTCTTTTTACATATTTTGTTATTAAAAATTGTTTTGAAAATAAATTTTTTATGTCAATATATTTTTATGATATATTGTGATTTAATTGGGGAAATGTTTTCGTTCCTTTATTCTTGTGTTAAATGTTATGTCTATCTTATGGTTCTTGGGCATTTTTTACGTATACGGGTAGTTCCGTGAAAATCCTAGGGTGGGTGAGCCCGAGATAGCTCTCTATTGCATTGGGTAACATGACTGAGGTAAATATGAATGTTTTTCTGAAGAGATTTAGGGAAAATATAGTGATTTGTATTCCAACGTAACTCCCTATGTAACAGTGATAACTACAATGTTTGTATGATATAGATGCCACAAGTTTAATTTATGAGTTATGATTTCTCTATGATATTCATAAATATTATGATTTCATGATGTATTTTGAAGAGATTATGTTATATATTTATTGATTATGTAATGTTTTCTTTGTTTTTTTATAACCCTTACTTATCTTTTTATGCTCATCCCATGTTTTGAAATGTTTGTTACAGAACATAAAGTGAATAGGGTCAAGGATGGGTTCAAGTGAAAGTCATTTTGTCTAAAACATTGAACTAAACATGACTTTTATTTTCAAGAGTTTTTATTTTATAAAAAAAAGGAAACTAACTAGAAGTGTATACTTTTTAACTTTGTAGATGTAATGTTATAGTTATGGCCTAATGCTCTAAATATTTAAACCAGAAAAGATCCTCTATGTGAATTTTTCATTTAATTCAATATTATGTAATGTTTAAGACTTGGACATTATAGATAGATTTTTTTGGTTCATGGATCCATATTCATATGAGTTGGAATAAGAAAACTATAAGCTATAATAATTGGTTGGATTAGTTATTCTAGAGATATAAGTTACAAATTAAATTTGACACAACATATATGGTTTTATATTCACTAATATAGGTGACATTCTATTTGGAAATAATAAAGGTTCCCTTATAGAAGTAGTAAATGGAAATAAGTTATGATTGGATTCTTTATACACATTCAAAAATAAATTCCGTGTATAAAAATCATTTTCCACATTTTAAAAGTGAATGAAGTTGATTTAAATTAATTGGAATGTATTATAAAATAATCCATACATGTATTCTAATAATAGTAGTAATAAGTAAATTTTATACAACACAAGTTTCTATTGTTGTCAATGTATAATTGTTTTTCAAATCTATTTACCAATCATCATTATAAAAATCATTAGACTTATTATTATCAATGTCACATACTATGATAATAAAATTTTGAAAAATAATTTCATTCACAACATTCAAAATGGAATCATTGAAAATTATTTTGATTAGATGATACCAAAAGGGATTGTGATAATAGAAAATTAAAATAGGCTTTGAAATTTTTAATGATCAATTTCTAATTGGTGTGTTCCTCATGATTGTGTTTTTTTATAAAATCATATGTGACATGGTTTTATTATGAAATAATGTGATACATGTGTTTATAGGTGGTTAGTGGATTTTACATTATATCAAAAACAATATGTGTTTATAACTTTCTAAAATCAGATTATTTATCTTATAGTTACATAATAATTTGATAAAATTATTTCTCCATGAATTCCATAAACATAAAACCCATTATAGAGTGATCATGGTCACTTAAGATAGATGTAGGGGGTTTAAGATATCATTGAATTATACATAAATTGGAATAGTAATAATAAATATAAGAATATTAAATTCACAAAATAATTGTTTCATATCTCAAATTATGTATAATCCCTCTATAAATTTTTTTAAACAACCTAATGAGACTAATATAAGTTGAATTATATACACATATTTGGTATGAATCTATTAAATATTCCATGTAATTAATATTGGTCTGATATTTCAATACATATTTCATCATAACAAAATATCAAATGGTATCAACATAACTATATGGGGTTGTTGTAAGTGTTATCAAACAATACTCATTGATTTACAAATATTGAGTTCCATGTAACAATAATATTGAGAATACATCTTATTATGGGGATAAAAAAATTTAATCATAGGGAAAAAATTTATGTTGTATGATATATAGGGTTGTAAAATATGAAATATATGTTCATTAAAGACAGTGGTATACAGATCTAAATAGACTGAATATGATTCACATTTTGGTAAAACATACTATGATGTTGGAAATGATATATTCTAATTTTTTTTTATTTTATAAATATTTAATGTATTATTATAATATATATATATATATATGATAAACATATGAAAATCGTATTGCCGATGATTTCATGTTAATGATAAAAAAATCAATACTAAATTTTATAACCATTGGTTTTATTTTCATAAACTAGTTATGTTTCAACAAGCATAACATCCATAGAAGAATGTAGTGGGCCAAAAAATAATACCAATATAATATTATAATACATTTTATAAATTTAAACATAAAAATACCTAGTTAGTATTTGGATCTAGTAAAATTTCTATTCTATTAGAGTATATACCCTGGAAATAACTAATATTGTACTTTCAAGGAAAATAATATTTATTAATTTATGATAATATGATGAATGTTATTCAATTTAAAATTTAAATGATAATGAAAATTGTTTATCGTTAAAATAAAATATTGACAGCAGATCATATCTATAATGATAACCTTTATAAATTTATAAACATTTCACAAACATATCTCTAATAGTTCATATAAAACTTGTATAATAGGGCACAAATTATGTTTCAATATTAAGTGTTCAAGGTTCATAATACATTGATACTTGTTCTCAAGAATTTTCAACTCAATAATCCCAATGATATGAGGATATATGTATGGAACGTTCAATTGGAATTCATTATGTCAGAGGTGTAATCAGTTATTCCTATTACAATATGTGATTATTTTTCGTTATCCTCGGGGTAATAATCAACAGAAATTGTGAATAACACACATTGATATATGTATGAAAATGACAATGCATAAGAATTATGGGTGGAAAATTTCATATTTTATTGTCTCTATAATTGAGGTCACAACACTGATATAAGGGTGAAACATGTTTTTACTTCATACATCTCCCTACATTTTTGGATTTTTCCAATATATACACATGTGAATATCTAGGATGTGATGAGTAGGCACTGTCATGAACGTGACATTAGGAAGGTTTGTTGGAGAAAACATGTTTCATGGACAGTAGAGGCATGTGATATCATTATAGAGGTGGAGTGGATATGATAATAGGTATGTTGAGGTGTAGATTTCTGTTTTTATTAATTCTATGTATTATCGATAGTGACATGGGAATGGAAGAATGCTTTTTTCATCCCATGGGCCCTATGTTATGTGGACTGGGGTTGGGGGAGTTCTGCGTTGAGGTATTTGATGTATATACTTGATAATATTAATGATTGATAATTGGATGTGGAAAACACACATTTTCCTAGAGATTCAGGTTGGACCTATTTCAATATAAAATTCATTGGCTATAGGGAAGGTACATATGAAGGGATGACTTCCACCCATTAAAATCAGGAAATTAAATTAATGATGTAAATTGAACGATAGAATGGAATATACTTATATATATGTAGAATACATTTGTTATACCATATGAAATATGAATTTTTTGATTGATTCTTGATAGTATGTTTCCATTAGCAATAGATACAAGAACACATCACAACACCTTTATTGAAATGAAATAGTCTTATTAAATCTATGAAAAATATAGTTCATCTATACTTTTATTTTGGAATGTAAATAAATGTTAAATCAAGAATAAAATTTGAAAAAACTGTTATGAAACCTTTCCTGATAGATATAAAGTGGATGAGATAATATATCATGAAGATTTATTTAAGGTAGGTTGTTGTTGTTGAAATATTATCTTTATTCTCTATGAGTTTATTGACTTGTTTGTATATTTTGATCATTGAATTTGGTTATGTTCACAAAATTCAACTATGAATGGGGCACGTAGGTTCCCAAAATAAATGAAATAAAAATTTTCTTTTATTCGATTAAATTTATGATAAAAAATTATTCTTGGTACATCAAATTTCCATAATCCATATTTTATTGATCACATAAATTCATTAATAATATATTTTAGTTTATAATATGAGTGTCCAATCTTTAATGTATATTATTATTCATAATGTAATTAAAATATAACCATTTTTTAACCGGTTTAGGGTAATATAAAATATAAACACAAACATAGATAAGTGAATATTAAATTAAATATTAAATATTGAGTTTATCAAATATAATATTTATTTATTTATTTATTGAATAAAAAATTTAATTTTATTAAATATTTTATACATGGTTCTATATATTCCACAAAGTAGTGATGAGATAATTTGAAGACATGATATATATGATACACATATTTAGTAATTTAGTTCATGTCTTTAGATATAAAAATATTATATTAATTATTATTTGAAATGTGGGTAATTTAGAATAAAATATTTGTATTGTGTTTTTATTAGTTTATTTAATCACATTATATAAACGAATTATAGTATTTTTAAAAAAATGTGAGTGTTTTTTAAAAATTGACCATGTCAATAAATCCTCTCAATACATATAGAGAAATTCATTCTCCCTGGAAATGAATAATAAACAGTGAATGAGAAAACAATTTCTATCAATAAAAAGGATAGAATTCATTATGTGCCTTTGTGTTAAAAATGATTTAATAAGATTATTGTTTTGATAATTTTAGACCACATGTGGAAGCAATTTGAAAAATCATTGTTAGTTTTATCCCCACAATGATTACCAAAATAGCGAGGAAATTTTTTTCACCAAGAAAAAGTATCAAATGTTAGGTAATTAATGATTAAAATTAATTATATATTAAATGTTAAATATCCTATATTGAATGTCTTGAGGATTACCTCAGAATGATCTACATGCACAATCAAATGAAATAAAAAACCATTGTTTTTTGATATATTGACATTTTTGCTACACACCATAAACTAGAATCCCAATACGCACTCTCCCTGAAAACACTCTTCTTATATCACTACTCACATAATATAGTGACAATTTTCCTAGGGAGAAAATCCATAGTCAAATATATTAAGTGAATAGATCATTCACTGAATTATCAATTAGACTCCAGATCAATATCATCAATTCAGATCCATGTGCCAATTCAAGATTTTTTCCTTTATGATCGGATATATTTCATATGATACTAATATTATTGATCCTACATGGATGTGATAAAAAGTATACCATGATATTGATATTCTAAATATAAATAAATGGTAACATAAACTCATGCACTGAGGTTATATACTTATGAAAATTTTGGTGCCCAAAAAATAGTGTCATATACAAGAAATATCAATCATCCACATCAATCCTTAGACGATGAAATCACCAATAAATATAATATCTATTCATATTATTCTATTCCACCAAAGATCCATGATCAAATAATTTCTTAAATATGTCATTCATGATACTTAGCCCAATAATATCATTCTTTTATTCCATTAAAAAGTATTTTAGAGACATACACGAATTTTTATACAGGGATTGAAAATTATCAATATAAATTAAATCTATAATTATTTTTTTGTAGGATAACTCCACAACTATGAGATTGTTATATAATAAAAAAATATAATCAATAATACATGTTATCATCATCTCCTCTAAAACATGAATGTTATATGTAGTTTTCCCATATATCATGTGGATGGTAGGATGATCTGAAATTCTCTTATGTATCATATAAATTGTGTAAAAACTTCTATAAGTACGATGTAATATTAGTAACTATATCCAAAATTCTACTCAATGTAAAAACATTGAGATTTAATATCACATAATCAAATATACCACCGAAAACATTTTCTTAATCTGTCACTATCATTGGTAATGATATGTGAGAAATTATTAAATTTATCAATTATAAAACATACCACAACACTATTTTCCAAAAACAAATCATCCAACCCATAATGAAGTCCATTGTCACGTCCTCTAAATCCCATTGGGAATGAGTGATGAATAATTATAACATATTGGCATATTATGTTCTTCTATCACCTACTAATAGGTGAGTCATCCCTTAATGAATAAGTTTATGTTCTTATTCATCCTAGGGAACTAATATTTCTACTAGATTTCATGTTCCATCTTTATAGTCCATTAATAAAAAAAGTATCATGATGCATGTAATTACCATATTAGCAACTCATGAAATTCTATCACAGAATAATGTATATAAATTAACTCATTCAAATCTACTTAAGAATCAAGATTTGGGTTGCCACAATATTTATTATCCCTTATCCCTTGATTATTTGAGTTATAAAACTAAATACCCTTCAAACTATTGATTATTAAATTTGGAAAGTCAATAAATAGAATAATTGCGAACCTAGATTCTCAATTTTTAATTTACCAGTGTTAATTAATGTTTCAGAAATAGATATAATGTTCTCTAATAGGTGAACATTTTCAATCCATAATAAATATTTCAAATTTAGAGTATAAATAAATTCTACCTTAGTGTAGTCATTATGATCATTAAAAGTATTTTTTTATTCTTAAAAAATAGAAGTATACCATAATATTGGCGATGAAAAAGAAAATGAAGAAATACAAATAGGGATAAAAGTCCCATTATTTAGTTCCAACATTATTAATAGTGAATTTATAAATAAAAGCATCATCATTTGATAATGTCATAGGTCATTACAAATTTTGAAAATAGATTGTTTAAGATTTGGAGTCCTCACAATAAACTACTTCATATTGATCATGGATAAAAATTTAAATCCCTTGAAATTATCAATTTTTTTATTGATTCAAGGAAGAAGATACCATTTCTTATTTTTAAACTTGTTCATCCTATGATAATAAACACATCATAAAAATTAATTTTCAAATTCATTGGATATAAATATGTTAGCAAAATGGAATTTGTAAGGGAGAATTAATTGTTTTCCTCAAGATCCTATAGATAATAATTAACCTCACTATAATATATAATATGAATAATTGATGGAGAAATGGATAATATCCCTATACCATACATGATATTGAACATTAAATGGACATATTACTATAGTGTAAATCCCAATAAATTGATATTAATGACATTTTAATGCTAGTAAATAATTTGAGGTAAGACCATTTGATGCAATTAATCCTATCCCTAATCAATGCTAAAAAAAATTTATATGATCTCACCAAGTTAATGATTGGTAGATCCTAAAAATCCCACCAGCTTACTACAAACTATAAAATTGGTATAGAAAATACCATATAAGTATTAAAAGGGTAACCATCAGAGATTGTAGTATATGAATACTCAATACAATGTTAACCAATCAATTTTGAGGATCACATAGATTTTATTGATCACAAGAATAATGAAGTCTGAAAGAATGTTATATTCACATAAAATGTTAAGGAAATATGGTCAAATCTAAATACCACAAAATGTAAACCATTGGTATGTATGAAAAAACGTTTCCACATATTCATATTACACATGTATTTTCATATCACCAACTATGTTGTAAAATATAAATCTGTATAAAGCATTTGTGTAATATAAAATATAAGCTAGGATTAATGTTATTTGAATCATTAAATAAACCCCTAATGGGCCCAAAATCCTTGCAGGGGGAGTATCCCCATTGGAGTAATGTTGGAACGAAACAAATTATCATTGTATAATCACCGAGATCCCATTAAATTATTCTTTTTTATATTGTTTCTTCCCCTACCAGTAATCACCACATCATCGCCATTGGCATTAATGGTTGAGGGAACCCAAACATTCAGGAATATTATAGTGTATTTTTGCATACTATAGAGTCTTAAGAATGAAAATATCAATGATTTCAATCCACACTCTATGATTTTACATTGAAAATATATAGGTTACCCAAAACCATTTAATAGTGGGATTATAGAAGATTCATTTCATGTTATTATGTAATATTCCCCTATTTTACATAGATATCAGTTAAATGATGAATTACCTATCAAAGGAATCAACAAACCCATACCAAAGATATACTTGTGGTATTTTCCCTACAAATATTCCTCATAATTATTCATCCTACTACCCAATGACCAATTTATATCCATGGTGGAAGAATCTTTCTTCAAATATAATCAAACACTATGTGGTAAATCTCTATAAGTGCAGATTGATTCATGACATTAGATAAGTATATAATGTAGAATAAATTCATCTATGATTTAATGTAATTTATTATTCCATCATTAAAATTTATAACCCGATAATACTAATCACTCTCTATCATTAGTCCAAACCATAAAAGATCATTAAAATGATGGCATAATCCATCCCTGACATGTCCCTTTAAAACATAATCAAATCTATATAATTATCATCCATTATATTATCTATAGATAGATATCCAAAAAAAATATTAACTAGAAATACTTATAAGAATAAATTACATTTCAGTTTACAAAGAGCTGAGAAATCCATAATAGATTAAAAAAACTTTAAATTATGAAAGCTCCATTCAATATATGTCACTATAGAGATGTATTTAAATGATGTAAAATAATATTTATAGACTAGATAGAAATCATGATATATTGTGGTCTACCATCAAACATAAATATTGGATTATTATAGTTTTATAAATCCATAGTCTACTCATATATTTTCAAAAAAACACCATTAGAGTTTTAGATCGATATTAGAAAAAATTAAAATATTTTTCTCCAGCTCCACTGTCAGTGGGTAATTAATATCCTCACAATTCTTTCACTGATCAAGTGGTCACCAAAATTAATTTTCACTAATAGGGAATATAAGGACTCAAATTATAGTTTTCATAGGTCTTGATATCCCATTTAAAGAAAAAAGTATCATGAAAGACAATTATTAACTAATCGCAAACCATATCATACAATGGTTTAACAAATAGTTTCATGACTCTATCCCAAACTAACCACTCTTAGGTCATGTATAATTTACCACATAAACATGTAAAATATTATAAAATATATTGGAAAAAATAATTTTCTATGGGTATTTTATATAGTGTTTTACCATGGATTTATATAGGGAAATTTGATATAATTTGTTGAAAACACATAAATTCTCTAAACAAAAAATCATGTCTAAATTATTAGTTCATAATATCAAAAAAAAATAATAATGTTATTGTTATGAGTGTCATGTGATCCATTTATGATTCTTTAATGAATTAATAATTACACTATAGTCTATGATTTAAAAAATTAACTGTAAATCAATAATGAATTACATATTATTTTGAATAAACAAACCAACAAAAAAAAGAAAAATTCAAACCATAAATATTATACATGGAATCACGAACATCAATGATATGTGGCCCACATACTACCATATATAATATCTACAACTAACATTAAAAAATCCAATTATATATATAAAATATCACATATTTTGATACGAACAAATCAAAATAAGGATTTATTACTACTTTTTATCACCATTAACTATATTTGTATCAATTGAGACATAACATGATTTATATATACATAATTTACGTATTCCCATAAAATATATGTTGTGAAATAATAGGGAGGGTAAATTTAGGTCATAGGGAGAATATACCCATTGTAGTCTTGAATACCATAAAACATTGAGGAATAAAATGAAACAAACAATCATAAAAAATATCATATGATTGTAAATATAAAAAACACACTATAATCCATCCAAATATCATGAAAATCGTTATTCAATTAAAATAAGAGCTATTTTACATATTTAATTAGTTCACCAATTATAAAATTAATATCCCAAGGGAAAGTCATATCAAACTGGGTCTAAAAGTAAATCGTAATAGGAAGTCAATATCACTTGCCTGGGTTCGTTAATGATTTATTCGTAAAAGTATGATAGAGTATCACTACTGTACTAAATAATACGGTGAACTAGAATTTACATACACTAAGAAACATGTAGTATATATGGCAACCAAATTGATTAATAATGGTTTGTGTACAACTATGTAGGCCACCACCAACACTGAATTTCCGAAGTTATAATTAATGAAATTGTTTTATTGATAGAGAATGATAATGATTTAATATGTACATAACTCAATGCATCATGGATTGATAGTTATAAAATCTATGAGTAACCCTCCAAACATCATCGAATATTATAAAGAGATTATATACCCATAGTTTTAATACACATTGGGAATGTATGATGTTTCAAAACTCATCTTCTAAAAAAATGTGAAAGTGATATCACTATCAGGTAACACTAGGTGTAGGATACATCACTATAAAAATAATTATAGGTGAGGTATTTAAAAAAAATACAACAAAAATTCTGAATAAGGAATCACCCAGTGAACATAATCTTACTACACTAGGTGGATGATATAACACTGCTAACCATACTTGGTGGATGATATATAATTTTCACTCATCTCAACTTGATGATGGAAAACCCATATAACTCCTTGGGATAGAGATACAACAAATTAATCAATATCCATGGGTGGAGGATAAACCACCATTATACCATTAGGGTATTATGATACAATATTAATATTAATCTATAGGAGTTTGATAAAACAATAAAAAATTTATTAGGTGGAAGATGTAACAGTAAAACAACTCATTATGTGTATGATCTTCCCTTGCTATCAATCTACTGTGATGGATTAAAATAAAATCCTATAATTTAATAGCTTTGTTATGCAACAGAAATATTAGTCTCTTAGTAAAGGTTAAACCACAAAGTTTAACGTCAAATTTTAATATTCACTACATACATAGTATAATTGGGTGATGTAACACATAAATATAAAATGGGTAATATGTACCCCTATGAAGTCAATATTTTGACTTATTTATCATATATAAAATGTTTCTAGAACTCACAATTATTTAAAAAATACGGGTAATTATCTCAAATATACTAATCAAGGAATAAGAATATATATATGATATCTCATCCCTATACTAGTAAAAAACCATGATAATATATAAAATGGGAATATCTAAAAAATAACGAGTATCGTGATGATATTAAATATGAATAAGGACCATTCATAAGATTTCAGTGTTTATTTAATATCTCAACCCAAAAATATGATTGTCAAATATTTATAATGATGATTAGGAAAACATAATCCAGGACCACTCTGAATCATAAATATTCTGAAATCTACCAAAAAAACATCAATGTATCAATATATTATAATATTTTACTTGAATAGATTGTTTTTGAATCCCATTTTTCATATTAAATACCTCATGTTTATAAAAACAAACATGAATTATAATGATGACATATATCAGCTTAATATATCCCTTCATATTAAATCCCACTATCCAACTATATATCATTGGATCGAAATCACAAAACATGAACCCCCCACCCCCACACAGAAAAAATTGTTTAATTACAATGGTGATTATAAAAACATATTCTAGGACTACTAAAGATCATAAATATTCTAAAAACATACCAAAAAACATAATGGTGTCAATATATTACAAGATTGTTCTTGAATAGATGGTTTATGCATCCCATTTTTCATATAAAATATGTCATGATTATAGAAGACCAAAAATTTTACAATGATAACCTATATCAGGTTAATATATCCCATCATATTAAATAACACTATCCACCCCCCAAAGAAATGTTTACTGATAATATATTATGAAAAATATAATTAATTGTAAAATGATTAATGAGTGAGTGGCAAACACACTTGTGGTGATCATATGAGATGATAAATTTTCAATGTTTTGAACAAATGGGGGAGTATATTCATTTGTAAATGAAAAATTTTAGAATAGGTTTGATTCATGTGGCACTATTTAAATAAGTACAAACACAACTTTTTGTTATTTTATAAAAACTTTAACAAATTACATTAAAATAAAATAACCATATTGGACATGAATTTTGGTGTAACCCCAATACTCATCTGTTAACTCCCATTACATATATATATTGTGGAATGACCATCCTATTAATAGTGTGTGTTCTCAAGGAATATAGAAAAATAATCACCTCATACCTTTCTCCATGACCCTCATGATCACAAAGAAATTCAATGCTCTAGTGAAGAACAATAACTCAAACCATCACTCTAATAAGGTATGGGTAGGTGTTCCATGCTATAACCTCACCCTTTAACATGTATTTATAGAGAAACTCTCATAATTATAGAATGAGACCATTTCACACAAAGCCATCATGGTGAAACTATTATGCATGTTGGTTTAATGAGGGACTTCAAACACAATTTCATATTAAACTTGTCATTCACACCTAAAACAGAACCTAAATCCCCTTCCAACATCTCCAATTGCCCCAAAACCTATCAAATATAGGTGTTTAGGGAAATGTAAATCCAATTCATATCATTTGGTTGCTTGGTGTGCTACAACTAAACCCCTATCTTTTGTAGTATATGGAGATGGTATAGATTGTACATTATCTCTATTCTATGGTGCAACTAGTAATGATATTGTATCATTGACACACTATTAAATAAAAAACAATATCTTACCACATTATTGTATATTTGAGAAATTATAAGTATATATAGGAAACATGGGGACATGAGGGCGTAATTAGATATATGTACCCCATTTATTCATGATTAAGGTTGTGAATTAGAATTATAAGGATTTAATTTAAAAATATGGGATCAATGTTACAACCATTGCTTTTATATATGATAATTTTCTAGTTATTATATTTTTCTATCAAATATTGATATAATATATAATTAAAATAAATAAAATAACCACATAATAAAAATTATTAGAATTTCATTTGATAAAAATAATAAATTATATGTAAATGATAAATTCAAACTATAAAATTATAAATATTATAATAAAAAATAATCATGTAAATAGGATGACTATTATTTGGAAATCCATAGGGCCATGGTAAGCCTGAAATATCAAACCCCCCAAAAAATACTTTTAATAGAAGAATAAAAGAATAAATACTCTATTAATTTAATAAATAAAGAATACTTAACACTGAGAGTAAACTTAATGAAAAATAAAATAATTAAATAAAATTTATTTATATGAATTATAAAATTTATCTTGATTTTTCAATAGTAAAGCAACATTTTAAATATTAACGAACCATGGGGAATAGTAAAATGGTTGGAATGTAATATATATCCTTAATACAATAACTAAATATACATATCAAAATAATAAAAATTAATTCTAAAATTATGTAACATAAAATATTCAGATGTGTGGATTTTATTACGGTATGTTTTAAACTATCTCATAGAAATTAATTTTTTATCATTAAATTTAATTATTAATAATACAAAATTTTAGAATTTATTTTGAGAAATAGTTTTCCATTTTGAAATAATCAATCAAATTTAAGAAAAAATGTTATATTTATAATTTATTATATTATGAAATATTATGGTAAATTTTGACATACAATAAGATTGGAAATTTTACATTGTAGGTTATATTCATGATATATTATATCCTCTATGATTTTGTAATCGATTGTATGATACCCATTTGACATTTATATCAAACAATGTTGGTGGGGAGAGGATATTAAAGTTACAATCATTTTAATTTTATGTTGAATTTAACATATGTTATTTAGTAGTGTATATACCTCTCTATAATAAAATACAACGTTAGAAATTTAGAGTAGATAAATAAAATAATAAACAGTTCAATGAAATTTGATATGTATTTACCCTAATGTGGATGATCATAAACCTAGAAATAAAATCAATAAATTCCCCAGATTGAACATTATAAATAGTATTGTATTCCTTATAAAACTTGTCTCATGAATTTTATAATTTTTTCCCATTTTAAAATAAAATATAATTAAATTTTTGGTATTTAAAAAATTGGACAGTGAATAGGGAAAGACTTAACATTTACATTAATCCATATATACCAAAACTAATTTCTTGGAATATCTATTAAATGAAATATCATTAATTTAATCATGTGTAAAATTATATTTTAACCTTACATATCCCATTGAAGAATTGTCCACTATTAAATTATAAATTATCATAACATATTTATATCTAGAGTCTTACACTGGTTCTTTTTAAATATTTATTTTTCATTGACTATAAATACCAATTCTCATTGTGGTTTTAATCTTCAAATTATATTCTTCCTACAGCTCTCTCAACCAAAAATTTTTATGGATACGTTTATCAAAAACCAAATCCTCAGCCTATAAATTTCTATGATATAGAAAATTTTTCCCATTTATTTACATTTTAAAAAATCTCATAATAAAAATGATAAAGCTAATTTTCATTCTCAATTGTCAATATTTATAGCCCAATCAAACATAGTTTAATTTTTTTTATCTAGTTAATTTTTTAATACTCTAATTCGTGACTCATTATAAATTTGATGAATCAATGTATAATGTTATATCCAATATGAGTGGTTATTTTAGACACGTTTGTAATCATTCTCACAAAGTCATCAATGGATCATGTATAGCCATGGAGAAATAAGATGTAGAACACATTCAATATTTTTGATGAATTATTTTTGATTCCTGTGTTTTTGGAAATCTAACCTTATCAACAATAAAACAGTAATAATAGTTTTTGAAAATAAATTAGAGTATTCCACCTAAATCTCTATTAAAATATTGTTCAACATTTTTTTTCTATGAAAATAGTGTGATTATGTCAAAACATATCTAAACATTATTTTAAAATTCCTATCAAATATAATTTCTATCATATAAAAAACAATATAATTAATATAATTAATAAATATTACATTAGATATTCTCATCAAATTCACATATATAATTTTCAATCAATCATTCCTTTGAAAAATTTAATTTTTGTCATGAATTTTTTCAAAATATAGTATAATCCTATCATGGGTCTTGTTATAACATATAAATTTGTTTCGTTAACGTTAAAAAAATATTTTATGATTATCAAAGAAAAATAATTCCTTTTTATCAATAATAAATACTTGATTATTATCATTTTTTTGATACTGATTTCTATTACGATTGAGATATATTATTATTTTGTGGTACCAAATAATAAAAATATATAATAAAATAATGTATCGAAAAATGTCAAAATATTTATCCAAAGAAAAGATCATTATATAAAGGTTTCATTTCAAAAAAATATAGTTTTTATTTATCTAATCACGCAATTTAATTCTTGGATTATTTATCAGAAACCACACTAATTCCATTGATATTTATTTATTTTTATTAATGGAGAAATATACCTTCTATAATTATATTTTATCTGATATCACTTCTCTTTGAATGAATTTTTCCAATACATATATTCAATAAAATGAATAATAAATTGTGGTTACAATTTTGTAACTATATATTTTTATTAATAAATCCAATATTTCATCTTGTCTTCACTTATACCTCCAAAATTATAATTAAATTTTTTATTTTAGACATTAGTTCATATTCTATTGTGAATATTAATCAAATTAGGTGTATTTTTAATGATCATCACATTATATAATTCTACTATCTAGTGTGGTATCTTATTCCTACATTTTTATTCTGATGCATTGGATAAATATGATAAACAAATTCATTCATCTGTCTCATCAAATAATCCATGATCTATATTTTTAATTTTCAACAATACAGGACTTCCAAACACATTATATTATTCCACTTAATTTATTATTATTCACTAGAACACATATATTGTAATATGACATTCAGTCCCAAATAATAATTTTTTATATAAATTGAATTTTTTTTAAATCTATTCTCGCCAAAATATTTTTCATACATTAAATTTATCTATTATAGTACGTTATATTTCAATATGATTTATATTAATTCAATTTGAAACTCAAATTTTTTACATGGTGTAAAATTTATATTCATATTTAATAACATTGTTATGGAGATATAATCAATATTAAATTCTAATATACATTCTATCATTATGCATTATCATCATCTTAATAAACAATCCCTTCCCCATTTTATTATGACTTATAAAAATAAAACATTCCCACATCCAAATATTTTATGTTTCATAAAGAGTGAGTTGGTAATAATAGTGAAATATTCTAAAAAAATAATGACATGCTTTTAAAATATGGTTGACAGATATCTCATTATCACACATAAATAATAATAATTTAGTGCTTGTATCCTTTTTTACTTTATATTCACTTTCATATGACATTATTTTACATCTTTTTTCATTTGATAAGTCTCACAAATAACATTTATTTCACTTTTAATGTTGTGATGATCTCAGAAGAATTATTTTTAAAACTAATTCATATAACTATTTGTACAATATTACCAACACTTCTATAATAGATCTTGTTCGAATATATTGTACTAAGATAATAGAAGCCGTGTGTGTTTCCAATATAAAATAAATTACAAACTGCCCTTATTCCCTTGGTAATAATTCATTCATCTATTTAATATTTGATAATTTAAGGGTTCCTCTTAATAATAAACATATTTCTATTATCAACAAATTGGATAAAAATATAAATATAATTTCTAATCCCATCAATAATTGATAGTAATTTATCCTTCAACTTCTAAGATTCATTCTCAAAAATTTATTCTAAATTTATTATCGATGAACTTTCATTTCTAATGGTAACTAATTTTAATTCCTGATTTATAATTTTCATCATATTATTTATATATTTATTCAGTTTAGAACACAGTCTTATTTTAATAACCCTGGTATTATCCTTTTTAACTATTTCTAAAAAAATTTATTTTTATTATTTTCAAATATCTTTTCAGTAAATACATCTATAAACTTTTTATAATTTTCTATAAAATAATATCATTCATTCATTTGAATAATGGGAACATAGAGAAACCACCCTTATTTCTCTTCAAAATATTCATTAATATTTTTTTATTTAATTTTTCTTCTCTTACAAAATTAAATAATTCAATACTTTTAATCTCATTATATGATTACCCTATCCTATTTCTTATTTAGGTATAATTTTTTATTCATTTTTTCCAAAAAAATGACACATATAATTTGTTTTATATCCAATATAATTAGTTGTAATATATTTAATAATATTAGTAATAAAATGAGAATATATTGCATCTTTTTTTTTAAATGTAATTTCATGTGATGATTCATTCATAACCTCAAAAATAGCGTTCTTATAACCCCAAGAAATTTTGAAATATGTTTTTTGCATCAATAAATCATGATTAGGATTCATTAATTAATTTTTTTTTGTTTTTTTATCAAATTATCTAAAATTATTTCTTATTATGTAATTTTATCTTTTAAAACCTTTATTACATCAATGCATTCAACATTAATTAATGTAACACAACATAAAATTGTTTAAATATTAGTATAACCTTCCTTTGAAGCCTTATTTAATACTTATTTCTGGAAATTGATTATAAAATTACCCATGTTATTCAGTCAATATATAATTAGTATATATTTCAACATCATCCTTGTTTAACTCACTACAATGTGAATAACATTAATTTTATTCATTACACAATTGAATCTACCTCTTATTCCATAAATATTTATTAATTAAAAAAAATATTTAATAGATTTTCAGTATTTTATTTTTCGAGTTGTACCTACTTTCACATATTATTCAAAATAAAAGTTATTATTATTCTGATTGAAAATAGAATAATGTCTAACCCCCAGCATAATTAATATATTTTATGGGATATTTATATTTATATTTTCCTCTTCATTTTTATAAAATCATTAAAATTAAGTACATAAATGATTAATATTTATTATCTTGTTCTTTATCATAATTATATACCTTAGAGACATCTTCTTTATTCACATTTATTTCATTCTTTCCAAATTACTTCAATGAATATACTTTATACAATTTTATTTTTTCATAAAAAATAATCCTTTATCCACTTTTATAAAATAGATATACCATATTGGTCATCATGAAATGGTTGATTTCAATATATATCATTTTGTATATAATGATTTTTATATAATATTCTAGGAAAAAAACATATGATTCTTTTAACTAAAATAGAATATGAAAATGTTTCTTAAATTTATTTAACCTTTATAATATTTTTTCGGGACTTATTATAAAGTCATTACTATCATAATCAAAAACCATTTTTACACATTTAAATACATCCGTCGAAATTTTTATAATATAATTCTACACATTAAAATTTAATTTGTAAATATTTTCATATTTTTACATCAACGATTTTCTAATTTTAAATAACAATATCTTGTAAAAAACCATTTCAAATATAGACATCGGGAGAGAATTCATTTATATTATATTAATCAAAATATTATTTTAATATGAGTCATTGGAAATTTTTTTACAATTGATATGAAATAAATAGTTCTAGAATATATAATGTAATGTCTAAGTGAAAGAAGATATATGATCATCATATTCATTCATTAATTATTATTCATTATATCGAATGTAGATATAATTCAACTACAAATAGAAGTTTAATTCTCCATTTTAAAAAATCAAGAATAATTCCATCAAATGGAATCATGATTAATTTGATACCAATTTATATTCCAAAGACAGTAAGTAAATAAATTAAATAAGGGTTCTAAATCACAGTCACCATCTATTTCAATTTAATTTTACTATAACATCCATGATATTTGAAGGTGAAGATCATGTAAATATTAGTACTCCCCCTCATCCATATATTATAGATAATGGAAATAATAAAAGTTCATTGTATTTTTCGAGGGATTTACACTGATATATGTTATTTTATCCTTATGATAATAAATTAATTCCCTGAAATAATGATTCCATTTTGTTTAAAACTGAATAAAATAATAAGAGGTACCATATAGAATCAAAAACATTTTTCTAAACTACCCATCCTCTATATAGTACACTTATACATGGTATATTCTACTCAAAATCATGTTCAAAATGAAATGAAAATTCTATAATAGACACTTGAATGATTTAGAATTAATAAAAACAAATTCTCAAAGCCTTTAGAATATTTATAATGAATATAACCTAGTAATTCTTGGAGAAAATCATTTCACATCATATTAAAAACATCAAACAACAAATTCATCTCACATAAATCATTAATATATTATTATTCCTCGATAAATCATCATATATACTCAAAATGATCACATGGATTTGTTTATAGAAACGAATTTAAGAACTCAATAAAATATAGAACATTATGATTTTCAATTTTTATGTGTAAAAGGATTATGTTTGAAGAATCTTGATGACTCCTCACTGAAAACAAATAAATCATTTTATTATAATTTAAAAAATCCTAAAATAATTATTTTGTTAAATCTAACATGATATTTTTTATTTATAAGACCAAAAAATAAAAATAATTTTCTAGTCAAAAGAAAACCATTTCGATAAGAAAATATTATTTTTTATTGTGAAATTTTTTTATATAGAATCCAGAATAATATACAATAGTTTATATCATTCTTAATAAATATCATTCAGTTCTTACACAATAATAAAAAAATCTTAATTAAATTTTTATGCAGTGAAAAATTATATATATGTGAGATTGAGATAAATAGTACATTTCCTTGGAACTTTTTGATATTCCCATATGTATATAGTCAAGATTCGTAACAAATCTATCATTGGTATTCCTAATTTTACAACCATATAAAAAACATACAAAAACATTTAAACTATAATGTTAATATTATACAAGTTTTTTATTAACCATGTGATCCCTTTGAAATATCTATTCGTTTACCCAATAAAATAAATACCACCAGTATAATAATATATACGTAATTATAAATCTAATTTATTCATATCTAGGTACTCTTAAATTTTATAAAAATATTATAAACAACTAAAATCCTCTTCAAACATCATAAAATCATTAAAAAACATTTACAATGGCTTTCGAATTTTTTTTTAATTTATTTTGAAAACAAACATTAAAAATATTCAGAAATTAATAAGGTTCTTTACTTTGGTTCAATAAAAATAGAAATAATTAATTAATTTAGTCAAAATAAATTGTAACATTAATAATCATTTGAAAATAATAATTTCATTAATATGTTATTTAAATTATCCATCGATTTCATATATAAATACCCATATATTCCATCCATTACTCATCATCTAAAATAAATAAATTTTCAACACTAAAACAATTGTCCCCTGAAATGAATCATAAAATATTTTTGAACCTCTACATTCACAATAATACAATCCTTTAATGGCTTAATGTGTGTTCTAATAGAGTCAAGAAAAATAAATTGTAAAAATATATTATCCCCTTGTATCATTTGTCATCATTCACTTACTCTCTCTATATATAAGTTGTAATTTAAATAAAACTAAATAAACGGAATAATTATATATATAAATAAGTTTCTTATAAAATATTTATTAATATTCTTCTCTTGTAATCAATATAAAAAAATATTGGTCACATTAACTTTGGATTATACCAACGGTGAAAATAATAATGACTTTATTAACATCATTGTTATTTTTTTAAATATTAATAAATATTTAATTATGATATTAATGACAAAATTAAATGTGGATTGTGTATCTGGAATGCAAAAATACCATAAAAATAAAATATTAATAATATATAATTTTGAGAATGTAATGTACATCCAATTAAAATACAAAGACCCATTTCATAGATTGTGATTATTTTGGACTATCTTTCGGAATTGTGAAATTTAGTGGACTTATATAAATAAATAATCCATCACCTTATAATTAATGATATGTTTGAACCATTTAATAAAACAATTTACTTTTAATGAAAAACTAAATTAGTTTTTGAGATTTGGAAAAAACAATGCCAAATGATCGACTTTAGTAAATTAATATAAACATAAATGATATACAATAAAAATGGAATATAATGTATATAATGTAACACCCTGGAAAATTACAAGAAGTATATTATTTTATGTATTATGTTATACGCAATGAAATCTTTCACTGCACACAACACTAGCTTAGCTTGCGTTACACGCAATCGCGACCTTCCTCGATAGCGTGTGTAGTATGCAAAACTGGGATTCACTAAACAAAGATATATTATTATAATATTACAAACTAGCTGTTATTAATATTATTAACTGAATTTTGAATTTTATAACATTATAATTCATCTTATGCATTTTCTAGAATTAGGTATGAAAACGAAATTAGTTTTTCAGATAAAAGAAATATTTTTTAAAAAAATTTAGTTTTCCTGCCTTTTGATGGCGCACCAATTTCAAATCAAGTTTTTGACATGTTTATAAATAAATTTGACAAAATAAAAGTTTTATTTGGAATCAGGATATAAAAATTTACTTTTGAAGAATTTTTCATATTATTCTGGTAACATTCTTATTTTAATGAATAGTAAAAACACAATTAATTTTAATTAAAAACAACATTTTTCATCGCAATAATTTATATGGTTAAATTATAATATTGAATGGATTTAAAGTATAAATAGAATATATTTTTACCATTTAATAGAATGTATTTCATTAGCATTAATTTTAACTTGATTTCAAAGGTAAAAACATTTCAATCTTTGGCAACATTTTAACTTTTAAAACCTATTTGCTTAACAACGGGATTAATTTTAAATTAATTACTGCAAATTCTGTGTTTTGAATTTTGAAAAATGGATTTCATATTTGGAATCAGTGGGTCCAAATTATGTTAATAGGTTACTTTATTTTTAAATTATGAATAGTAACTACGTTAATTTTTATTTGCTACGGTTAAAGGTAAATAGGGTTATTCATGGTTAAAAGAATATTATAATATTTCAAAATTTCCTTGAAACTTTTCCTAACCATATTGGATGAGTATTATCCAACCATTATATCCTTGGTTTTATTTTGGGACCCAATTGAGCCACTTGGTAGTGATAATGACAATTTGGATTAATTATTTTAATGTAAAGACAAAATTGACATTAACAAATATCGTTTAGTAATTAATTTTTATATGGGGTTATATAAATTATATATTCGACTATAAATATTAATTTGAAAGCTACATAAATTTCCTACATGATGATATTTGTTTTATAATTTTTAGACATCAAATAAATTTAATTATTTATGACACAATAATGATGTAGTATTTACCTCATTAAAAAATGATTGAAATAAATAAGATTATAATGATTAAAATACTTTCCAAAACATTTCAAATTATGATTGGAAGATTTTATTTCGACCATGAGTCTTCTTATATTCATCTTTAATTATTTTGGGAACTTTTCAAACCGAAGATAAGTTTATAATAAATTAATATTTCCACTCTTTCCAAAGCAGCCCCTCTCCTCTCTTATAAAAGGGAACCTCCTACCTCTCCTCCTCCACGATCATGGGAACGATATCATTTCTCGAGCGTACCTACGGCATACTGTCTCCACAATGTGATGCGACTCGTTCTACATGATCTTAATTGCATAATGATTATATAAATGAATTGAATGAATAAATATGATATATATTACACTAATACCATTCTGTAAATGAAGTATCTATAACCTAAAAAGAAAAATAAGAATTTTTTCGACATAACACACATAAGAATATAAAGCAATAAACACCCGAATAACAAGTAACAATGAAATTTTACAAATAAGAAGCTTGGAATATAGCCATATATGATATCATTACAATGAGTATGATTCTGGAATAATTCAATGACATTATTTAAATTATTATACCGTTGGTTCGGTCATGTACAACGCATATCAAACATAAGGTAAGGGAAAATCTCGCAATCTAATTTTTCTCCGAGATTATTTATACTTCTGAATTTACTGGGGAATATTTATCATCCACATCTATGTTTCCTCAATATGTAATATTATATATATCCTCCAAAAAATTTTTAAATCCAAATTTTCCCTTTGGTGAGTTTTTAGTAAAAGATATGAAAGTAATATTTTTTCGTTTTTCATACGAGGTAATTTTTGACTTTTCCGTCCAAAGTACGAGAAGAATGTTTTTTATTAACTTATACAGCATGAATAGATTTTTAGAAACTCATTTACAAGAATCTTCCTTTACAAGTTTTCAATTTTATTGTTAATCAACTTCTTTTAGCTTAAAAGTGTATAACATGTTAAAAAAGGAAAAAATGTTTTTGAAGTAGAAAGGATAATTTCCTCAAGAATGGAGTTCAATTGTTTTATCAAAATTATTTTCCATATAAGATAATATAGGGTTACGTTTATATCCCTATTATTACATTGATTTGATTATGTTGTGATGTAAATATTTTTATGAAGTCCTTCATCTTATAAGAATTGTTTTATGATGTCACGATGTTTATGAATCCCATTTTTATTACATGGGTTATGCTATGATGTATGATTTATGATTTTGTGGCTAAAATATGAATGGTTTAATTATGAGATAGGTGGGACCTATATCTCCCTCCAATACATTGGGTAAAGGATTATATCTCATGAGATAGACATGGCTGGAACGGTAAGTTAAACTGGTTCAGTGATACAGGACTGGAACGAGGAGTGAACTCGGTTCAGTAATGGACATTGTCCTCTATGATGGTCTTGGAAATGAGACTTGACTAATATGAAATTATTTTCTATGATTTTGTGTGTATGCCAAAAATTTTCTTTCTTTATGTTATGATTATTTGGTATTACTTTTCCTTACCATGATTTATACCATGACATGATATTATGACATCTTTTTAGGTTATGATTTTCAAAATGATATGTTCTTATGAATATGATATGACTGATATTTCTTTTGTTTACCCTTACTGAGAATTTGAGCTCACCCTTTTGTACGTTTTCTTTTCCCCAGGTCAGGAAGAAGGATATTAAGTAGGATATGCCAAAAAGGGACTCTAGATATTATGAAATAAATGGGAGACAATGTAGTTTATTTTATGAACCAGTTGATTATGTTTCCCAGTTTCTAAAGACATTATACCTATATGGTCCTTTAATGGTTTTGTTATATGTTGTATCAAGTTTGAATCAGTTTTGAAGTATGAACAATGCATGTAAAGTATGGGTCAGTATATATAATACATAATAATAAGTTTCTATAAAAATATTGTAACATATATAATTTATCTACATCTAAGGATAAGGGATTATCCAATGGAGTCTTTAGTTAAAATAATCTGACTATTTTAATTTTCACTAATTTATATTTTACTCTCTCTATCTATCATTATCTTTTAATTATATACCATTTATTAATATTAATTTTATTTACTAGAAATATATTTATTTTATGTATAATATTTCATCATTAATGATATGCATGTCTCTCTGGTTATCGTTACAATCCTTCTATTAAACTAAACTCAAAAAATGGAATATTCATATTTCCTCAACCGTTTAATTTATCAATAATAAATGTATTTTAATATTTTATAATTTTTAAGAAGATAGTTATTATAACATGAAATATGATGTTTCATTTCTATTTTAATGGAAAAAATTTATACTATCATTTTTAATTATTTTTATCCCTATTTCATAATTGATTGGTAATATAGATCAATTTCATTACATTTTTATTATTCTATAAATTATTAAATTATATCGAGTTCTATTTTAATAACCCTCTCCATATTTATTGAAAATGGATTAACTTAATTTATGAAGCCCTTATTTTATTTTCAGAATATATGCCACCTTGAGTATTTGGTATTTATATTAGTATTTATGTTACTTATTTAGTTTTAATGGGTTTATTTCATGGTTATCTTTCATGTATATTTCCCTTTATTGTATCACAGATATGAATGAAATTTTATTATAATTTTTTGTCCAAAAATTCCAAAACTCCCAATAAATTAGGCATGTAATTATATCTCATTAGAATTAGGTATTTTTACATGATATCATAACATTTGATCCTAATGACATGCATGGGAATCATGTGGTTAGTTTAATGCATAAAGATATACATGGATATGATGGGCTTAGTTTTATTACACTATATAATTTTTTGTTCAAATTGACCACTCGATGTTATGTATAATGCATAATTTAAGTGAAATAATGTTATGATAATAATGTTTACTAAGATTATATAGAATTTTTATAACCTTATTACATTTTGAATGTGTAATTATATGATAAATTTATTTTATAATCCCGTGAGATTGTTATGGAATTATAAGATATTTCAAAATATTCTTACTGAATTTATCCCCATACTAGGCTATAGGAATTACACATTTTATTTATGCGTCTCCCAAGATCATTATGTGGTATGGTAATAGAATGTAATGATATAGGATTCTAACATGAAGATGAAATGATATATATTTTATGATGATTTTTTATATATGTAACGATGAAATGAAAATATAATTATTGAATTTTTGCTACTTTTTTAGATTTTTATATTTTAAATAATGAAATATTAACAGAACGAGATACAATGAATTGTAGAGATGATGGTAAACTATATATCCTACATATATACATATATTTATTTACTCATGATCCATCCAGAACAACCACTTGATAGATTATTTATATTAGTTACCAATGATCCTTATTAATTTCAAGATAGTGGGTTTCATTTTAATCCTATATCATAATTATATTCATTATAATGATTTAATTTTTTGTTGACCACCACTACATATATATATTTCTCATGCTTAAATTTTCAATCACTAATTTGTTATAGTGTTTCCCTTTATCTCATTCATGGTTTCTTGCATGTTGTTTTTTATTTAACTTTAGATCATGTAGTATCTCATAGTAAGATATTAAGTAGTTCTTGTTATTAAAGAGATATTAATATTACCTTGAAAAACCCCACCCAATTTGAATATATATATTTATTCCCTTCATTATTAATTTTATATTAAATAAAAATTCTACAGATATTTTCATTTAAATGTCCTATTAGAATTTAAATTTTTTGATTTAATGCAAATATGTATATAAATTTAATATGAAAAACAATTTAAAAATTATTTTAAAATAAATTTGTCTATTTATTTTTTAAATATTTATATAAATATTAAATAATCAAATAAGAAATATATAAATATATAATATGTTCTCATATGATATATATATGTGTATATATATATAAATCTATTTATTTTTTTATGGGCTTTATGAATAAAAATAGGTTATATAGATACACGCATAGATGTGTGTGTGAGTGAACACGTCATTTTTTTCATATAAACATAATCAGTTATTTGAATAATAGTGTGTCTTATGGAAATGTACAATATATAAAAATAATATAATTATATGGTGAATCAATTACAACATTTCTGTAAATATAAGAAATAAAATTTTCAATTTATTCCAAAATACAGTTCCTTATTCCATAAAATAATTATTTTATGAAGATATAAAATGATCTATATGTAATGAAATGATCATATCGAAATTAAAAAAACACATTTTCAATTGCCGTAACCATTGTAAATATATTATTTTCTTCAAATATAAATAATATTATGATAATAAATCATATTTCTAATATAAAATAATTTTCATATTTTTCATATTGTTTTGATTATGAATCTAATTACATACTATATAATGTTAAATTTTAATATTTTCTATGACCATCCATATTGAAATACGTTTTGGACATAAATTAAATATTTATCAATAATATAACATAACACACACACACATATATATATATATTAGTTTAAAAAATTATATATATGTCATTAAATACCCTTATTTGGTCCCCTGTCAAGATGAAAATGAGATCTTGTATTAGTCCCATGACCACCTTTAATATGAAAAGGGTAGTGACAAGTTTAATGGTTATTTATCATAAAATTTTTGTCTATTTCCATTAAAATACAAAATATAAAACCCAAAATTATGAATAAGATATATTAAATTAAAAAATAAAATATTTCATTCAAAATATAAAATTCCATACACATATAATCACTTCTACGGACTATAAAAAAGAAAAATGCTTGTGGAAATTAATCTTTAATGAAATGGTCCACTAACTACAATAACTAAAACCAAAAATTATCCATTTCAATCCCAATAAATTTTAAAACAAATATCCATAACATGTGATAGTATATACATAACCTTTAAGTTACTATCCAAAACCCTCATGTATACATTTTTTTTAGAATAATATTGTAGCTTTGGAAGAAAAATGAGAAAATTACCATTATTTAGATTTCCTTGCTTACTCAAATCACACTATGAAATGACTTTTTATAAATCATATACATATATATGTGTATCTCACATGATGATAAACCCACTTCATTAAAATGAATCGTTCATTCTTATTGAAACTGATTAATTGCCATCTAATTCCATTTCTCAAGCATCAATTTGGTCATGTGTGTGGTTAACATGTTATACTCATATTATCATCTATAAATGAAAAATTACAATAGTTTGTAGGTTACAAAAACATTTAATCTATAATAGTTGTTACATATTTATTGATGATATTTAATTAGTGAGAAAATATTATCGGATAAATAATAAATATATAAATTCATGGTACATATAAAATGCTTAAAACTACTTCTATATTTATGCCTCTAATATTTTATTATTCAAAAAAATCCAATAAGAAATGTGCTTACTGTTGTTAAAAAAAATACTAATGTAATTTAAATCAGTTATATAACCCTTCATTATCATATAACACCCTATAAATGGAAAGAAAACATTTAATCCATATTCTAATTAAAGTGGAATTTTATGATTCGAAACATGCCCCATCATCAAAGAAATTTCATCCTACATGATACACTCTTAATTATCATTCATCATTTTTTTCAACATTGTTCATTTGTAAACACTATAACGAGAAAAGTAATACACCTCTCAATAAAAATAATTTGAAATTGATTAATTATATAATCCATCCAAAAATTATTTTTAAAAATAATCATTTATAATTACGGATATATAGAATATTCCCCAAAAAATATTATTATTATCTACATAACACATCATATATGAGAATTCTTTAAATATTTAGTGAGTTGATCCATCATTTATCTACATTTATTTCTTTTAATGAAACCTCCATATATAATTATATATATCTCTTATGAATCTACCCACATCCCACATAACAATTACTTAGAATTTGGAATGTTAAAAAATTGAAACCTAACATACTTCTTTATAAGTTTTCATGTAACAATGTTGCGGTTGAATATTTTGTCCTCCTTTGTTCTCTAAAAACTAATACATTACTAAAAATCACATATCAACTTTTATTACAGTATATTTTCATCCATATAGAACTGTGAAATTACTTGTTACCATATCCATAATATGTTATTAAAAAATAAATATTCTACTAAAAATTTGATAAAAATAAATATTATTCAAATAAATATTGCGAATATATTAATTTCTCTATAATTTTCTATATTTATAATATTCGAATAATTAACCATATTTATTACCACAACATCGATAACCACAATTCTCTTTTGAATAAATGAAATTTATTAAAAACCTTCAATATACACAATATATATATATTTCGTCTTGAATTTTATTCTAAAATCACTACCTTTATCTATACCACTCTCTTATTAAATATATACATTTATATCTTTATATTCTTCTATATCATCATATTTTGAATGTATACAATTATATTTATTAATTATTCTATAATTTGAAAATCTTTTTATAACCATTAATCATTTTATCCATAATGGTTATTGGATAAATTTATAGTTACAAAAATTTAAAAGTTTATCAACAACTATTTCTTCTATCATTAAAAAATATACTAAGAAAAATATAAATTTAATGTTAATAGTTTTAATTAGAAATCATTTTATTGTTATGAGGATGAATTAATTTCCAATGTTGTTCCACACATAAAATAAAATATTCGATATATATATATTATTTGAAAATATAAACCATACTCATGACCCAATAATATAATAAGAAAATATTCACTTCTCATACATTCAAAATCATAACCATAAAATTCATAATATAATAATAACTAAATTTTAATAAAACATAAATCAAATGCCCGAAAATTAATTCCTAGATTAAAATTTTTTGTTTAAATTCATCACCAACTAAAACATTACACATTCATTATAAAATTCACCAAATAATTTTATAATGTTTTAATTAAAATAAATCATCATATAAAACATATATGAAACCTTTTTGTCATAATTTAATAATACATTATTCAAGAAGATCAAAAAAATATTTGTAACCCCTTAATGAAAATACATTTATTATTATCATCACCAATGAAATACAATACAAACACATTAAAAGATTATATTATGACAAGATTCACATAACTAGAATTATAAACGAACATTATTAAAAAACTCATAAAAGAGAATATTGTTTCACAATTTAAAAAAATATCATCATAAAAAAGAATCATTAAAATACATTGATTTCACTTTTTTCTGATAAAAAATGAGGATGAGATTTTTTCATTTTAAACACAATAAATGAATCTTGATATCACTAAACCAGTTATTGTTAATGTATTTAATACCATCTGTTCTACATCCATCATACTCTACGAACAAATTTATTTTGAGTGAACATGGACCATAATTAAAAAGTCATGTGCTCAGAGGTTTATTACAATTCACACTTCTGTTAATTTTTTAATATATATTATGGGTGTTCAAGGTCATATCACCCTTTATGGGTATTACTGAACACTCTAATAATAGCATGAAAAATTATTTTCACTACCTGTGTATTTATTTAATCATATTGGGGTACTAGTTACCACCATGAATGTTATTAATTGAAAACATGTTTATATTAATACATATATATAAATATTTATAATATGTATTTACATTTTGATTATAAATTATGAATGTTATATTCTAAAGGTTCACAACTTGGAACTCTTCAGTATATCTTCATCTAGGGAAGAAGTCATGTTTGTTTATTTGAGATCTGATGATTTAGATGAGATTTCTTTGTATCCTTATAAAAACAATTAGTGCCAATTTAGGTTAGTGAATCTTAATTCCACACATAATATACTTTATATTCATATCTCAAATATAATTGTTGTTCAATTTTTTATCAAACGATCATTATTATGTGAATATCCATTTAAGATTACGTGTATAAGAAATATGGGATTTTGGGATTGATCCCCAATGAAGCATCCTATATATCACATGTTATATTCATTTATTATCACATAGTTTGGACTGACTAGTTTAAGGTCATATGAGAAGAAAACAACATGTAGTATAATGTAAGATAATTTAGACTACTAGGAAAAAGTTTCCCAGCAAAGCATGTTGTGGGTTTTATATGTGTACATTCCATTTTGGTTTAAATCGTACGTAATATGTATCCTATTATAAAGTTAATCAAATTTATGTAGGATAATTATAAGGTATTTTATGTAGGGAATATAAACCTTTTATGATAGGGATCTCATTAAGAATATATCCCTTCGATGATGGTGAGTCATATGGAATATTCCTTGTTGAATATTATATGTGATATGGAATATAATCATTTGAGAAACATAGATCGTAGGGAATATATCTTTCTTAGAATAAATTCATCCATGATAGGAAATCATGATAATGAGTTAGAGCCTATGTATAGGCTTTCAACATGAAGGATGGTTTGGGATTACATTTAGTAGGAGTCTTATATTTGTGTCTACTTTCTAGAAATGGTTATTTGTATGAGAAGGATGATTTCATAAATTGGGAGATAATCATTATAAGGGGGGATATCGGGCCCAATCATGTGATCTTTTTCCTATTCCATGGTAAAATATGAATGGGTTCTTCTTAGGCCCTTTCTCCCAACCTAGCTCATTTAATAGTCATAATGTGTTGGAAACATGACACAGGGTATCCAAAATTAGAAGCACGATATATAGAGGGTTTCATCGGTATACTAATGATATAGAAAGTCATTATAATAGGAATACATGATTGTAATCACATTGATAGATCCATTAATTAGGGTGAATATTCATGATATAAATTTTTTCTAGGTAATACAAGTTTGATGGTGCGAAAGATTCTATGAATGGATGAACCTTGTAATTCATGATGTTGTAGAGGATTCTTGCAGAATATACCACATTTTTTTAGTTGAAAGCGAAAAAAGTTTTATAAAGGTATTTTTAGAAAATATTTTTCCCTTTTATATTATTTAAAAATATATATTACCTAGTCAATCCTATATATACATGGCATTTAAGACTAGAAAAATAATTCTCTTTTATGTATAAATTGGTTAATATAGTTCCCTGGTAATATTTTTTGTTATGTGGTGTCCCTAAAATTAGGTGGGTTGATATGGTATCCCCTGTATAGAATCTTGGGATAGGTTTCACCCTAGTAATGAGAAATAGTGAATATGGAACCTTGCTGGTAGGTATGGGAACGTGTTATTTTGTTTGGAGTTTTGGGTATAGTTTTACCCTAGTGATATGGGGCTTACTGAATATAGTTCCCTAATAAGGGTTGGGTGATATGGTTTACCTATTTTTCTTCTATGGATTATTTGTTTCTGAAATTGATATTTGTGGTGAGGTTTCACCATTATAAAGGGAGATATGAAAATTTCCACCCATGTAATGGGGCCTCAAGTCATGGTGATTCACTCTAGTCCTTGTGTATCTTCGGAAAAAGGTTATCCAGGATGTTTTTGATATTTTAAGAATTTAGGTTTGTTAAGTTGTTCAATTTCCAATTAATAACTTTATGTTTAAGAATTTATTTCATCCTTAAGGGGTGTTGGATTCTAGGGTGTGTAGTGGTCCCCAAATACCTCTTCGTCATGAAAAGTGCACCTAAACTGGAAAAAAGAGACCATTGGGGTCTTTTTATAGAAAAATGTGAACTAGGGTGTATCAATGTTTTGTATTGAAATCAGTTCAACTAGGTAGTCTGGTAATAAGAGAGGAACACACTACTAGTTCCCATCAATGGGTGGCCTGGTGGAAGTAGAAATGCTAGTTCATTCATTCATGTGGTCATTCTCATTGTCACTAGAGTGTTCTAGAATTCATTGGATAAATAACAAAGCTATATGACTAAATAATTCATGTAAGTGACATATGACTATAACTAGTGCTTTGGGTGACATTATTTATAAATTCATTGGGCACTTTACAATAAAATAGAATATTTCATATCCATTTAATAAAAATGGCCACTAAAATATTCTCCCCATTATTATTTTAAAAAAATTTTATATAAAGGATCTAATTATTATTTGAAGGTGACTCCATAATGATCATTTCATTATATGTAGAATATTTGTTTTTGGTTCAATATAGGGAATCAAATGTGTATGCTCATCCTCACCTATAAACTATCCACAAAGTATGCTAGAGATATGTGCTTGTCAATGAATTTTTATAGCTTGGAGAATGATGCATGAACACATTTTGATGATTGATGAAAATCCAAATATAAATACTTCTCACATGTATGATCACAAATATGACTTTACCGAACAATAAATCATCTCACTCTCTGCTCACCCATGTCATTCATACTACCTGATTTAAGAGAGAATCCTATTTCTTCTCACAAGCCTGATCGTGATGGTACTATACATAGAAAATATACATATGAATACTTACCATGGGTGATGTCACCTAAAAGAGTGTTCTATTTTAAGATACATGTGTAAGGGAATATGGGAGATGATTCCTTTTTATAAGCCTCATTCTTAAAGGAAACTAAGCACACTTTCCTTGGAGAACATAATATCATTTTTATATTTTCAAATGATTATTTTTGTACCCATATTTTCTTTCCATTATCCTTTTTATATTATTCCAATTAACATGAATATTAATGTGTTGAAAAATATTTAATGAACAATAATAAAGGTACTATAGTTTCAATTTCTCATGCTTAAGAAACTCCTCATCATTTGAAAATGATCGAGGACATTAAGGGACAATCATAAAATATAATCACACTATGCCATCAGACCCTTGAATGACTCATAAAACTATCATTAAAAACAATCTAATGTCATATGTGCTTCCTATATATGATTTTATTTTTTCAATATGATTTCTACATTCATTAATAGATAGATATCACATCACCATGCAGATCTTATCTGCATGTGGCATTGTATTAGTGAACCTTTATCAGGATGATTATATCAGTCAAGAAAATAGTATTGATTAATTGTAATATATGTTTATGTTATTTATATAGATTCCAATGATATTAATATACATTAATCCATTTAACTTTCATATAATCAATTGATGGTGGAGGGGTTTGAGACTCTCATGGGACCTGCATGAAATGGAGAATTTCTTTTAGGTATGTTCTTGGAACTAATTTTTGAACTAAACAAATATCCTGTAGGGGTACCATATAAGGTTCATAAAATATAATGAATCCATATATGATTCATAATTTTATGCTCTATTCCATAATAATATTGTCCAAATGTTTTAAAACATTTGTATTTCTAAGACCAATAACTTCATCTCTCATATGGGGAGGTCAACATTTGACATTGTTACATTTCAAAGATTATAGGATTCCATACCCTGGGTGTCATGTGTGATGAATTTTTCCACATCCTTATGATTAACATTACTCTCATTATTTTAAAAACGTTATTGAGGATGATTAAGGCGGATATGAAGGCTTATTTTCACCAATATCTTAACATTCCCTTTAGTTCCCAAAACAAAATGTTTCTAATACACTATATATCAAGGCAGAGAGAGAAAATGAAAATGGAATTACAAAATAACCATATTTTTGGGATAAATAATTATTTTTTTATAATATTATTAATTTTAAATACACTATATAGGGATTCTTAAAAATAAATACTTATTACACAATCTTCAGCTTTCGGGACATTTGGATGTATTCCTCATAGGGAGGATTCTACATGAAAATGAAACTTGTATTGGGGTGTGGGAAAAACACTGGATGTGGTTGTATGAAAATTATTAAGTGTAATGGTAAATATTATTATGATACCACTAGGGTGGAAATATGACGTATTTTTCCATGTTTAACATGGATTGACAAATCAAAAGACTTATCACCTATTATAATTTCGTCTTGTTTGGATAGTGATGAACCATAATTCCCATGTTTTCAAGAACATTATTTAGTCTTCAAAATTGGACCATAGTCCAACAATATTAAATATTTTCTATGTACATAAAATAATTATTTCCTCTTATGATTTCGAAATCCTCATATAGGATGAATCATAATTTTTCATTACCTCTCATAAAGCTCCAATCGACTTTTTGTTGACCATGTCATTGAATCATCTATCACCGTACCATATAGAATTACATTTTAATATATTAATATTTGGAAAGGTTTTATGTGGTCTCAATAAAAAATAGGAAACTTATATATACTTTGGATCCTTATTTTCTGAGTACACATGATGCGGGTCTATTTTAAGTTAGTGAATTTAATTACGATTATCATTTAATGATTCTGTGTCAACTCTAAATGGTGTTAAAAATCCTACGATATGAAGATCACATCACCCTTTTAATAGAATAGTATTTAATTGGTCCCATATTGGGGTATAAATAATCATGGAGTAAATTTTAATATGAATTAAACAATGTGGGAGTTACTCCATAACATGTAAACAACCCATAAATCAAAAAAAACATAAAAAGATGTCGAGTGGGGTGATGATGTTATCGAGCGTGACTACTCAATTGGTAATGGGTATAACTATAAAATAGAATGTTTCGTCATTCCCTATTATCCTATAAATATATAAAACCATATATAATTTACTGTTATTGAAGTACTTAGTTATTCATGACATCTCTGCTAGCAAAACAGCCCTAGATCATGGGTATCTGAATACTTGATTCTTGGTGGACATATTACCAGTTATTTCCTCATCGTCCCCAAAACCTTCCCTAAAAATGTTAATATTATGGAATTTGTTATAGATCCATACAATGAAGGAAACCATGTTATAAAATCTCCAACCATATACTTCCACATGTGTGTGGGGTCATGGTAGAATGATCAAGTTATGATCAGCAAAACCTTTATTTCAATGACTATATGTAATGTTACACAGGTCATCTACCTATTACCATGGTTATGAATCAAGGGTTTCGAATAATGAGATGTACAATCTTGAATTTCATGATTCATTATGGTTCTATAATAGCTATAATTACAAGAAAGGGATATCCACTCAAAAAAAAAGTGTGTATCACTACGTGGAATCCAGGGATTGATAAACGCATGGGTGAAATATGTTGACTACTAAAAAGGCTTAACTCTGTGAAATGAGATGATCTCTTACTATTGAGATCAAATGACATGAGGTAATATTGAAATATTAGGACTTAACATGTCAAAGGAAATAATATATTAGATGGCCTCCCTTTGATTGTTTTAAAAAATAATTATAATTATGGAAGAGGTGTGATAGTTGGGTGAATTTGAAGATTCCTATATAGTGGAAATAAAGTGGTCCATGAATTTATATCACCAGGTGATAGAAACTTATTTTACTCATCCCTCAAATTATTGTTAAAAATTATTTCACTTTCTACTCTATTTTATTCATTTATTACTTCAATAATATATCTCACTAATGCTTCTATGTTTAAAGGACACCCCAACTACGGACGTTCCTAATCTTTTATGTTATTGAAAATGAAAATTTCCATTTTCTAACATCTCATTAGATCATGGATTTTTATCAAATTAATTATAATTTTAATATATATAGAAAATATTATGGGAAATGTTATCATAATAAATTAATAAACTAAATAATTTAATATAAGGCTTTACATAAATAATTATTCACAAATATTCGATTAAAATGGGCATTTCCTCTCATATATATTAGTAGGGATGTGTATAAGTAACTTTATTATAGAGGCATATGTACCATCACTATATACATGAGATAGTAGTTTCTGATATAAATGATGGTTACTCCCAGCTATGTGGTCATTGATTTGTATAATAGATAAGAATATAGTTCTTCCAATACCTTCACCATACACTATTTTTATTCTATTTAGATGTGAAATGTGGTTTCTTCCAAGATGTGAGCTCTTGTAGGGGTAATAGAAATCCAGATTTCAAAAAATATTTCCCATAATTGTACAATAGATTTAGAAAACATGGATAAAAAAGATGATTTCCTCCTAGTTGTTTTCTCATGTATGGGTTTATCATGGATGTATATAGAAGTGTTTGTAGCATCACCATACACTATTATTCACTTATTCAGTTAATGTTGATTAATTAACTAGAATGATGGAAATAAATATGAGGAGTTTGAATGATTATTCATATATTCTTGAGTGGTTGAGAACCTTTAGTCTTTGTCCCCATACATTTTTCTAGGGTGATATTAACATGAATATATGAGTAATCAAAGGGTTATTAAATTTTATCTTATTTTGGAGGCCCTAGCATGAAAGGATTAAATTTTCATGTGTTATATGGGGTACCCCATGAGAATTTTATCTATTCATTTATCTTTAAAATTAGCAAATCCTTTAATGGTGAAGAGGGGATATTGGCTAAGAAGATTTATTTTTATCCGGGCTCCCTTTATAAATTTTGGACTCAACATGTTTTAATAAATATTAAATTTAAAATTATATTTTTCACTTAACTATTAACAGTGAAATTTAGATAGTTGAGACTTGAAATTTATCCAAGATTCCATTTATAGTTTTTTATTATGGTCAGTAAAATGTATACCTTATTGGGTAATTTAGTGTTACGTAAAGTACAACAATATAACAGAGGTTATTGATGAGATTTCTTTGAACAAAATTCTTATTAGTATGTATTGTTCTATGTTTTATGTAAACATGATGAGAATGTATAGGAAAGATCAAAAAAATGGACAACCATGATAAATCATGATTGTATTTTATGGTCATAGTTCATGGAGAAAATTTTAATGATTCTAATGTTTACATATTTTTACTAAAAGAGGAGACGACCAATATAGTTTTAAAAGATAAATAAAAACAATATAAATGAATATTCTAATTACAGTGACATAATATCCCTCATGTGTGGGATTATATAGATTATGATCATGATGCCCATAAAAATGGGGACTAGAGATCAAAATATGATAACTCTAACCAGGAGGTGAAGGGTGATGTTTTGATATTGGTATAGAGATAATAATTACTCAATTGTGATTGAGAGAGATAATCTATTAATACATTCATTCTCATGAAAAGGTTCACATTGTTTATGGAAACAGTTCTTGAATCAATGAGGATCGTGTTAACGATCAATCAAATTGAAAAAAAATAAAATGATTAGATATTCAATTAAGTAATTGTTCGATCAAAACCAACCATGATCATGGAGCCATATGAAAATATATATCATTGTTCTAGTAAATCCATGTAGTTTCTATTTTTAGATATTAGACTTGTGTGATTTCAACATTTAGTTGTTCTATAAGTAATAATGTAGGATCAAGAATAAAATTTCATATTCATTTTCTAAATTTTTTTGTGTTGCAACAATGTGTGACATTCAAGGTATTCAAATGAATATTAATAATTGGATTATCACTGGGGTAATTCAAAACTCAACATAATTTAGTCAGAAAATGATATTATTAAAAAAGTACATAGGGGATCACCATAGACCATAGTATATTGATGGGTTCCACAAAAATTCTATCTATGCATTCAAATTTTAGAGGAACATATCATTAGTATGGAAATGCATCTAGTTGGTAGTGCTAAATATAAAGGCATGAACATAACAAGTTTTTTCATCACATAGATCTGAATCCACTAATTACCGTTAACTAATCAATGGTTCACAAAGAAAAAAATTTATTTAATTATGTAGGTGTATAGGGGAAGGTATATCAAATAATGGTTCAAGAACGATGATTATAATTCCCCTTGCACTAAAGTGATTTTTTGGGTGAAGGGATATAACATAGGAACAATAGATTGATGGAGAAAGACTAATAAATCATTTTCACGGACTAATGGTTTTGATGAGCATATATTTTATTTTTTTAATTTCAATATTGTACACCCCATGATCTTTCTATATCATTCATTAGCTCTAAATTTTTATTTATATTATAAATGGAAGTTATAGTAGGAAGAAATGTTTTTTTCTCATACATTATTTACTGTGGTTTAGTCCTGTATTGATTTGTGTCATTATCTTATAAATTTTATTCAGCTCATATGAGGTGAATTCCTAGATATAATAGAAATAACTACTATCCATGATTCAATTTTTTAGTAATAATACTTGTGTGTATTTTTTATATTCCCATGGTATATTTAATATAAGGCACATTAGTCCATTGTATCAGGTAATTGTTGTTGGAAAACATTGAATGAAACATGTGGTAGTTTAAATAATGATGTAGGTGGGGAAAACCATATGTGAATAGAGAGAAAAACATATGGAATGTACAAAACCTCATGGAATGATGATGAATTTTAATCTCATGGTACATCAACCAAAGGATTGTAATGCTTAATGTCAGGATCCATTGACCAAAAGGAGAGTCATTCATTCCAATAGAATAAAGGAGATAAGGCTGGTGTATATGAAATAGAAAATTAAACTAATATATATAGCCATAAAGGTGGAATATCTAGTTTATAATCATTAATATTAAACAAAAGGGGTAAATTGTTTCAATTTATTCACCTATATCGAAAATTTAATGAATGGGGCTTGTTCCTAGTATAAAGTAATGGTATATTTTAGGTGAATGAGAAAGATAATCAACCAATAAAAATATCCTAAAAAAGGGGGAATATAGTTTATTTTCAATTTTCATGGACCAAAATAGATGGTTTTTAAGGTCACAGAACTATGAACAAAATAATGTATGGGATATTCCCTGTCACAAGTGGAAATGAAAAAACATACGTAGATGAGGATCTTGATACAAATATAAACAATACAAAGGTCTATTGGTAGTAGTTTTATATTTTGTGGATTAGAATTGTGTATTGTATGGTTTATGGGTCAAATGAAAAATGAAAATCTATATTCAGTAATAAAAATACATTGTCTTTCTATAAAATTGTTATGATGAATGAATTTTTATAATTGAGGGATTTAAATAAATATTTATATTTTTTGTATGGGATGTGCAAATTAGAGCACATAATATTGGAATTAAGAAATGTTTGTATATAATATGTTCGTAGAGGATCATCATGGAAATCATTATAATGAATGATTTTATTTTGAATGTTTTAGAATTAATGAGTCCACTGTACCCTCTGCATATGATAAATATGCACCTAGTTGGTATTTTTGAATATAGAAGGCTGATCATTTATCTGTCAAGGTGTCCTTTGGAGAGTAAAACAAATAATATAATTATCGAATTAATGGTTTAAGGAAGATTTAAATACTCATGTAATAGACATATATTTGTGGTGAAATGATATCTATGATGGTTTAGAGCACCCTAAAGGTAATTAAATACTATAATAAAAACATTTTTGTGGTAAAGGAATATTAAATTCATTGAATGTTTGGAGGAATATTTTATACTGAAAACATTTCTTGGACATGTGGGTCGATTGAATATAACATGTATTTTTATATGGGTATATAACATAACCTAAAATATATTTTCTTGTTTCTTCTTTAACTATAATGTCTAGTTTTGTCTAAAAATGTGGTGACATAATAAGTAGAGACATGGCTAATTTTTATTCCATCATTTTTTATTTTTTTACAAGGGATATTTTCTATACCATATATCATTAGTTTTTGAAATTCATTAATTTAATACATTCATGGATATCTTTAATGGACATATATCATTGAAATATGGTTTATAGGGATTATGAAAATACATATTAGTCCAAAAAATGATATATTCAAAGGAATTAGTTCCTGGAAAAACATAAAGGGAGTGTAATTACATAATTCTAGTATAGACCATCTCGAATGGGGTTATATACAATTCCATTTTGAAGGAACTATAAATGTGAGATAGCCTGTATGGAATTGGAATGGGGAAAACCAAAAATAAATATGACCTACACCAATTATTGGCCATCTTAGAGAGATTATACACATGATTTATGGTCATGTTTCCTAGATATAAGTGATTTATATATTGAATATAATAAAGAAATATATAATTTCATGTTAGTAGTGGATCCCAATAAAACTATATTCTATCTATAATATCAATGTACATATTGTTTATTATCGTATTTCATAGACTACTATTAAGATTTAGGATATAAAAACCCTTATCTGGATTGAGTGTTAGGATCTACCGTGTAACAATTAACAATGGATGGTGATTATCTAAATCAAGACATGTGGTTTTTAAATTAATAGTACTAAATGGAAAAAACATGACGTAGATGATTTATAATGAACATTGTAATTAGAGGTTTTGTTACTACATTTTTAGATGTGAATTGATATTAGATTACCTTTACCTTTAGATGATGATTGATCATGTTGGTAGTTTAGAATATGGAATAATTAACATGACTAAGTTGAGGTATCCATTAGATCTGAACATAATTGTTATAGATTTCCATGATATGTTGACTAAAAAAATCCGATGCATAATGTGCTTTATATTGATGGAATAAATTGATAGGTAGATAGAATATTTGATTCCCAACTAAAAATTATTTCTATGCTCAAGGATGATCAATAGAGTGATTATTGATTTTCATTGTTTTATGGGCCCTATGTTTTTAATCCCACAAATTATAATGGAATAAAATGAATCAATTTAAATATATTTCTCATAAATTATATATCTCCCAAAAATAGAATCTGATGTGAATAGAATCGATGTGAATAATGAAATCATATGTTTGGAAGGGTTTCTTTATGATAAATGTTTTGTTACTTCTGACATATACAGTTTATGCATCATTATATATCCTAGAATAATTGTTATAAAACCACATTTATATCATTTTAAGGAAAACATATATATATATATATATATCTCATATATTGGGAAAGGTCACTTGATATTCTATTATAAAATTTGAAGTAGGGTAATCCCATATTTTTACAACCATTATATGAGATCTTATATTTCCACAAGTCTAGGACCTAATATAAAATTGGGAAGCCTAGGTTCTATGAAATAGTTCTTATAAACAGTAGAATTTCATCATAGTCAAGTATTTGTAAAGGGATACAAATGGAAGAAAACCATCTATGGATCTAACTCTCATGTATGTAATATAAGGCATATGAGATGATCCAGTTAATATATATTGTGTTCATGTTTTATGGATCATTTATTTTAGAGGTTAACATCATGTTACAAGGAAAAATATGTTTTTTGGTTTGAGGTTACGAAAAGAGGAAAATTCTAATTATTATATAGTCTTGTCAAGTGGACTTTGGTTTTATATTGTTTAAGGTTTTATGATATTGATATATACATATATATGTGGGTTTTACATATATCTATATCATGGATTAAATCAATTGTGTTTATCATAGTTCTAGACCATTGAATGGAATCCCAACAAGATAAAAGTATTATTAAGATGAGGGGTGAGTGGGGATTTGATTTTGGAATAATTGTTAGACCAAAAATTGAACATCAATGGGCCAATACATAACCTGATTCAGTATGACTAAATCTATATATTGTTTTAATATATATATATATATCTATCATAATGGCCATAGGTTAGTGGGTCATGATTATAGGGTAGGAAGATACAACAATATCCAAAACATTTCTAATGATATTGATCTGCCATGTTGGCTGACCACTTCAATATAGGGGAATTTTCAATAAAACATTTCATTCCCATACAAAACGGGTGAATCTATTTATGTATATCACATGGGATGTATATTATTGAATATTTTATGGCTATATATTGTAGAATAGTCCAAATAGTTTAATGTAATATGGGATGTAATATATTTATTGTAATTTAACATTATACAACAAGGACATCAGTTCCATATAATTTTGAGTCATATAAAAATACCATTATGTCTGGTATCATTTAATCAAATATGGATCATATTGAATGTGAGAAACCCTTTTCATAAAATTAATTAATTGTTCAAATATCATTAAAAATTTGGGCGTTATGTAATTTTTTTATTGAACATAAGAAGTAGATATGTGTGTCACTATTTATATTATCTTTGTAAGAATAATTGTGTACCTCGTTCTTGTATAATAATTATCACATTAAAAATATCACTCATGTGTAAGAGAGAAGTTAAATGAAAATACTATCAAATAGTTATGAATGATAAAAGCTAAACATAATTTATGAATCAATTATGATAGGATATTGGGTAATCCATCAAATGGAAGCCACAATTGGTCTTCATGTTGTAGATCTATATTTCACGACATATATAGAGTGAAAATGAATAAATAAACACATAGTTAAAAAAATGTCATTGAAGAGGGTTATTTGGGGAAGTGATGGTGTGAATAGCGAGGACCCAAACAACATGATAATATCCATTGGAAGATTTTATTATTATTAGTGGATGGGCCTATGTTGGAGAATTCATTAGCAATGATGTATCCCAAAAAATCAATCAATGAACCAATATTAATTTTATAAGTGGAACATTATCATTCTGGATTATTTGAAACATGATATTATGGTTGGATAATGTACCTATAACCATTAAATCAATGAATTATATCTTATAACGATAAATCATTTTCACTGGGATGCGGAATTAGTAATTTAGGTCATTTGGAATACACTCTCTTATGAAGTTTATGGCAATTTAGTTTAGACTATTTTCCATTAATTATAAATACAATTAGAAAAAATGGAGTCAATATGTACATTATGGTAAGGTGATTGCGTCATATCTATGGTAAATATCATTTAGATATTTCTCTCATGAAAATAGATTTGATTCATCATAGAAATAGTCCTAGGATGGAATTCTGATTTGAATGAATGTCCCAAAAATATGGATAAATCTCATGAATGTGGGGGATATTTATTTTTTTAGCATTGGAATATATTATAGGAACCATAAAAATAGATTTCTTAATTAAATATAAATCATACATAAGATAATCTAATTGAATTACATTAAATTCATTTATATATATATTTCATATTTTTAGATGAATATTCATTATATAACACTATGATACAAGGTAGAATCATATATGTCTAGTATATTTTGAAACAATGGTATATAAAATTCTTGATCATAGGAGTTATAATCTTTCTCCCACTTAGATCTTCATAGACATGAACCTTCATAAGAATACCATTGTTAATACCTTTTTTCATTACCGAGGGAAAGGAATCAGAGCAAAAGTGTGACATTATAAGCTCATTAAGGTTAAATAAGGGAGATATAAATCATTATTTATGATTAACATGATAATAATGTTATTAGAACAAGAAATATAAATTTGAAACCATTTCCAACATATCATTGATCATAATCAATAATCAATGATTTAATCATTGTAGTTCATAAGAAATAAATAAAAAATGAATCAATGAACGTCATCTAGGAGAGTGTAAAATTTGTGTAAGACATTTCTTTTTTACACATTCATAATGAAAATAATTTTTTTTATTTTTCATAGATAACTACCTTGTAAATGATATTTTATTGAGTTATAAGACAAATTATCTTATCCTTAGATAATGTTCACTCTGAATACATTCGTAGTAGACAATTCCCTTTAATGATTTGGGTTCACTCTTAATTTAAATCATTACTATCTCATGAGATATCCATCATTACCCACGTAATTAGGGGGAATATAACTCTATTCCCACTAATAAAAAATTCAAAATAATAAATATTTATTTGAAAATATCTTAGTACTTTCATTATATCATACTTAATGACAAGGAAATAGGTTTCCACATTTTTTTCAATTCCATAATAACTAATCCCAAGGGAATAAAATGGGGTTCATAATATAATTTACCCATGGGAAAGAATAACATTTCATAGAATCATCATTAAATAAAAATCAATATAATCTATTAAAAATATTAAAATGGATTGTATCAGTAGATCATATCCACAAAAAATTATAAGCAACAACAAATTATATCATTATATATGAAAATTCTTTCAAAAGATAACATGTAATCTTTCATTAGGAAAAAAAAATATTACATTTAAATAATACAATTTTAATTAAAAATTATCTAAAATATTATGGAAAAAAATTTATTTTAAAATAATTTTTAAAAAATGTAATGGAAATTTCAATGCATTGAGTAGTCATGACAACAACAAATTACATTCTTAGAATATATATAAAAAATGACACGATTCATGTTTTTAGCAAAAATATAGATGTAACTCATTTTCAAAATATCAACAATATTATTTTTTAAAAATGTCAATCATGTTTGTTAATTTATTTAAACAATCATTGGTGAATGTTAAAAAAATATTACAATATTTTTTAGAAAACATATATATTAAACGAAAAAATATTTCAACAGATATGTGAAATAATGGTTTTTATTATTAAAAATATTCATTGGGGAAATGTATTATTAATGTGAGGTAAATGAACATAGAATATGTAATCTTCAAAAATATTCATAGGATATAAAAATATGTATTATATTCTCTAGTGTTATTTCAAAAAATATATTTATCAATGAAATAATATAAATAATCTCAATAAATAATGAGATTATTGCATAAATCCCATACATCGAGATAAACATTCATAGAAACATCAATATCTCCATATATTATAAATATAAATTTATTTTATTTTTATAAGAGATGAATTTAAATAACTAAAATATCATATATTATCGACATATAATATTTGAATAACCATGTATAAATAATATCACGTTACAATATTCATTTCCAAATATTAACTGTTTCTTTATGAATGATAATTTTGATATAGTAGTTTTCACCCCATTTAAATTGATAATATTTCCATAATATCCAGTATTTTAATCATGATATATATACCAAACAAATTAATAAATATGCAGTTAAATTCACCAATAAAAGATAGAGATTGAGAAATGAAAAAGCAATATTCATGGAGACTATACATCGTACATGCACCTAAGCATCATTTTAACTATTGGATGGATGGAAAAAAGATATTTAAATTATAATTTACATATAAAAATAAATTAATATCATATATATATATATATATATATTTTACATTTATCCTCATTAACATCCACTAAAATTGGGTAAAAAAGAAAATCAAATCGCTTTATGGACGTGTTAGTCCAATCATACCCATAAGCAACAAAGTAATTTCCCAATCTATTATAAGGTAAGAAGGTTGAAATGATATTATAATTAAATAATAATAATGATAATGTAAGTATCATATATATATATAACTAATATTTTTGGAATTATTATCTATGAATGTTGGTGATGTTAAATGAATTATATCCCTATGTGGAGGAGGAAGTCCACACGTACACATGAGGGATATATTAATATAAAATTGGATATAAAAGTGGGACGATATTATCTGGTCCACACTAATAATAAAATTTTAATGAATTTATTATATCTGATAAATTATATTATGAATAATTACACTTATTTAGAGGAGGTATAATAGGAATGTGATTTAAAGAGGTCGGATAAGATGGATACATCTTATTTGGTTGGTATAATTTAGATATTTTCCTGAGGAATTGAAACTTTAATTCAAGAAGACATGAACTATACATCATAGTAACTGTATAATATAAGTTAATTTTACATTTTTAGGATGATATTTAATGTTCAATTTAGTGTAATGAATATAAAATAGTGGAAAGCTTTTATAACTCAGGATGATAAAACACTAGTAATTTCTAAAAAAACTAAAATATAATAAAATCATTATCTAAAAAATTGATTCCCAATAGAAATATATTATAAGGAGAGACATGAGGATTTCAAAACATATACATGAAATGGTATTTTTACATGAATAATTTACAAACATTCAAATTTATTTTTCTATAAACATAAGATAAACCTCTTCAACCATAACCATTGTAATGAATGTTTTCCATCTTTTACTTTTCATTATAACCCCAAATGATGTTTGAATAATTAAAAAAAATGACAAATATAAATATTAAAATTATGGAATACATTTTATAAACTTCAATTAATTATAATGGAATAATTTATTTCAAATTAAATGATAAAAGGTTCTGAAAAGGGACTATTCAAAAAAGAATAAAGAATGTTTTTATGAAGATTAAATATAAAATTTATTCTATTAATCTAAATTTTATTATTATTAACATAATTGATCTAATTATTATTTTAAATACTATTTACTCAAAATGTTTCTATTTAAAAGATTTTAAAAATATGAATGTTTTCAATATAAATCATTATTTCTCACTATTCATTGAAAAATAAATTTTTTCAGAAAATATTCATTATTTCACTCTAAGATAATTTTGAAATTATTTTTCCAAAAATAATTTTTATTTTATCAAAATAATTTTCTTGGAGAAGAAGATATTATTTACATATTTTAATAACATTAATTAATAAAAATTTGTAATGATAAATTAATTTTTAATGAATATATTGAATTTACTAAAAAATGGGAACTTTTATATCAATAATTATTCATTATATAAAAAAAGTATAAAAAACCTGACACAGTTTTATTCCTATTAAATATTCTAGATAACTGTTATATAATAATGATATACATTTTTACAGTTCATTTACAAAATGGGTTTCTAGTATTGCAAGTTGACACTGATATTATATTTATCTAAAAATAAATTTCTTATAAAACATATGGACAAAAGTATACCTATATTAATATTAATTACACCCTAATTATTTCATCACTCCCCTAAATTAAAATGAGGTTATCTTTCATTCTTCACGTCCCCATGTTCGCATGTTTTCCCTTTGAAAGTGAGATTCCTCCGAAGAACCCAATAATGTGAGTACTCTTGTTACATAGTAATTTATATATATAATTCATAATTTTAACTAGTTTTTAATCAGATGAAATATCATGATCTTTTCGTATCAACTTTTAGTTCATCACAAATATAGGATTATGTGTCTACTTCCTTTGGATAGAATCATGGAACACCTCATAAACTTGAAAGAGTTTTAGTGGAAGCACAAATGTGAAGCTACCATTCATACTATATCATTAAAATCTAAGTGTCCAATATACCTAGGTCTCACATTTCAAATTTTTCTTAATCATGTAACCTCATTTATAGAGAAATATTTATAGATAACTACTAAACCAAATAATATGACATATGTTTCCAATAAATTTCATTATGAGATTTCAATCTACTCTAAGCTACCTAGATATAACACAAAATAGATCTAACTGTATCTTATGTTTATGTAGAATCCATAGAACTATTGTGTTCCACTAATAGGGTTGAATCACTAGTTACCTTTTTTTTACAGATTATCATTTAATTTAACATATGGATTATTGTTTAGGTTCTCGATAAACTTAATAGAAACTCCAAATCCCAAATCATTTTATGTTATAATGACAGAGAGATTAGAAAAAATTATTTACCTTGATTAGAATAAAATCCAAGTCCAATTCGAGGTTGTTTATACACCCCTATAGGAATTATTCACTATATCTACAAGCGAATTCAGTAATAGATAATCAATTGTGACCTCTCTAAAGTAATAGTTAATCCACTATACCCTATCTTACTCACGATTTAACATGAGATTACTTCTCTTCAATAAGATAGAATGGGAATGATATTCTTCTTTTTATGTCCTTCCTCTGTGTGAAATATCAATTCCCCTTCCCAATGAACATTCTAATGATTCAAAAAAATAATGTTTTCAACATACCAACCAAATTTGGTGTAGCTTAGATTATCCTCATTCATCGAATACTCAAGAACTCATATCTTTAGCTAAATTGTTTCATTAATATCTTGATGTAATTGTTTCTAATAAATATCTCATAATATATTCTTAAATAATTATTTTCTAGATAAATTTATAAATTTATCCATAAAAGTATTTTTCATTGTATCTCAATTAATAAATTATTTAAAATCATTCTTTATTTTATGATTTTAAAGGCATCACATAAATGTGTTGAAAATAACACATATAGTATTCCATAATTTATAATATGAATACCACATAATTCTATAGGTATTATGTTTCTTCATTGAAATAAAATCTCCTATATTCAATCCATGTCAACATTTTAAAGACATAATTGCTTTAGTTTTATTTTTTATTTCACACATGGATATCAGATATACCATAATCATTTTGCATGTATCTCATTACATGACCTCATCATCACGAGATATCATTATCTTATAAAAACCAATTCATTACATTTAACCACATGGGATATTTTGTGGGAATAAATTTGTATTTTAATTTAATTTTCTCATTAATTATCACTTGTATAATGAATGTGTAGGAATATTATATATGCTAGTTCCTCATATGTGGAAACATCATTTTGGCATTATAGAAAGATTGTGTTTCTTGAATTATTAACGTTGTCTCAATACTAGATGATGCTATTAACTTAAATTTAATGTCTCCTTTATTTGATTTTTATGAATGAATGTGTTACCAAAGTCATTTATCATTTAGATAATATATAGGAATTAAACTGGGAAATATCACTATGAAAACCCTTCATTAGATCTTCTATAATTGATCAAGAGTATTATTCATGTACATGAATCTTGGACATTCTATAGTGTATGAATATCAACAAAAATTTGTTCTCATCTCAACGTAATATATAAAATAGAAAACATTTATCATGGCTTTATCAAGAGATGTGGCTTTAGTCAGATCATCATACCTTAAAAATGGAAGAAGAAACCCTGTGTAGGTGACTCATGTGGGTCAAGAAGGTAAGGAAAATCACAATAAAAAATAAAATGAGATAAATTGATTTCATCATGTTGATATAATTATTTTAATAATCATTTAATGTGGATGATACATGTTCCAATAATCTGACATCCCATATTTTCCTAGATAGCAATTTGATAATTCATCATAAATCAATCTATTCACTAGACTTATTGATCTGGTATTTCGATTTGGAACTAGATATATAATATAAACAACCCATATTTGGGATAATACACAACTATTTGGTCCAATTAGGTACCTTCATAAATTCTATATACATTTTATACACACCCTATTTGGGATCTAATGTGAACTATGCATCACCCTCACTATTTTTCCTCTATAATAGATGAATTATGGTTCACTCTATCAACTTATGTAGTTTATATAGTGTCCCATTTTCCAAAGATATTGTTTTATAATAAATCTAAAAAAAGATTCATCAGAATATTCCTCTAGATCCATAATATTATAAATATAAAATTGCTGACCCACAATCCATACCTTCATAATTTTTTTCTTCATTCATAAACAATACATGTTTATATTATTTCCCATAATTCAATAATTCTTCCTTAAAATTAAATTATTTTATCATGTAAACCATCAAATCCTCATAAAAATAAATATTTTAATGACCTTATTCAACTTGTTGGTTTTTTCACTTCATCATATTACATTGAGACATGTCATTATGGTTTAAGATAATTTTTATCATTCACCGCATTTAATGTGGATAATATTTCATAAAAAAATTCCAATTTCATTTATTAAATTCATAATAATTTAAATACCACTACAACATCATTAGTAACACACTAAACATATATTGACATATCATTGAAAATATATGAAACACTTGGTCACAACAATCTCCATCTTTTTCTAATTTTTCATTATCTCATAACCTTACAATATTTATCATTGGTGATCAAAATATTTATTGTTTATTTAAAATCGAATTAAAAGTATAATAGATAGTCTTCATCATCTCATATATATTCTAAAATTATATTTTTCCATACAATATAGGATAATTTAATTAAAATATTTTAATGAGGAATTACATCTTGTGGTTCTCTTAGAAATGATCATTTAATTAATCAAATGAACATATAAACAAAAAACTAGTGTAATGAAATGGAAAAATCACCAAGGATATATATGTTGTTAATGAAATTTTATATACATGATGAAATGCTTAGAAATTATGAATTATCATGACGTGGGATTGAAATTACAATAAAATAAAAAATATGGAAGACACATTTACAATGACATTAGAAATTTTATTTTCAAAAAAACAACACACATTGTTATTTTTATTTTCATCAAACAATAAACCATGCATAAGAATAAGATTACAAGGAGGGTTATGCATGCGATCAGAGTAGCTAGAGTTTTATACATGCACCCTATAAAAATATTTACTCAACATCATCATCATGAAAATTAATGACCTCCATTATGGAAAGTATATCAACTTCAATTCATTACATGTTATATCATTACATATAAAATAATAGGTAATGATGATGAGATTATTTTTTTATGAAACATTAATGATGAGTTTTTTCTATATTATTTGATGTATTATTTTTTTATTATGAGGATTGAATTTCCCTTCTTTTTTCTTGAAACCCTTATTTTATTTTTCATATATTTTATTTCCGATTAAATAATTCTTTATGTGGATTTGTTTTATCCACCATCATCACAGCCAAAAAAACCTCATATATATTATTCCAGATTTGAGTTGTTTATATTCATGAGACATGTTTTGATTAATCAGATTATGGTTCTTGATATTCCCTCTATTGAAGTTCAGTTTTAGTTTCCTAAAAATTTAATTTGAATTCATCATAATATTCCCTTTTTCAGATTATAGTATCCATACAATTCATTATAGTATACTTTCTCTATATGGATACCGTACCCAAATAAAGATTCTTCCAATTGAAAAAAAATTCCATATATCCAATGATATAAAAAATAAAAAATTTACAATATGAGTAATATATTAATTATTCTCAACTTGATTAATATGTTAAAACTACAAGAGTTATTCAAATAGAATTCAGAATTTTGGATTCAAAAAAATTACACATAATTTTCTCAAATATAACACAATAAAAACAAATTAGTATTTTCTACTTTTTTTGTAAACTCATTTTGGATTTTATTTGGGATAATGAATCAGTTTCAGAGTTCATATGTGGCTTTTTTTTTATTGTAGCATATGTCAACATACATTTTATAGGCATGTTAATATTCTATTTATAGGTTTTTATCATATCTCATAGGTATCTTATTTCATATATTTATCATTCAATTTAAATTTTAAAAAAAATTATATTTGATGTATCATCTATTACTGAATATATATTTTATTCATTTAGTGATATGAGAGAAATGATACTAAACTTCATCTCAATATCCATGTAAATTGTATTTTGAATATCATGGAAAATATATTATTTAATATCAAATTTCTCAATAAAAAAATATTTCATTTTCATTATGTTGATATTCATGGTCACTTATTCTCTTCTCAAAAATTGTTTCCAAGGAAACATCATTAAATATTTAAGAATAGTAATCTTGTCCGAATCTCAATTGATCATTGTTGATATTTCATAGGAATTTTATGAAATATCAACTTGATGTTATCACCTCTTCATCATAATGGTAACATTTATAATTTATCTCAAATAGAGTGTTTGGAATTTCACATGTAACACCCCATTATTCCATGATACACTTCTCTTTCAATAATGAAAAATCTTGCATTGTATGCTAGTTTGAGATTCTAACACACCGCGACCAATCAAAGTAGCCGTTATTAATAGTAATAACAGACTTTTGAAATTATATAAATTTAATATTTCAGAATGGACTTCATTTTTTGATTCATAATATCGAAATCATCCTATGTTGAATTTTTTGTATTTTTCCGAGAACATCCAATTTTTGATGAATAGTGAAAACTACATAAAACAAAAATTTTAATAAAAATAATTTATATGATAAATTATACTATTTAGTGGTTTAAAAGTATAATTAAAATATAATTTTACCATTTTATCCAATGGTGGTCATTAAAATTAATTGCACTTTGAAATTGGACATAACCAATTGTCAATCTTTTGATTGATATTGTTTCATAAAAACAAGCTATTTGTTTTGGCAACAGAAATTACTTATAAAATTAATTAATGCAACCTAAATCATTGGATTTTTGTAAAATAGACATCATTATTAAATTTGGAATATCAATTATAGCTTAGGTTGAATTTTTGGTATTTTTCTGGAAAACTTCATTTTTTGATGAATAGAGAAACCACTAAGCAGTAGTTAAAAAACTGATTTCTCTTTTAAATGAAGTTTTACGACCTCTATTATTTGAATTTAAAAAATACAACATACATCATTGTCATTATGAAGTAAAATGTGGTTGGATCCCTCTTCCTTCCCAGACTTCCCGGAGATTGACGTTTGCCCTAAGGTGCCGAATCGGGTGAATGGTGAGCTCTCGGTTCCGATTTCTTCTTCGGAGTTCGCGCAAGCAGTGTCGCAGTTGGATCTCATCCTTGTCGCAAGGTTTGGAATGTCTCGACCTTCAGTGGACAGCTTTCACAGGTTTGTTTCCTCTACCTGGTTGCTTCAAGAACAGGCGGTCGTCGGGATTTTAGATTCGAGGCATTTCCAAATCCGTTTCTCCTATGAAGATGATTTAGTCTATGCTTGGTCTTCTGCATCGAGGGTGGTTAATGAGTCCAGATTTTCTCTTTTTCGTTGGTCCTTTGATTTCCATCTTCATTGCGATCCTCCTACCACTGCGATTTGGGTCACGCTACCTGGTCTGGCTTTACCGTTTCAAAATCCTGCAATCCTCCATGTCATTGGCAATTTGATTGGGCGTTTCCTGTGCATGGACATGAGAACCCGTGTTGCATGTCATCTTGTTGCCCCGCGCATCTGTGTTGAAGTGGATGTATCGAAGGAAGCAGTTGATTCGGTTTGTGTTGAAGTGGAAGGGGAGATCAGATGGAATCAGTCTATTTTGTTTGAATCATGGACTCCTTATTGTTCGATTTGCTGTCGACTTGGTCACTTGGATACTCAGTGTCGTCGTAAGGCTTTCTGTAGGAAGGATGTTGCTGTGGTTTGTGATGAGATTTCTGGTCATGGTTCACTGCCGGTGACAGGGGGGTCACTGGAGCTCGCTGTCACTGCATCTGATAAGGGTGCAAGCACAGGGATCCCGAGTGCCATTGCTCCTGCTTTTGTCCAGAAGGAGAAGATCAGCATGCCAAGTGACAATGTTCTTGATCCTGTTCAGAAGGAGAAAACCAACTTGTCTGTCAATCCCTCGGTTGGGGATGTTTTTAAAAGGCTGCAACATGATCTAATGTATGGGGCTGGTGCTGAATCAAGAAGGGCAAAGGCCTGTCCAGATGTTGTTGGTGGCAATTGGATGCTGAATAAGAGAGGCTGTGAGAATGCTTTGAAGCAAGGCAGTGATGTGCATCTGGGTAATAGTTTTGCATGCTTGAATGATCTAGTTTTAAATGAGCAGGAAGCAACCTTATCACAGCAGGATACAGATACTGATGGTGCTGCTTTATCCGAGAAAATTGGGAATGGAAATGTTGGAGAGGCTGTTGGCGATCCTGCTCTCATGATACAAGAGGAGCCGCTTGAGGGATGTGGTGAGCCACAAGAGAGTGTTGTTTTGAACATGGTGCAGGGAATTCATGTGGGTGCTGTTGGAAACAGCTCGGAGGGGGGGCTGAATGATTATGCCAACCCAGAGAAGAAGAATGTCAGGGATAAATCGCCGAACAGATAGGATGTTCTGGAGGCAAGTCGCAAAAATCAGGTTAGCAGGGACCAATATCCGTGTCTGACACCCATAGATGTTAACAAGAAGTCTTCCAGGATTACATCATCCTTGGTGCATGAAGGATCTCCAAGGATGGATGAGGGGAAAGAAAATCAATGAGGAGGATCAAAGAGTTCTATGAAGGACTCATATAGTGATATTCTTAGGAAAGAAGAGAAGAGGGATGAGAGTAATGGGGCTTCCGCTGCTCCACAAAAGAGGAAGCCCAGAAAAGACTACTCCAACACGCTGAGGACCATATCCACCAGGTCATCTACAAAAAATGGAAAGCTGAAAGATCCGGAGCAGAAGAAGGGACGATAGAATAAAGAGCCAATGTCTCCAGCAAAGTTACGTCTGAGGGAGCAGTATATCCGAATGGTCAATCAATACGCTCCTCAATCTGAATGGGAGTCGGCGGATCCGGATGAGTTCTCTGATGGTGGTGGTGAGGATGGGTTTGATGTTTTCTAAGGTATGAGGTTGTAAGGTTGTGTGGTACGCTATCATATTTCTTTTTCTCCTCTGCTCTTTGTACTTTCTCTTTTATTAATAATTTTTCACGGGACTGGGCATTAGGCCTAGTCCTGCACCTTCCTTCTAATTAGTGTAATTTAAGGTAAATATAATGATATAATAATATGAAATTACCTTTACACTTGTCCTGCACTTATTGGATGAGTCATGGCTGACCATGAAAATCCATGGGTCAACATGGGGGCCCCATGGAGCCACTTTGGTAAGAAAATTACATTAATACCTTTTATTTAAAGTTAAAAAATGTCACAAACATGTATTGTTTTACTAAAACAATTTTTAAAAGTGGTTATACGAATCATCTTTTTGACTATAAATAATCCTCAGAATGATAAAAAGTTTTCCTACATCATGATATATTTTTATAATTTTTAGACATTAAATAATTTAATTTCTTTTGACTACATGATGATGCATTGATTACCTCATTAATTAATGATTTAAATAAAATGAAATGCTAATGTAAAATCTAAGACTTACACTTGTCAAAAACCTATTGGATGAGTTGATTTCGAACCCTTATCACCTTATCATATAAATATATAATTCTGGGACCTTTAAAATCTAATACTCATTATATAATAAAATAACATTTCTTGACTTTCAAAGAGTGCCCCTCCTCTCCTATTATAAAAGGACCCCACCTCTACCACCTTATTCACACCATCAAAGCCATTTGGATCGGCCAACCTCTGCCCAAATACTCTCTTAACTTCCCTCTATATTATGTTTATGTTTTCCTTATTCTTGTGTATTTCTCATTTATGGAATACCTTTATGAATTCCATTATGGGTAAACGCGATAATTTAGTTATAGTAAGTTCGGACTACCGCCCCCTCAAATTGATTGGAATTGTTAATGCCATATGTGGGATGTATTAAGGATGGAGTAAATGATATTATATATTATATTATACTGGAAATATAATATACCTTTATATCATTATGATTTCATTCCATTAAATATTAAATAGAAATGAAAGTAGGGTTAATGCGTACGTACGACTTACCGTCTCCATGAACGGTGCATTTCATTTCATACCTATAAATGTTATGTAATATTATAAATGCATCTATATATTAGATATATATGATAAATATGATATCTACATCATGAATATAATTCTGGATATAATGGATATTTTACCACATGAACAACTTGTAATTATAAGAAGTTAAGTTTTTGACTCTAGTACCAAGGATCGACAAAACAACCGTTATTAACATAAATAAATACATAATCTTCGTAACATGGTAATAAGTGATATAAAAGGAATAATTAACTTGAAAAAGGTTCTTAATAAAGTAGAAATTAACTCTAGTTTATTATTCAGGAGATTAAAGAACGATCGAGTCATGTCAAACACGAGGTAAGGGACTTCGTCTGAATCTAAATTCATTGCGGCATATTTTATTTTATACACAACTTTTTTTTATGCAGTGTATAAGCCAGTTTGACTTTTAATTTTATTCAAATGGAATCTTTTTATATGAAGCGTTTTTACTAAAAAACACAAGGAATTTTTTTTCTTACGTACGTGGCGACGTCAACTTCGCCGCCGTCGTGACAATTATTTGAGTTTCGGCTTCCTCTACAAGCCATAAATTTTTAAAATGAAAAATAAATACCATGTATTAGTTTTCTTTTATTTTGGTATTGAAAATGGTTTTTATAATTTTTTTATTATATCAATTTATTTTATTGATATCTTGTGATTGAAATGTGGAAATTTTATGTTTCCTTTATGCATGTTTTATGTGATACGATTATGTTATGTCTTATGATATGTTTAAAACTTTCCATTTAAGGAATGAATTTGACTTAGTAAGTGACGTGTGGAGCCTGCTATAGCTCCACGATGCATCGATAGGTCTAATGAGACAAACTAGTTTTGGGAACAAGGAATTGAAAAAATATTATTTGTAGTCTTTGCACGAGGCCTTGTCTACGTGGTTATGATAGTTTGGCATTATGAATTCCATCATTATGAAAGTGGTTATTGATTTTGCATGTGATTATTCTACTAGTTTAATATCCATGTGAGTAAGTAAATGACATTATTTTATTTTACTTTTTCCATATTATGCTAATGTTCATGTTTGAAAGGATTTTGTTTTCGTTATACATTGCCTTAAATGTTTATGTTTATTTATGAATGTTTCAGCTATATTGTTATCCTTACTGAGCATCTGAGCTCACCCCTTTCTATGATTTATTTTTCCCAGGATGTGAAGAAATATTTAATGACTTACCTGAAGGGATAGTCTGAACGGGATATGAGTGTGGACTATGGGGACTATTTTATTGTAGTTTTCACTTTATGATGTAATGTAACATTTATGAATGTGTCTAGTGTTTCCAAGGCTACTAAAGTAATCGGTCTTTCGAGACTTGATCTTTTGTGATCATGCCAATGTTAGGTAATAATGCACTGACGCTGGGTAACTGGGGTCTGGGTGTTAAAGTTGGTATCATAGGTAGTTTAGTACTATCCTTGGAAACTATATTTAGATAAACTCTGATTAGAGAACATATCCCTAAGATATACTTTGATGATTAGTATAGAAGAAATTCCTAAAATTTTGGTATTATAGAGATTTTATGAGTTTTCCAAGAAATACAACCATATATGGATATGACCAGGTAGAGGCAGTTCTGGCACATATATACCTAGGGGTAAAACCTGAAAACACCGCTTTCATCTAGACTCGAATGGGAACTGGTTCACGACAACGGGCCTCGATGCACTCTTCGTTACAACACTCCCGGCAGATATTCTTAGGATAATTCATGATTTATTTACAAACCATTATGAAGGGTTTATGATTATATACTTCCACAAATAAAACAATTCTTTTTATGATTATGGATTATATCCATAAAACTATTTAATTTAAGTTATGTATGTTACATGTTTGGAATTATGTATTTAGATTCATAAACTAATCTAGTTTATGACATTGTTTTGAAATGGTGCCTAGTGGAAGGAATGGAAACAATATCAATGCACGCACTCCATGTATGTATTTCCCTCCTACTCAAGATAATTATAGTGGGGCTGGTGATACAACTAGTGCTGATCAGCTAATCACCATACTGGGACAACTCACTCAGGTTATGAACAATAACCTTACTCGTATGGAGCACCCTGATCCGCAACGTGGAGGATCAATGTTAGACCGCGTCATGAGGGAACAACCAAAAACATTAAATGGGAGTACAATTCCCTTAGTAGCTGAGCAATGGATGAATTTTTTAGAGAAAATATTTCATGCATTGGGAGTAGTGAAAGGGAAAAGGTTATCATGGCAGTTCACCGCCTCACTGGAGATGCTGATCAATTGTGGCCATTGATTCAAAACACGAAAGAAGATGAGTAAGTATCTAATATGGAATGGAGGGAGTTCAAGGAGCTTTTTTAGAAAAATATTTTCTTTGTGATCATTGTGTAGATATGGAAAGACAATTTTTGAGTCTTAGACAAAATGAGGATGATAATATCGCAAAGTATGAGGCTAACTTTACAAGGATAGCATGGTATTCTAGAGATTATATACGTACCCCAAGAAGTAATATTGATCGTTTCTTTGATGGGTTAAAACCATTTCTTCGTCGAGAATTAGTGTCACAATCCCACTTGTCGTATGAAGACATTGCCTCATGTGCTATCAAGACAGAAAATGAATTCTCTAAGTCTTATGAATTTAAAGCAATGCCAGAGAATAATAGATCTGCTGACCAATTTGGAAATGGAAATACGGAGATAAAGGGAAAAGTTGAAAATCTATCCTGCAGTAAATGTTGGAAGAAACACCCTGGTATATGCTTAAAAAGAATGGAAGTTTGTTACAAGTGTGGTGAAATATTCCACCAAGCTCATGATTCCAAAGAAAAGAGAGTTGTTGTCAATGTGGAATGAAATAATTATAGAGAGATGGGATATTATGCAAATGAATTCCATAAGCACCAAGGAAACTTACCTCAGAAAAGGCCAAGGGAGTAAGGCCAATCTTATGTTGTTACAACAGTTGAATTGGAATAATTATTTTATTTGTGTTTTTGGACTTAGTATATATATTATGGTTATAAGAATAATGTGATATATATAAGGATTGTATTGTTGTAATTTTTGTTTTCATTAAGGTTTTAATATGATGAAGTTAATCCTATTTTTAGTATGTGCCAAAAAGAGAAACATTACTTTGTTTGGGGAATCTGATGTTACAATTGATTTTGAAATTAGAGACCTTTTATAGAATTTCTGGACAAAGGTATTTTGGAGAACTATTATGGTTGGAATGGATTATATTTTATATTTTATACTATTGTTAATGTTATTTTTGGATATTTATAAAAAGGAAAACACACAGACCGTGTGACAACTTGTCGCGTCAGACAAAGCTGTGGGAATCGAACCCACAACAATAGTGTGATTGGGATTTATTGTCTACCACTAGACTATGTGAAGTCCCTAGAGTGTATAATGTAGTTTTTTTGAGTTTCGATAGAGTAATTATAAATTTATTTTTGGAACCCTATACGGTTAGGATAAATATAATATGTTTGAGTTATATTACCTTTTGGAGTGAAAGATGGGTTTGTGGTAAAAATTTAGTAAGGAATGAATGTCTACATGACAGGTAAGTATATTTCATTACGTTCATAGTAAATCTCATAAAAAATTTCTTCAACTTTATTAAAGGTAACTTAAAACCAAAAAAACGATGTCAGTTAACTATTCCTACTGGGGAATAAATGACTGTTTAACCAATCAAAATTTTGTAATTTTCTTGTAGTTAACTATCTCCTATTCCTATTTTCTACAGCTCTCCATCAGACCTTGATGGTTTTTTTCTCCTCCATATCCATGTTTTCATATAATCCAATTATGGGCTATCTCGGGTGACCTTTGTACTTCTCTTTCATTCTTTTAATGTTATATTTTTATTAACCATATTTCTTATATGGGTTTTCCTCAAAGTTATTTTCTATATTCAACCATTAATTTTCAAAGAACAATTTAATATTGAATGGACTCAATTAATTGATGGAGGGGAGAATGTAACACCCCAAGCTTCCGTGATACGCTTCTCTTTCAATAATTCAATAGCTTGCATTGTATAGTAGTTTGAGATTCTAACACACTGCGACCAATCAAAATAGCTGTTATGAATAGTAATACCCACTTTTTGAAATTATATAAATTTTATATTTCAAAATGGACTTCATTTTTGGATTTAGAATATTGAAATCATCATATAATGAATTTTTTGTATTTTTCCGAGAACATCCAATTTTCAATGAATAGGGAAAAATACGTAAAAACAACATTTATAATCAAAATAATTTATTATGATAAATTAAACTATTGAGTGGTTTTAAAGTATAATTAGAATATAATTTTACCATTTTATCCAATGGTGGTAATTAGAATTAATTTCACTTCGAAATTGGAGATAAACTATTGTCAATATTTTGATTGATATTGTTTCTTAAAAACACGATATATGTTTTGACAACATGAATTAATTATAAAACTAATTAATGAAACTTATATGTTTGTAATTTTTTAAAATAGAAATCATTTTTTAATTCAGAATATCAATTATAGATTAGGTTTAATTTTTTTTATTTTTCTGAAAAACTTCAATTTTTGATGAAGAGTGAAACCACTAAGTGGTAGTTAAAAAACTGATTTTCGTTTAAATGAAATTTTACACCTCTGTGATTTCAATTTAAAAAATCTAACATAAATCATTGTCCTTAGGAAGTAAAATGTTGTCCAATGGGATTAAAATTATATTTGGTGAATAGTAACTTTTATGTTCTTTTAATCGCAATTAAAGATAATTAGAGTAATTTAAGGTAAATATAATGATAAAATAATATGAAATTACCTTTACACTTGTCCTAAAATTATTGGCTGAGTCATGGAATCCCAATAAAATCCATGGGTCAACTTGGGGGCCAAATGGATCCACTTGGGTAAGAAAATGACATTAATACCTTTTATTTAAAATATAAATAAAAATGTCACAAACATGTATTGTTTTACTAAACTAATTTTTAGAAGGGGGTATACAAATCATCTTTTTGACTATAAATATTATTCACAACTATAAAAAGATTTCCTAAATCATGATATTTGTTTTAAAATTTTTATACATTAAATAATTTATATTTTTTATGACACCATGATGATACAGTGATTACATCATTAATTAACGATTTAAATAAAATTAAAAGATAATATAAAATATAAGACATAAACTTTTCCAAAACCTATTGGATGAGTATATTTCTAACCCTTATCACCTTATCCTAGAAATATTCAATTCTGGGACCTTTAAAATTTGAAACTCATTATATAATAAAGTAACATTTCTTGACTTTCCAAGAGTGTCCCTCCTATCCTCTTATAAAAGGCCCCCACCTCTACCACCTTATTCAGACCATAAAAATCATTTGACTCGTCCAAACTCGGACCAAATGCTCTCTAAACATCCCTATGTTACTCCTAGAAGCCTCACTTTTGGTATAAGTATTCCCAAGGAAGCCTTTGGCTCAAATCAAAAAGATTTACCTGATTTTAAGGTAATGTCTTCTCTTATGTTCTTTTGTTTTATTTTGATTCTTCAACGCCTTAAACACTACAAATTTCTTTATTTTTTAACAAAATCGTAATCTTCATTATACTAGGATGTTGTTATGAGAAGGATTTTATTTACATTTACACACACCTTCATTGAATGGTTAAATAACACACTATTTCTTTGTGTGGCGAATTACTGCCTCACAAAACGATGATTTTTCAATATTCTTTTAACACCTCCAATGGTGGCCATTAAAATGTCACTATATTTATATATGATATATATAATGTTTTTGTTTTCCTTATGATTATTTATTCCTCATTTATGTCATACCTTTATTATTTTTATTATGGGTAAACGAGATAATATAATTTTAGGAAGTGCGGACTACCGCCCCCTCAAAGTGATTGGAATCGTTAATGCCATATGTGGGATGTATAAAGGAGGGAGTAAATGATATAATATATGATATTATACTGGAATTATAATATACCTATATACCATTATGATTTCATTCCATTAAATATGAAATAGAAATGAAAGTAACGTTCATGAGTACGTACGACTTACCATCTCTATGAACGGTGCATTTCATTTCATATCTCTAAATGTTATGTAATATTATAAATTCATTTATATACTGGATATATATGATATATATGATATCTAAATCATGAATATAATTCTGGATAGAATTGATATTTTACCACATGAACAACTTGTAATTATAAGAAGTTTATTTTTGACTCATGTTCCAAGGATCGAAAAAACAGCCGTTATTAACTTAAATAATTACATAATGTTCATAACATGGTAATAAGTGATATAAAAGGAATAATTAACTTGAAAAATTATCTTGAGAAATTAGAAATTAACTCTAGTTTATTATTCAAGAGATTAAAGAATGATTTAGTCAAGTCGGACATGAGGTAAGGGACTTCGTCTCAATCTCTTTTCATTGAGGCATATTTTATTTTATACACAACTCTCTTTTATGTGGTGTATAAACCTGTTTGACTTTTAATTTTATTCAAAATTAATCTTATTATATGAAGAGTTTTCACTAAACGACAAAAGGAATGTTTTGTCTTACGTACGCGGTGACATCAACTTCTCCGACGTCGTGACCATTATATGAGTTTCGGCTTCCTCTACAAGCAATAAATATTTAAAATGAAAAATAAATACAATTTTTTACTTTCCTTTTGGTTTGTTTTTAAAAATGGGTTTTATAATTTTTTTTATATAAATGCATTTTTTTTTTGATATCCTGTGATTGAAATGTTTAAATGTTATGTTTCTTTTATGCATATTTTATGTGATACGATTATGTTATGGTTTATGATATGTTTATACCTTTTCATATAAGGAATGCATTGGACATAGTAAGTGACAAGTGGAGCTCGCTATAGCTCCAAGATGCATCGGTAGGTCTCATGAGACAAACTAGTGTCTTGGCACGAGGCCTTGACAAAATCTTATATGCAGTCTTGGCACGAGGCCTTGGATACCTGGTTGTGATAGTCTGGCATTATGCATTCCATCATTATGAATGTGGTTATTGATATTGAAGGTGATTATTTGACTAGTAGAATATCCATGTGAGTAAGTAAATTACATTATTTAATTTTACTTTTTCCATATTATGCTGATGTTCAAGTTTAAAAGGATTTTTTTTTAGTTATACATTACCTTAAATTTTTTTTGTTTATTTATGAATGTTTCCGTTATATTTTTATCCTTACTGAGTGTCTGAGCTCACCCCTTCATATGTTTTATTTTTCCCAATATGTGAAGAAATATTTTATGACTGGAATGCATGGCTATTCTGAAGGGGATATGAGTTGGACTATGGGGACTATGTTATTGTAGTTGTTACATTATGATGTAATGTAACATTTATCAATGTATCTAGTGTTTCCAAGGCTACTAAATAATTGGTCTTTCGAGACTTGATCTTTTGTGATCATGCCTATGATTTGTAATAATGCACCGACTATGTGTAACTGTGGTCGGGGCATTACATCACATATATTCTACAAAAAAGGATTATAATAACAGATAATATTATATTCAAATTTTACCTTTACTAGAGAGAACATATTGTATGACATATTCCTCGTATTATTATTATATAGGGTAAGTAAATTTATCTCATCTTTTCATTATGATGAAAATAAATAATATATATTGTTTTTACTTATATCCTTAATCACATTACCCTCTTAGATAATTCATTCCATAAGGGTTTTAATAACATTGTTTCCCTAATATAAATTCATCTTAAGAAAAATCCTTTATCCTTAGAGGAATCTTCCATCCGATTCAAATTATATAAACCATGGACATATTATATCACATTAATATGGAAGTGTATTAGTGATATCGTAATTTTAAAATTAATATTTTATATTAATCTCATGAATATTCATTAGGTTCCTAATCCACTGGATACAAACTCTCACCCATACCCTGGCTACAGTTATAATGACCGATAGATAAAAAATGAATATATTGTTTTTTGTAAGTATTAATCCTATAAATATTGTTTATAAACCTAATATAGATTATTCTCTATATCAACAAGTGAAAAAATGAACTCATTGGTCACTGTGATCTATATATAGTAACATAGGCTCCACTGTGCACTCTCTTTCTCAAGAGTCTATTGGAGTCTTCGTCTCTTAAATTTTCTCGAATCAGAAATATAATCTAATTTAGGAATTATTCTTCTATATGAATGCTTGATTCTCTTCAGGGATTAATTCACCAAAAACATCAGCATTGTTATATTTCATGATTCTTTTCATATTTGTTGAAATCTAGAGTTTAGTAAACTTTTTAAGACATATTATCAACTGGATTTGTATCACCATGTTTTTTATATTAATCGATATATCATGTTCTCAAAAATATCTTTAAATATATTTATGAATAATACCATTCCAAATACATGATCAAATTTATCCACTATTATATATTGTGCATTGAATATGTATAATTACTTGTTTTAAATTTAATAATAATTTCCAATTTAAAACCATTTATTAATTTTTTTTAATAAAACACATTAATTTTATTCTTAAATCAAAATATTGATACACAATTATACTAATTGTATTATATTTTATCATTTGAATTGAATCTCATATGTTCATGTGACTAAAAATATTAAATATGTGATGTTGTAATGATTGTTCAGTTTTTCACACATGGATAACACCCTCTCCAACTTTCCTCAATCTTCATGTTGGAATCTCATTATGTGTCCTCGTATGTCAAATATCAATATCAAATAAATACATATACATCATAATTCATCATTCAGGATTATTTTAGAATAACAATATAATATAATCATTCTAGCTTATTCATTATCACTTGTAAAAATTATATGTATGAATATCGTATCGATTGGTTTAAAAATCCATTCCATAATACCTAAAAGATCATACTTCCTATATTCGTCATGTTCCCTCACTAAAAGATAATGTTTCTATACATAATTTAATTTATATTTTATTTTATTTCCCTTCATGTGTGTTTATCTTCATGTAGGTAACATTATGATTATACCAATGCATTAATCTGGTTATTTTCACATGATAAACACCCTATTCCATGCATTTCTAATCCATATATGGAAATTTTTCATGTGAATGATTCTCAGACATTCCTCTATGAAAGAATCTCAACATGAGTGTGATCTGATATTGAAACACTAGATGGATTATGCAATTGTGATCATGTCAAGATCAAAAGACATGGATTCAGAGAGAACAACATGGATCATAAATAGTTGATAATATTACATTCAACTAAAATCCCATTTTGAAAGAGGATTTGTAAGATCTTAGTAGTACATTGGACAACGAATATTGTCCTAATCAAATATGTATAGTTAGGTGTTTACCTATTTAAAGAAGAGGAATAATGTTCTAAAAATATTTTTTTCCACATAAATATTGAAAGAAGTTTAGAACTTGTTAATTAATTAGCCAATTAACTAGAATAATGGAGGTGAAATTGGTGTCTGGAGCACAAAATACAATTCACACACACCCTCACTGGGACTTACTACACCAGCATTATCAATCATGGAACCTCCATGAATTCTCTGTGTACTCCATATACACTAGATTTGTGATCCTATAGGATTTATGTGTACAAAAGTACCCCTATAACACCATGATGTATATATAAGGGTTAACCCCACCAACCTAAGAATGTGATGACATGGAACCATTTGATGGCTAGAAGACTACCCACTTTTTTAAAAAAAATCATTTAAAGGAGTTATCTAAATATTAAATATGTCGCATATAATTATCCTTAAAAATTCTAATCCAAGCATCCATCATTTAATAAAAAAATTAATCAAGTTTAAATAATATATATTTATATTAATTAATGTACATATTTAATTCGATCATGAAATTGTTTAATATATTCATGGAAACCATTAAATCCCCCTGAATTAAATCACCTTCATGGTCTTCTTCAAATTGTTTAAAAAAAATCACTTAATGAAATTATTTCTCACTAGTATTTATGAATTAATATAAGTTCAGTGTGTTATAAAATTTATCATCGAGAATTTTTCGAACATGACAATCAATTCCATTAAATGAATCAAGTATAGTTATTTAAGAATCATGCGTCCATCATCCACACAACAAACACATATTGTCACATTATTGAAAAAAGCATAACACATGGTCTCAATAATTTCATCAGTTAGATCAGGTCGAAATAGAATTCATATTAGGCCACATCATAGAACATTATAGTTATTAAATTCGTTACATAGATGTATTAATAGGGGGATATATGAATACTCATGTTATAGATTTTATTTTATGAAGAAAAACTATAGGATGTTTTTAAACAAAAATAACATTCAAATCCATTGATCAAGACCACATTGTATGTTCCAAGGTTTGAATAGTCCTCTAAAATAGACATTCTTCATGAGGAAAATATCTATTAGTTAAACTCAAATCTATATCCAGATCCTTCTGATGAAATTTCCAAAACAATGTGGTAAAAATAATATCATTATTATATATAATAGAATTTTGTACTCCATGATAACTTACCACATCCTTAATCCAAATTATGGGAAGATAATAAACTGAGAAATATTCTCTCTTATAAATGAATTATGATGACTTCATAATGTGATCTATCATTACACAAATATCATTATAAATATCATATATTTTTTGTAGTCTAATTAAAAAAATCCATGGACATGTTTTCAAATATCCATTATCGTATAGGTAATTTTCATAACATACCCTTAGTATTCTGCCTCTCATACTTAATTTACTAATATACCATAAATAAAGGTACATAATATGAAATATCTGTATTTATGTTATCCATTTATAAAATAACTTTTTGATATATATATGTATAATTCCTTATAATTCTTGTGTGAATAGATAGTTATGAACTATGATATTCATACAACATATTCTTATTAATTTATCGTGTGTTTAGGATACATACATGGTTTCTAAAACAACTTTTCCATCTCAATCAGTGTTGAACTAAACGAGAGACTACAAAATAACTATATATTATTTAACACACATTTAATGAAAAAGTGGGAAACTAATCTCATTCAAGACATGCAGTTAACCAATAAAAAATAAAGGACCGAATTATTGAAGAAATTCTTATGACTATAAGAAAAATTACCTCCATACAAACTCTATTTCAGTGTAGAGGCCTCCATTTACAGGTAATCCATGATAAGAAATTCAAAATTAATGTCCTTATTGTATAATTCATTGATAAATTCTTCCACATCAATATTCTTTTGGTAGGATCCACGAAATGAAATGTGAATTTTCTTTTCGATCTAAAAAGACTAATCCATGTGGAGTTCCACTAAAAGAATCTGTTTAACCAAACATTTCGATTCATTCTATGATGATTTGACCTCAATATTTTCCTCTAACATATATTCCTTTAAATTCTTGGTGGGCTCCTAGTATTCCTTTTCTTCTCAGACCACAACACATGTTTTTATGATAGTAGCCTTGCCTCCTGCCTCATACAAAAACAGATCCTCCATCTAATCTATGACAACCCATACTTTACATACATTGTTAATACTTCAAAATTGAAGCATAATTATTACATCATATAACTATACCACGAAAGGAACGTATAGGTATAGTGTCTTTAGAAACTGGGAAACATAAACAACTGGTTTATAAGTCGTCTACACTGTCTGCCATTTATTTCATCATATATATAGACCCTTTTGGAATATCTTACTTAATAACCTTCTTCCTGACCTGGGGAAAGAAAACATACAAAAGGGTGAGCTCAAATTCTCAGTAAGGGTAAACAAAAGAAATATCAATCACATCATATTCATAATAACATAACTTTTGGAAATCTAAACCTGCAAAAGAGAGCATAATTTCATAACATGGGATAAATCATAGTAGTGAAATGGAATCCCAATAATCATAACATAAAACATGAAACATTGTGGAATACACACATAATCAAAGAGAATCATGTCTTATTAGTCAAGACTCATTTCCAATACTATCTTAGTTGACAAAGTCCATTTTGAACCGAGTTTACTCCTCGTTTCAGTCCTGTTTCACTGAACCGGTATAAACTACCGTTCCAGCCATGTCTATCTCATGAGATATAAAATCTTTACCCAATGCATTGGAGGGAGATATAGGTCCCACCCATCTCATAATGATACCATTATTATGTGTGCTACAAAATCATAAATCATAAATCATTTCATAACCCATGTAATAAAAATGGGAATCTTAAACACCGTGACATCATCAAACAATTCATACAAGAAAAAGGAATTCATAAAAATAATTCCATCACAACATAATCAAATCAATGTAATAATAGGGTTATAAACATAACCCTATATTATCTTAGATGGAAAATAATTTTGATAAAACACTTGAACTCCATTCTTGAGGAAAATATCCGTTGAAATTCAAAAAAAAATTCATTTCTAAACATGTCATACAATTTTAAACTAAGAGAAGTTGATTAAAAATAAACTTGAAAACTTTTAAAGGAATCTTCTTTTAAATAATTTTTTAAAAATCCATTCATTCCGTATAAGTTAAAAAAACATTCTTCTCGTACTTTTGTCAGAAAAGTCAAAAAGTACCTTTTACGAAAAATGACAAAAGATTCCTTTCATATCTTTTAATAAAAACTCACCGAAGGGTAAAATTGAATATAAAGTATTGTATAAGGATATAAATATTACATATTGAGGAAACATTGATGTGGATGATAAAATACATCCCAGTAAATTCCAAAGTATAAACAATATTGGATAAAAATGAGATTGTGATATTTCCCTTACCTTAGGTCCGATTTGCTTCGTAAGTGTCCGAACATCCTGTATAATGATTTAAATAATATTATTGAATAATTCCAGAATCATACATATTGTTATGATTTCATATATGGTCATATTCTTAGCTTCTTATTAGTAATATTTCATTACTACTTGTTATTCGGGTGTTTATTACTATTTGTTCTTATGCGTGTTTTGTTGAATAAATTCTTATTCTTCTCTTTAGGTTATAGATACCTCATTTCCAGATTGGTATTAGTGTAATATATATCATATTCATTAATTCAATTCATTTATATAATAATTATGAAATGAAGATCATGTAGAACGAGTCACATCACATTATGGAGACGGTATTCCGTACGTACGCACGAGTGATGATATCGTTCCTATGATCGTGGAATTGTATTGGAGTGTATGTATACTATTTCAAAATCAATATCACTTTATAATAGTCATATATAGTCATTATTTACACCATTATACCCATCCAAGTAATTTGGTGGTGGAAAATAGATTACACCACGGTGTGAAGACGGTATTCCGTACGTACGCACACACGGTGATTTATTTTTCCGTAGGATAGATATATGGTGAAATAGGGTTGTTTCATACTTATAATAACATATAATTATATGAGTGATACTAATGTTATTACTTTATAATGAAAAAACTAAAGAAGAAGAAGTGGAAGAAGAAATAAATATGAATGAATCGGTAACGGACATTACCTCTTCTTTGAAGTGCTTCTTTGAGACCTCCTTTTAGCGCACTCAAATAGGTCTTTAAAGAGGACCAGAACCTCTAGGATGTTTCTAGGGAAGTGTAGAGGAGAAAACGGCAGGGTTTGGTCGAGAATGAAGGATCAAAGTGGTGTGAGGAAGAAGGGGAGGAGGTGCCCTTTTATAAGGGAGGAGAGGGGCGCCTTTGGAATAACGAAAACTATTATTTTATTATAAAGTCAAATTCGGTTTTTAATAGCTCCAAATTGATATATTTCGAAGGTAAGCTGTGTAGGGGTCGAAATCCTCTCATCCAATAGAATTTAGACAAGTTTAGGTATCAATTTTAACCTTATCATTTAGATTTAACTTTAAGTTAGATAATTTAACTTTTACTCTGTCTTCTTGTTTTCTTACACTATAAGGTTAATAAACTTACTATATCAAGAAAAAATAACCCCAATTTGTTTATTATTAATATATATAACCTTATCTAAGGCATGTGGCCTAACCGTATACTGTTAGAAATAAAATAACAATTAATAATAAAATATTTGTTTTAAAAACTATTTTATGTCAATTTTGACACTATTAAGTAATTGATTTTTTGGAAAAATCATAACAGAACTATTAGTTCGAACCAAGTCAATTAATCAATACTAACATGTCATATTAACCTATAAAATTAGTTTAATTCATAAAATGTCTCAAATTAAATTTATTTGGGTATTTATAACATCAATTATGTCAATATTTCATTAATAAGATAATTACTGCATCATCATTGGGTCATAAATAAATTAAATTATTTAATGTCTAAAAATTAAAAATAAAATACCATTATGTAGGAAATCATTTTTTATTTCTAATTAATATTTATAGTAGAATTTATCTTATGTATAACCCCATATTAAAAATTATTTACTTATTAAACATTGATTTTAACTATTTTAACCCTTCTTTAAATAAATTAATATTAAATGTCCTAATATAATCCAAGTGGGCCTAAATGGTCATATTTTATTCCTAAGGTTGTTTTTGGTCGAATTAAACTTGTCCAATATAATTAGGACCTTTGTTAGGGTAATAATAATATCATTTTTACCCTTAATTACCCTACTTACTTTTAACCGTGGTAAAAAAGAGTAAAAAGTTACTATTCTCCAAAAAAATTATTTTCATCTCATTAAACCACATTTTACTTACTGACATCAACCGTGTCTCTCAGATTTTCAAAATTCCACTCACAGAAGCGGTAAAATTATGTTTTATGAAAAATTCAGTTTTTTAACTACCACTTAGTGGTTTCACTATTCATCAAAAATTGAAAGTTTTCAGAAAAATACCAAAATTTCACCCTAGGCTAATTTCGATATTCCGAATACAAAAATGAAGTCCATTTTGAAAAATAAAATTTATAAAATTTCAAAAAGTGGTTATTACTATTCATAACTGCTAGTTTTAATAATTTTTTAATAGCATATCATTGTTTAGTGAAACTCGGTATTGCGTACGACGCAAGCTATCAAGGAAGGCCGCGGTTGCGTGTAAAGCAAGCCAAGATAGTGTTGTGTGTAGTGAAATATTCTTTTGATGATTTATATAACATAAAAACAAAATATTTCACATAAAATTCTCGGGTGTTACATTCTACCCCCCTTAAAGTGAATTTCCCCCTCGAAATTCGTCACATTGTAACAAACAGATGAGGATACCTCTCCCTCATCATTTTCTCAAGCTCCCATGTAGCATATTCTAATTGGCGGTTCCTCCATAAAACATTCACCAATCGAGTGGTCTTGTTTCGTAGGAATATTTTGCTACGATCCAGAATCTCTATCGGCTGTTCTTCATAAGAAAGATCTTGCTCTAGCGGTACAACTTCTGAGCTAAGTACATGTGGAGGATTAGGTATGTACTTTCTCAAGAGAGATACATGGAACACATCGTGAAATTGAGAGAGATTCAGTGGAAGAACCAATCGGTAAGCTACCTTCCCAGGACGATCCAGTATTTCGAAAGGACCAATATATCTAGGGCTCAACTTCCCCTTCTTTCCAAATCTCATGACTCTCTTCCAGGGATATATTCGTAAGAACACTTTATCACCCACTTCAAACTCTAGGTATTTTCTTCGGTTGTCGGCATAACTATTCTATCGAATCTAAGCTGCTCTTATGTGTTGTTGAATAGATCTGACCTTTTCTGCCATTTCATCAACGAGATCAGGTCCTAATAGCTTTCTTTCCCTAACTTCATCCCAGCAAGTTGATGTCCTGCATTTCTTTCCATATAGAGCTTTATAAGGAGCCATCTGAATACTGGAGTGAAAGCTATTATTATAATAAAATTCCACCAAAGGTAGGTGTTTATCCCAACCACCTTTGAAATCCATAGAGCAATCTCTCATCAAATCTTTTAGGGTTTGAATTGTTCTCTTAGACTGACCGTCTGTCTCAGGATGATAAGCAGTGATAAAACTCAACTTTATATCCAGAGTATACTGAAGACATCGCCAGAACTTCAAGGTAAATCTTGGATCCCGATCAGATATAATAGAAAGTGGTACTCCATACAATCTTACCACTTCCTTTACATATATCCTGGCAAGATGATCCAGAGAGAAATCCTCTTTAATAGCCATGAAGTGTGCAGACTTTGTAAGACGATCAGCTATGACCTAGATAACATTATTGCATTTGGATGTTTTAGGAAGTCCTGTGACAAAGTACATAGTGATGTTTTCCCATTTCCATTCGGGTATCGGTAATGGTTGTAACATCCCCTTAGACTTCTTTCTCTCAGCTTTAACTTGCTGACAAACCAAGCATCGAGAGACATATTCAGCAACATCACTTTTCATTCCATCCCACTAGAAGTACTCTTTCAGGTCCCCATACATCTTCATGCTTCCAGGATGAATATAGAATGAATAACTATGAGCCTCATCTAGTATCTCCTTCATTAATTCTGGGATGGGAGGAACACAATCCTGATTGCTGAACTTTATTATCCCATCACAATCAAGAGTGAATTCAGGAACATTTCTCACCTTCTTTTGTTACTCGAAATCTTCATTTTGTGCCTCTTTAATCTTCACATGTATATATGGTTGATCATTCATTTGAGAAAGATAAGATTGTTCCCATTCCATTATAATTCCAAGATCCATCCTTTCTAAATCCATAAATATTGGATCTTTTGTGATCCACATCATGGATAAACTGACATGGTCTTGTCGTCTTAATGCATCTACCACCTTGTTTGCTTTCCCAGGGTGGTAATGGATTGAGCAGTCATAATCCTTAATCAGCTCCAACCATCTTCATTGTCGCATATTCATCTCATTTTGTGTGAAAATATACTTTAAACTTTTATGATCAGTATAAATGTCACACCTTTCTCCATAAAGATAATTCCTCCAAATCTTTAATGCAAATATTACCGTAGCTAACTCCAAATCATGTGTTGGGTAATTTTGCTCATGGATTTTCAACTATCGCGAGGCATAAACTATCACCATATTATTTTGCAAATGAACACACCCCAATTCCTTCATGGATGCATCACTATAGATCACAGACCTTTCTCCACTACAAGGCATTGTGAGCACAGGTGCACTGGATAACCTTCTTTTCAACTCCTTGAAATTCTCTTCACATTCTTCCGTCCAAAAAAACTTAACTCCTTTCCGAGTCAACTTGGTGAGTGGATTAGATAATCGTGAAAAATCATTCACAAAACGTCGATAATATCCAGCCAAACCAAGAAAACTTCGGATCTCAGTTACTGTTGTTGGTCTCAACCATCTTTCGATAACCTCTGTTTTTGCTGGATCAATAAATATCCCCTCTTTTGAGATTATGTGACCCAAAAATGAAATTTTTGAAGCCAAAATTCACACTTGGTAAATTTGGCATAATGCTTCTCCTTTCTCGTGGTCTTCAATATAATCTTCAAGTGATCTTCATGTTCTTCCTTTCTCTTTGAATAGACAAGAATATCTTCTATAAAGACTACCACAAATTGATCAAGATAGTCTCTAAAGACACTATTCATGAGATCCATGAAGATAGCATGGGCATTAGTAAGACCAAATGGTATCGCTATAAATTCATAGTGTCCATAACATGTACGGAAAGCTGTCTTTGGTATATCCTCCCATTTGACCCTTAATTGATGATACCCTGAATGAAGATCAATCATGGAAAAGTATTGAGCTCCACGTAGTTGGTCAAATAAGTCATCAATGCGTGGGAGAGGATATTTGTTCTTGATAGTGATCTTGTTAAGTTCTCGATAATCAATACAGAGTCTCATTGATCCATCTTTATTCTTAACAAATAGAACAGGTGCTCTCCAAGGTGACGCACTAGGGCGTATGAACCCCTTATCAAGATTCTCTTGGAGTTGCTTCTTCAATTCATGCAACTCAATTGGGGCCATTCTATAAGGTCTCTTTGAAATAAGCAAAGCATCCGGTACTAGTTTTATTGAAAACTCAACTTCATGATTTGGTGGAAGACCCAGTAATTCCTCTGGAAAGACATCATCAAACTCCCGTACAATGGCCATATTCTGAATTGTGAGTTTCTCATCAACCATTTGAGATAAATAACCTTCATTAAGTGGAATAAAGACCCATAATATGGATGAAATTTCCACTGGAAGGTTATGTTCATCCTTGGATCGATAGACGATCATAGTTTGATCTGGAATATGAAATGTGACTTCCCTTATTTGGAAATTGATATGAGCTCCATATAAATAAATCCAATCCATGCCAAGAATCACATCAAATTCCACTATAGGAAGGATCACAATATTTGTAGGAAGAACTTTCCCACAAACTTCGATCGGAGAAGAATTATAAACTTTTGATGCGACTGTTGTGCCATTAGGTGTTGTCACAGCTAATTCAACATCTAATTGTTGAGGTAATACGGTGATACCCTTAGAAAATTTTTCAGAAATAAAAGAGTGGGTGGATCCAGAATCAAATAAAACATTTTCTACTTTAGAGTGGATGGTAAGTGTACCTTTCACCACATCATTATCGTACTCCACATCACTGATAGAAACTGCATGTGACATTCCTTTGTCTTTAGCCTTATGAGTTTGTTGACGTCAACCATCATCATCAACCCTTGGATTAGGGCATTTATTGGCATAATCTCCCATCTCCTTGAACTTGAACCATTGGAGTGTAGTAGGTTCATTCTGTGTACCCTTTCCTTTGTTTTCATCATTAGACATCTTTTTCCCATCATCGCTGCATTCAAATGCCCGATGACCTTCCTTTCCACATTTGAAACATTTACTTGTCCCTTTAAGACTACTGCCTACATGTTTATTTCCACACTTTGAGCATAAGGGAAAGATCATCTTCTTTTCAGTGTGATCTTTAGATTTTCCTTTGAATTCCATTTTCCTCTTCTTATCAAACCCATATGACTGATGGGTTACTCCAATCTCCATCTCAAGTTTGAGAGCACATAGAACGATTTCCTCATAGTTATTGAAGTCCCTCATGGCTAAGGCCCTTCGAAGACTTGGTTTTAAGCCACTAAAGAATCAATCGATCTTACTCTCAGGTTGGATAATAATACCATAGGCGTACCTTGCAAGTCTTGTAAAATTTTCTTCATAGGTACCAACAGATTCATCATCCATTTGGTTCAGTTCAAGAAACTCTTTCTCCATCTTTGTTTGGAGAATACGAGGGAAGCACTTATTGAAAAATAAGTTCTTGAACTCGTCCCATTCCATGGACTCAATTTCATCCCTTTGCCTAGTATTCTTAATAAGATTCCACCATTGATCAGCATCACCTTCCAAACGATACACTGCTAATATGACTTTATCAGGCTCAGAACATTGAAGAACTGAAAATATCTTTTCAGTAGTACTAATCCATTGTTCAGCAACTAATGGAACAGTAGACCCGCTGAATGAAGGTGGATGATGTCTCATGAAGGATTCAATAGAATGTTTCTCCTTCCATTGGTCGTTTGGAAGTCCTGCATGATTCATAGCTTGAGAAAGTTGTGTGAGAATGGCTACAAGATTTTCCATTCCAGCTCCCATAACATTTTTTGCTCAGGGGGACAATCATTGCATTGCCCATCGCATTCCGCATTAATACGGTTCCTTCGGGTTCCAGCCATTGACTAAAACCAAGAAGAATAGTGTGAGCAACACTAATTATAATAGCAAAACCACATAATCAAGAATAAAATTTCACACTTAAGGTCTTATCCTAGGTTATTCATGGCCATTTCTAAAACACTAAGATTGTGTTCTATTCTTAGACTTATCCTTAGGGTTCTTACTAAGGCTTTCACATCCTAGTTTCCAAAGGTTGACTATACCTTTCCTCAGATACCAACTATGACGACCCATACGTTACATACATTGTTAATACTTCAAAATTGAAGCATAGTTATTACAACATATAACAAAACCACGAAAGGATCGTATCGGTCTAGTGTCTTTAGAAACAGGGAAACATAAAAAACTGGTTTATAAATCGTCTACACTATCTCCCATTTATTTCATCTTATCAATAGTCCATTTTTACATATCTTACTTAATAACCTTCTTCCGGACCTGGGGAAAGAAATAATACAAAAGGGTGAGCTCAAATGCTCAGTAGGTGTAAACAAAAGAAATATCAATCACATCATATTCATAAGAACATAACATTTGGAAATCTTAACCTGCAAAAGAGAGCATAATTTCATAACATGGGATAAATCATAGTAGTGAAATGGAATCCCAAAAATCATAAGATAAAACATGAAACTTTGTGGCATGCACACATAATCATAGAGAATCATTTCTTATTAGTCAAGACTCATTTCCATGACTATCTTAGTGGACAAAGTCCATTTCTGAACCGAGTTCACTCCTCGTTTCAGTCATGTTTCACTGAACCGGTATAACATACCGTTCATTCCATGTCTATCTCATGAGATATAAAATATTTACCCAATCCATTGGAGGGATATATAGGTCCCACCCATCTCATAATGATACCATTATTATGTGTGCCACAAAATCATAAATTATACATCATTTCATAACCCATGTAATAAAAATGAGAATCTTAAACATCGTGACATCATCAAACAATTCATATAAGATAAACAAATTCATAAAAATAATTCCATCACAACATAATCATATCAATGTAATAATAGGGATATAAACAGAAGCCTCTATTATCTTAGATGGAAAATAATTTTGATAAAACACTTGAACTCAATTCTTGAGGAAAATATCCTTTCAAATTAAAAAACAGTTTCCTTTCTTAACATGTCATACAATTTTAAAATAAAAGAAGTTGATTGAAAATAAACATGAAAACATTTAAAGGAATCTTCTTAGAAATAAGGTTTAAAAAATCCATTCATGCTGTATAAGTTAAAAAGAACATTTTTCTCGTACTTTTGTTGGAAAAGTCAAAAAGTACCTCGTACGAAAAATGACAAAAGATTTATTTCATATCTTTTACTAAAAACTCACCTAAGGGTAAAATTGAATATAAAATATTGTAGAAGGATATAAATATTACATATTGAGGGAACATTCATTTGGATGATAAAATACACCCCAGTAAATTCCAAAGTATAAACACTCTCAGATAAAAATGAGATTGTGATATTTCCCTTACCTTAGGTCCGATTTGCATCGTAAGTGTCCGAACCTCTTGTATAATGATTTAAATAATGTTATTGACTTATTCCAGAACCATACCTATTGTTATGATATCATATATGGTCATATTCATAGCTTCATATTAGAAATATTTCATTACTACTTGTTATTCGGGTGTTTATTACTTTTTGTTCTTATGCGTGTTTTGTCGAATAAATTCTTATTCCTCTCTTTACATTATAGATACCTCATTTCCAGAATGGTATTAGTGTAAAATATATCATATTCATTCATTAAATTCATTTATATAATCATTTTTAAATGAAGATCATGTAGAACGAGTCGCATCACATCGTGGAGACGGTATTCCGTACGTACGGACAAGTGATGATATCGTTCCTATGATCTTGGAATTGTATTGGAGTGTATGTATACTATTTCAGAATCAATATCACTTTATAATAGTCATATATAGTCATTATGTACACCATTATACCCATCCATGTAAGGTGGTGGTGGAAAATAGATTACACCACGGCGTGGAGACGGTATTCCGTACGTACGCACGCGCGGTGATTTCTTTTTCCGTAGGATGGATAGATGGTGAAATAGGGTTGTTTCATACTTATAATAACATATCAATATATGAGTGATATTGATGTTATTACTTCATAATGAAACAACTAATGAAGAATATGTCTAAGAAGAAATAAAGATGAAAGAATCGGTAACGGGCATTACCTCTTCTTTGAAGTGCTTCTTTGAGACCTCATTTTAGGGCACTAAAATAGGTCTTTAAAGAAGACAAGAACCTCTAGGATGTTTCTAGGGAAGTGAAGAGGATAAATCGGCAGGGTTTGGCCGAGCTTTAAGGCTCAAAGTGGTGTGCGGAAGAGGGGGAGGAGGAGCCGTTTTATAAGGGAGGAGAGGGGCACCTTTGGAATAACAAAAAATATTATTTTATTATAAAGTCAAATTCGGTTTTTAATTGCTCCAAATTGATATATTTAGACGATAAGGTGGGTAGGGGTCGAAATCCTCTCATCCAATAGAATTTATATAATTTTAGGTATCAATTTTAACCTTATCATTTAGATTTAACTTTAAGTTATATAATTTAACTTTTACCATGTCTTCTTGTTTTCTTACAGTATAAGGTTAATAAAATTACTATATCAAGCTAAACGAACACCAAGCTGTTTATTATTAATATATATAACCGTATATATGTAATTTGGTCAAACCATAGATTATTAGGAATAAAATAAAAATTCATAATATAATATTTCTTTCAAAAACTATTTTTGTCAATTTTGACACTATTTAGTAATCGATTTTTTGTGAAAATCATAACAGAATGATTAGTTCGAACCAAGTTACTTAAATCAATACTAACATGTCATATTAACCTATAAAATTAGTTTAATTCATAAGAAGACTCAAATTACATTTATTTGGGTATTTATAACATCAATTACGTCAATATTTCATTAATAAGATAATTACTGCATCATCATTGTGTCATAAATAAATTAAACTATTTAATGTCTAAAAATTACAAATAGAATACCATTATGTAAGAAATCTTTTTATCTTTCTAATGAATATTTATAGTCGAATTTATATTATGTATAACCCCATATTAAAAATGATTTACTTATTAAACATTGATTTTAACTATTTTAACCCTTCTTTAAATAAATTAATAATAAATGTCCTAATCTAATCATTGTGAGCCTAAATGGCCATATTTTATTCCTAAGGTTGTTTTCGGTCGAATTACACTTGTACAATAGAATTAGGACATGTGTTAGGGTAATAATAATATCACTTTTACCCTTAATTACCCTATTTACTTTTAACCGTGGTAAAAAAGAGTAAAAAGTTACTATTCACCAAAAAATTATTTACATCTCATTGAACCACATTTTACTTAATAACATCAACTATGTGTCTCGGATTTTCGAAATTCCACTCACAGAAGCGGTAAAATTAAGTTTTATGAAAAATTCAGTTTTTTAACTACCACTTAGTGGTTTCGCTATTCATCAAAAATTTAAAGTTTTCAGAAAAATACCAAAATTTCACCCTAGGCTAATTTCGATATTCCGAATCCAAAAATGAAGTCCATTTTGAAAAATAAAAATTATAAATTTTCAAATAGTGGTTATTACTATTCATAACGGCTAGTTTTAATAATATTTTAATAGCATATCATTGTTTAGTGAAACTCGGTATTGCGTACGACGCAAGCAATCGAGGAAGGCCACGGTTGCGTGTAAAGAAAGCCAAGCTAGTGTTGTGTGTAGTAAAAGATTGCCTTGATGATTTATATAACAGAAAAACAAAATATTTCACATAAAAGTCTTCAGTGTTACATTATCACCAATCCATTTTGTTTCCATGAATTCACCAAACTCTATTATCTACTTATTAATAAGAATAATTGAATTATCATTGTCCACTTGATCATGATCGTAAGGTTTACTATCAACTACCCTAATTTTTTGGCATACCTTGTTCACATCTTTTTTGGTAAACGTGAGTAGACCCTACGGACAATTAGAATCACCACCTTTATGACAATGTTTCCCCTTTCATAAATATTTAAATACTTCCCTTTCTTCCTACTAAGGGTTTGAATACCTCTTCCTTTTCCTTCAACCATGCCATCCACTAATTCTTGAATAGAAAAATCATGTTGTGATCCAGTCCCATAGATTTTTTGGATATACGAGATGATATTCATTGTTGTTTTGGTTTGTTTGTTTGTTTCCATCAAATGTCTTCGATAATGTGACGAACCTTCAACCTATAGGTTTCCAAAATTGTTACAAACAGTAATTTTTTGGTTGATCCTACTCGACCTTACCCTACTTGTATCCATCACGCACTCTCTACTAGCTCTAGGAGAAACATTTCTAGAAGACTCTACCTTACCTTCTTCCATATAAACTACCATAACCATAACACCATATTTATCTACACTTCTTCTATAATTTTAACATTTCAAAATTCATTTAATAAATATAAAATTATCCACCATGATTCAAAAAGACTCAATGAAATTCAGAATGATATCAATGATTTGGAAGAAAGAACCAAGGAACGCTTGAAATCTACTAATAAAGTTGTGAGATGGTTTCACAAGTATGATGAATATATCAAATCACATGAATAATTAATAAAAGTTTTCATAAATATAATTAATTTACCCTATGTTGCATTAAGAATGTTCTAAAGTGATACTAATCTGAAACTGAAGGCGGTCAGAGGGACAATTAAAATCCACTCAGAATATTTCAATGTGTTTGAAAATAAAATTATTGACATTCAATACTCTGTTGTAATACTAATGTTTTATAAGTATTTGATCATTTATTTGAAAATTAAAATCATCCTACTAATTTATAGTTATGAATTCCAATAGAAAAATTTAAATGATTAAGAAGACACAATTCGTACTCTGAATGTAATGATGAAATACTGGGTATAATTGATTCATACCAGGAACAATAATTTGTAGATGAAGAATAAAAATTCCAATATCAACAAGAATTTCGTGATTATTTAATCGGGTACAGGAATGAATTAATAAAAATGAAGAAAACTATTTTAAATCTCAGAAATAAGGAGAAGGATAAGGAAAATGAAACGAAATAAATATTTTTGAACTCTTCTTGTAATATTTTTTCAATTAAAATGGAAGACATGGAAATATAGATTACTTATTATTGAATTTTTTCTATTTCCAGGATGAATCATCTATAAATTTCTATAGATGATCACATTTTTCATTTCTTTTCATGTTTTGTTTTATATACCCTTTTCAGACATTATAAGACCATCTATATTTTTTTTCAAAATCACTATGGGGGAGAACATGTTATATATGTGTAGAATATATTTGATAGGGGGAGAATGATAGAATGATTATTAAATGAATAAATTGTTTTGTATGGTGGGGAATTTTATATATAATATTATCCTTAGGGATATTTTTATCCTAAGGGGTACGTTAGTTGTATTCAAATTATATTCAGAAGTGTTCTTTAAACTAAAATAGATATATGTTTAAATGTTCACTTTTGAGTACAAAATCAAGTTAGTATTTTAATAAATTATTTTTTTAATGTCATGTTATTGAATTCCAAAGAAGAGGATATTATTGATTCAAAAAGTATTCTTTTGAATTTTCCATTCCATTTTGTTTTGGAAATCATAAGCTCTATTTTAAGAAGAACTAATATATTTTATTTAGTTTGAGGTTTTTATTTTACTTTTATTCATTATAATTTTACATATGAATATGATAATATTCATACCCATAAGTTTTAATAAATTACATGAGTATCGTATGAACCAAGTTTTAATTTACATCATTCTCAATAAATACGATTTTCATCAGACACACCGATTACAATTTCCTTCATACACACGATTCATTATTGCATTGATAATTTAAATTGTATTTAATATCTAAACAAAAATAATTTCTCTAATTTAATTCTCACATTTTATTTTATCAGATTAGTAATGTTATATTCAGAATCATTTTATCATATCCAGAAAATAGTATTAGATCGAAATGACAACCTTTTAATAATTTTTTTCTTCATATATTCTGTTTCAATGTGTATTATGAAATGATGTTATCATTTGAGTTAGAAGAGGACTGTTGGATGGACTCTTTTCCTAGTCCCACTGAATTTTTATAAGAAAATCCAACTGTTGGAATCTTTGATGACTATTAGGACAGTTTCCTATAAATAATGGATCATTTGAATGAGCTTGATGTAGATGGGATGTTGAACTTTTTATGATTTTGAGAGCTGTTTCAAATATATACTTTGTGTTAAAGACTCTTAATAGTTGAAGTTGTGGATTGATTGTTCTATATACTAGTGATATTCAATAGTTTTTTTCTTTTTCGAGTGAAAAACTGATCATTGGAGATTACGATCGAGGGCATCCATGGATATAAATATAGATATGCAGATCTTTTATGGATTGAGGGAATCTGAGTCTAGGATAACAGAGGCGTCGATCACCTTCTTGATCGAGGGCTTCAAGAGATATAAAGGTAGAATTTGGTCATCATTTCAATGTCTTACCCTTGTGTGGGTAAGAAAACATTCTTGAAAGTATAAATCAAGGGGAATTTATATATGTTTATTGGATTCCCTACTATTTAGGTTAAAATAATTTTTTTTCTTTTAATTATTTACATTTATGTTTCCTTGTAAAATAAAGATACTCATTCTAAATATTCAAGTTTCTTTTATTTATATAATTATTATGATAATTATAATTACAATTTTTTTAATAAAGTCATTTTATTAACTCTGAATGAATTAGTATGATTTATTATTGAATCATTGTATTGTTTCACTCTGATCATCATAACCACAGTGATTATGATCTATTACATGCTTACTCTGTTTAAATCATTTAAATGGTGAAAAAAATTAAATTTATGTACAAAAATAGGATTAAATTATCATAGTCAACCCAATTATGAAACTATTATTATCTCGCCCATGGCCCGGTATGATTAATATTTTCAAACATTAAGAGGTACTGTGAATTTAATTAGTTTAAATTATATTATAAGAAATTTCTTCAGGTAAAAAATGAATGTTTTTAAACAAATAATTCTCCTCCCTATTGTATTATTCCATAATGATGAAACACTTATATAATTAAAATAAAATATAAATAGTAAACACATAATAATAATTATTGATGATAGATGTGGATGAAAAATTTATTGTATCACAATGTGACGGTGGTAGTCCACGCATATTCATTAGAACATATTTCACTTCTCAATTGATGGAATAAAGTGTCAATATTATTGGATATATAAACATAGTAAAATTTAATAATATTTTGTATAATTAATATATTATTTTATGATTTATACCATATCTTCATAGAAGTTAAAAGAAGGAAAACTATAAGGAGTTTTGGGGAGATAGTTACCACTTCTTTGGTATAATTCTATTAGATTGTTACTTAATTACCATTTGAATAGAATTTTAATAATAAAAACACCAATACATGGTGGATAAGGTAATTTAATTGTTAAATTTTTATGGTTTTTTGATATATAAGTCTCAATGTGGTTTAAATAATATAATGGAATGGTGTCCAATTTTATCTGGAAAAGAGGAAAAAAATATAATTTCATTGAATAATAAAATAATGTAAATAAGACTCTAGAAAAATTCCCCCAAATGGGAAGTTATTTTTTTGTCATTGTATGAGTTATAAATATTTCTAAAAAGTGGGATGTTGATAAGTTTAAATGGTATATTTACCCATATAGTTTGGTTTAACTCCTATGTAAAACTGTTTTAACCATAACCATGGTGATGATTTGTTTATTATTTTTATATTCATTATGAAAATAATATTGATATAATTATAAAATATCATTTATGATGTCACTAAATATGGAATCCATTTTATCAAATTCAATTTAAAAAAGTGGATTTTTTTTAAAATAATCCCACAAAACATGTTGAAAAGTATATTTCTATAGAAAAATATTCTAAAGTAAATGTATTTTGACATTGAAATTCAACATAAAAATGATTCAAATGAATTTTTTGGCTATTAATAATTTAAATAAAAAATGATTATGTCAAAAAAAATTTATATGAATACGGATCTTTGAAAATTCATTAAACAAAAACGTAGATTAAAATAAAGATAATTATTTTTCAAAATTCATTAAAAAATAAGTGTATTAAATAAATGAGCTCCATGAAAAATATGACAGGATAAATCCAGAAATAATTTTTTTTATTAAATAATATTTTTTTATAGGAGGAATAAAGTAATTATATTAATTCAGTATAAAAATTAATAATTTTGTTAGTAAAAAATGTATTTTACATGGATATAATTAATTAACTAAAACATTGGGAACTCATTTACAAATATATATTCATTATCGAAAAAATTATATATAATATTCAACATTATATTATTGAAATATATTATTCCAAGTAAATAGATAGTTTATAATTGTATACTAAATTTGAGTTTATAGGTTTTTGTGTAACACAAGAAATTCTATAAATGTAATTTGTATAAAAATAATTATATTATAAAAATTCATATTGTTTTAATACTAATTTATTTTAATAGAACACTCCTAAGAGTTTGAGGTCTTTCCAGATGGACCACATTTCTTTAGTTTAATGAAAATCGATATGGACAATGTTGTTCTTCACATTTGGGTCATATGATGAGGTGCAAAGTGATTTTTGTCTTCATCCAGTTCATGATTTTGATGTGGTAATATAGTAATTATCTAATTTAATATTGATATATATTCAATTTTATATAGTCGAAATTTTGGATATCATATTTATTGAGTTCCCAGGCAACCGTGGGAAAACTATTTTTGATCGATAAGAGAACATGAAGAACATATAGTCATGGATTTGTACCATAAGGCCATATTTTTCATTAATATACATATTCATATTCACATATATAAAAAAGGGTTCTTTAATGTAGTGGATAAGCTATTTGGTTCCTAATATATTAGTATAGAGATGAAAACCTGCTAATGACTTGTTAACTAAAACCGATTATCACATTTCAGAAACCCATGATTATTGGATAACTACTGTAATAGTTGCAAAAAAATAAGAAATATTTCATTTTAAAGAAATATAGACATGAATTTTACATCTATGGTTGAGAAAATCATGAAAATATTCTTAATTGTGGTTTTATGTGTTATTATCGTAGTTTTGAACCATGTATATAGCTAAATTTTGTGGAAGTGTTACTCTCGGGAAATGAAAAAAAAAATACAATTTATAAAAAATTGGTATTAAACTATGAAAATGTGTGATGTTTAATTGAAATTAAATATAATAATGGGTCTAAGATGTTTAAAAAAATTGTATATCCAATAATAGTAGGAATCATCCCACACATAATTAATATATTGTTGTTTTGTTTTATCTTAGTGAAGGATGATAAATGATAGAAGGGAATATGAACTGATAATTCTTACATCGATCTAAATGGATTGAAAAAAATGGGTCACAAAACACTCAAAAATGGAAATTAAACGTATTATAGTTAAATATTTTTTAGTTTAATGTCATATTATAAGGACTATGCTTTCTATTGGTTATGATCATGAAATAAGAAATCAAATTGTGTTGTATTTTATCACCATACGACTAGGAAAAAATGGTCAACATTTTAATGCTGCATAGCTGGGAATTATAAATTATATAGATTTAGGTTTTATATATAGGAAAAATACTAACCTATCATGAAATTTTATACTATGATTTTTAAGAAACAATTCATTGATGGTGTTTGCGATATTCTCATCCTTATTTTTGATTAAGTAAAAATTTATTTTAGTGTAATGATTTTTAGTTTCCTAAAGTCCCTCCAATTTTATCACTTAATTTACAGTCATGATCTATGGTATTATGGGAGTTATTGGACCTTGAAGAAATACTCCATATAGTAAATAGTTTAGGAGAACCTTCTTATTAAATGTTTGTTAATATCTATTAAAATATATTTTAATGTTATGTAGTGCGTGTAACATTTTTTCATCAATTATATCCACATCATTTATTCATATTTATAATTTGGTATCTTTATAAATTTATTTAAATATACAATTGAGGTTTTATGGTTGTTAAACATTAATTTGAAGGGTTTCCTCAATCTCATATACAATAAAATATGGGTTCTCTAATATAAACATTTAGTTGTTGGGTTTTTAATCTATAAATATTTTTCATATCCAACATATTCTCAATGATATCTGATTGGGACTTGTTGAAATCCTATATATTCAAAACAAATTCATTATATAATTGATATTAATGTTTTACAAAATATTTAATTCCCCATAAATCCATTTAAGATCAAAATAGAATAAATTAATGAAATGGTTTTTAAATATTTCTTGAGGGACACCAAATATCACGATGATCTTGTTGTTCCAGAATTTGATGGTATATATTATCTAAAATTCCATGTAATATGTTTCCTCAACCTAAATATATAATAAATTTGTTCTATGAAAGATTTAATTTAACTTATTAGCTATAGTTGTTGAATATTTACCTATGAAATAAATTAAAAAAAACAATAGTTTTAAAAGAATGTGGTGTTGGGAATCAGTTCATAGAGTAGATAGATGGAATTTTCATGTTTATATAAAGAATATAAAATTTTCATGAACTCCATACCGTCTTATATTATTGATTTCCAAAATTATCAATGTCTTCTGATTTGACGATAGAGATTGGCTCCAGATATTTTAGTACCACAGGAGTCAACATGGACATACTCCATAACAACACGTGTCTCTTTTTTCAATGTATATAAGGAGAATTTTATGGGAATGATTCCATCATAAATATTAAAATTTAATACCCACCAATGGGTTGAATATTTAATCACTAAATATCATTTATTATGGGATACATCCATCCAGTTGTTATACCAACATGAAAGGATATGGGTTCACCCTAGACAGTGGATTTATTAATTCCATTATCTCCTCCATATAATTATTTAAAGATAGAGATACCATCATGTGGTGTGAGATGTGAATGACTTTTTTCATTTTTGGAACTTCTTGATTCATGTTAGCATTATCCAAAACAGCTAATTTTGAGTTATATGAATATGGTATGTGTTATAATGTCGTATGTTTTTGAAATTCATCCATCATCTCTAATACTTAATCATGATTCAGTATGATCTTTTTATTATTAGTATTATATACATCATTGATATACAATATCACTAAATTTATATCACTAGTGACATTTAATTGGACTAATGATATATATATGGACAATTTTACCCCTATAATGATGAATTGGTATGTTGCCTCATTTTTAAAAAAATCATATTATTGTTGGAATGATTATGGTAGATATTATTTCAATGGAGAGATGATTGAAATAAAAAAATCAACATTATTATTCTTTATTGAACTCATTCTTCATCCTATTAGGCTGATATAAATACAATATATGTAGTTATCCCGAAATTGGTGGGGGGGTTATGGTTTGATAAAATCATTTTATTAGAGATTTTTTAACAAAATTTGATTGATCATGGACATGATATACTATTAATAAAAATAATATATCATTCCTTTTGGGTTCATTATGAGATTAGAAATGGAGATTAAAATTTTACATATTTACAACCCATAATGCTCTACCTCCTTAAACATTTGTTATCATAAGAAATACTTATGTTTGTCGATATGTTAGATATGTGAACGTTTCAGTGCTATAAATAACCTGTTAATTTATAAAATATATTGAAAAATTATGGATAGTTATTTTTTATATCATAGAATCATTACATAACCTACAACAAAGTTCTTATTATGTAATAGAGGTTTTCCCTTTTACCACATAACTATATTGGGAATGTGGTGTATTGGTTTGTCATTATAGAGTCTCTATGTAGAGGATGGGAGGTTTTATTTCTATAATATTTATCAATATGTGTGGAAATTTTAGATACTACAATATATTTTATAATTTATCATGAAAAATTCATCTAAATTATAGGCAACTACCCACTTTTTCAATTTCATGATGTGTATTAATTTTATGAATAGGTTGGAAATATATAATTTTATATAGGAATGATACCCCTAGAGTCTACTCAGTTCCTTAGGAATACAAGGTGATGGAATTTCAATGATTACCTTGCCTTATTATTATAGAATATGATAACACGATTACATATAATGATGATAAAGAATCTCCTTGGTGTTACCCTAAAATCACATTTCATGTTGAAAATATTCAATCATTGGTATTGTAGTTTATTGGAAACTCGATAAAGATCGTTAATTTGATCATAAAATTCTAGAAAACCAACCATTGTGTCTACATAATAGAATTATAACATCTTATATTGGGTGATTTGGATTATATGTTTCATAGCATGTTGATATGTCAAAATAACATTTTTCGAACCAAATTTCTTCACGTTATTGTTGTTTACCCATAGGACTTCTGAGAATTAAGTTTAGTTATCATCATCATGGAAAATAAAAATACTATTATAGACTAAATAATATTAAATAAAGGATGGGGGGATCAAAATTAGAGGTTGAAACAATAAATAGATTTTTGATCGGGAATGAGAAGTCTTCCATTGGGCAGTGATATTAGAGATACCTATAATTAATGGACTCTTAGATTTTTAAATTAATTTCTATGATAGGGACAATAATGTATAGCTATTTATGGAACTAGAATTATTTAATGATGCTATATTTGATGAGTTTTTCAATTTTTTTGTTCAATTGTAGTATCATGTGTTTTTATCATCTATAACACCATATAAAATCTATAGTTCTCTCCATCAATCCCAAATTATGTTTATCCATGTCACGATTAGGTCCATACTTATTTATGAAATTAAATGAATAGAAAACCCAATTCTAATTAAAAATGTTGATATAAATTTTTATTTCTCATCTGGGTCATGGAACCACTGATTAAAAGTGTTCATGGATCCTCCTATATAACCTAATTCACCTAATGATAATATATGTTGGTGGATGATAAACTTTACTCAATTGATGTTGGTTCATATATGAGGAATTATTAATTATTCTATACTACCTGGCTATTTTTTTGAGGTAGGAGATGAATGAGAATTATGGGATCTAATAAATGATATTGGGTAACATATCGATCCTATATATGAGGCAGCGTGATTACTGTATTTAATAATTTTCACTATCATACATTGTAGATATGAAATAATATCTCATGATTTTTATTATGGGTTGAGGAAATTATTTTAGAGAAAACTATAATCATTTCCATTATCAAATCACCATTACAGGTTATTATATTCAGTTGATGCAATTGATGTCATATGGACTGACTGCAGGTAATAATACCAAACCTAATACCATTATTCATTTCCCCAAATTCATATCACCCTAGTCAAAGAGTATTGGATTGTTTGACTATAGATGGTGATCCGTAAAAATTTAATGGTGGTAAAATGATTTAGAATAGTGTTGTTCTGAATGGACTATGAATTATGCATTGATTCATCAGTGGTGGCTTCTCTATAATTTGTTTTTACTTATTATTATATGAATGTAAAGAGTTTTAATGATTTATAATATATTCCTATTGAAATAGAATCACTGGTTGATTTTTTATCATTTAAGTTGTTATCTCAGTCATGGTGAGGGGTAACTTATAGAAATTATTCAGCCATCACTATGTTTCAATAGGGATAACCTTAATTCATTTTTGTAATTTATTTCAATGAAATTATCTACAATAAAAATATTTACCTCTATTTTACAACCTAGAATCATTATACTAAATAATTCAATTTGTGAATTATCTCTTCAGAGTACTCTATCCTACATAGGCCTAGTATTTGGTATACTAATAGTATTCTAATGGTAAGACTTTATATATAGATCCCTAAAATCCGTTAAAATACATTTTATGTCATGTTTATTTGATCCACCACAGTTTTATAGTTGGATATATGATCCTCACATAGTGCACTGGGACTGATCCTCTATAGTAGCTTCTACTATCTTGTATTATATCACTAAATTGTCCATCAAGAACTTGTTGAGTAAGCCTCACTATGTCACTCAATATAAGGGATCTAGAATTATAATAGATCAATAATATATTTATTATTTAGATCCTAATAGGAATCAATACCCCCAAATATCTCAAATTTATATGGGGGTATAATTTTCCTAGTTATTATAGCTTCATAATCATCCATTGAAAAGAAAATACTATTTTTTATTTTGTGGCACCTTTAACTATGTCACATACCTCAATTGTAGAGATTTTATTATGGAACACATAAAGGAATAATATGAAGTGAATGATAGACTCCATGAGTTTTGGGGGAAGGTGAATGTAAACCAAGATGTATACGTTTTTCATAACAATGAAAATCTATTTCAAGTAGGAATAATTTTTGGAAACTAGTATGTAATTCATCTCGTATGGTTTTTTAAATTTCATAAAAAATAATAGCTAATATAGATAGTGTTGGAAACCTTAATTCTGGATTATAATTTGTGGTATTTTTTATATATAGGGGTTGGATCATGTTAGCATATATTCATATCAATGCTGATTAGATATATATTAATATTTTAGTTACTCATACAATATGATTGAATCTGAATAAAACATGGAAGAATAAATTTAAGGTAAATTAACATTATGGCCTATTATAGTGACTAGATTTAGTTTTATATTTTATATATGGTCAATAAATTCTATGTTCAATTTAATACTGATTTTCCTTGACCTACTCAACCTCTATAACCTCTTCATCTGTTGTATATGTTGTTTTAGTTCATTAAATTTCTTATATTCATTGGTGAAGTTTTTTAATTGAATAACATTGCTAGATATTCATTATAATTCCTCATGTGTGGAAGAATACTTTGGGTTGGGTGGTGCCCATTTTCCCATTTGGGGGTAATTTTGTATCCTCTATGTAATGGAGGTAAGAATTTTGACAGAGTGCAGACAAGATCGATTACTTGTAAGGAATATTTTTGGGCGCCTATATTTTTTAGTGATTGTTTCGTAAAATTTTGAAATTCATTTATGATTAACATTCAATCTCTAATATTATTGGTGGTAAATGGGTTGCTAATGGTTAGATTATTTTCTCCTTGTCTATATTGGGTAGCTATCTGAATGAATATTTTTCATCGAGCCATAAAACTTCAATACACCATGTTCGAGATTTCCTTAAATTAATTTAATTATTTAATGGAGTTGTAGAAATTAGGGCACATTTTCTAGCAGTTTTCCACATTTCATCATTCTTCCATCAACAATATTTTGAAATATATCATTAAAAGAAATATAGTTAAGAATATATTTACCTAGTATTTAATGAGATTGAGACGTAATTATGGTGGTAATTTCATGAAAATATAGTAGGATTCATGACTCTAGAATCATCACTATGTTATTCTCCATGTTATTAATAACGTTCCCTAGAAAATTAAATCATCATAAATTATATGTTTTTCCTCTGGTCCATTGACATTATGTTGGAATAATCATTCCTTTCATTCCAATGGGGCCATTTTTAATTATAAAATCTTTCAAGAGTTTCCTCCAAATAATATTCACTATTATTTGAATCCTAATACACTTTTTTCTTGTTTATGCATAATTTTTTTGTCTCTACAATTCCCTATTTCATTTTGCTGGTCACTCACATCTATAAAAATTTCACCATGGATAAATGGATATAATCCTACCAAAACTATAAATTTACTTCAAAATAATGGAAACAACGGAAATATTTTCATGTAATAAGAAACTTACTTAATTCATCATAGTGGTTCTCTATGATGATCTATAGTAGCTACCTCAAAAAAAGTATTTTGTTTATGGAGTAGGACAATACTATCCACATTGTGATTAAATTCATTACCCTCTCATTTTATTATATTTTTCAATTTTAGAGGTTATGGAAAATTATATTCTTTAATTAGGAACTGAACTAATATAAGAACATTCTTCTCCAATCCTACAAATTAGAAATGGAAGCCATGAAAAAATCTTAGAAGATAAAATTGATGGTTCATCAAGGTCCTGAACAAAGAACTATTTTTTTCATCATATTTGTGTTCCAATGATCCCATTAAAGGGATACTATGAGATATGAAGTGTATCAAGTTATTTTATAGGTCTCCATTTCCCTTGTAGTTATAAAGGTGGGATTCCATAAATTTTTAGGACGATGTGTAGAACCAAACTAATACATATCAATCTATATTTTTAAAATTTAATAGTGTATTTCATCCCAACGTCATTCCCATTTGATTAGTATGGGACTAAACTGATTAAATGTTTTTTCATGGAAAGTTTTCATCAGTTGATTCCATTGTGGGAATGATGATCATAATATAGTTTTTTTCATATCACATATGACTGTGATCAAAATATATTGGGTGTTTTCATGATGTATGTAAGAAAAAATATCTAACAAGGATATCCTAATGGGAGAATATTTTTATACTCTTCATTTGTCGAGCTCAAATATTTATATGGTCTTAAAAAATACCGCCCCATGTTATCGGACACAAATATTACTAGGTGAGTAGTTCCTTTATATTAGATATGTAATGGAGGATTAACCATACGATCTTCATATAAATTATAATATTTACTGTTACTAGGTATATGTAATTTTTCCATGATCCGCTTTTGTTCATCCTTCTCACCTTTATATTCGGTAAACCATGACTCGGTGGAATGACATTCTTCTTTTTTGGGTGGTGGGTGGGTTGTTGATTTATTCACACATTTCTATATATATATATATATATATATATATATTAAATGGATTATGTTGTATATGCGTATTTATAGGTACCAAAAGTTTAATAAATTGTAACTTGTTCAGGATACACTCTCTACCATAGTTTGTACATTCCATTTCATCGGTGGATTTATCTTCATAATGTAATCCTATACTAGGGTAATTCTATAGGTTATTAATTATTTCTATTCTAATAATGTATTCTAGTTTAATTTGTGCATAATTAATTATTTATTCATCCCCCATATAATAATATATGGTGTTTCTCCCACATAATATAAACCAAGGTTTGGATTTTGATCCTCCAAAGTTTTCTCCATCTTAGTGAATAATTTTGAATTATGCACCCTATGAGGATTATGTTTCCCTAATTGATGGATGAGAACATTGTGTGTGTCAACATTGAATTTTAATGTGTGAATACCTAAAATATTATACAAATCCTTAGGGTGGTTTTGTGGGGGAACTTCTTTTGAATTTGATCTCAATCAGGAAAATACGAGTTTCTTTATAGTATATGGGAGGTCATATAAATCCATCCATCGCTGTGGGCAGTATTGGGAATTAATATACCACTATAATATATGGGATAATATGATCCATTGGTGAGCCAAGCTATGTTGGTTTTCCAAAAAAGTTTACGTCACTATGAGACATGGATTCTTGTAAAAAATGGAAAAGTTATATGCTATCACAAACTTCATGTCCTTCCATGCCTCTACTTGATCATTATAATAAAGATATTTCATTACCATGCTAGAGAAGTTCTCAATTAGTGTTTGATATATGGTTATATTTTTTGTTTTTATCAATTGGTATACCCACGTGATGTTAATAACTACATGATGTAGAATATTATCATGAACACACATATGTTGAGTAAATAATTTCAAAAGACATCAAATATTGAAACTTTATAAATTAAATTAATTATAAATTTAATAATATTCATCTTGGGTCCAACATTTTGCGGATAACATTATAAATTTTCATTCACGGTAGACTCTCATTGTTATAGAACATGGTAAAATTGATCACTCTATATTCACCCAACAAATATATATATTTTATCATTTAAGGAATCTGTGATTACTTAGAAATGACTCATTAAACTACTAAAGTGTCAATTCTGGTGGCATATGAATTTTCTCATAACATTTGATGGCATGCCACTAAAAATGATTTAAATTATTCATGGTATTAGAGATCATTTTTTGTTGATACAATCTCATCTAGGGAATCAAAGGGTCTATTTTTGGAATACCAAACATGATACACACCACAATGGGCCATTATATGGCCAATGTGTTAGTTTCTGAGTAGGTTTAGTATGTTCATGAAACTTTGATCTTCCACATGCATTCTAATTAATTTCCAAATGAAAGATAGTTATGTGGCTTCTCCATAGGCCGGCAGGCTGCCTATGTGTAGGGCATGTTCGAAACCCTCAACGTCAACAAGAAATACTTACTACATATATCAATAAATACATACATCCAAACCTTTCATGAAACCACCAATTTAAGTTCCAAAGGGGATGAAAATGCGATGATATTAAAAATCAAATCTGATTCACCAAAAGATGAATATGTTGGTAGATCGAGCTCCATGACCAAAGGGGTTTATGACAAAAACAAAAACTGTTGGATATAAATAGAAGTCCACCATATCCTCTTGGGGGTTATCTTGAAGAGATAGTGATGTTTTACTATGTGAAACACCAAATGTACTATTTTGGATTTAAAAAAGGACCTAAAAGGTAAGGACTTTGTAAAAATGATCTCATGTGGGCCCAAACATGACTTCGAATGCTGTATGGTGATCCTCATCACTCTAACCTTAAGGCTATCCAATTTCAAATAATGAAAATTCATGGGTGTAATACTTATCTAAACATAACATCAAAACCTACACACAACCATTCCTATTGAATAAATCATTTCCCTTATGGTATAGAACCCATATTGCACAAATCATACACAGATCCCATCCAAATTACGTGCAACAATTTACCAATATTCTACGTGATGTCTACTATTCCTTTACTACAAACATTACCTTACCTATTTATTTTAAGAATAGGTTGCATAACCATTTTCACTTTTAATAATATTATCCATAATGAATAACTCATTTTTAACCAGTCCTCAAAATATGTTCTAACACCATGCCACGCCCATTCATCAATGAGATATTTTCATATGAGTCCAATAGGTAATGAGGGATTCCACCATATTTTATATGGATGATGTAAAATTGCCTAGTTCAACTTCATAGTTGTAAGACATTAACTAAATAATAACATACATAGAACAAGGAATATAAATGTATTATTACCCCATGTGATCAACACAAGACCCCCCATGTACGATCATCATGGGATTCCACATTCTATCTAACCATGGGATATGTTCCACCCACAGAGGTATGAATTATTTTTATTCCCCAATCTCTCCCCTAACCATGGGGAATGAGTCTCCTATAGAGAGTAGATTCATGTGTAAGCCCCCCCCCACCACCTCTCCAACCATTTGATATGAGTCACCCCTTAAGGAAATCTTCTATGAATAATCACCTCACAATTACTCCATGTTGTGATGAGATGAGTCTCTGGATAATCCTCTCACCATTCCTCATTGACACTCCTTTCATGACCAATGTGTCATTACAATATGATGATAAACTACATGCATCGGTATTGTTACATGACCTTCAAATATAATGTTATTCTATATGTGTTCAGATCGTTATATTATAAGTAGTGTTTGTAAGAATCTTTCTTGAGGTTAATTGCAGGAAATGGAAACCTCATATTGTTCCCCTGATTGGAACACCCTCTACATCCTCCTTCATAATGAAATAGATCCAAAATGGTAAACAATCCTCTTTTGATAACTTCCCTCGTAGGGACACACATTCTAAATCTACCTTCACAAGGCATTCTGATCCTTTGGTAAACTATCCTGTTGTGACATCCACCCTCTAAGGTACTCACCTTATGGATCCTCCATCTTTTGGTGTTCTAAAACATATGTAAACTATCTAGGTTTGATATTTTTTCTCATTCTGATAGAATTATAGATCAATCTCACACTGTGTTCGATCCATCGCAGAAAACATATGTCAGATCCATTAAATGGTACACCTCCATGATCTATCCCAATAAGAAATCCAATATACTTCTCCACAAGACATTAAACTCATTCATTGATCCATATTTTTAGGATGTTTTGATCCATCTCTATAGGATCTAGAACATGTGACCTTACCCAACCACATACTCCATCCAATAATATTATTATGATTATGGTAAAAACCAATGGACGATTTATGCTAGTGTAGTTAATAAATTCTCGATGATCACATGATGCAATGGGTATCACACATAATATGCCACGTATAAGATTTCCCCATGGGGGAAATAATTGAGGGTTATTAATGGGGCCAATTTCCCAACATGCCCATAGAATATCAATGTGGCTACTCCCATGACCACATGTTACTTCCCTATAAAGATAGAAGAATTTTAATTAACTGTATCCCATGAAGAGATGGCACCTAGAGTGTGTTCCATGATTATGAATCAAATGTTTGAGGGAGAAGTGGACTAGTAGATGATCATGAAGGAGGAATCCAAGTAAGGAGAAACCAACATCACATCATCAGATTTTGATCAAGGAGTAGTCATAACCAATGAATTTGATGAAACATTTCTATCATTGGTTAATGGGTATAAGGGGAAACATAAATCCTACATGTTCATTCATGTCTATGAACTAGAAGTCACCAACAGAAGAACATGTTACAAAAATGATGATCCCAATGTAAAACACTTTTCATTAACATAGGGGTTAGTAATGTCCAACGAATCAAAATATTTTTATTTCACCAGATTCAAATAGTTGGAAACAGGTCCCACAAAGAAAATTGTGCAACAAATATAGATCTCACATAAGAATTAGACTATTTATATTGGGAATCAATAGCTTGAGAAATTATCAATGTGGATCATTATATTCTTCAAAATATTAGATAGGGTTGGTGAATTGAGAAATTTATTTCCTTGAACATGTATAGATTGCTAAATCCTTTAGCCTTGTAGGACATCGGCTAATGGAAATAAACATCCCAAACACATGCAGAAACCATTGGAGGAGAATGAATGATGTTGTAACACAACATAAACAATATTCCACCAAGACCTCCACCTTTATGTATACTATCCTGACCCACTATCCATATTAAACATGAAGATCATCCATCAGAGTTTGTCAGATGATCTTGTACATCGGTATGAGCTGGATGGGGTTATCCCCACATGGTACATGGCCTTCTAGGATATGGCTAGCCAATACATGGGGAAATTGGAACTTTCCGAAAACCTCCACACATGAGAAACAATAAAAGGGAAACCGACCTATTATGACATAGATTCACTTTGGGAGTCTCTCCCTGTAAGTAATTATTAACTCGCACCCATGTACTATGGGGGTCGGGAATGATCGATTCACACATGCCGGAACTACCAGCCATGACTCACAATGGAGGGATCCCACCTAGAAATGTCAATTCTAGAAATGACTAGTCCCTTATAATGAAGAATATATGATCATTACACCCACTCCACCAAAAAAATTCTAAATCACCTGAAACCAAAGTCAAGAGAAATCCCAATATGTTTCCAAACAAGTGGATTCGTCTACAGCTCTGGTGGCCCTTTCAACCACCAAAACATCTTAGAAGATCCATGTAGTATATAAAAATGTATACATGTTTTCCCAATTGGGATTCAGACCCTAGAAGCCTCATAGGAAATCCATGTTAATTTTTCTAATCATTGTTACCACTAATATATATTACAATCATACCCATGATGAGTATTTCCATTGTTGAGGTCCTCCCTACTCTTTAACTGACCTACAATAAGGTCCTCCCCATGCCATTCCCATATAAAGGGGAGGGCATCCATACTATAGGATTAACTAACATTTAGGTCCTCCCTATATTCAACAAAGATGTCCTCCATGTTTTCTTAACATCCAAAATAGATTACCAAACATATATTTAAAAATCCAATATGTAGTTCCTCCTTATACTACAGATTCCTATCATTGTGGACCTCCATATATCCCATCCAACCAATAATTAGTTCCTCCTAATGTTCTGAAAAACCACAGTAGGGGTCCCCCACCACTCATTCACAAGTCAAACTATAAATTATACTTTCTCCAACAAGAGATGATAAAAACTCCCTCATTTTATCCCAACCAAGTTAAGAAGAGGCCCATTCCAAATCATCCACAATAATCATTGATACAACACTCTATCCAATGAGGTACCATTCCTTGAATAAAAATATTAAGAATGATGGGAGAGCACATTTATCCAAAGGATAAATATTGGAAAAGTTCAATTCAACACCGACCTCATGGATCACTCATATTCTAAGGGAACAGATAAATCTATAATGGAACACTACCCCATTCATTGGAATTTGAGGATAATAGTCTGATAGATAATTTTTTTCATCCCAGAATATAATGTCTATAGGATCCTCATACCGCAGTTTTGGTACATGTAGGTTGAGGTAGTTATAAGTCAATTCCAGGGTCTCATGGTGTATTAATTTCTATCAACACCAATTTACCTAATCTACATGTATATAAAATATGTATGATAGTTTATTGGGTCCGAGATTACTCCTCCTAAAGTTGATTACCCTATTTAATTGATGATGAGGGGTTACTCACCTGAACTTGAGGATGTGATAAATTTAAGCTCCTATAAAGATGAGATGATTTAGTTTGTATCACCCTACAACACATCGTAGCCTACATATGAGAGTTCAATAAAAAAAGTTGTACCTCTACCACCCATCCATCCTCCAATAAAATCCATATCAATTTCATAAAAAATCTCCAGACCATCACTGATTATAGTCTTGTCCAACCAAGAAAAGGTAAATTATTATAACAGTGAGATCCTATGGGAGGCTATAGTGGAAGACCATCTATTAAAGGTATTTTCACCACCATAATCTCCCATCCTCGACATCCTAGAGTACCTTACTGAGGTACGTGTCTTTTTTATCAATAAAATAAATTGGGTGACATTTCACCACCACCACAATCATCAGTCGGAATACCCTAGATACTAGGTGTACCTCCAGGACATCGATCAAAAGTTATAAATGGTTGAGATATAATAATTATCAGTGGATAGTATACTATTTGACACTAGAGACCTATCTCATGATATCCTATCATACCCACTAATGATTAGGGCTCCCCTCCTTGTACAGTCATGGTAAATATTGTTGTTCTCAATCTACCTGATTATAGGGGCTATAACACAACAGTCGAGAGGGAGAACCTTCCACAATGGAAACATATTACTAGAGATACCCTCATAAATCGTTCCTTACTCACCATTAGAGGTATGAAAATGGTGTCATGGATTCTTCCAATGACATATTACCTTCCAGTTAGAACATAGAAGATGTAAAGGACCATGATGGGCAGTGTGATCCATTTGTGGTCCAAACGACAGAAGATGTTGATCCCTTTGTATATGCCTTTCTAGATTTCCTGCATTGAAGATAATTATCATAGAATGGATTATTGTGAATCAACGCATGAATTATTTTCCCGCCCAACGAGATCCCATTTACCCTTCAGTAGAGACACAAGTCCTCTTTGACCAATTTTCCCAATCTATATTGGTAAATTCGTGCAGCAGGACATAATAGTAGTAGGGGTATATAGAAAATAGATTTGGTATGAGTCACTCGACCATCCCAATACTTTTAATAATCCTCGTCTGGATATGTTTCATGTATCTACACAAGCCCACAAGCCTTCTTAATTAGATTATGATCCATTCAATAAATATTTTGTTAAGAATCATCATTAAGTCTCATAACCTTTCCATGTTGACTTAATAGCCACTCTCACCACTCAACTTGATTCCCTGGTGATGTGATGAATGAAATAACATGGTATGGAAAGATATACAATGCTTGGGTGGATAACATTCGAGCACCCCCATTTAATGGGATGAGATACTAAAAAAATACTTAGAACAAGTCATATCAATGGTATGGGAGACCCATTCACTGGGAAGGTGTCCTGAAACAACACATATACCTTTTCATATTAATGTTTATACCTACGTGGGGAACCCCATAATAGAAGGAGTTTATAGATCTTTGAGACATTATAAGGCCCCACATTTTTTTTGTATAACAAGGCTACCCATAAGGTCCATTGCTAGAGTGGAAGACATTCATGGAAAATTAATTTAAAATTTCAGCTCCATCATGTGAAATACAATTCTCAACAAACATATCATGTGAAAAAATATGTCAGATGATGAAGTCATGGATTTTTTTCCAGGTCGAAAGGAATCATGTATAGAATCGATAAGATGTTGACTCATGAGAAGATTCTAACAATGTGTGTGGGAAATCTCAATGTTGAGCTATCCCCTTATATAATAGACCATAATATCACAAGTGGATTCCAATTTTTTTTAGAAGTACCAATTTTTGGAAATATCCTTTTTACAGGTGTTACTATGATGCTTGTTGCCTCTCCCATCTCATATAACAAGGCATGCGAAAGAAGGGACTTCTGTCATGGTACAAACAAAATACATAGATCCATTTCAGTTGATGGACACTTTACATGAATACAATCATCGAGTGGAGAAACCATTCTATGATTAGAATTAACCAACACAAAATCATTAGCCACCACCTCAGTATTTGTTTCCACCATCTTGAGAAAACATGGATCCATCCCATCATCAAGGCCCTGGTCTATGAGTTAAATATACAAATAAAAGGAACCAGAAATATTCATGAAAGGGATCATAAGTACCAAAACAATATATTTTTCCCCTATATAATGGAATTCTAAAGCATCCAGAGTGAATAAATCCCCAATAAGCCAGAAAAACTGACCGCCCTAACTATTTCTCGCACATAACAATCCATGTGAATACTATAAAATTAATCTATTTGTTCAAGGATTGTCTCTGGAAAAAAAATCATGGTTTTTTCAATTCTGCTGACATGCCAACATTGTTAACACATATCACCACTAATTTCTACCATGACAGTTAGGATTCAGGTGAATAGGAATTGGTTTCCAACAATTGGAAATAAAAATATGATGACTTGTTTGATCTCAAAGTTGTTTCTCATACATGTGTTGACATCCATGCTTACATAGTTAGGAACGAGACTCATATGGTATCCAAACCTTCCCAGTTAACTAATTATACATTAGTTTTCCAACCATACAAATTTTAAAAGAAACAAAACTAATGGAGCAATTGAATCCAAAGTCCCTCACTGATGTCAATGACATCCTATAATCTCAGTGATTTTAAAACTCTATAGTTTGGAATTGCATCCATTTTTCTCCTACCCCTGGATGAATCCATGTATTGTGATTATTTTAATGCCATAATGAAATATGTCGAGCTATTTTAATGATTCACATTTTTATATGTTGATGATTACTGGGTAATCCCCACCCCCAATAGTGACACAAGCAAATGTCGTCAAAAGAAAAGAGAAGGAAGCCCTAGCCACCATAATTCTGAGTATAGTGTTTCAATCCAAGGTGTTACTACGATCGATACAATTATATATGTTCTATATAGAGATCATCATTCATAGTCCTCCAAGCTTGCTCTTCCAAATACGCCAACATATATGACTATGTTAACTGACATGGATGAATATCCATGACAACACCTTGTTCATCCATTTTTCCAAGAGTTAATACTCAATTAATTAATAGTTAGTTGGAAGTGGTTCATATTTTTTAATAGTATGTTATAACATTTTTCTCGCATTATCTAGAACCCAATGGTATATCCAGATCACCCATTGTGCCCCATTCCATGGAGTGACCACCTGTAGGAAAGAACATGCCTTTATCACTGAAATACAACATCATATAGAACCACGAAATAATACCTTAATGTGTATATATTCTCTAGGACCATATATTGTCGAAATAAATGTTTGAGTCCCACATAAAATTCTTTGAATCCCCTCCCCCCTTTAATTTGAACCATTGGTATCCCCTTTATAGTTTTATAATGAGAAAGGGGAACAGATATCCCATTTTCCGGTTTCAATCATAAAGCATAAATTTTCATCTAATGAGATTACACTATCCATCAGTTAGAAATTTGGGATGAGGGTAAATTAAAATATATTGCACACTTTCATGTCACAAGTTGGAGGGCCCTAGAAAAATATTAAAAACAACAACATTCTCCCATGATGTGGTCAATATAATCCATATAAACTATCATTTTTTATTTGTATTGGGGAGTGTGATAAATTTATTTAGGAATATACTATGTATTCAATCCTCATTCAGTGGTTCTATAATGTAATACTATATAGTGTAAATGAAAAATAAAATGAATGTTATATTTTATTTGGATAGTTAATTCCATATGGTCATTACTTTATCCCAATACTTACAGTGGGAATTTTCTAACTGATCTAAAAATAATTCTCACATACCATCTTCCTTATAAAGGGGATCATGATTTTTTTGGAATATTCCAAATTGTATCAAATGATATATGGTGTGGGGGGAGAACAAATTAGGAACATTTACCCATATCACCCATTCAAGTATTTGAAACATTTTCGACTTACGATATTGTGGCTGACAATAAATTTTCTTGTTACACTAAATATAATCATCTCCATGATAAAATTTCAAAACTATGATGAAATATTTTTTGGGTTGATTGAAATTTTATGGAGGAACTATTAAATAAAAACTATTGTTTTAATCTCCATGATTTTCATCATATTCTCTATTGGTGGGTGGAATTACATTATTAAATGATTTCTGTTTATCAAACGGAACACTACAAAAGAATCCATCAGTATCAACTCTAAGGTGGATGGATTGGTATGAAGGTGGATGACCTTCATGGTTACATTTTTCTGATGAATTGTAAAGGGAGTGACCTTCATACATAAAGTTATTAAGATTTCATGTAGGGATTCTATAATGAATTTTATGTGGAGGATATTTCTAATAAATCATTATATTTTCTTAGTGATAAAATTCATTACAATTGCTCATGGCAGGACCTCTAAGGAATCTAGTGTCTATATTATTTGCAGGGACTTCGTGGAAAATACATTATTCTCTCTTTGATGGGGAACTGTAATATTCTCAATTTTCAATCAAAAATAGTTTAATGTCATTATTAATAATAGTGTATATAGAGGATGGAATATAAGCCATCCCAAAAGTAATATGATATAGTTAATGATACATATTAGATCAAAATGGTATGAACACCAATGAAGGAACCATGATCAAAATCAGATTCAGTTGGTGAAATAAAGAGATGTTTAGTATCCATCCTAGGTGCTCACATTCAAATAATTAGAATATATCAATGAATCCATTTCATATCCTCTACAACATGTTAGTGTGCTACTAAAATGTTAGTATTATTGAGTATATTACCCATCACTGGTAATCAGTCATTTTTTGGAATGTTTCGTCATGATTCCATGGAATGGATAAGAATATGTTCCCACTCCATGATTAGTGAAACTAGTATATGTTTGTGGTCCTAATATATTAGTGCAGTAATACAATCATGATCACTGATTTCCTCCATTATGTGTAATTAATAATCTCTAATGGGTGTAGGGGTATAAGACCGATATAGAGTTGTTATTTGGATATGTCTACACATTCCATGAGTGGTGACAAATATATTATCATATCTAGAATATATTGCTATATATATTGAAAATATTCAGTAGGAATATAGATATAAATCTATACTTGATCCTTGATCATCATCATGGTATGATGACGGTCCTATAATGTGGGATACTGAACATGGCCCTACTCCTAAGTAGATATTGATATATACTAATGATATTCCATAGTGTTTGAGGGATCATGTATATCAAATTTTCTTGGGACGATACAAGTATATAATGATTTTTTATCATATTACTCCAAGAATACGATAATATGTATGAGTTAGATATCGTGTAAAATAATACTAATTTTCCCTAACCACATGAATAGGATGATTAGAATTATATGATGGAGAAATTTTATGATATTTCACCCTAGTTACAATCAGGATATTTCTATTTACTATTTTCAATGATGAAATGATTTTCTATTAGATTATTTGATGTTTAAGGAATATGATCATTCATTTCTGTTACCATAAGGATATCCTAGAATTCTTTATTATAAGTAATGTGTAAATAATCATTCCCCATTATGTGGTCTTATATCCCTAGGGTTACCTACAAATGGGAATCCAAAACATGGTAACTAGTGGTGGCTCTATTAATATTAGAGAGTGACTGTTAAGATTCTACTATAAATTTCATAACTATAACTAGATTTCCCAATACACTATATGGTAAATAATTAGATGTCATATATAGTGTATCACCTCCCCAACTAATATTGTTGTAGAAGAACCTAAAAGTCATCATACACCCCAAAATAGATTCCCTATTTCTAAATTTCTAGTTAACAAAAACAAGAATATAATAAATATTAAATCATAAAAGTAGATGTAATTTTTTTACAAAGTATGGATATGATGTCCTATATCCACAAGAGAAATTTATAGCTTGTTTATAACTTTTCATCCAATTTTATATAATTTTATGATCACAGTGAGTGAGTTATTATAAGGATCAGTAATTTTCAATTAATTCCATGTCCCTGAGTACACTTTGCATGTTGTCCCACCACTTCTATATTGATAAATATATAAAATATTCTGTTATTCAGACTCCAGATATTTAAATGTTTATATTCATTGAGTTGAGATGAATTCTGGTCCCCTACATATATACCCGTATTGACCACTACCTTATAGTAGAATAATTCGGCACAATATTTTGCTTAACCAATATACCCGCATAACCCCTTCCATTAGACATTTGAATCTATACACAACTATTGATGATTAAAAATATATGATCAAACATCATATGTAAGGAGTTTCACTACCACTGATAGAAACACCATATGAAAGATGTCTCCTATATAGAATCTCCTTTGAATGAAATCATCAGTACAAGAATATATTTCACACTAAGACATAAAATTTCCCACCTGAAAAATGCCTTCAATGATTTCAACAACCTCCAAAATGTAGGCATGTTCTAACTTCAACTCCACTTCCAAAATGTATATTTTTTCTATGACCGTTTGATCACCACAGTCCCATTATGGATGAATATTTACTTTGGAATTTTTGGATCAAGACATTGGTTCACATATCTTCTTTTTTTTCATTACAACTATGATAGTAGGTAACTATCTTTCCCACTACATTCCATGATGATAAAAATGATATCATAACCAAACCAACTCTTTTTCTGCATTTGTTCTAGAAAAATAATCTGATTTTGTGTTAGAGATTGGAACCATAGAAGGAAGCCTTAATTTATATCTTATATGCATCCTTATTAACCTAAAAAAATTTGTAGTTATACTTTTCATAGAATTAGAATCCTCCCCAATATCATCATCTACATATCCTTGTAATGGTTTAGAAAACTCAAAACATGTGGTTATATCTTTTGTAACATTGAAAAATAACATATTCCATTTGATCACATAACATATTAGTTTCTCTAGAGTTTCAATGTATTGGTTGATGAATAACACTATGTATATAGTTTCATGGAGTATTCGCACCATAAGACACATCAATATCGTGAATTAAAAAAATAACATTATAAATGTGTATTGTATTATATTTTTCCACATTTCATACCACTTTTATATTTTTATGTTCCCAATCAAAATAGTTAAATATTACCTATATATATTCATTATATATCACATGATTATATTCTAGATGAAATAAATTTTGTAACATACTAGACTTTTATATTCAATTTCCCATTCAATCATCATCACATGATTCATAAAAGATATTTAGTGATCATCCATTATAATAATAATATAAAACCACATTCCGGACACAGAATTCATTTAATTTCATTCCATATTAATAAACTATAATCAACATAAAGGTGTAGAAAAATATTATAATCATCATAACATGAATTCTATTATAAACTGTCGTATGTGTTTCTCTTCATGAAATGATTTTCAAACAAAATTACATTAATTATCTGTTATAATGTATTGGTTCTTCTTTCAATCCATAGAGGATACATATTATATTAACCACTATGTCCTTATTTTTATCAATCATGAAACAATTTGTTGATTCACATAAATTACTTCTTAAAAACATCATTATATAACATAATTTTCCCATCGATTTGTTCGATGTAATAATAATCAGTAACAACCGCAATTATGAATTTACAGATGATTGAATTTTCGACTGGTGATAAAAATAGCTATGAGAAATATACCGCTTTCTTATTTTAGAATCCCTTCCCCAATATCGAATTAATTTACTTGTTACCCATAAAAGAATTTTATAACTAGAAGACTATCTATTTTTTCGTTATTTTATCCTTTATGGAATGTTCCTGGGATTCCAATTATCATTTGAATTCAATGAATGTAATTCCACATTCATATATAACTCCCATAATCTAGAGACATTGATTCTACATTATTTTTCCATACTTTCATGTTATTACCTAAAAGTAAAAATAATGTATTGAATTTCATGATTATTCCAATATAATGGTTTTCTAACTCCATAATACCTTCAAAAGTAAATCTGTGATTCTGGACGATTTGTAACATTATTTTAATGATTCATAAAATTTAGTGTCTTACCACTAATATCTTTACCGAAATATTCTACAAAAAAACATTTATTTATATCTTATATATTCATTATTTTTGAAATAAATTTTTAATAATATAAATCTTCAAGAACATGTTTTCTAATTGAGATTATATCAAAATAAATTTATTCATGACCTATTGGTTTGAGGTTATTAATTTATACCTATCACATATTCAATTTTATATATGAGACCATCTCATTGAATAAAATTGACTATTATTTGACTATCATTATATTATCATTTACCTATACCTATTAAAAAATATTTCATTTCTATAGTCCCCAAGGAATCAAATATAGTTCTTAGCATTGATCTTTCAACTCGCATTAATGAAAAAGTGATAATATATAAAAATTTCAAAAAATAATTTGTAAAATAATTTCTATTGGCTTATCACAAAAAAACTCCATAAAAATAAAATACCCCTTTTGTGCCTAAGGATTTCAATTAAAAAGGATTATAACACCATTTTGTTTTTCATATCAAATGTATTTTTATATTTAAATGTAAAATATATTTCCCCATTCCTTCCCATCAAGTTTTTTTTCATTCTTCCAGTGATATTTTTTTTATCCATGCACAACAAACTACATCCAAATTCCCCAGTTTTTATATTATATCATAAATTATCTTCCAAAACACTCACCTATATTTTCAAAACACAATCATTTTCCCTCATTCTTCTTTTTACACTATTATAATGATTGAATTCGCTAAAGATATCTAATAGGATCTTAATAATGTATAAAAAGATATTCTTCGTTGTATCATTGATATTTGTTACAAATTATTAGGATCATCCGTTATTTCTCATTTGGGATAGTTCTGAGACATCATAGTGAATATGTTCTAATTTCCAACTATGAGTCTTGCATAAATTTCATTTATAATAAAATGTTATTTTCAACCCAATTATACAGCATTAAAGACATACAAATTTTTTGTGATCAGGATTTAGTATTCACTTCACGACAAGAACATTCATATTATTATTGGGATACTATACACTAACAGGATATTCTGTTAATTTCTAGAAGACTGTCAATCATCCCTTTATCTAACATACTAATTCTATAATAATTTCTTCATTTCCACCTAAAATATGGCATATAAAAAATATAAACTACTAAACTTAGTAACCATTACTTCCCTAATCATTGAATAAATGATTAAAAGAAATTTATAATGACAAATTTTATGAACATTGTGTTAAATTGCCTCTATCTGGGTCTGACTATTGGTGAGATCCTTATAATATTATACTTATTGTATTCCATATTATTACTTCATACAAAGCATTATTTTCATCATAAAAAAAATTATTGATAGTAGTATTTTTGTCTTTAAATTTTCCTTGCAGAAACAATAAATATAGTTATAGTTTTTTTCATGTACATGGAAGGAAATAATATTTTCTGAATACAGCATAATTAATCAAAATTACTTCTGATCAATCTAATAAAATTATATATTTTTAATATTCTCTATATTGTTATGTTTTTTGAACCATAAAGATATAATTTGAATATATTATACCACATTTATATCCTTATGAAATGATAGTCAGTTCCATTGAACTTATCTAACTGAACATTAGTGTCATATACTGAAATTACACTTTTAACAGTAAAATCATACAAAATATAAATTCAAATGATGGAATTAATTATGATATTTGATTTTGTTGTGAGTGTAACTGAGTCTTTAACTAGATATTTCACATGACTTGATGATGAGGGGGAACGAAAATCTATGAGTCCATTAGACGTTACAACACTAGAATATAATTACACAATCCAACATAATTTTATGCACTGAACATCATAGATAATGGAAAACATCTGCAAAAAGTATTTTTGAACCAGAACATTGGTTGTTTTGGCACCAATGATCACCAAACTATGCTTACCTTCTTCTTGAAGTCACATAAATCCATAAAATCATTATAAAAACCATATATCAAAAGGATTTTTTATTTTTCATATTACAAATCTTACATCCAACATCTGTTGGGGAGAAATGTTTCTTAATTATTACTATTCTCAAAAGACACAAGTTTCCAAAATAAATATGGATTTTCCATAAAATAATTCTCTAATAATAAAGCAATAACATTTTAACAATAAATTATGCATTTGGTTCCACCATTCTTAAAAATAAATATTTATCCAACCAATAAATTTCACTAATAAATTAATTTCATGAGGGTCCCTTTATACAACTAAAATTTCAATTGATCTAAATTATCATTGCAAATTTTATCCACAACCATGAGATAAATAAAGAACCCAAATTTTCCACTTAAATGGTCTCCTAACAAATCCACATCCACTAAAATGATTATTTCACACAAAAAAATAATAAATTTCTAATTTCTAATCAACCTATTGCAGCAAGGAATTTCAATGATGATAACTAAAACCTATAAAGGCAATAAGATTTTTTTACCCTATAATTCTTTTATTATTTTTATTATATAATAAAAAACATCACTAATACTAATATATTCCTCCTTTGTGGAATATTTATTGATTTTCTAAAGGGTTGACACTATGAAGAGTTGGAAACACCAACATCTAATAGGATAACTCCTCTCTGGTTGATCTTGAATAATAGCAGGGATTTTGATAACATTATACTCAACCACCCTAAGATAAATTATATGATCATTTAAATGAATTGGGAAAAAATTCTAAAAGGAGATGGATTTGGCTTGGGCAACAATTTCCATATTTTGGTCTTCTATTGATCAGACCATCTATGGGGATTCACCTCATGGAGTGTAACTCCCTAAATTTATTTACAATTTTTAATAAAATAATTCATATTTTTCTATTGAAATTTTATTCTTACTTAAATATAATTCATCTATATATGTTAGTAAAATTTAAATTCATGAATACACATAATGAATAAATATTTACTTTGATAATTTGAAATATTATAAAATATTAATAGTGGAAAATAATTAATATACTAATGTAATCTCCATTTTCTCTAATTTTCAAATAAAGATCACTCCATATGAAATAAATTAAACTAAATGTGTAGTTTTAGGATTACAATAAGCATTTTCCAGGGATGTATCGAACCATTTAAAGTGATATTAAATAATTAGCTATGGTAATGGTGGATTATATATTAGGTGTGATGATTGATGTGATCTTTATGTTTAAAACCTTAAATGATCAATGCCTGGACATTTCAATGTCACTAATGGAATTATAATATTACTATATGTAATAGTAAAATACTTGTTTAAAAGGAGATTCATATATTTTAGGTATTTTTATTATTTTTTTATAACATATCATATGTCTATATTGTCATTATGAATTAATATGTATAGTATTAGAAAAATTAAATTTCTTTAGAATTATTAAATAATTTATTCACCATTAAATATATTATATTTAAGAAATTATATAATTTTTTATTCAAAATAAATATTTTTGATACAAAATATTTATTTATATTAATAAAATATTATAACTAAAATTATAATTTTGACATTATGTCAAGATGAATTATTGATAATTTCCAAATATAATTTACTTTTAAATTTAAAAATAAAATTATAGTATTATGTTTTATGGATATTATTTGGAAGTCCTTATTATTAATTATTACAAAATAATATATAATATTCTAGTTAAAATCATAAATACATCAAATTAATTTTTTTATTATATTTTAAAATAAAATAATTATTTAAAATCTATAATGAAATTATAAATTCTAAAATTAATTTTTTGGATTTTAATAATTAGTTGTAATGAATAAATGTTTCTTTTTATTGTAAAGATACAAATTAAATAGGAATTTGATTCTAAATTTTCAATATAGTAGAATAATGATCTTAATTTTCTAAAAAAATAACATACACCATTTTTAGGCCATGGATAATATTTTTAAAATTAACTACAATTTGATAGCCTTTATTTGAATAATAATAAATAATTCTCAACATTTTTTCAAATATATCCACCTCTAAACATCTTTTTCATTAAATATAAAGATCATTATTGCACCCCTAGCACTCTTATTCTAACAATAAGTCCTGGTTTTAATTCCCCGACCTCTCAACTAATCACCCCTATAAAATCTAAAGAATAACATACATTGATATTATTTTTTTTAAAGAATATTCAAAATATATTCCAAAATAGCATGCTCATGAAAAATAATGGTTTAGGATAAAGGGTGAATAAATAAATAAATATATTATTTATATATAGTATTCATCATCCAAAATATATTAATTCATATTAGGTTAGATTTTGAGTCATTATACTTATTACCCTTTATCATAACCTGGTGAATAATTAAACAACTTGTAGGGATGAGTTTATATTCTTAGTATTGATAAACATGGGAGACATAAATCAATAATAATATAAAAGTAAAAAATTAGCCTAATGATATGAAAACATGATATTATCAATAAAATATCACACCCATCAATTCATTTAAAATAATCATGAGTCATGGAATAAAATTTAGTATGTCACATCATTGGGGAATAATTTCAAAATAAATCATCAGAAAAATTTCACATAATAAGTATATCAATATTTATTAAGTGTTTAGAACCATAATAGGCATATATTCTACAACATATTTCAAGTATTATAATTAATACCATCAAATCATAGTGGATCGGGAATCCACATTGATTTCCATATCAATGTGGATTTGGAATCCTATCATTTTCCTATTGTGGATCGAGAATATAAAATCATTTCCCATAAATATCTTATGAGATATACGGATTTACCAAATGAATTAAAAGAAAATATTATCCTCAATTCACAAAACATATAATGAGAAAAACATATTCTTGTTGAACGTTCATAAATAATTCATCATGTCATTTTATCAAACCCCAGGTAAAGGAAATAGATTTCATAAATGTTTTATCATTTATTAACATCATAACATGTGGAAATTAGAGGAGCTTCGTCAAAGAATAATTAGAACTTCTTTAACCAGTGGTATGAAAACATTTTTTGTAGAATCAACCAAATAACTACATCATCACATGACATAAAAATAAATAATGAGGATCGTATCGAAAGATAATATACATAGTGAAGAATAACAATATTTCTTGTATTCATACATATATGAAATATAAAATTAAAAGAAGATATATAGATTTCATTGAAATCATGAGAAAAATATACATATCATTTGATTAAAAATTTATGTAAATATTCAAAGTATATTGAGAAGATTTTTTCTTTGTAAATAATTATCAAAATATAGAAATGAATATTCAGGGTAAAAAAATTTCAAGACATTCAAAAAGTCATTCGTAATTTATATATTATTGGAAAAAAATATATTTCACACATTGGAAAATTTCATAAATGGATAATTTTTTTATTTATTATTTAAAAAGATTCCATTTATATAGTTTTACATAAATTAAATGTTAATTTAAATGACATATGTCATGACCCATCCCCCAGGGCCCGAATCGTGACTACCCGAAACTGGCCTTCCATAGGCTAGGGGCTGGCGACTAGCAGCAAATGCGTAACTCTCTAAAAACTGCGAAGGCATTGCCTTGATAAAATGCAAGAACAGAAAACTAGAGTAAATGTGGAAGAAAACACCAAATAAAAAATTATAACAAGTTTTTTGACAATACAAAGGGGCTGGAAATACCAGCCCAACAAAATGGTATAGCTGCAACTGAAATAAAGTACAACTGAAAAGACAAAAAGCTGAAATGTGAAGCAGCTCTCGGATCGTGATATGGGTTCCTACCTGAATTGTAGGCACAGATGTCCTCCTCAGCACTCCGCATCTATCGGTCTGCTCCGTGTGCTGTCACGCTGAGTGTCCACCTCCGGGTACCATCTAGTTCTCGTACACTCTACCTCAGTCAGTGCTGTCTGTCGTCTGGATCCAACACAACGAGGTGCGAGAATAGCCTATGCTGGGGTGAGTATAACGATACTTAGTATAGATCCCGAGACCCTCAAGGTCTCACAATATTTATCAAGGATAAACCAAAAAGAAATATCTCAACATATAACCTTTAATTAGATATATTCCCATACATATACCTATGTTATCAAGTAAGCCATCTCAATCATGAGGAAAACAGAAAGGTCAATGATTCAGATAAAACCAGGATTTTTCATAATCTAAACCACAGCTGCTAGAGAAAACCTCCTCTGTCTAGTACAGTGGCTCTATTGCGACTCTGAGGCGCTACTCACTAACCTTATACTGCTGAGGTACTCCTCCTGTCGAGTACCGCTGGTCTGCTTCCAAACCAGGTGCTCCGTCCGCTGTGGGTCTGCCGCCAAACCCGGCGCTCCCCCTAATAGCTGTCATAGGAAACCCTCCTGTCAAGTACTGCGGGTCTGCTTCCAAACCAGATGCTCCGCCCTCCATGGGTCTACCACCAAAATAGGCGCCCCATCAACTAGGCCAGTCTAATCACTCCGACCTGAATAGGTCAAGCAGTTCTCAGGTCTACAGCTACTAGGTCTCGGTACTCGATCAGCTCATCTCTGGGAGGATCCTCTCCATTAGATATTGGTTGATACTCCAAGTTTCACTAAATAACAGGTGGAAGTATCTCAAAGGACTAATACGTCAGTGGGGTCTCAACGCAATAGACGACGCGTCAATCAGACTCTTGGTCATTGAGTTATCATCTTTTCTGTTCCAGGGGCCCGGTTAGATTTCGGTTGCAATCCAATCTAGCCATACTCCACGCTCATCCCAACCCTGTGTGGAGTATTCGAAAAGGACCTTCTAATCCGGAGGAATCCAACGTAGTCAATGGCGCATCAATCTGACGTCCGATCCATAAGTTATAAGCGTTTCCGCTCCGAGGGTCCGACTGGTTTCGGGTTCGAACCAACCCGGTTGTACCCAAACTTCGTCAAAACATTGAGTGTAATATACCGAAATGACTATATCTTCCGAGGAATCCTACGCAACTGACGGTGTGTCGATCGGAGGTCTGTAGCTCATGTTATGGGCAATTAAATGAACATGGTCTGAAGAGCGGGGTCTGGGCCCGGTCCGACCAGGCCCAACCCACCCTTGGTCGGCCCGAGAGGGCGCGGCCAAGCCGACGGCCAGCACGGCCAGACCCGTGGCTGGCACCAGCTCGACTAGGCTTGCTAAGCCGGGGGGGACCCCCTGTTTCGCGAAACGGCAGTGCCAGCCTGGCGCCGCCCTGTCTCCCTAGATCCCGCATAGTGCAGGATCCGCTCCACGCCACCGCGGCCTGTGCCACAGCAGACTCCTATCGGCGGCGTGCTAGGGTGCCGCTGCGTCGACGACCCGCAGTGGCACGCCCTTTCGTGGGCCACCAAAGACATTCTGGTGGCCCGTTTTAGCTCTTGTCTGTGACTACGGCCTTCTTGTGTCTTACTCTACACTGCGATGACCTGAAAACAATGTTTCCCTTCTGTTCATCCGTTTCCAAACATTCTGCGCATCACGAACAAGTTGGCAGTGGGTCTGGACTTGTCAGTTATCCCGTACCCTCCACGTTAGTGGTTCAAATAATCACCCAACAAATAAATTCCCATGTTCGAGGGTATAAATCACATAAATTAAAATATAAAAAATTACCATACCTCGGAAAGACGTCACACATCGTTGATCTACGGAAGACGAACGTCGTGGTGGTCAGGCGTCGCGGAAGAATGGTGCCAATTCTTTTGACGTCGGAGAAGAGTCGCCGCCGTTGGAGACATTCCCCATGGCGGTGTGTCCTCCCATATCGTGGAGGAAGAAGATGATTGAAGATGTTGCTTCACGTCCTTCGGGTCGTGGAGCGTTCTTCATGCGTGGAGTGTTCTTCGCCGAGAGAGGATGATGTTCTTCGTGGAAGAACGAAGCTCCTCTAATTCTCCAAAGGTTCTCCCAACCAAATATTTTCCAACCCAAAATTATTAGAAAGGATTTCACAATTAAAAATAATTTCCATGCAATTTAAATTAATTCAAATGGAATCAAGGATTAATTAAATGTGTCATTTAATTAATCCTAGTTGTTCGCAATAAAAAAAAGAGAAGGTGAAGAGTTGACATAAGAGAGGGTAGTTGTCAAAATTTAATGAAGGGGAGTTAAAGGATTAATAAGGGGGGTTCATGGGGTTTTAAGGAAGTTAAAGGGTGAGTTGAAGGGTTAGGGGTTCATGCGGGGCACCACCTCCCTTAGTCATATCCTCCCATGGGAAGTTATGTGGTGTGTGGGGCCCAACTCCAACTTCACTTTGGAGGAATTAACTTCCAGTTAAAAGTAAAATTTTAACCCAACAATTTATTTATGTCTTAACAAATCCCCAAATTTTAACTACCAGATACGACAGTATGAAACTATGGTAAAGTTCCCCCTATGCGAATATTGGCGCTGTGAGTTCATCGGTGTCCTCGGTTTTCAATTCCGAGCACCGGTTCCAAAGATAGAATAACCCGCACGTACGTTTACTGAACGTACCTGAAAAAAACATCAGAAATTTATTCCGGGCACACTGGGCCTCGGAATCAGGTGCCATCATAAACAACGAACTCGTAAAATTCCAAAGTATTTAAAAAAATTCCATTAAAATTCTGTGTCTTTACATTACTCCCACCTCAAGGATTTATGTCCATGTAAAGCTTCAACACAGACTAGGGAATCAACAGGGGGGTACTGAACACACATCTTATCCTTCCGCTCCCATGTGCTCTCCTGGAGAGTCCTGTGCTGCCAGCGAATGGGAACTCGAGGAATCGACCGACCACGTAGGACTCGCTCCTGTCAATCCTTGATCTCCACTGGGACCTTCATGAATGTTGCCTCTTCATCGATGTCCAGCTCTCTTGGTCAATGATGTGGGATCGGTCGTGCATGTATCTCCTCATCTAAGATACGTGGAAGAAGTCGTGCACCCTGTACAACTGAGGTGGAAGGGCTAGGAAGTAAGCCACCTCGCCAACTCTGCAGAAGAAGTGGAGGAGTGACTATAAGAGACTGTAGATAGGTTGTACTATCTCTATCCACAAAGGATATAAGCAACCCGACCAGCTGCTCCATCACCTCTCCTAGTAGCTGAATATCAGTCCTCCTGCTGAGCGCATCCACAACAACAATCCACTTTCCATGAGTATAGACTATCTTGAAGTCATAATAACAGAGGAACTCATGACATTGCCACTGTTTCAGGTTCATATTCTTCTGAAAGAAGACACACCTGAGACTATTAAGATTAGATTCAACTGTGACCCGTTCGCTCAATGAACAATGGGTGAGACTAGCCAATTGTAAGAACTCATCTCCACCATTCTTCATCTACATTCAAAAAGATATTTTATGATTTCTCCTTTGCCGAGAAGAGAAATCTGGTCTCATCCCCTGGTTGAACCACTTTCTTTGCCTAATATAGTCAATCCTGACATGAACGGTATAAGCCATGTCATGGATGATGTCGTAAGGCCTCGACGCTACTACCATGAGATCCAACCGTTACTCTCGCCTCCAAGGGTTGAGTCACACTGTCAGAATCAGTGTGTGGTTACTGGATTTCCTCTAGTAGAAATATCAAATGTGAGGTTTAGGTCAGTCGTATTAACCGGAACATGTTATTATTAACCACAGAAAAAGGAAGGGAAGAAAAACGTCACAAATAAAATTATCTTTTATTACTACAGATCAAAGTACAAAGACACAAAACAACCACATATTACGACATTAAAAAAGATAAAACCATCATGAACAAAGGCATTTATGCCTGTAACTAAACTAGGTCATGTCCACCTGCTTCCGGAGCTCCATCGTCGTATGCTTCTGCTGCCTGAAGTTGTGCTCTCCCCTGCCCACCCGTTCCCTATGGTCGGGGTGGACCTTCTGGTGGTGGTGGTGGCAAAAACTCGAAGCGTCGTCCACCACCAGCTACACAGACAGCTCGTTGCGGTCTTTCATGATTGAACCTCTGCCTCTTCCTGGAAGGTCCTTCATCTATCTTCTGATCATCTGCATAGAGGGTCAGATAGTAATGTTCAATGTGACCAAGCCCACTACAGGAGTAATGCTTCCTGTTCCTGGTATTCCTGGTTCTATCTCCACCCTGGGTGCCCCCAGTATCGATACTGAGTCGTTTAGTTGACCACCTATAGGTCTGGTCCTCATGGACCTCGGCGTCATCTGTCTACTACCAGCTGCAAAAGACTCTACTGCATGTCGGCTATTGGTGGGTCCGGCTACTGGATACTACTCATCAAGGAAAATCTCCAATAAAAGGGCTCGCTCCAACACCCATGTCTACGTCAGGATACTATGGGAGACAACTGAAGCTCTAATATCTCTCCTGAGTCCCTGCTCAAAGTTCCGGGCCCTGAAGATTGAGTCTGGTACCATATCAGTGGAGAAGCATGAGAGGTCGGTGAACCTTGTTGAGTATTGTTCCACCGTCATTCTACCCTATTGAAGATGCAATAGATCCCCTATCAGCACCAATAAAAGTGTGGCTGGTACAAAATTCCCCAAGAACATGCTCTCGAAGTCTGCCCATAGATGTTTCGCCATGTCATGCATCTGGAGCATTAGGGTCCACCATCTGCCTATTACTGCTTGAAGGAGGCTGGCAGCAACGATCACCATAAATTCTACCGGTGGCCCTACCAGTCTGTAGACTCTCGACAGAGACTCCATCCAATCTTCATCCAGTTGTGGGACCGTATCTCCACGGAACCTGGGTGGCCTCTGGCACTGGAACTCGTGTAGCGTGCTCCAGCAGCATGCATCGCATGCTGCTGGGGCTGGTGGAATTGGTGGCCCAACGGGTAGTAGTATCGTTGGTACCTCCTCTGGTGCCTCAACTAGAAGAGGACCTCGTACTAAGGCCTCGTCACTCGGTGGGCTGTCAGTACGTACAACTCTCGAGGCTCTAGCTAGTCATCCGTGGGGAGGTATCCTGAAGAAGCAGATGTGACACGGTCAAAAGACTATACCTGGTGAGTTAACCGGGTTTGAGCTGACTTAAAGAAAATTTTTAAAAAGGCACACCAAATTAGTGTTTTCATGCACTGAGTCAGAAATTAGAAGTCAGGGTCCTAGTGTATTGATACGTCGGCCGCCCGCCCCAACACTTGACTCCCTAAACTCAAAACCACACTTAGTACCCTTAACACTATTGATTCAATGAAAATAAATATCAGAGTCCTATGTTCGGTGGTATAACCGACTCCTATGATACCAATTTGTCATGACCCATCCCCCGGGGCCCGTATCATGACTCACCCAAGCCCTCCATTCATAGTCCAGGGGCTGGCGACTAGCACCAAAGGAGTAACTCCCTTAAAACTGGGAATGCATTTCCTTTATAAAATATAAGCACACACAACCAGAGTACAAGAGGAAGCAAACACTAAGTAATGTAGTATAACAAGTGTGATGAAAGTATAAAGGGGCCATAAATACAATCCCAACAGAAAGGTATAGCTACAAATGAAAGAAAGTACTACTGAAAAGACAAATAGCTGAAATGTGAAGAACCTCCTGGATCGTCTTCCGGGTTCCTACCTAAAGGGTAGGTACAGATATCCTCCGCAGTACTCCACCCCTATCTATCCGCTCCATGTTCCGTCAGGCCGAGTGCCCACCTCTGGGTACCGTCCAGTTCTCGTACACTCTGCCTCGATCGGCGATGTCTGTCATCTGCATACAACAGAATGAGGAGCGGCCATAGCACGTCCAGGGGTGAGTATAACGATACTCAGTAGGGAACCTGAGACCCTCAAGGTCTCACAAAATCTAAGAAGGATTAAACACAATGAATTATCTTAATAGATATCCTTTACATAGGTATATTCCCATACATATACCTAATTTATCAGGTAACTCATCTCAATCATGAGAAAAACAAAAAGGTCAATGAATCAGGTCAAACCAGGATTTTTCATAACGGAATCCACAACTACTGGATAACTCATCCTTTGTCGAGTATAGTGGCCCTGGAGCGACTCCTAGGTGCTACTCACTAGACTTAGATTGCTGAGGTACTTCTCCTGTCTAGTACCATGGGTCTACTGCCAAACAGGTCGCTCCGACCGCTGTGGGTCTGCCGCCAAACCAGGCGCTCCCCCTAATAGCCGTTAGAGGTACTTCTCATGTCGAGTAATACAGGTCTGCTGACAAACCAGGAACTCTGTCCTCCATGGTTCTACCACCAAACTGGGTGCTCCATCCACTAGGCTAGTCGAAACACTCTGAGTCGAATTGTTCAAGCAGTCGTCAGGTCTACAACTACTTGGTCTTCACACTCTATCTACTCGTCTCCGGGAGGATCCTCTCCACATGCTATTGGTTGATACTCCATGTGTCAAGAAATATCAGGTGGATGTATCTCAAAGGACATCCATGTCAAAGGGGTCTCAACACAATAGACGACGCGTCAATCGGATGTCTGGTCTGTCAGTTATCAGCTTTTTCAATCTAGGGGACCGGTTGGATTTCGGGTGAAATCCATCATGGCCATATTCTAAACTCATATGAACCCTATGTGTAGTATTCCAAAAGGACCATCTCATCAAGATGAATCAATGTTAGTCGACGACACATCAATGGGGCATTCGGTCCTTATGTTAAAAGAATTTCTGCTCCCAGGGCCTAGTTGGTTTTGAGTTCGAACCAACCCAGCCATACCCAAACTTCGCCAATAACATGAGTGTACTATACCGAAACGACCATATCAATCATAGGAATCCTACACAACTGATGGTGCGTCGATCAGAGGTAAAATTCTCATGTCAATGGTCATTTAACCGAAAATGGTCTGAATATGGGGGGTATGGGCCCGGTCCGACCCGGCCCAACCCACCCTGGGTTGGCCCGAACTGAGTCGACCCGACCCGGGTCTGGGTCTCGCCATGTAAGGCACAACCCATCTCGGCTGGCGCGGCCCGACCCACTGATGGCATGGCCCGGCCTAGCAGGCCGAGCAGGGGGTAGGGCATGGCCCCCCGGTTTCCCGAATCGGCAGCACTAGGCTGGCGCCACCCTGTCTCCTCGGATCCCGCGTGGCGCGGTATCCTCACCACGCCACTGCGGTTGATGCCATGACAGTCTCCTGGCGGCGACATTCTTGGGCGCCGCCGCCTTCGGGCGTCGGCGCCACTGCACTGACTACCCGCGCCGAAATGACCTTCCGCGGGCCACCTAAGTCATTCTGGTGGTCTCTTTTAGCTCTCGTTTGTGACTACGAACTTCTCAGGTCCCACTCTACACTGCGATAGCCTCAAAACAACATTTCACTTCAGTGCATATGTCGCTAAACATTCCGTGCATCACGAACAAGTTCGCGGTGGGTCCGAACATGTTAGTTAGCCCATACCCACCGCGTTAGTGGTTCAAATAATCACCCAACAAATAAACACCCCTGTTAGAGGGTATAAATCACATAAATGAAAATATAAAAAATTCCCCAATCTCAAAAAGATGTCAAACATTGTCAAACCATGAAAGACGAACATCGCGGTGTTTGGGAATCGCAGAAGAATTGTGTCGATTCTATTGATGTCGTAGGAAGAGTCATCATCATTGGCGACATTATCCGCGGCAGTGTCTCCTCCCTTGATGCAGAGGAAGAAGAATATTGAAGAAGAAGATTCACGTCCTTCGGGTCGTGGAGCATTATTCATGTCGTAGAGTGTTCTTCTCCGAGAGAGGATGATTTTCTTCATGGAATAACAAAGCTCCTCTAATTCTACAAAGGTTCTCCCCACAAAATATTTGCCAACCTAAAATTATTAGATAAGATTTCACAATTAAAAATACTTTCCATGTAATTCTAATTAATTCAAATGGAATCAAGTATTAATTAAATGTGGTATTTGATTAATCCTTGTTGTTGGCATTATAAAATGAGAAGGTGATGATTTGACATAAGAGAGGGGAGTTGTCAAAATTTAATGATGGGGCATTAAAGGAATAATAAGGGGGTTTCATGGGGTTTTAAGGGGTTTGATGGAGGAGTTGAAGGGTTAGGGGTTCGTACGGGCCCCACCATCATTAGTCATATTCTCCCATGGAATGTTAGTTGGGGTGTGGGCCCCACCTCCAACTTCCCTTTGGAGTAATTAACTTCTACTTAAAAATAATTTGTTAACACATCAATTTATTTAAGTCATAATGAATCCCCAAATTTTAACTAACACATATGACCGAACGCAACTGCGGTAAAGGTCCCCCTAAGAGAATACTGGTGATGCGATTTAATCAGTGTCCTTAGTTTTCAATTCCGAGCACCGGTACAAAAGATAAAAAAACTCACACGTACGTTTACTGAATGTACCCGAACAAAACTTCAGAAATTTATTCTGGGCACATCGGGCCTCGGAATTATGTTCCATTAGAAACTGCAGACTCGTAAAATTTTAAAGTACTTAAGAAAAAATTCCTTGAAATTTATGGGTCATTACAACATCTATTTAAAAATTTCATTAATAGGTTTATACGTGAAAGAGTTTTTTGAATGGAATAAATAGAGAAGAATATATTCATATACTAATGATGAAATAAGGTATCTGTTTCATTAAAAACAATATTGATAATTTTAACCACCAAAGGGATAAAAATATAAATAATACTTAAAAATTACTATAATATATAAATTAGAATAAAATATATGTGTTTTAATATATAATATCTAGAATGTTTTTCTCAATGGAAATTTAACATTGATAGAGCTAAAGGGAAATGAGACTGTAATGATTTACCTTACTTTATACCATGTATTTCATCCTATGTATTAAAATATCCTATATAATAAAATTATAATTTTTATATATATAATAATGAACACTATATATTGTTAAATAAAATGTTTAATTCCACTATTATTTCAAATTATGTTATCATTGACCATTTAATCCTTAAAATGGACATTTGGTTTAAAACTGGTATATTTGTTAAGAATAGTTCATTTCAATTGATCAAAAACATGAACCATGATCATAGTTTCATCATATACACAATTTTAATAATTTAAAATATTTTATTTTATTCATCTTATATAATTTTCTAATTATTCAAATAATACCTTTTTGAAAAATGAATCACATCACTTTGTGGAGGTGGATATCTGAACATACACATGAGTGACATCAACATTTATAAATAGATGTCTATATAAGAAGGTATATATGATAATATAACTAAAAAACATCAATATGATGCAGATATCATATATAAAATTGGAAATATCATTGTGACACACCTTATGAGTCGTTAATGAAAATTAAATGCATGGTCTTCCTACGGTGGGGGGGCGGGGTAGTTTGCACAAATAACCAAAAGTTTTATCATATACTAAATAAGGAAAATATAATTTAATAATATGTTATATATTATTTTTATCGTAACCAAATTTTTTGAGTGTTTTAATGATGTTAAAATAATAAAAAAAACTTCTTAATGAGCTATACATATTCTTATGAAAAACTCAATAGGTTTTTACCGCAATCCTTATTAGCATTTTCAAATGAGAAAACCAAAACCTTTAGGTGATGGGGATTTTTTTAGGAATATATTTTGGAAGGTATTTTTTGAAATGGTAACATTTTTACGTGTGGTGACACGTGGTTAGGTGGTATACACTTATTATTGAAAAAGGGTGAACACTATGAATTTTTAAAAATACTAACTTATATTGATGAATAAATCAGGAAAAATCGATCCAAAATGAATCATATTCTATTATAATATTATTTATCACCAAAATAAGACCATGAAAATTCTTCAAAAATTATTTTGATATTATTTTAACCATTATAAAATTAGATTTAACACTTTTAACCTATTTTTCCATTATCCGGGTATCTGAGTTTTTATATTAATGACACCATAAATAAAAAAAATCATTGTTCAAAATAGTAAACAATATTAATTATTTTTTCTCTAAATATGGGTTCCATTTCACATTATTAAATTTTAATATGTGGAAAAAAATTTAAAATAATGGTATAGAAAAAATCAAAACCATGATTATGAAAATTAATTTTTTTGTTTTAAAACTATGTTTACCTAATATCTGTGTTATAAAAAAAACTAACAGATTAATATTAAATTAAGTTTTAAAATATATTATCCAAATATTAAATAAAATACAATCATTAATACAAATTATATTATTTTGTTCATATAAAAACAAATTTTCTGTATAGAAATTATTTTTAAAACATCACATTTACCTTCGAAGGAATTCAGTATAATCTCATACCAATGTAAAATAATGGAATTATTTTATCTATATGTTTACAAGTATGTTTAATTTTTTTATTCCTATTAATAACTATAATTAAATTGAATATTTGATAATTATGAAATAATATAAAAAAAGTTTGGTAGAATGTTTTCATTGGTTTAAACAAAATGTCGTGTGTAATGAAAGAAATCAAAATAATTAAATTTCATTATGGTGTAACTTATCAAAAACTATTTTAGTGTTAAAATATATTCCAATTAAAATAATATCTCTATAAATAATATTTAACTATGAAAAAAATATAAGGATACATATTCCTCATCATTCCCTTAGGTACCCATGTCACTTTCTAAAATTTATGGTTTCGACAAAAAAACATTGACAAAAAATGTTGTCTTGTTTCAAAATACATCCTATATTCAATTTGAAATATCAAAAAACTATTATTAATTAGAAAAATCATTATATATTGTTATGAACTCTATAATTAATATATATGAAGGATTAGGTAATTACATCCAAATGAGAGATACAATGAACCCACTAGGAGATTAACAATGATTTCCTAGGAGACCAATATGATAAAAAATAATATTAATATGAAGAAGAAATATAAATGGAACAATATATATAGGGAATATATTTTCCTACATTATAAATATGATAAAAATTATACAATGATATATCTGAATGATTACTTTATCAATTATTATGAACTCATGATATCACTAAAGATTGTATGCATAATTTGTTGTGGAATCTGAGATCCATTGTTTTATATTTGAATTGATATAACATTCAGCATGATAACCGTAGGTATATTAGATATTAATATATTTCATTATCCATCTTTATTCAAATTCATTAAGGATTTAAAAGACCTTCTATATAGGATTTTATAAAATTTCATCAAAATTATTGATTGAATGCTAATGTTTTATCAAACATACACCAAATGATGGTGTAAATCCCAATCACCTTTAAAATGTATATATAAATACTCCAACATGTATTATACTATTTTTATACTATTATTATTCTGACCAAATGTATATGGATGATATGGAGTAATGAAACTGAACCCTATATATCTATAGCCTAGAAAAATTATCTAGAATACTAAGGTAAAGTTTCAATCCATATGAGATACAATTAAGAGTGGTACTTTATACTCTATCACGTGTTCATTAATGTATATCTTATTTAGTTGATTAAGATATAAATATATTATAATATATATGTAATTTGATAACTTTATAAGGATACTGACTGGAACCTAAATATAATTATTCCCTTTAGATATATTTTAGAGTTCAAGTAAAAAATTCATAGGAATGAATTCCAATTTATATTTAGGAATGAGAGAAGGTTAAAATTTAGTGTTAGATATTTCTCCCTCATCTTATCATGCTAATATTCTAGGAATTAGGATATATACTCAACAATATACATTTTTTTATACATTTTCATTTCTTTCAAATATTCCACTTTAATATTTATAGGGATGGATTTTTGGACATTCATCTATGAAAGAAAATAATTTTCCACTTTCCTTAGGGTTTCATGTTTTATCTTTTTTAAATAAGTATGTATTGGATCGCCCTAAATCATTATAATTTAAAAACTACCTTGATCCTTCCCAATCACACCATCAACCTCATTGTTCTCCATTTAGGGGTCGAAATGTAATTCCCATTCATAATATTTAAACAACTATATCCTTACCCATTGGTTCATATTTATCTATTTCAATGTGAATATATAATTCATGAATTTATTTTTATTATATATTACAGATGTATATTTATTGATATATTTACTATCAATTAAATTTAATCTCAATGATATATTTTGAAACATGTATCATTGAGTCTATATAAACTATAATATATTATACCACTATATCCAATATTTTAAATTGGTTGTATAAATAGGTATAAAAAAATTATAATAATATGTATAATAGTCATATATAAATCAAATATATTGAAAAATATGTACTCCAATTTCTGTAATGTCTTTATAATTATCAAAAACCATCTTCGTCTTTAAAAATTGTTTTTTCTTTTTTTTTTTGAGAAAATAATATATTAAATGTTTAAAATTTTAAAAAATAAAAATGAACACATAAATTTAAATTTAAAATATACATTAATAAATTAACCTAGAGTGAATTTATGATACTTTTATGACCATGTTATTTTTTTCCATAAAAATTGAAAAGTTCAGCTTTTTTGTAGAAAATTGCTTTTTTTAGTGAATTTAACATTTTCATTCATTTTAAGAGTACTATTAGTTCATTAATTTTATTACTATTACTATTCTGGTCATTTTAATTATTTTTGGTGGATTTTGGTAAGAAAAAATTGTATACATAACAAAATATATTATTCATGAAAACGGTTCTTCTTCACGTTTTGTGGTCTTAATTTATAACTAATCACTATAAAATGTAGAGATTTAGTTATAATAAAAAAATTCCATATTTGTAATCAAAATAAAGAAAAAATTTATATTGTTTGAAAATTTATTTTTGGTTTTAATTAATAGAAAAAATCATAAAAAACATATATGTGATTATGTTTATATAGGTTTAGTGGGGGTTAAATGAATATATAATGGTATATCTTCCTATTGGAATTTTATTTATCGATTTTTCTAGCCAAATATTTTCCTTATACTATGATGTTTTCAAGTAACTATGTATTTAGAATAATTTTATTTAGAAATTCTATATGTTATTTTACACTTTTAATAAAATCAATGTGTATCATCTCCCCAACTTATAAAAGGGAACACCTTCTTCCCCTAATTTTCACCACTTTTATCGTATTATATAGACCATACATTAAGAAATTATCAACTCAAATAATATATGCATGATTTTTTATACAGTTATTCATAATATAAAATTCCAATGGTCTATATGAAATGATCTAAAGGAGGTTCACTGGAAGATAACTAGTCATCACACACTACCTCTTTTAATTTCAATATTCTTATACCTACTCCAAATATGTGGTATTTAATATAAATTAATAATATTGGTTTCTCTAATATATTTTAATAATATTTGGAATATGGAACTACCAATACCCACAATATATTATGTCAAATATTATATGATATAGTCGCTCGTTCGTTATTCGGAACTACAACTCGTACATAGTGAAATAATTCATTTTACATCAAAATTTTTAATGGATGGTTATTATGATGGGTTTACATAAAATAAATGTAATTTATGAATCAATTTCGTTTATATAATATATTATTTTATATATATTCTGACATTCAAATTTGATGGAAAATAATAACATAACTCGTGCATATGAGTGGACTACCACCTCCATCAAGCAATGTGATTCAATATTTATTCCATATATACATGGATAGAAATAAGTATATATATAGTAATATATTTCAAATATATTATGTAATAATTTTTCTCTAAAAATTATTTATTTTGTTCAATTATTCCCTTCCATCCATCAAATTTAGAAAATAATGATCATGCGTACATACAGCCTACCCTCTCGATAGATGGTGTTATTCATTTTGTCTATGTATTCCATTTATGGATGAATATCTCTATATATATTTATAATGAATATATTTGATATTTATATATTTAATAAATATATGTATATGATATAACAATGATTAATGTACAAGGTCCGAAACTACTCATCTGAATTTCTAATGAAAATATAAAAAGTAAACATGCAGAAATGAAAATTTTGATATAAAATTATTAATAAATTGGTGTTAAAATATAAAATTAATTGATATATAATATAACATGAATGAAATTTCCTATGATATCTATTTATATTAAAATTATATTTATTTTTACATGTGTGTAATGGGATTATACTGTCATTATAAGTTGATGTATGGGATTTATGTTTTTATATCAACCAACTTAAGATAAATTATATTTTCATTGAAATGATTTAGGAAAAAATTCAGAACTGAGATGGATGTGGGTATGGGAACCAATATCTATGTTATAGTCCTTTATGGGTTAGACCATCATTTTTTATTCACCTTATGGAGTGTAAAACCCAAAATTTTATAACTACTTTTAATAAAAGAACAAGTATTTTCAATGGAAATTTTATTTTGTTTTATATATAAGTAATATAAAAATATTAATAATATTTCAAAGGGACATTACACATCATGAAAAGTTATTGACTATGATATTTTAACATATTATATAATGATAAATAGTATATAATAATGGTCACTGTAATATAATCTCCAAGTGCTCCAATTTTCCAATGATGTTCACTATATCTAAAAAAACATTCAAAAGAAAGAGAGGTTTCAGTATTATGGTAGTCATTTTCCAGGGTTATATAAAAACATTGAAATTGATATAGAAAATAATTATGTCTGAGAATGGTGGAGTATATGTTGGGTGTAATGAATAAGATGGTCTTTATGATTATAAAAATTAATGAAAAGACCTTAAAATTTCAATTATATTAATGGTATTATAATATTACAATATGGAATAGTAAAATACATGTTCAAAAAGAGATTAATAAGTATTATGTATAGTAATTTTATTTTTAAAAAAATATCATATGTCTAAATAAAATTTAGGAATTAATATGTATAATATTTAATAAATTACATTTATTTAAAATAACTACATAATTTATATCCCATTAAAAATATTATATGAAAGCAATTATATAATTTTTTATTTAAAATATTTTATTCGAAACAAATTTTTTATTTATAAAAATAAAATATTATATTTGAAATTATAATTTTGACATTAGGACATGGTGAATTATTGATAAATTCCAAAAATAACTCACTTTTTCATTTAACATTCAAATTAAAGTATTATTTTTTAAGTATATTTATAAAATTCATAATATTTCATAATTATAATATCATTTAAAATATATTATTTCACAACATTAACATTTTTATTTAATTATTTTGGTTTATAATAAATTAAAATATCTTGTAAAAATCTATAAACAAATCCCTACTTATAATACTATTTTTTCTCTTTTAATAATAAATTTTAATGAATAAACGATTATTTTTATAGAGAACTGAAAAATTAAATATTAATTTGTTTCTAAATTAGTAATATGAAAAAAATAATGATCTTAATGTAGTAAATAAATAAAAAAACCATATGGGTCAGACATGTAAAATATTTTTTAAATAAACAACAATTACATAGCATATATTTGAATAATAATAAATATCTCCGTACATTTTTTCTATAAATATCCACCTATACACGTCTATTTAATTCACTCATAAGGTCATTAGTGCACCCCTCCATCTCTTATTATAACATTAAGTTATTTTTAGAACTCCCAAAACTCTCAATGAATCACCACTATAACATCCAATGAATAAAATAAATTGATATTTAATATTTTTTAGGAATATTCGAAACATATCCCAAAATATAATTCTCAATATCTATAAATATTTAGTGTTAAGGGAAACTATATAAATTAAAATCTAAGTTATGTATAATATTCATCCTCTTATATATACTTATTTAAATTAGGATCCATTTTAAACTCATTATTCATAGTACCCATCATCTTAACATGGTGAAAAATTAAAAGACATAAAGGGGTGAGTTTAGATTCTTAGTATGCTAAAATGTGGGGGACATTAATCAACGATAATATATAAGTATAAAATGAAAACAAAGGTAATAAAACATGGGAATGTCATTATAAAATCATACCCATTAATTTGTAGATCATAATCATGAGTCGTGGAATAAAATTTCAAAATGTCACAATATTGGGGAATCATTTAAAAATAAATAATGAGAAACAAGTTTAAATATTAAGTATGTCAACATTTAACAAGTGTATGGAACAATCATTGTCATATATTTCATAACATATTTCAAGGATTACTACTAGTACCAGAATATCATAGTGGATTTAAAACCACCACTAATTTCACATATCAATGTTGTTTTGGAATCCATATTAGTCTCTCATTGCGAATCAAGAACCGAAAAAATATTCCCATAAGTATCTCATAATATATAAAGATTTACTCAATTTATTTTGGGGAAATATTATCCTCAATGAACCAATCATGTAATGAGAAAAAAATATGTGTGCAGAAAGTTCATAAATAATTGATCGTGTCATTATGTCAAACCCAATCGAAATGAAATAAATTTCATTATATTATATATTTTTTCATATCATAATAAGTGGAAATGAAATGATCTTCATAAAAGATTCATCATAACATAATTAACCGGTCGGATGAAAATAGTTTTCATAGAATACTCCATAAAACAACATCATTATAATATATATATATATATATATATATATAAAGATGATAGTATCATAAGGTAATATCTTCAATGAAGAATAAAAATCAATTAAGTATCTTTATATTGATGGTGATTATTATTAAAAGAAAATTTAACTATTTAATTAAAAACTTGAGAAAAATATCCTTATCGTTTTAATTCATTTTATATAAGAGTTTACATAATTGTTTACATATTATTTATGTAGAAAATTACTTTAGAAATATATAATGGAATATTCAAGGTTAAAAAATTTCATGACATTTGAAAATGTCATTCATACTGTATATGTTATTTCAAAACATTTATATCAATCATTTAAAATATACCGCAATAGGTTTTTTTAAAATAATTCCACAAAATGTTTTATTTATATAGTTTTATATAAATTAAATATTAATTAAAGTGATATTTTTTTTAAAAATAATTAATAGCTAAAGACACAAAATAATTTTTTAAGGGTATTAATATAGATGAATATATTCAAATACTAGAGAAAGTAATATTTGTCTTTCATTAAAATAATTATCAATAATTTTTATAACCAAAAAGAAATAATATGAAGAATACTTTAAAAGTAATATAATAAATGAATAATAAAAAAATATATGGTTTTTAAAAGATTATATCTATAAACCTTTTCTCAATGGGAATTTTCTATTAATAGTCCTGAAGAGAAATGAGACTATAATGATTACCCTTACATTATGTCTAGTATTTCATCATAAGTATTCAAATATACATTATAATAAATTTATTATTTTTATACATTTAATTTTGAAAAATATTTATAGAAACATAATATGTATTAATAATATATAAATTCTAATTATGCTATCATAAACTATGTCATATTGAAAATGATAATGTTGTTTAAAATTGATTAGTGTTCCATGCATGATTTAGTTTGATAAATCCAATACTTGAACAATTTCAATGGTTTCATCATGTCCATAATTTTAATCATTATATAGCTATTATTTTTATTCCTCTTATATAATTTTGTAATTTTTCAAAAAAATCATTTCTAAAAAATTAATTAATTCACGTCGCGGAGGAATAAGTCCACACACACACATGTGTGACATCATCATTTACTAATAGTTGTTAATAGAAAAATGGTATATATGATCATACAGTTAAACAGCAGTAATATACTGTAAATATCATATACAAAAATTTGATTTATCAATATGACCAACCACAATAGTCAGTGAGGAAAATTAAATACATGATATACACATGGGGGGGGGGTAGTATACACATACACCAAAAACGTTTTTTTCATTTAAAAAAATTGGATGACACAATCATTTTAAAATAAAAATAAATTCATATGATAAAATTTTATATTCTGATTTTCTCATGTTATAATCATTTTATAGAGGGTTAATGAATGTGAAATAATGAAAAAGATAAAAAAACATCTCAATTAACTATATATAATTTTCGGACAACCTCCATACATTTTTACCATAATATAAAATAGGATTTTATTCTGAAAAAAAACCTATATGTAATGGGTAAATATTTTTAAAATATATTTTTGAAGGTATTTTCTATAGTGATAGTATTTTTACATGTATAGATATGTGGTTAGGTGATTTTCACTTATTATTGAAATAGTGGTTATATGTGGTATCTTTAAAAATATCAAATTATATTGATGTATTTATTATAAAAAACTGATCGAAAATGACTCAAATTCTTCGATGTGATGTTATATCTTCAATTTGAGACCAAAATTTTCATTATAAATTCCATTCATGTCATTTTACAATTATCATATTAGTTTTAACAATTTTAGCAATTTTTAACTTTATTAGGGTAAATGGTCTTTTTAAAAATGATATTATAAATAAAAAAACATTAATATAAATATAAAATTATTATTATTATTTTAATAATATATATGAGTCCATTTGACAAGACAGAAATACAAAATTTATTATATATTCTTTTGAAAATAATTATATTAATATAATCAAGACAATTATTATATAAATTTATATGAGGCATAAAACATGGTTTACCATTAATCCATGAAATGTAAAAAATAATATATGAATATTAAATATTGTATAAAAATATATTTATCTAAATATTAAATAAAATGTAATCATGATTATATATTTAAATTTTATTCTTATAAATATAAAATTTATCTATAAAAATAGTTTTTAAAACATCAGATTTACTTTCAAATGATTTTTCATAATCACTTACTAATTTAAAACTAATTTATTTTATATATATATTTTGAAAAAAAAATTAATTTAGATAATCTTAATAATTCATTCCCTTCAATTTAATTGGTTATAATGGCCACATTACATAAGAAAATTTTACAAGAATGTTGTAGTTCATTAAAATGCAGTGTAATGTGTAATGAATGAAATAAAAATAATTTAATTTAATATAGTGAAATATGTCATAAAATATATTTTTTTGAATTATATCCCCATTATAATAATTTCAACAATAATAGTACTTAACTTTGATAAATAAATAAAGATATATTTTCCTCATGTTATCCTTGGGTACCCATGTTACATTGCAAAATTTATGGTTTCACCAAAAAAACATTTATCAATAATGTGGTCTTGTTTCACAGAACAACATGTCTTCAATTGAAAATGTCAACCAATTGTTCCTCATTATATATATCATTATATTGTATTATAATCTCGACGATCTATATATCATATGGATCGTGTAAGTACATAATAATAAGAGATACATCAAACAAATTACAAACATGAGAAATATTTTATAGGAGGACCATGTCAAAAGAAATAATAGTGATATGTAAATGAAATTTAAAGGGAATAATAACTATATTGAATAGATTTTCCTTCATTAAAAATCTCATAACCATTATACAATTATATATCTGATTGATTAATTTATCAATTACTGTGATTTCATGATGTCACTTATGATTGTTAGCGCAATTATTTGTGGACTCTATGCCACATAGATGTATTTTTTTAATGGCTCTAACATTCACTACCATATCTATAGGTACATTATATATTAATATAATTAATTATACATCTTCATTCAAACATATTGGGGATCTATACATCCATCTATATATGGTTTTATAAAGAGGCATCATAATTTTTGATTGAATACTATTATTGTGTGAATATTTGACCAAATGATTTGTTAATACAAATTACCTTTTAGATATATAAACAATTATCCCAGCATGTATTATACTATTTCAATAGTTTTATTATGTTGACAAAATTTATATGGATTATATGGAGTAATGATATTGAATACTGTATCGAGAGCCTACGAAAAACATATCAAGAATATATAGGTAATGATTTGACCCATATGAGACAAAATTGAGTGTGGTACACAATTCTATCAACCATGTCCCTTAATTTATACAAGATTTAGTTGATTAAGAGAGAAATATACCTTAATATAAATGAAATTTGATAACATCATAAGGATACTAATAAGAAAATAAATAGAATTATTTTTTTAGATATATTGGGTAGTGAAACATCAGAATTCATCGAAATGAATTACAATTTAAATTTAGGTATGGGTAATGATAGTAAAATCTTGTTAGATATTTGCCTCTTGTTTTACCATAGATATCAAAGGAAGAATGATACATAATATTCACTATTTATTCTTGATGTTTTCCCACATGAAATATTCTGTTATACCTATAAACATCTTTGTAGCATTTCGATTAATTGGAAATGATAATTAATGAAAATCATTTGATAGAACCTTCAACAATTATATAATTGGTATGAAACATACCCTATTATTAATAATTATTATTCCATCCCTTTTATTATTTAAATTAAGGGTTTTTCATCCTCTTGTCCAGTTATATATATTTCTTCTATACCACTTTAATATTCATAGTGATAGATTATTGGAAATTCAACTATGAAATAGGGGACATGTCTCATTTGTATATTTTTTCATGTTCAATAATTTGTAAATCCATATGTTTTGGATATCTCTAAATCCTAATCATGTAAAAAATAGCATGATCCTATACACTCAGACCATCAACTACATTTTTCTCCTTACAAGGGTGGAAATGTAACTCCCATTCACAAAATTTAATCAACTATATCCTTCCCCATTGGAACATAATGAACTGCATCAATGTGAATATATAGATCATTAGATGTTTTTAGATTATATGACACACCAATATAGAAGATTATGTTTTATATCTAATATATTCAATTTCAGTGATATAATTTGATACATGAAACATTGATTCTATTTAAACTATAATATATTATTCCATTATAACCATGATTTTAAATTCTTTTCGTAAATAGGAATAATCAAATTGGAAAAATTGTATAATCATTTTAGATAAATAATTTTTTTTTAAAAATATGTAATCAAATTTTTATGAATGTATTTATAATTATTATTAACATTCTTTTCCTCAAAAATGGTTTTATTTATTTTTGGGAGAAAATAAAATCATATATATATTATTTCTTTAAAAAAATAAAAATGAATTCAAAATTTGAAATAATAATTTAAAAATTACCATATAGTGATATTTTTTTAATATTTCTAAATAGATTATTTTTTTTCAATAAATAATGAAATGTAATGTTTTTTATTGAAAATTATGTTTCAATTAATGTATTTTAAAATTTTCTTTTGTTAAAAGTGTGCTACTAGTTAAAATATAGTATTAATATTACTATTACAATCATTTTAATTATTTTTAGTTTGTTTTGGATGGAATACATTGTATACTTATATAATATTATATTTATAAATATTGTTCTTCTTCGTGTTTTATGTGTTTATTTTAAATTAAATTACTACAACATTTAGGGGTTTAATTTTGATAAAAAAGGATTCAATTTTGTAATAAAAATATATATTTATTATATGATGTCGTGAAATTCATTTTTTTTATAATTAATGAAACAAATATTAAAAAAATATGTGATTATAGTTAAACAGGTTTTGTGGGGGTTAAACCAACATATGCCTGAATATCATCAAATAAAAAAAATCCAGTTTCTGGAAAAATATTTTCAATATAATATTATGTGTTCAAAAAACTAGATATTTAGAATCATTTTTATTAAATGTAATATATTATATTTTAATAATTTAATAAATTCTTTGTGTTTCATCTGCCCACGTTAAAAACAGAACACCAACTTTCCCTTTTTTCACTACATTGAGCCTACTAGATCTACCATTCCCTATAAAATTTCAATATCAATATACATATGAATTCATTTTCCTCTTGTTCTAAATACTAATAAATTCCAATTGTGCCAATATAAGTCTCTAAAGATGGCTTACCAAAAGATAAGTAGACATCATACATGTCCTTTTTTATATTTTATTCTTCTTATAAATCCATTGAATATATGGTATTTATCATAAATTAATAATATCGTAACCTATGATTTATTTTAATATTATTACTAACATTGAACAACCAATAACCACCATCTATTATTGTTGGAAAAAAATCCCTCAAGGCAGAATTGAGGTATTTTTGAGGTGATTTTGTTTGTTGACAAAGTGATCATCTGTGTTGTGATTGTTGACAATGCAAACCATGAAATGAAAATTTTTGGACTAAGGGGATTTCATGGTGGAATGTCGAGTTCAAGAGTTGTGGTCAACGATCCATGTTTGATTCAATTATCGTTATAATGGAATGGACGATCTGGAGGTGGTCCAAAATGAACAGATACAACGTGGCACCGTTTTCCAGTGTTTGCCAAATTATTGGGCCTGAAAATCGACAAATGAAGAAAAGTGTTTTTGGAAAAGGTACTTGCGCGTCTAGGACTTGGAGTATAGGAAACATGCATGCCATATTTTTTTCAAGATCATAAGATAAAAATATGGCAAAGGATACAGGTTCACACATGTTTGGGAGTCGGTCGCGCAAGTGTCTATGAGGATAGAAGACGTGCGCGCTTAGACTTGGCCACGCAGGTGACTTGCGCGCCATCGCACAGGGGTGAACAAATGCCTATAAATACTGGACCAACCCTCTTCATTCTTCACCATAGTTAAACACTTGGATAAATTAGAGCTCCCATCGTGAAGGTGTTGTGGTCGCGCAGGTGGTGTGTGATCGCGCAGGTAGAGTTGCACGCTACTGTGAGGAGTTGCGCGCTTGTGTGAGAAGTTGCGCGTTGGTTGGATGTTGGACACCAATATTGGTTTGGGCATAAAAGGAACAAATTCGCGCATGTTTGGAGTTGGGGAAGATTGTGTAGCGCAAGTTTCTGAGATGGACTTGCGTGCCAGTTGTGACTTGTGCACCGATAGTTGTACGCCGAGATTGACTTGCGCGCCAAGTAAGGTTTATTTCAAGCAGTTATTTTCGGGCTGCGTGGAAGCGGGAAGTTTGCCCCATACCTTCGGTGCAAAGATAGATTCATCTATAGGTGAAAATTGGGCTTCAACAGAGCATCTACTAATAGAGGAAGATGCATTCCTTCATGAAAATGAAGAGACCTACAGATCTATAAACTGTGAGTGGATCCTTTCTGACGTAGTGAGCAAATAATGAGGAAGAAGGTGATCCTCTCCACCGGCAGTGAGCCAGAGAGAGAGAAACAGGGAGTGACCCTTGGGAAAGCAGTGAGGTGACCCTAAACCATGTAAAGGCAGTGAGCCTGGGACAGAGTGACTATGCTCGAACCTTGTGATCCACATCTAGTGAGGAATAGTGGAATTTGGTACGATTGGCAACATGTCGCCATATTCTCCTTGGACGTAGCCCTTAGCGGTGAACCAAGTAAAAATTGTTGTGTCTTGTTTATGGTTTACCCTTTGTGTATATTGTGCAACATGAAAGTGAGAGAAGATTGTTTTTCTTAACAGCGAAACAAGATCAGAACGAGCTTTAATTTTGAATTAGTCAAACCCTGATTCACCCACCCTCTCAGGGTACTCAACCTAGTGGGCCTAAAAATTATGTAAAATATTATGTGAGAAAATTGGTCATGCTTAATAGTGGACTATAGCCTACAAATAGTGATACAATTTTTTTCCATCACATTTTTCAATGGATGGTTATTATGATTTTGTAATATCAATATATTATATTAATAAAATAATTTTTATTCTATTAATATAATATCATATATACCTTATTACATTCTAATTTGTTGGAAGATGATAGCATTGCTCATGTGTATGAGTGGACTACCACCTCCATGAAATATTGTGATTCATTATTCATTTCATATTTACAAGGATATAATTAAGGGTAGTTTTAGTAAATTTGTTTGAAGTAAATTATATAAAAATTATTCATCAAAGGAAAATTATTATTCCACATTCTTCCCTTTACTGATTTAAAAATAGAATATAATGATGTGGAATACGTACAACCTACCCTCTCCATAGATGGTGTAATTAATATTTCTATGTCTAAATTTTATGGAAGAATATATATACATAATGAATATATATTAAATTTATATATTTTACAAAATTCTATATATAATCATAATATTATCAATTTACAAGCACCGAAACTACTGATCACAAATTCTCATTTAAACAGAAATAGTTATCATCTAGAAATGAAAATTTATACATGAAATAATTAATAAATTAGTTTTTAAATATAATATTGTTCTATATATAATATAAAATTAATTAAATAGCATATGATTTAGAATTATATTAAATTTAAATCTATTATAAATGTGGTTAATGGAATTCTAATGTAATTACAACTTAATGGAATGGATTTGTGTTACTATCTCATTATTTATCACCATTATTTATTATTCTATTTCTTAGGATAATATTTCAATACATAACTCTCAATAATATCACAAATATTATATTAATATAATTAAATTTTTATTTTACATTTTTTTCATTTCATTTTCCACTCACTTTGAACTCTATATACCGAAGGAATATTTTAATGGAATAAACTATATTTTAGTATTCAGTTGGAAATCATTTCCCCCTGTACATTGTTTCTAAATATGTTTTCAAAAATATTTTTACTATTGACCAATTTGTTAATGTATATTTTTCAGATAATAAAAATTTTCAAAACCCATAATAAATGTTATTCTTCTTTCATTTTATTATTTTGATTATATTGAATTTTTATCAAAAATGTGAGAGGGATATTTTTTTTATACATTGTACGACCACAATTTCTAACTATCATTTCTGATATAATCATTAAAGCTAATTTTCATGTATTGCATCTTCTTATCAAGGAAAAACAATTTCTATCATATTTGGGAAATTATAGGATATAATGTCAACGATTTTATGGTAAATAGTTTATTTTATTGAAGAAATGTTAAATGTTATTCTGTAAATTCTTTTCCACTGTGATGACATTCATAAAATTTACATATTCATAAATTGGGATAAAATTAAACAATAATATTTTAGTTTATTATTTGGATGGATTTATGATGATGATGATGATGATTTATGGAAGATTATATTGGACTAGTTTGTGGTACATAGGATTTTTTTTCAATTAAACTCATTTCTTTTCAACTACTAATCCAATAATAAAATTGTGAAATATTTTTATACCCTATTTCCATTTCATGGGGTTTGATATGATGAAAAATTTTGTGATCCCACTGAATACATATATATTATTTTCATTATGTGGTTGAATGTCCATGAATTATATATTAACCAAATAAATTTAATAATGATTGGTATAATAGTATATAATAAAGACTAGAATATGTAGATAACCTACTTTAGTAATGTACTCTATCTACTCGATTCTATTGGGAGTGTACCATGACTAATAATATAATATTTGGTTAGTATCCCAATACATTATGATAGTCATATAAGTGATACATTACTACTAATAAAATTAAATTATATGATTATTTGTATTTCATAAAATGTATGTATAATTCAAATTTTATGCTCTCATGACTCGTGCAATTTTATTTCGTTATTATTCGTATCTTATAACCAGTTATACATTATACTATAACTTAAAAATATGAAACTTTTTATGGAATGATAGTTTCTCAAATTATATATTCATATTATCATATCTTTACAATATCATTATGTTTATTTTTTCATTAATATCTCCCTTTTATAGCCATAACATGCATCTATGGTCACCGATTTTTATTTTTCCTTTACCCATGTTAAAAAGAATGGTATTCAGTATTATATGTCAAAGAAACATTTTATATATGAATAACTATGTAAGATTCATTGTATATTTCTTATGATCATGTCTAATAGGTATCCATGATTTGAACAATACATGAATTATACGATTATGGTGTTTATCATAATTTTTCCAATGAATAATTATTTAATAATATGTAATATTTATGTTTGAAAATTATGGGTCGTTATAGATTGTATTTGATAAATGAATATTTATTTTTTACAAATGGATGATAATAATTCTATGAAAAACAACAGGATTTATCTTATAAAATAATAACATCGTCATGTATTGGTAATGATCATGGATGACCTTTGATAAACATATACCATTATATAATAAAAATAAGGTTTTTTGTTCTGGATATGATATATATTTATTTAAAAAGATTTTATTTTTTTCCTAATATGATTACTGTTTCTTGTAATGGGATTTTTATTTTAGTCAATTTCTAGAACCCAGAGGATCCATTACTATGTTATAAGACATGTGAAATAAAATGAATGTCTTATTGGGAAACCAAAAAATATGGGTGTTATAATGAAAAAATATATTTTCATCTTGACATGTCACACTCAAGATACAATCAAGATGGTAATTCAAAAGTGGAAAAGATGGAAAAACATTATATTATGTTCCCCTTTAATCCACAACCACATTATTTTACTTGTCCATCTGATATATTTATTATTATGTTGTATTCATTTCATGAAAAAGCAATTTTATATATTTATTCATTTGATGGATAATCAGTTAAATTGTGGAATGTTATCAAGAATACACGAAATAAGATTAAACTTACTCCATTGAGTGGGATGTATTAACCTGGAATGGAAAAATGGAAACACAAGTGGTGGTGAATTAATTTATATAAATTTTCATATTGTTTAATCAATAGACATTATCATATGTAGGATTAAATTACAGATTATCAAAATTAGGTAGTGGAAATTTTAAATTTTAAATAAGAAATAAAGAACATAAGTGATTAATATTGGGTCTGGGAACATACGTACCCTTGTCCACTCCACAACCACTCTCCTCCATGTGTATAGTGATTCTCACTATTATATATCTTTCACATTGGGGTCCCAGCTGAGTGAAAGATGTCTTTAATTATTACAAATGTCTATGATATTCTAACAATATATCCCTTTATAAGATGTATTCATGTTGTTAAAGTAGTTTATCATAATGAGTACATGTAGTAATAGATATAAAAAATTAACATATTGATGCATAACGTAATTTCAAGAGGAAAAATACATTAGATAAATATATTACCATAAAAGATTTTTAAATTCAATGAATAACTATAGAGATTCATCATATACAGGAAAAAAATATACATGTATGAACAATAATAAAGTTTTTAGTGGATGATGTATGAGTTTCCTTGTATTTTGGTTTGATCTGCCTTCAAGTCAATAGTGTGTTAATATATACATGTCTATTACTCATATTTAATGAACCACAAAAATTTCCAATTTATATCTCCTCTTTGATTTTGAATATGAGAAAACTGAATAATCACAATGGTCTATTGAATATTTTATTGAAAATGTGACTTGATAGGTTCTTAAGGGCATATTTCTTTATTTTCCAAATATAAACTAAGGTGTTGTGTAAGTGATTTTAGATACCATTTTCAGAGGTATTTTCCATTATTGTAATAATTATGTTTTATCCATATTGATTTATCCTTATTTATAAAACACTATTTATGATACTCTAAGAAGAATAAAATTACTTATTAATATATATTATTCTAATGTTAAAAGTGTAATAATTAATATCCTTATAATATCTTACCTTAAACACCATAATCATTTGATAGAACTCTCCATATAAGATAATTTACATAACATCTTCATTATATAATCCAAAATAATATGATTACTATAATATATAATAAATTCACTATTCAATTGGATTATTCTATAGTGTATGATAAATTATATAACTAATATAATTCCTTAGTGTTGAATGATAATGTATGGACATCCTTTTCATAATATAAAATATATCACATAATTTCCTTTTGGTTGGGATTCTTTAATATAAAATAGTTCAACTTATCTCCCATAATAACTTGTGAAAATCGGATGAGAAAAGATATACCAAATATAAATAAAATATTTCATCTAATTTTGATTAAAATTATACACAAAATACAAATATAAATAATCTATTAGTTATAGAGACATATAAAAATAACTTTAATCAAAATGAAATAAAAATGTTCATGGGAAAGGATTTAAAAATTAATTAACATAATAGAGATTAATTAATTATATAACACTAGTAATAAATGAAAATTAAGAAATATAAAATTCGAATATATTCAAAAACAAGATAAAAATGAAATCATTCCATAGAAATGAATTGATGAAATACATTAAAATCATACAATATATGTAAATAACCATTCAATTGTTTTGATATTCCATTTAATTAAATAACCCACTCTAGAAAGTATGTTAGGTTTGTGACTTTTGTTGACGTTTTGGATGTGAAATAAGAAAATACTGTTCATGGAAATTTTTTAGCGAATATTTAAGAATAAAATCATCAACATCTTCCCCATCATAACTATCCGATGTTAGTAATGATCCTATATGGCTATATTTATCACATCTATTGGTCCTTACAGAAGTTGAAAAAAGGTTGGGGACAATTTTCTTGGCCCCTTTCAAATTAATATGTTTTGAAGGTAGAAAAGATAACTTAGAATAAGGTTCATGTAGTGTTTATGAAACATCATAAAAAATATGTTTTCCATGAATATATTTTATATTGAAAAATATTTCAATTAATCTCTAATAGGATCTCACATGGATATCTCATATGGAAGGTCCGAGAGAGAAGAATCCTTTTACCTTGTATAAATCATCCGCACACATACCATGTGGTGTAACCATATCAATCATTTACTAACATAATTGTGAAGCAAAACTATTATAAACTATCTAAGGTATATATTCCAAAAAAAAAAATCTAAACCCACATTTATGGATCCATTCTAAATAATAAAACGTGAAACAAAAAATTATTTATTTGACAAACTAGATAAGTATCAGAGTATGAAATAGAATGAGAAATAGTTATATCATATCCATTTGAGTGGACTTAATACTCTAAAGGGTTAACAAATTCATCATCATATTCTTATTATTGATAATTTTTTACAAAATTTGTCTACTACAATCCAATGAATATTTAAAACATTCTCCCATTCAAAACCAATATTATCAATTAATGATCCATCAATTTTTTGTAGACGTAAAATCATGAATCATGTATCATTTTTATACATAAATATAATTTTTTTTAATTTCTGGTATAATATCTTTTAACAAGAAATAATTTTATCTTTGATATAGATCATTATTAAAAATTGTGTATTTAATACTAATACTCAATCTCATAATTCTAGTAGCTACATCTCCGTGATGATCTTACATTATTTCATATAACGGTTCCCACATGGAATAAAATCTATGTTTATAGTAATTGTACATATATAAGGATACACACCTTAGATAATTGATTATATAGTAACATGATCCAAATTATTCATTCCTGGTATCATTTAGTAGTAACATTCAATTAATAATCAAATCATGATTGAATCAATAAAATAAACTAATCAATATTATTATTTGAGGTGTATAGTTCTCAAACTGACCTTAATTCATCTGTGAACTCAAAAAATGATTCCTTAATTATTTCACATCATTAATTACCTTGAAATAGATTTATAAATATCTCTCAAACACAACATAAATTTGGGATATAGGTATTTTAGAACTAGTATGGAGTAAGAAGAAAAGATAATTTTTTTCATGAACTTTTGCTCTATGATATTCATCAACTTCTCGATTCTAGTCAATATGGGGAACCCCCTGAACATGATATGAATATAATGATTCTGATATTTCTCTAAATCATGAAATCAATAGAATGGGTTCATCTATATGATATATGTCCTTCCCATTACAAGAACTATCATTCTAAGTGATTAAATATAATCATTATTTTAAGAAATTTATACAAGTCACTAGAAGAGGAGATATTTTCAAGAGAGTTACCACTCCTAATATCATAAAAATAGATTTACCTTGAATAATTTTATTCATAATTTTAATGGAGGAAGAAAATTTCTCCTTTATATTGGATGTATGTAAAATTTGGTGGATGTTCTGTTGTGAGATCATAATTATAAACAACATGACATGATTCTGAATGAACTTCTTGAACAACTTCGAAATCAACATGAGTGTCTTTAGAAATGATTACTCTAACACTTATTCACATTTCCTCAAGAGTCTCATTGTCTATAAAATATCATAAATCATTATTCAATACATGTTTTTATTTGAGATAAGTAAATTGTACTAGAACTAGAGTAGAAACCTCTCTAGCAACAACAATATTAGACATCTCATATGGAATATTAGCATGGTTTATCTCAAAATATTTTGATAAAAAATGAGAATATCCTATTTTGGGATTAAACTTAGTAAAATAGTGTTTTATTCTACAAAAATTCACACAAAATATTTAATCCATGAAATCATGTGGTATTGGTTTTTTCAACCCACGCATAGGTTTTAGGCAGAACTAGTATTGAAATCCTTATAAATGAGTCAAAATTTACTTATTTATTTTGAATGTGTATCATGTTCAAAATATTGTATCATAAAAATTTAATTTATTTCTATTTTAAAAAAATAAAAAATATATTTATGACATTATAAATGATTTTCTAAAACTAACCATTTCAATGAGTAATGGATGACTGAATGAACATTAAAAAAACCATTCTATCCATTTGTAAGTCTTTTAAATTCATAATCATCTAATACAGATTTATCAAAATGGGATTTAGTATTTCAAGTGGGAATATATCATCAATTATCATTAATGTTGTGTTAAAATAAGATTTTTTTTTTGGAGAGAGTAGTGAAATATAATCAACGATTATATATGATATCGATAAATTCATCCGGTTTATTATTACTATAACCAGTTCATCATTATCTCCAAAATGAAACACATGAATTTCATTATAAAAATTTTATCACTAATTACATGCATATTCTATTAATGTCAAATGGAAACTCCAATCCATGAAAATTTAAATCTTTTTCATGAAAAATATGTATACCTTCTAGCTAGATTAAATAAATAGCTCTTAAACTCAAAACATTTATTATAGACCTTGAGCAGTTGTCTCTACTAGAAGAATTACCATATGTTATCATATATTTTTTCAAATTCAAAAGATATTTTCATAAATACCCAAACGTGACGTACATGGAAATTACATTACTTTTGTGGAATACATAAAACACAAAAAAACTGACTTCCAAGGACCATAATATTTTAGTGTCATTGTAAAATTTGAACATAAACTCCTAATCATGTTGAATGATCTTCAACATCTCCCATATTGATCTTCCCCTTTGGTTTTCATACATAAAACATTTCTTTATATCTTGGGGAAAAGAAAACCTAAAAAGGGTGAGCTCAAATGCTCAGTAAGGGTAAAAATTGAGATCATATAAACAGTCCATAAACAATTTAACGTAAAATTATGAACATAATATATCAAACTATTCTGCAATGACATGAATCTTGGTATTACATAAGGCATAGATCATAATGAAACATCAATAATGATAAAATAGCATGGTAATAAAACATGTAATTATGGAAAACCATCAAGCACATGATATGAGTTCCATAGAAGTCAAATCATTTTCGCCAAGACCATCATTTTGGACAAAGTCCATTACTGAATCGGGTTTACTTGTTGTTCCATCCCTGTATTACTGAACCTTCTTTTACATGTCATTCCAGTCATGTCTATCTCATGAGATATAAATCATTACCCAATAAATTGGAGGAAGATATAGTTCCCGCCTATCTCATAATGAAATCATTTGTACTTGTTTCAAAAAATAAACATAAATCATTCATTATAACCAAAATAATAATATGGGTTTCATAAACACCATCACATAATAAATTAAATCTCAGAAAATAAATGGATGTCATTTCATCACAAGACATATGAAACCATGTAAATAATAGAGAAATTACACTTGAAATATAAACATATCAAATAATTTTATCTTATATGGAAAATGGTTTTGATAAAACACTTGAAAAGAATTTTGGAGGAAAATATCCTTTCTTCTTCAAAATCATTTTATATTCACAAAATGAAACACATTTTTAAAAGAAAATGATTTTTTTGAAAATAATCCAGAAATATTTTAGATGAATATTCATGAAAATTAGGCTTTGTGAAACCATTAAAATCAATTCATGTCATATAAGTTAAAAAAACATTCTCTTCATACTTTTGCTGGAAAATTCAAAAAGTACCTTATATGGTAAACAAATTAAAGATTACTTCAATACAAGGTTTTAAAAGTTGAAAAAGGGTAAAAATTACTTTAAACATTCATGGAATAATATTAAACATTTTATGAAATTTTTTTTACAAAACATGGACATGGATGATAAACATTACCCTTGTAAATACTAACGAATAAACAATCTCGGATAAGAATGAGATTTGAGTAATTATCCATTAACTTATGACCAATTTCATTTGTATGTGTCTGATACTCCTGTATAGTGGGTTGAAACATATTATTAACTTGTAACAGAAACATAATAATATTTATTATATAATATATGATTCACTTACGACTTTATATTACCTGTTCATTTGTCAATTTCATGTTAAAGCAGTGTTTTGGGTAAAATCTTTTCATTTATCGTACGGAATTCGATTTGTTGTTGTTGAAATTATTAATTATATCCTAATTAAAATAATTCCATAATTAAAAAAAATATCTATATATATATAATATTAATCATATAAATATAAATTATAGATCGATAAATGGAATGAAATACACCGTTCCTGGAGACAGTTGGTTGTACGTACGTATGAACGCTGTTTTCAATTCCTTGTTGAATGGATTGGAATTAAGTAAATGAACCATATATTTAAATTAATCCAGTATAATTATTATGTAATATATTTCATGATTATTTATTATATATACTTTATAATCATACTTGAATGGTTAATCATGGAAAATGAATCTCATCACGTTCGTGGAGACGGTAGTCCGTACATACGCACGAGCGATGATATTATTCTTTTGATATTAAAATCGTATATAAATGGATGGAATGTCATATATAAAGAATCATAATAATGTTATATTAATTATTTATATCATTTATACTCATTATTATACCCATCCAAATGATGAAATTGTCAAATAACAACCCACACCATGACGTGGAGACGGTAAGTCTTACGTACGCACGTGTTGTGAATTTTTCATTCATAGGATTGATAAAATAAATAATATGGGGGTACTATTTTTATAATAACTTCACATTATATAGAAGATATGGAATTTATTATTTTATAATGGAAACAACAAAGAAGGTGGAAGTGGAAGAAGAAAGTAACTCGAAATAGGTGGTGAGATATTTACCTCTTCTTCAGGTTCTTGCTTTTGAATTGATCAAAAGGTATCATTAGGATGGCTTTGTAACAAAAGGAAGGACTCTAGGATGAAGGGAGGACAGTTTAGAGGTTATTTGGGCATGCGTTGGATGAGACAAATGTATTTGGAGGTGTGAATTAGAGTTTAGGGGGAGTGCCCTTTTATAAGATGGGTGAGGGGCACCATAGAAAAAACATAAAGTATTATTTTATAATAAATTAATATTCGGTTTATAATGGCTCCAAAGTGACTTATTTTGAGGTTTGGGTGTGTATGGTTCGCAATAATCTCAACCAATAGGTTTTATAGAAGTTTATGTCGCCATTTTCACCTTATCATTTAGATTTAATTCGATATTAAATAATTTAACTCTTACGGTGTTTTCTTGTATTATTACACTATATAGTTAATAAGATTACAATAAACTGCCAATCCAACCCTAATTGGTTCATTAATGTCACATATATTATTGTATATGTCTATTGTCCAAAATTTTTATTTTTAGGACCATTATATCAATTAATAATGTAATATATTTTTTAAAAACTCTTTTATGTCAATTTTGACACTATTTTGTATTTTGTTTTCCCTAAATTCATAAAAGCATTATTACTTCGAATATAATTCATCTAACCAACACTAATATGTTATATTAACCTAGAAATTAGTCTAATTCATAAAAAGTCTCAATGTACATTTATTTTGGGTATTTATAATATCAATTATTTGTATATTTCATTTATGAAGTAATAATTGCATCATCACTGTGTCATAAATAAATTAAATTATTTAATGTCTAAAAATATATATATAAAATACCATTATGTAGGAAATATTTTTATATTTCTGGTGAATATTTATAGTCGAATTTATCTTATGTATAACTCTATAATAAAATTATTTAGTTATTAAACATTGATTTTAACTATTTTAACTCTTCTTTAAATAAAATAATAATAAGGGTCTTAATCTAATCCATGTGGACCAAAAAAGATCATATTTTATTCCTATGGTTGTTTTTGGTCGAATTATACTTATCCAATAGAATTTGGACATGTGTTAGGGTAATAATAATATCATGTTTACCCTTAATTACCCTATTTTCTTTTAAACGTGGTAAATGAATGTAAAAAAGTTACCATTCACCAAAAATTATTTTTATCTTATTGAACCACATTTTACTCATTGTTATTATCCGTGTATCTTGGATTTTCGAAATTTAACTAACAGAAGCTGTAAAATTATGTTTTATTTTAATTTGCAAATTCTCATAGGTGTTGGGTAAAACACGGTAAAAAGTTCAATAAAATTTTTATATGTATAAAATTATTATAAAATAAATACAATAAATTAAATTGAACATATATATGTATTATGTATCTATTTTTTCCAAAAATAAATTTAAATAAATGTTCAGTTAAAAACTATTACTCATTGTTTTTCACTATTCATAAAAAATTGAACGTTTTTAGAAAAATACCAAAAATTGACCCTACTCTAATTTCTATATTCCAAATCCAAAAATGAAGTCAAATTTTAAAGATAAAATTTATAAAATTTCAAAAAGTGTGCATTACTATTCATAATGGCTTGTTTATATAATATTTTAATTACATATCATTGTTTAGTGAAACTCAGTATTGCGTACAAGGCAAGTTATTGAGGAAGGTTGACCTTGCATGTAACTCAAGCCAAAAATGGTGTTGCATAAACTACAAGCTAATACGGTGTTTCATATAGCGAAAAATAATATTGGTGTGGCCTACAACATAAGAAAATATAGAAAATGAAAATAATATTTCTCATAAAATCTCGGGGTGTTATAATCTAACCCACTTAAAATGAATTTCACCCTTGAAATTCGTCGGGGTTATAAATGGTCTACTACTTGAATGTTTAATTCATAGAAACCCGCATCGTAAAAGGAATACGAAAACTTAATTTTAAAAAAGAAATGTAATGGTTACCCAAAATAACTCATTATATGGTTTCCACATAGAAGAATATAGGTGAAAATATAGATATGGAAGAGAAATTTACCATCATGTTCTGATGGAGAGTGGTAGTGAAATTGGCTATGAAAAAGACAATTATCATAAATCCATAAATTTGTGATGATCTAATATACCATATAGGACACCATTTTTTGTTTTCAAAATCATTTCTCTAAAGTGAAAAAAAAATATTGGAATTATAAGAAATACTTAATTGATTTTGGTACAATCTCACCGTTGGTCATTCATTGAACAATTTCCACATCATCTCTTATGAAATGAAGTTGAATTTGTCATTTGTGAAGTGTTAGTAGATCATGCGATAGAATGACAGGTCATTCCATCTGTCTCAAACAAATGGTTAGAAAATGTTATTAAATATACATAAGTCCATCTATAGTGAGATAAATCATATATGGTTCCTAAAATGGACTTATATATCATGTATCATACCACATAATAAAATAAATCTAGTTTCGACTAACCAGGGAAATCATGTAGGCTAGAGGTAGGCAATAATGGCCTGTCACACTTCGGTTGTGGGTTCGATTCCTGCAACCATGTCCGACGCGACGGATTGTCGCCCGTCCTGCAGGTTGTTATTTTTCTAAAACTACTCTATTATAACATTCCATAGATAATATTGAAAAAAATATTCTATCATTAGACAAAATTTTATTATGTCCAACATAATCCATTTCAAATATTTAGTCTTATCCAAAATTCTTCTATCCAAGCTCATAGTATGAAGACAACGATTACGAGAAATTTCATCAACCAAACATGTGAATACCATCATATATCTCCCATGTATAATAATATATATCTTGTTGGTCACATTCCAAATATGTGAATACCTTAATCATGTATTCTATTCAAAAATTAATACCCATTGAAATATTGTGAAAACATGAATACTATCAAAAGTTAACTCTTTCCACATACCAAAAATTTGAAAAATTAAATATATTCAAACCATGATATCACTTTGTACTTATATCAGTCACGAGACCATTAATAATATCAAAAATATTATTTTCTCCTAATTTCTTCATTATGCGCATATCATCTACATTCCAAAAAATATTTCAATAACTTTTCATGGTTACCAGTACCATTCAACATATACTTTTAGATACTCAAGGAAAAAACAATAGTGTAACAATCCTTGGATTTTTCTTTATTCCATATTACCATACATTATTCTTGATAAACATGCAATCATTCCAATACAATTATAAACCATTAAACATTCTTCAAAATGTCTTTCATCTCATATATCATTTGTAGTATATTCACCATCATGAACATAAATACTACCCGTACGACCATGGTGATTCCCGTCATGAGAATTTACATTAAGGAATTGGTTTGCATAATGCCTGTAAAATCCACATTTGAAACATTTAACTTTTTTGATGTCTTTGAAAAACCATTATCCTTGTCTATGGAGTTAACCGAAACTTTTCTTTTGAAATTTCTAGTTTTGTGTCCTTATTTTCCACACACAAAGCATCTTCCAGTTCCTTTGAAACATTCTCATTGATGCCTCTTCCCACATGATTTACATGGGGGGAATTGAACTTTATTTCCTCTTTGATCATCATAAAACTCCATCTTTCTCTTATTAGCTGAGTCAGGAATCTTACCAAAGATGATATTATGGATCATATTGTGAGATTTCTGATTAGGTATAATAACAATTTTTGGACATCTAAATCCTGTTTCATTTGGTTTCTCATGAAGAATATCATTCCATTGTCCATAATATTCCCAATTACATGAATCCTCCTATTTCCTACCATTTCTTAAGCCCCAAAAATAATAGAATAAGAGGAAAAACTCGTACTAGAAAAAAAAATAATCAAGAGTGAGTAATTTGAATCTATAACAACATAGGTCTAATTCTATGATCGTTACCATAATTCTAGGACAATAACCTATACTTATACTTAACCATAGGGACATCCCTAGTCATACTTTATAAATATCTATATGGATCTCAATAAAGTTTTTTCATCCTAGTTTCGAAAGGTTAACTAAAACTTTCCTCTGATACCAATTGTAAATGCCCGAACATGACAGACATGGACATTACATTACTTTTTTATAATACTTAATACATAAAAAAACATTTCATCCAAGGACCATAATAGTTTAGTGTCTTTGGAAACTTGGAATATAACTTTCTAATCATGTTGAATGATCTTCAACGTCTCCCATAAAGATCTTCCCCTTTTGTTTTCTTACGTAAAACCTTTATTTATATCCTGGGGAAAAGAAAACATAAATAGGGTGGGCTCAAATGATCAGTAATTGTAATAATTGAGAACATATAAACAATCTATAAACATTTGAACCTAAAAATATGAACATAATACATAAACTCTTGAGCAATGACATGAATCGCTGTAGTACATAAGGCATATATCATAATGGAACATCAATAATGATAAAATATCATGGGAATAAAACATGTAATTGTGTACAAACATCGTGAACATTGTATGGTTCCCATAGTAGTCAAAGCATTGTTACCAAGAACATTATAGTGGATAATTTCCATTACTGAATCAGGTTTACTTGCCCTTCCAAACCTGTATTACTGAACCAGTCTTTACTTTCCATTCTGGCCATGTCTGTATAATGAGATATAAATTGTTACCCAATGCATTGGAGAGAGATATAGGTCCCACCCATCTCTTAAGTAAATCATTTTTACTTATTCCACAAAATAAACATAAATCATTCATCATTACCCAAAGAATAATATGGGTTTCATAAACACTATCCCATCATAACATAATCCTTATAAAATAAATTGATATCATTTCATCACAAGAATAACGAAACCATGTAAATAATAGAGACATTATAATTGAAATATAAACATATAAAATAATTTCTTCTTATATGGAAAATGGTTTTGATAAAACACTTGATATGAATTTTGAGGAAAATATCCTTTCTTCTTTAAAATCATTTTCGTTTCACAAAATACCATGCAATTTTAAAAGAAAAGTATTTTATTGAAAATAATATGGAATTATTGTAGAGTAATCTTTATAAAAATTTGGTGTTATAAATCCGTAAAAATCCATTCATGCCGTATAAGTTAAAAAACATTATCCTCATACTTTTGCCAGAAAAGTCAAAAAGTACATTATAAGGAAAACAAAGTAAATATTCCTTCAAGACAATGTTGTAAAAGACGAAAAAGGGTAAAAATTACTTTAAACATACATGGAAGAATAGTAAACATTTTATGATAATAGTTTTATAAACTATGGACATGTATGACAAACATTACCCCAGTAAATACTTACGAATAAACAATATCTCATAAGAACGAGATTGGAATAATTATCCTTTACCTTATGTCAAATTTCTTCCGTATGTCTCTAAGACTCCTGTATAGTGGGTTTAAACATATTAATAACTTGTAATAGAACCATAATAATATTGATGATATCATATATGATTCACTTATAACATTATATTACCAGCTCATTTGTCAATTTCATGTTAAAGCAGTGTTTTGGGTAAAATCATTTCATTTATCGTACGTGTTTCGACTTGTTGTTCATGATATTATTACGTATATACTAATTTACATAATTCTAGAATGTAAAAAATTATTTTTATATAATATATATTTAGAATATAAATATATATGATATATCGATAAATGGAATGAAATACACCGTTAATGGAGATGATAGGCCATACATACACATGAACGATGTTTTCGTATCCTTATTGAATTAGATGGAATTATGTAAATGAAACATATATTTACATAAATCAAGTATAATTATTATGTAATATATTTCATGATTATTTATTATATATACTTTATAATCATTCAAGAATGGTTAATCATGGAAAATAAATCTCATCGCTTTCATGGAGACGGTAGTCCGTACGCACGCACGAGCAATGATATCATTCTTTTTATATTAAAGTTTTATATAATTGGATGGTATATCATATATACAGAATCATGATAATGTTATATTTATTATTTATATCTTTTATACTCATTATTATACCCATCCAAATGATGAAATGTTTGAATAACAAACCACACCATGACGTGGAGACTGTAATCCGTACGTACGCACATGTGGTGACTTTTTCATTCATAGGATGGATAAAATAACTAATATGGTTATAATATTTTAATAATAACATCACAGTATATAGAAGATAATGGATTTATTATTTTATATTGGAAACAACAATGAAGGATTATGTGGAAGAAGAAAAGAACTTGAAATATATGGTGAGATATTTACCTCTTCTTTGGGTTCTTTATTTATATTTGATCAAAAGGGATCTTTAAGTTGTTTTTCTATCTTAAGGAAGGCCTCTAAGATGAATGGAGGACGTTATATAGGGTATTATGGTATGGTTTTTCTGAGGAAAATGGCATTGGAGGCGTGAATTATAGAGAAGGGGGAGTGCCCTTTTATAAGAGGGGTGAGGGGCACCTTAGAAAAAAACATAAAATATTATTTTATAACAAATTCATATTTGGTTTATAATGGATCCAATATGACTGATTTAGAGGATAGGGTGGAGATGGTTTGCAATTCTTTCAACAAATATGTTTTATACAAGTTTAGGTTACCATTTTAACATTGTCATTTACATTTAACTCGAAGTTAAATTATTTAACTTTTACCGTGTCTTCTTCTATTCTTACCTTATATTTATAATAATCATACTATAAACTGCCAATCAAACAAAAGTATGTTATGTTAACCTAAAAAATTATTGTAATTCATAAAAAGTCTCAAATTACATTTATTTGGGTATTTATAATATCAATTATGTTAATATATTAATTAATAAGGTAATTATTGCATCTTCAATGTGTCATAAATAAATTAAATTATATAATGTTGAAAAAATATAAATAAAATCCCATTATGTATAAAATAGTTTTATACTCTTGATTAATATTTATGGTCGAATTTATCATATGTATAACAATATATTAAAAATATTTTAGTTATTAAACATTGAATTTAACTATTTTAACTCTTCTTTAAATAAAATAATAATAAGTGTCCTAATCTAATCCAAGTGTAACAAAGAGGTTAATATTTTATTCTTGAGGTTGTTTTTGGTCGAATTATACTTATCTAATAGAATTAGGAAATGTTTTAGCGTAATAATAATATCATTTTTACTGTTAATTACAGTATTTACTTTTAACTGTGGTAAATCAAATAAAATTGGTACTATTCACCATGAAATATTTTTATCTTATTGAACCACATTTTAATCCTTGATATTGATCATGTCTCTCGGATATTGGAAATTAAACTCAGAGAAGCGGTAAAATTATGTTTTATGTAATTTTGTAAATTCTCCTAGGAGGTGGGTAAAAGAGGGTAAAAAGTTCAATAAAATTTTTACATATATAAAATTATTATAATATGACTCCAATGAATTACATTGAACTTATATAGGTATTATGTATCTATTTTGACATAAAATAAATTTAAATAAAATATATAATTATTTATATAAAAATTCGGTTTTAAACTATAAATCATTGGTTTTCCCTATTCATCAAACATTGAAAGTTTTCAGAAAATACAAAAAATTCACCCTATGGTAATTTTGATATTCAGAATCCAAAAATGAAGTAAATTTTTATAGGTAAAATTTATAAAATTTAAAAAAGTGGGTATTACTATTCATAACGGTTAGTTTATATAATATTTTAATAACATATTGTTGTTTAGTGAGACCCGATATTGCGTACAACCCAAGCAATCGAGGAAGGTTTCTATTGCGAGTAATGCAAGACAAGAATAGTGTTTTCTATACTACAAGCTAATAAGGTGATCCGTATAGTGCAAGATAATCTTGGTGTAACATACAACACAAGACATCGAAGAAATTAAAAATAATATTTCTCATAAAATCTTGGGGTGTTACAATTTTGAATATTTAATTATTCATAAAAATAGTTTAGATATAATATAGATTAAGATTTATAAGTTCATTTGGGTATTTATAATATCAATTATGTTAATATATTAATTAATAAGGTAATTATTGCATCTTCAATGTGTCATAAATAAATTAAATTATATAATGTTGAAAAAATATAAATAAAATCCCATTATGTATAAAATAGTTTTATACTCTTGATTAATATTTATGGTCGAATTTATCATATGTATAACAATATATTAAAAATATTTTAGTTATTAAACATTGAATTTAACTATTTTAACTCTTCTTTAAATAAAATATTAATAAGTGTCCTAATCTAATCCAAGTGTAACAAAGAGGTTAATATTTTATTCTTGAGGTTGTTTTTGGTCGAATTATACTTATCTAATAGAATTAGGAAATGTTTTAGCGTAATAATAATATCATTTTTACTGTTAATTACAGTATTTACTTTTAACTGTGGTAAAGCAAATAAAATTGGTACTATTCACCATGAGATATTTTTATCTTATTGAACCATATTTTAATCCTTGATATTGATCAGGTCTCTCGGATATTGGAAATTAAACTCAGAGAAGCGGTAAAATTAAGTTTTATGTAATTTTGTAAATTCTCCTAGGAGGTGGGTAAAAGAGGGTAAAAAGTTCAATAAAATTTTTACATATATAAAATTATTATAATATGACTCCAATGAATTACATTGAACATATATAGGTATTATGTATCTATTTTGACATAAAATAAATTTAAATAAAATATATAATTATTTATATAAAAATTCGGTTTTAAACTATAAATCATTGGTTTTCCCTATTCATCAAACATTGAAAGTTTTCATAAAATACAAAAAATTCACCCTATGGTAATTTTGATATTCAGAATCCAAAAATGAAGTAAATTTTTATAGGTAAAATTTATAAAATTTAAAAAAGTGGGTATTACTATTCATAACGGTTAGTTTATATAATATTTTAATAACATATTGTTGTTTAGTGAGACCCGATATTGCGTACAACCCATGCAATCGAGGAAGGTTTCTATTTCGAGTAATGCAAGACAAGAATAGTGTTTTCTATACTACAAGCTAATAAGGTGATCCGTATAGTGCAAGATAATCTTGGTGTAACATACAACACAAGACATCGAAGAAATTAAAAATAATATTTCTCATAAAATCTTGGGGTGTTACAATTTTGAATATTTAATTATTCATAAAAAGAGTTTAGATATAATATAGATTAAGATTTATAAGTTCATATGGGTTTCATGGATTGGAATAAATTTTATTCATTAGATTTTGTGTAATAGTTGTGTCAATCAGGGTGAGGGGCATGATGATTTGGACATACTGGCCTATGTTTCCCATTATCTTATGTCTATTACTCTAAAGAAGATTACAAATAAAAATTTAAATAGTTCGAATAAAATATTTAAAAATTATTAACTCATATTAATAATTAAATTATATAAAAGTAAATTAATTCGTATGGTCAAATTAACCAAATTCATATTTTGTTAAATAAAGTTTGAAAATAGGAAATAGTTGAGTAATGACGTTTTCTAGCTGATTATCATTCCAAATAAATTCAAAATATATATTAGTTTTTTTATGATTTCTCAGGAAATGAATCCTTAAATCAAAATTTTCTTTTCGATAATGGTTTTTTCAGATATCTTAAAATGTTTATATCAATTATATTATCATATTTCATTGAAACATGATTAAAATAATATAAAAATTATATTATGGTGTGTTTTAGCTATAACACATATCCAGAGATGCCTCCAATTTTTATATATTCCACTTATGTAGTTGACAATGTTATAGAATTTTGTTTCATAATTTATCATGATAGTAGAGATTTACCATGAAATTTTATGGTTCCAATAGTGATATTCCAATCTAGTCTAAACCCATCGAAGTATTCAACTATGTAGGAAATTAATATATAATCAAATTTTGTGGAAAATGTTAAGAAATACAAATAGTTCTCTTTAAATATCTCAAACTAATTTTAGAATAGTTTTAATTTGATTCTTCTAGATTATATTAAAAATGTACGACAAATACAAAATGAAAACATCATTTATTGCATATATTCATCATAAAAAATGAAATCATCTAATGATTCATCATTATAACTTATTTTCTTTCAGTTTTATATCCTTTTCCTTATCGTGTTTAATATTATAACTCATCATATTTGAACACAATTCAATATTTTCAATTCCAAAAATATATGTAAATAATGTATATATTTTTTTTGGTCTAAACCATTTCCAAAATCTGTTTCACAAAATTGAATTCCAAGGAAATAGTTTAACTCAATCATCATCCCCATATAAAAATGATTCTATTTATTTTTTGAATTATTACTGTTTATTTTTTGGTTTTCTGAAAAAAAAGTAATATCATCAACATATATTTTCACATAAAATAACATTTTTTTGATGTTTTTATAAAAAGAGTGAAATGTTCCATTCCCACATAAAAACCATTTTATAGAAGAAATATTTCTAATCATTCATACCATGATCTAGGTTATTGTTTATGTTCATTTAACCATAGAGTTCATTGGTAAGTATAAAAATATCATTTTTAAAACGGGGGTCTTTAAAATAAGGAGGTTTTAAAAAATAAGTATCCACTATTAAAAATCCCATAATAAATGATAAAATGTCATAAATATATTAAGATTTAAAAATTCAAATAATATGGATATGCTAAAAATATTCTAATTACTGCTTACTTAGAAACTATGTTAACGGTGTATTCATAACATATACCTTCATATTGATTATTGAATTTGGAGAATAATCTATCTTTATCTCCACTTATCACCACAAGATCATCATTTTTGATCTTAAGTACTCATTCGGATCAAATAATTGGTTGTTTATATGGTCTATAAATATATTAAAAAACCTTGTACCTCTTGAACTGATATAAATCATCTTGCATTAGTAAAATCATAATCTCATAATATCTTTCTTCTTATACAGTTCTATGATCTTTCGATTAAAAAAAGTATATAATTTTATAATCTTACCTATATTTATCCCAATACTAGAACCTTTATCGAAACATTCGGTCACAATTTATAGATGATGGTCAATGAGGTTTCTAGTTTGATTGAGTGACACAGATTATTGTAAACTTTTATCAACTATTAAATAAATTCATTCAGTGATCATAAATTCCAAATCATCAAACATTAATTATTAAAAAGATGTTCATGTATCATTTCCTTAATTGAAATTATAAACTTTTTCGCTTTATTAATTTTAAGAACAAATGTATCACATCCATTAAGAATCACATGTTGTGACACATCATCAATCCAAGAAATTTTATTTAAAACTCAAAAATATTTCGACGATGTAGAATAACCTTTGAAGACACCTTTGTCAACATTTGGATAAAATTTATCATGATTTATAATTTTTATGATATAAACCATATAACCAAATAGATTAATGCATAATACCATTGAATTTAATTTATTCCACAAGTCATTTGGTGTTTTTCGTTATAATAATCCATATTAGAATTCTATTAATTAAATAAGAGGTTATGTAAAATTCATTGCACAAAAAATTTATATGTATGTTATATCAACATAACAATGTTCTACCAATTTAATTAAATGCCTTATTTCTCATTTCAAATAAATATTCTTTTGATGTGTCCTAACGATATATAAGATTTTTTTTTACTCCATTTCGTAGAATAATTAATTAAATAAGGAATTCTATCATTTTTCTATATAAAAACTTCTTATTGAAATAAATTTTAAATTTTTTTATTTTCCACATGGGTAAAAAAATTTACCAAAATAGAATAGAATTAAATTTTAATTATTAATAAGTAAAACCATGTGAACATTGAATAAAATCAATCTGAAAATAAAAAAAAGATTTTCTAGTAAGGATTTCTGTTTGAGTATGTATTAAAAAATCAACATAGATAATATTTAGGGAACAAAAATTACATACATCATTAATTTGTTTAAATTAGGTTTTTTTCATTCCCATTTTACATTTATCACATTTTTTATTTTTATACAACAATTTTTTTTACAATTCTAATAAAATTATTTTTGGATAATGTTTTCAATGAATATATTTTACCATGTACATGAAGTCTATACAAAACCCATGATTCAGGAATTATATTATTGAAACAAATTATATTTTCTCGAAACAAAGAATAAGTTCAAATGTATAAAAATTTTATATTCTTATTTCTCTAAATTAATGATTTTTTATTAAAAAAACTAAATAGTAATTGTATAAAAATCATCTAAATAACAATCATTACAACCTTCAGAAATACTTATCATGATTCTATTATACCTTCAAAATAATATAATTTAATTAATAGGAAAGATTTCAGATTTCCGAAAAAATAAATAAAAATTAAATTTCCCTTTTCATTGTCTCCAAATGTGTCACTACATCCCCCAATCATACATTGTTGGTGATAGATATTAAAATATTCACTATTATTTGTTGAAAATAAATTTCCCATAAACTAATTTTCATTTCATTTTTGTTTCTAGTTCCATAAAATATAAACTAAAACAAAAATACATTTTTTACCCAACAACAATATGGATAAAAATGTCATATAAAAAATAATTTAAACCCAAATATATTATTGTAGCCCAAAAAATGATGTTTTGAATTACTAAAAATGTTTGGAATGAATTTTTAATTACAAAATGATTATGATTTTCCATATTACAAACATTGGAAAAATAACCTGACAATCCATAATGAAAAAAATGACTTTGGATAGAGTTTTTCTCTTTTAGTTAGGTATAAAATAGTTTTAAAAATATTATATACTTTCAACATGACATTAAATTTCAATTTTTCATCAGAGAATTTCTTTGAAAAAGGAATTTGTTTTAGTACCAACCAACCTAGTAAAAACTGTTGGATTATCCATGATGTTTTGAACCAATTTTAATAGATTGTCAATTCTTATAAACGTTTTAGTTTATTATATAGTATAATTATTCAACTATTTTTTCAAATAAAAATTTGATAATTTATGTAACATAGAGACCTGATTGATTTGTGACATGCACACAAGTTTTGAAACTATGCATCAAGCATGTAGTATAATCCTGTAAGCGGTCATTGTCGAGTGGCACAGTTTGAATTTAGTTCGCTCAACTGCACTCTTGACGTCACACAATACCATGCTATTGCCCCCGCAACATGAAAAATTTGTTTTTCTGATGTCATAATGAGATGAAAATAAAATAATATAAAATAATAATGACGAAATAATAATTAAGAAATTGTTTTAACAATAATAATGATGTTGTTATTATAATTATTAAAATTAAATTTTTTATTGTTTTATATTATTATTAAGTTTTTTATTATTTTTTATTTTACTATAATCATTAGTATTAGTTTTCTATTTTTATTTATTATGGCTTTATTATTATTATTATTATTATTATAAAATGAAAAATCCCTAATCTACAAAAGCCCCCCCCCCCACACCGTTCTGCGATGCGTACCATGCCCAAGACGATTCCGCTTCATTTTTCTAATATTCTGCAAACCATGCCTCCCCTCTGACTTCCCACACTATAGCCCTCTAGATTTCCCTCACCCATACACCCTCCCAACTACTCCATCCAACCACCGCCTTTGGAACCCCCTTGATTTTTCCTCTCCCTCCACTCCGGATGTAGCCACACCCCCAATGGCCCTCATTTTACACTTCTGGCAGCAGACCCCACCTCCGACCCAGACACACTCTATCCTCTTGCACCTCCAGTGAGGCCGTTATCTAGCCTCCCGTACTCCGATCCCACCGTCTCCAACCTACTGCACTCTAGTCATCATATTTTTATCAATGAATCCCTTAGTCAGTGTGTTGTTTCTCAATTCGGGGCGGGGGTTCCTTCTATTTAAGAAAAGCCTAAATCCAGAGTTTTAATTCGTGCATTTTTACATTTTTTTTAAGGCATGTGGTTGGTCTGTGATGGTTTGTTCTTCCACCCATTAGAGTTTTTTCACATATATTCTTGGTTTGAGGTGGGTGAATTTGTGTTCTTTTATTTAAAAATAGTTCAATTAATGCTTTCTGTATTTCAATATATTTTTGAATATATTTCACCCCATAAAAAATCTTACGACTAGTTTTTGGGTAGTGTATTCTTGTGGATGAAATTCGTTAGAAGTATTTTTTAAATCATTCTTATGGGGTGGTATTTTTTAAAAAATGTTAATAAAATTACATTTTAGCATATAAAAGATAGAAATATAGTGGTTTGTATTGCATTCTTACTCTTTGTAAATTTCTAAAAATCATGTTGAGTCTCTTGATAGTATTTTATATATTTTGTAGGATGTTTATTAAATTATTGTAGAAGTTATCAAAACATATTTTGATAGGTCCTTGGCGATTTTTTTCTTCCAATAGAATATTTCGATTTTTTATTTGGTGTGAATCCTTTTTGTGATACTTAGAAGAACTTTTTACCTATGATTTCATAAAATGGTTTCAAGGATAATAGTGGATTTATATTATTTTTTTTGTTTTCAAATAATTGGTTTCAATTGTATTAATCTATGTTTTGGCCCTTTTTACCATGAAACTTGTTTTGAAGAGATTTTAAAAAGCGGTAAAGGCCAATTTTTTCATTGTAATGGGGTTGGGTGCTTGTGTTTGGAATATGGTCCCGCTTGACATTGAAAATTAAAAAGTTGTTTCTGTGTGATATTTTGGATAATGTTTTCGATATATAATGCTAAATGTTAGATTGGAAACACTTGTGTAATCAAATAAGTGATTAAATTGTTTATGTAATGTGATGACTCATTTTAAACCTTCAACTCAAATGGTGATGCTTGTATGAACTTTTAGAAATGATTTTTGGACAAAATTGTGTACCCTCTTGACAACATTACTATTTTTTAAAATGTAATAAACGTTCAGATATTGTAAAGGCTTCATTGGAAATTTGTTTAATGTGAAATTTTTTAACATGTATATGTGTTTCTCTTGTCTAGGGTAACCCTTTATAAATGAATATATAGGAGAAATCTGTGTTTGGTGTAGGAATGTGTGGTGAGATAAGTCTTGCATGCAAGGCCCCCCTACATAAATAGTATTATTTTAACCACCATGGGTTCTGGACAATCTTAATTTTATCGAGTGATGGTTCTCTAATTGCAATGATTAGATGGGTTGGTACCCACTAGTAGGTATAGTGGCCAAATAGGGAGTGATGATGTGTTCTTATTCCACGTGGGATGATAGTTTGTTATAGACATAGGAGCTTCACCATACAACAAAAGATAGTTCCCAACTAAGTACATCCAGCTATCTTCATGGTATGTTTAGGATCACCCACAGTTAATTATTCTCATTTATTGTCCTTTTTCCATTGTAATAGTTTATTTTCTTCTTTCACTTTCTACCTGTTTTACTCTAGCATAGATTTGGTATCGTTTTTTTGTTTTTTCTTATATGATGAAAAATGCTGTTGAAAATAGAAGGTAGTGTATGTGGGATCTATTGTTTATCTTGGAAACCCTATTGTGAATTTTAATGCTCAAAGCAATTTTATCCTTTCCATTTCAAGTCCCCTTTTCTCAGGTTCTGTTGGATGAGTTACTCATTATTAGGGCATGGTCGGCATCTAGTTGGGTGGTGACTTGGATGGTCACATGGATGTATATTTGATTTTACATTCTTTCTACTATTTTTTTTATCTAGAGTTTTTAGTTAACTGTCTATCTTTTGATCATGGGCCAAATCATTCACATTAGTAAAACAATGGTTCTAGACACTAGTTTACATCCTGTGGGGATCAGGAATGCCCCTAGTGACATGTCGTGAACTATATAGAGTGACTGGTTCAAGGTCGACCTGTGTTGGTTCATAAAACAATGGTATGATATGAGTCCCATGTTATTTGGGGTGTCTGTTAGGTAGATATTAGGACTTGTGGGGCTCAGTAGGTAGGTATGATAAGGCCTTCATGAACCCTCACTTGTTCTGAACATCGAGTCACCAAGGGTAGTCTATGAATTGATTCATTTTCTCGTTTTGGTTTTTTTAGATTAAGGTATGATAACAAAGGCAGGATGATGCTATATTGTGATTTCACATGGATTGGTGACCCATGTGGGGCTCAAGTAAACAATTTAAGTTCCTCTTATTTGTTGTGCTTACTTCTGGCATGACCCGATACCATGTCAATAAGATAAGCATGACTACTAGTCCCTCACACTTGTGGTTTAATGCATGATGATAGTCATCTTGGTTATGGTTAGTGTAAGTGATCTTTTTAGAAAGAGAACATGGTTTTTTATAAATTATAATGATTTATTTTAAATGCATCTATATCAGTGAATGATATTTTAAAATCGAAAACTATTTGATTAAAAATGGTCTGTTTTCATGGAAATTGATATAAAAATGGTTGGGTGAAACAACATGTATTCTATATGAACATTTTCACATTTGAGGGAATTCATGGGAAGTGATTGTTGGTGTATATGGAAGAATTTAGATGAATACATGTTCAACCATTCATTGGATTATTGGGAAGTGTACATTGCATTAAAGGCATGAACTTGTTTTTATAAAGTGATTTTAAAAAGGGGAAATGTTTTGGGAAATTGAATTTTTTTAAAAAATTTGGTTTGGCATTTGGGAGGTGGCCTTTGAAGAATGTTTTTCTGAAATAATAAATGAAAATTGGATTTTGAAAAGAAAATTTTGGATTCTTTTAGTATTTTTATAGTATTTAGCTACCCATTTTGGCTTAGGATGTTAATTTTAAATATACATTCATTTGATATTTGTTTTGACTATGTGATTTATTTGTTGTTTAGAAAATTCCACCTAGAATGGTCGCTATGAATTTCAATATGTCATACCCATTATTTGGTCCTTCATGGACACTACATGTCCTTCATGGTGATCGGGGTATTTTAGAAACTGTAGAGTGGAATTAAGTGGTCGATCGATTATTTAGGGTATTATAAATCAAGAAGTTTTAAGAATGCGGTTCATTTTGGGTCTTTTCGAATATTTAGTACTGAGCGAATGGGAGTTGTTAGCCCTACCATCAATGTAGGTTGGGATGTAGTGGGATATCATTAAATCTGTCTCCATCCAATGAGTTATACCAGAAGATGTGAAGATGAATAAAAAGGAAGAGCTCTTGCAAATTAAACAAGTCTAATGATTGATGAAGACAAATGTTTTCCATTTTAGTGACTTCTGTCCTTTTCTCCAGAGGAATAATTGCATGATTTGATTTAGAGCTACATCTTCATTGAGGGTCATTCTCTAGTAATAACGTAGTTGGTTCCCCCTTATAGGGACCATAATTTTGAGAAGATTATGGATGTTGAATTCCTAGATGAGTTGGTATCTAGAGCACAGATGCTAGAGAATCTGGCATATCCAAGTTCTCTTTATGGTTCCCCATCTGGAAAATAGGGTGTTCCAGAGGGACATATTTCTAATGTTTCTTCTATAGTGGTCCTAGCTTCTAGTTTTTTTGGACCGTTCTATGGTGTTCCATTAGTGTGGATGCCTAGAGAACATGAAACCATTATGTCGAACCCCTCCTAAGATGTGCCATCGTTGAGGGTGTCTTGGTCATCTATAGATGTTTTGCAGGAAGAAATTATTAAATAAGATGTTTTGACTATATAATTATAGTTCCAAATTATGAGAAAAGATATGATTCATCCAGTAGATCCCCCATTATTGGTCTTGGGGTGAATATTGCATTCATTCTACAGTTTTTACGGGTGTGAAGCCTCAGTTCTGGTATGGTGTTCCATTTTGGCAGTAACAAATTTATAGTCTTTACATTATTTTTTTAATTGTTAAATATTTTAATTTGTTTTATGTTCATTTTTTTGTCATAATGTTGTGATAGAATCGTTAAATTAAAGTCGAACAGTTCAATTTTTCTGATTATGGTATTCCTAATCAATAATTTTTCTTTAATGTTTGTTTTGACCTTCAATGGGTTTATCTCAATTTATCTTTGTTTATTTAAAAATGTAATCCCCTATGAAGGAATTAATGTTTGTAGTTATTCTTGGGTTCACTACTTGGGTTATGTTCGCTCAGTGTTTTTTCTCAAGTGTTTTGGGTTTTTGGTCTCGGTTGAGAGTTCTATGTTTTAGGGGAGGTTTTGTTTCACTCGTGTTGTTGATGTTAGTTTGGTTCAGTTGGGTGTTCCAACGTTGGCTTCCCATCATGGGTTGGTATGTTTGGGTGTTAAATTTCATCACTAGTTGAACTCTTTTGGCGGGGAGAACCTTCTCGTGCTCTCTCGTTATCTTTTATTGTGGATTATTTTGGTTTCATCCGGGCATGGATTACTGTTTTCTCTATTTTTTTAGTTGGTGGACTTTCTTGAGGAAGAAAGTGTCTGTGGTGGGGAGAATTGTCACACCCTGACTTGATTGATGAATTTTTTGCGTGTGACCTATGAAAATATACAGAAAGCACGTATTTTAATCCTGTAAGGGGTCATTGTTGGGCGAAACAGTTCAAACATAGATTTTTCAACGACGTGTATTCTATCTTGAAAGATTGTGTTGTTTCCCCCCTGAAAAAAATAAATTCATGATGATGTAAAAATGAGAAAAAATAAAATAAAATAATAAAGATGAATGAAGAATTAAGATACTGTTTTAATAATAATGTTTATGTTATTATTATTATTATTAATTTTTTTTATTTTGTTATATTATTATTTAGTTTATTAATAATGTTTATATTATCTTTATTGTTATTATTCTTTGTATTTCTATAAATATTATTATAATATTTTTTTATAATTATTATTGTTTTTATTTTTTTGTTAGTATTATAATAAAATGAAAAAATGTTAATATACACTAACATCCACCCCCCTAATGTTCCGCACTGCGTGCTGTGCATAAGACCCAACTACTCTATTTTTTTCTTCGGTTTGGCACACCAGTCCTCCTCTCTGGCCTCACGCACTATGACCCTCTGGCTTATCCTCACCCAGCTGCCCCCCCATCTGCTTTATCCAACTGCTGCCTCTGGCCCCTCGGCGATCCGACCTCACCATCCACTCTGGCAGTAGCTACACCCCCATCAGCATGCTTCGGCTCTTCCAAAATCCAAACCCACCTCCATTCAGGCTGCACTCCAACCTCCCACACCATCAGCCAGGCTGTGCTATATCATCCCACACTCTGTCTAGGCCACCTCAGAAGTCCCGCACTCCGGTCTACATCATTCTGAACGTGAGTCCCTCTATCAGTTCATTTGTTCTCAATTTTGGGGGGTTTTCCTTCTATTTTTCCAAACCCTAATGCCCGAGTTATAATTTTCACTTTTTTCTCATTGTTTTAAGGCACAGAATTGGTCTGTGAGGGGTTGTTCTTCCTCCCATCATTGTTTTTTTGTATCTGTGCTTTATTTTATGTAGGTGAGTTCATTTGTTTCTATTTTCAATGAATTATATTAATTCATGTTTCTTTCAATTAATTATTAAATATATTCTATGCCATAAATATTCTTACATATGTTTTTTGTGTAGTGTATTCCTTTTGATGAAATATGTTTGAACTAGTTTTTAAATCATGCCTGTGGTTTGGTATTTTCATTGAATTTATGTATTAAATTAATGTTTAGAATTTAAAAGATTGAAATCTAGTGATTTTTATGGTGTTATTACTCTTTGTTATTTTTTGGAAAATTGGTGTGTCTCTTGATTGCAATCCCTAAATTGTGTAGGAAATTTATTAAACTGTGTGGAAGACTGTGATCTTTATTTTGGTAGGTCCATAGTGTGAGTTTTCTATCAAAAAATAATTTTCATTGTTTATTTAGTGGGAATCCATTTTGTACTATTTTGAAGTTTTTTTCATTAACCTTGGTTTCATTAAATGTCTTCTTGGATCCTAAAGGATGGAGATTCTTTTTTTTCAATCAAAGGAATGGATTCGACTGTATTCCTCATAGTTTTGGCCTTTTTGGCATGCAATATGTTTTGAAGAGATTTTAAAAAGGCGTAAAGGGCAATTGTTTCATTGTGAAGTGGTTTGGTGTATGTGTTTGGAACATTGGCCTGTTTGACATTGACATTGAAAAGTGGTTTTGTGTGATATTTTGGGAAATTCTTTGGCTATGTAAATCTAACAGTATAATTAGAAACACCTGTGTTTTGAGAGAAGTGATTTAATTTTTTAAGTAATTTGATGACCCGTTTGGTAACTCCAATGCAAATGAAGATATTTTTATGAACATTTAGAAAATATTGTGTATAAAAACCTGTGTACCTACTTGAAAACATTATTGTTTTATGAAATGTTCTAAATGTTTAGATGTTGTAAAGTCTCAGTTGGCACATTGTTTAATGTGAAATGATTGAATATGTATATGGGTATCTCTTATCTTGGCTAACCCATTATGGGTGAATGCATATGAAGCGTCCTTGTTTGGGGTAGGGAAGTGCGGTGAGATGAGTCACACATGTGAGGGCCTCCTATATACACAATATTATTATAACCACTATGTAATCCTTGGAATACTTTAGTTCATCAAGTGATAATTTCTTATCATCCCAATTAGATGGGTTGGTACTAACTAGTATGTCTAGAGGCAAGGTGAGGAGTGTAGCTAGTTTCATTTACCACAAGGGAATCCATTTGGTTATAGACATAGGTGCTTCATAATACGCCTATAGTTGGTTATGAACTGAGTGCATTTAGGGGTATTCTATGGATGTTATTAACACCCATTATTAAGTATTTTCATTACATTGTTTTACATTACATTGTAATAGTTTAAATATAGTTTTCATTGTATACCTATTTTACTATAGACTAGCATTGGTATCATTTTTTGTGGTTATTTTTATAAGATGAAAATGGTGTTGGGAAAAGTAGGTAGTGTATATGATATTTTCTTTAAAATGGGAAACACATGTTTCTTATTTTCAAAATTGAAAACCATACTTTTATATTGGAATTTTAATAATGTTTTAATGGATTGTTTTCAGAAAGGAGACGTTGAATTATATGGTCATTCGATACAACCCTACTGATAATTATAATGATCATGCCTATTTTATCATTTTAGTTGTAGGTCCCCTTTTATTATGATCTCTTGAATGAGTTTATAATTACTGGAGCAAGGTCAACCTTTAGTTGTGTGGTGACCTGGAAGGTCATGTAGAGATATGTGAAGTTTTAATTTCAATCTTCATCTAGTTTTATTTTTATCAAAAGTTTTCATTTATCTATTTATATATTTTTTTTCAGGGTCAAAATCTTCCCTAACAGTTGATCGTTGGTGCTCGACACTAGTTTCCATCATGTGGGGATCGAGAATACCCATCGGGACATGTCGGGGACCAGTGAGGGCGACCTGTTTAGGGTCGACCCGATTTGGTTCGGGACAATTTATATAATCCTCTTCATTGATAACTTTTTTAAATAAATTCATGATTGATTTTTATTATTTTTATTATTTCACATATAGTTTAAAACAAGTTAAAATATTAATTTTATTCCTAATATCAGAAAATTTAATTTTCACACTCATAATCCTGAAAAATAGAATAATAAGATTTTACATTAACTAAAGGATCCCTGAAACACATGTTGTCCTTTAGATTAGATATTTCACCTTATAATTCTAAAGATAAATAATCAATATATTTTTTAGAAACAATCCACCTAGATTTAATATCTTTCTTGAATTTATTCTTATATCTTGCGTTCATGATAAACATTTTATAAAACGTTATATTTTCTGAAATTTTGAGGAATGTCATGGTTGATGTGTTAATGCTTTATGAATTCATATAATCTAATATTTTTAAAATTTAAATGGTACTTCTTATACTTTTTTAATGTTCATTTGAAACCACTTTTCTTTTTATAAGAAATAATAATATTTTAGGAAACTATGAATGTTTTCCATTTAGTCGAGAATTTATTAATGAATCTTCCTCATTAGATGATTTAGAAATAATTATGGTCATATTTATAAGTATAATCATCTAAAGAAACAATTTACAATCTTAACCATTTTATATTGTCCATCACCATCTTCTATTTCTACCTCAATCATCATAAGAATCCCAATAAGATCTTTTATTATGAAATTAATTACTATTGTAGATTGTATGATGGAATATTATATTCCACTCCACATTTCTGTTAAACACCATAAAACATAAAAGGCTATCTATTAATCAACAAATTGTTTCTCTAGAGCTGCAAAATTATTCAGAATATACATGATTCTTCAATTCAAATGAGTAATGTTTTCTCTATCAACTATTTATTGGTGTCTAACATCTATTTTTTAATATCATATCGAGGAGAATACACATTTTATAGTCCATCATTGGAATCCACTTTAGTAGAAGCCATTTAATGGCATGTTCATTGTTGAGAAACTTATCCAAGATCACCTTCACCTTTTCCACATATTAAAAAATTCATGGATTTCATGTTCAGATCATAGCTCCTTTTAGTGTCATCATACCATGTTACAAGTTCTGATTATATAGTTTTGTATGTATTAGATTCATTCAGATTAACCTTTATAAAATGTTTTATCAAATAGATATTCCTTCAGACATTCTATTACCAATAATATTTTGCATTAAAATAATTAGCTATAATAATAAAAATACCTTCTCTATTATCAGGCATAGAATATCATTACAATATTAATAATAGAATTAATCATTTGATATATGTGATCTCAAAATTCATGAGATCTAATATCTATTTTTTTGTAAATAATTTCTAAATTAAAAATCATTATTGTGTAAATTATGTTCTTAATATTATAATTAATTTACAACCAAACTCATCAGGGTATGTAGGATCCAATCATATCTTAAAAAACAGAAAAAATATATTTAAAATGTAAACATAACAATTTCAAACATGTGATATTTCAAGAGGTTCACTGAAAAAATCTAAACATCCACCCTATCAACACTATTATCCATCAGTTTGGTGATTTCTAATATGATAGACATTTTTTAGGTGATCTCAATTGAGTTCAAGATGTATTTACTCAATAAAAATGTGTAAACAAATTCACTAGGATCTCCCTTTATAATACCTATCCACATTCGTAAAACACTCTATCAAAATGGTTGAAAGTTGAGATATATATAAAAAAATTACAAATAATGATATTTTCATATAGTTTAATTCAGAAACAAGCTATAGATAAATAGATGTACCAATAAAATAAAGATATTTCAAGATAAACTATAGAGGATATTTTATTGTAATATATAATCATATAAATGCAACCCAAAATAATTCTGTCGAGAATGTATTATTTTTTTTCAATGTACACACGATCATTCTTCTTGTTAACATTTTATTCAAGTGTACATTAATATTATCTGTTTTCATGTAGTATCTTACATTTCTATTTATACCTAATCATTTATTTTGAATAATAGAAAAATAGATAATCACAATGGATGAATAAATAGTACATTGAGTATTTGTTATGACTTTTTATTGATTTAATGTTTCCTTATTTTCCATATATTGACTAATATTATTTGGTATAAATTTTCAGAAATATTTTTTAATAAAAGTTTCCAATCATCAAAAAATTACCATATATACAAATTGATAATTTCTGATTTAGACTAGTTATTTTGATGATATTCTTAATATTATAAAATATCATATAAATTGTAATTAGACTAAATGTACAACTTCAATTATGATCATACATATGATATATTATCCTTTATAATAATTTCTTCTAATAGAAATAATTTAATAAGATAATCTGTAGATAATGTTTTTCAGAAAACCAAAAACATTATATTTACTGTATTAATAAATAAATTCTCTATTACAGAAGATAACTATTTTGTATAAGATAAATCTTTTCCATAACATAATCTTCTACTAGCGTATAATAATTTATTTAAATGGACTCTATTGATTCTTTGTTTGTTAATCCTTTTAAAAATTTAATTTTAAAATGGTAAAATTATTCTAATAATTTCATTCTAATATAGATTGTATAAGATAACATAATTTGGAACAAATTAAAACATCATGGTTGATAATGATTCCAATCTATAATAGATTTTATTTTAAACTTATAATAACTACAAAGAGTAATATTAAAACAGGTAAAACCAAAAAAAATATTGTTTTCAAATGATAAATTATATTGATATTAATATCTCACATATTATATGAAGATAAATTTCAAAAAAATTAATATAATGTTATTATAATTGAAATAGGGTTTTTTGAATCATCAAAACACAAGAAACTACGATATGCCTTAACAGTTGTTTTTAATATGATGCTTTAAAGATGATAATATCTAATATGTACATTCATTATAAACTTAATTTGAGAATGGAGTGTGCATTTGTATAAATAAATATGATGTATATTGAATACATTATTTCCAATGAGTAAACAACCCATACATTTCATACATATATATTACATAAAAATAGTATATTTTCAAATACAAAACATAACCATGCAATGAAAGAACTATATATGATTATTTTATGTGAATGCATGGAAATATAAACAACTCTTTCATAAAACATCTACATCATCTTCAACTTATTCCTTAAAAATTACAACCCCTCCAGAAAAATATTACGTAATACCTTTCAACATATAATGGGAAATTAAACATATTAAATTGTGAGATTATATAACAATTAAGGGTCAAAAAGCGATACATAAATCCTATAATAATCATGAGACATAATAGCATATTAAATACATTTGAAAATTATTTCCTGTAAATAAATGATTATTATATAACATCATGATATAAATTATATAATTTCATAAGGAAATTTTTTAATGAGATCATATAATAAAATACACATAATCATTTAAATCCATTTCCTTGTTAGTTGAGGCTCACTCCCAAGACCATTATAGTAGAAAATGTCAATTACTGAACTAGGTTCACTATCTATTCCAATATTGTGATATTGAATCGATTTTATATCCCTTTAAAACCATGTATTAATGAACCACGATCATTTACCATTCCATTGTAGTATATATTACATGATGTAAATCATTACCAAATACATTTTAGTGACATATAGTATCCACTTGTCCCAAAATAAAAGACACAAATATGTGTGCCACGATAACATAATTCATTCATCATATCAGAACCCATAAATAATAAATTTTCATCAAAAACATCATTTCATCATAAAAATACCCATGGAAATGAAATGACCCACGTAAATATTAATCCATCATAAAGATAATAAACCAATGTAATAATATGGATATTATCATTTAAAAAATAGCTATATATAACATCAAATAATGTTTTCGTAGATGGAAAATTATCTTTACAGATCACTTGAAAATAATTCTTGAGGAAAATATCCTTTTATATTTAAAAGTGTTTTATTTTATTCAAATTATGCACATTTTGAAAAGAGAAAAAAATATTAAAAAACTTTTTATGATTTTAAAGGATGACTTAAATTCATTAAGGAATTATGAAAGAATATAAAAAAGTTCACGTCATATAAGTTAAAAAACATTCCCCTAGTACATGTGGTGGAAAAGTAAAAAATCACCTCATTAGACAAATAAAAATATATTCCGTTAAAATAATTTATTACAATTTTTCACATGGTTAAAAGTGACATTAACTATTGTATATGAATAGTAAAAAAATTTGGAATACCCTTTTATGAAACAAGGACAAGGAAAATAAATATTCTCTAACTTATACATACATATAAACAATTACAAATAAAATGTTGTTTTGAATTTAACCCTTCCCTTAGATATGATTTCTTATTTAAATATCAAAAAAATCATGTATAATGGATTAAATAATTTTGTTAAAAAATTACAGAACCATATTAACAATTATAATATCTTATATGATCATATTATCACCAATTAATAACATTTCATTATTATTATTCATTTAGGTGCTAACTACATAATTTTATTATTCATTTTTATTGTATATGCCCGAATTCTTATGAATATGATATAGTAAAATTATATCTAGAATATATATCATATTTATTTATTATAAAAATATATATAATAATTCATTATGGATGAATATGTAAAATGAATCGCATCATGTCGTGGAGATGGTAGGTCATATGTATTCACAATCGATGATAGCATTCCCATAATAGTAAAAAAGAATTGAAATGGATGAAATATAATTTTTATTCTAGAATCAATATAGTTTAATAATTATCATATATATATATATATTATTTAAAATATTATTACCATCCAAATAATGAGGTGATAAAAAATAGATTACATCATGACACAGAGCTGGTAAGCCGCATGTACACATGCGTTGTTCTATCATTTTTCATTGTATAATTAAATTGTGGAATATGGTTGTTCTACAATACTAATAAAAAAACATATATGTGATACTTGGGAAATTAAATTATAATAGAGACCAAACATAAAGAGTATGTATAAGAAGAAATATTGTTGAATGAGTCAGTTAAAATGACTAAATATTCTTTGCAGAACTTCCTTCAGATCTTCACTTAGGGATGATAGAGATGGTCTTATGATATGAACGAAACCTCATGAATATGGATATGGAAGATGAGAAGGAAAATTGATAGCATATGCTCAATATTTAAGGCTTAATGTGATTTTAATAAGTGAGGTAGGATGATCCCATTTTTAATTTAGATGAGGGGTACTTTAAGAATTTATAAAAATATTAATTAACATTTAATTAAATATCAATAAAAATACATTCAAAAGGATATTTATTTGAATCATATTTGATAAGTTATAATAGAATCAAACAATTTATAGTAGACATATTTTGATAATATGTTAAACTTATCATTTTTATTAATCCTTAGTTAATCTATTTTAAAAATATCATTGGTGAAAAATTAGTTAATAATAAAATGTTTTAGTTATTTAATATTTGAGTTCAAATAAATCAATAATAAACAATTTTTAATAGTTTAGACCCTTGAAATTTTTTATTTTATTTTTAAATATGTTTGATGAGTTTAGATGATTTAATAAAATGATATTTTGATAAAATAACATTTGTCTCAATTTTTTCAATATTCAATATTTAGACCTTTTAGAATATTAGGATAACAGGTTATGTACAAATAAAATATTTCACTATGTCCTTAATAGATCAAGGAACTCTATAAAATTCTTTTTTGACATTAATTTTCTCAAATTATATTATTTTATTACTTATATTAACTTTTATTTGATATTTCCATTTATAAAATAATTACTACATCAAGGTTGTGTGATTATTTACTAAACTTATATGCTCACTAGAAACGATAAAAATACCATGTAAATATAAATATTATTGATTCAATAAGAATAATTATATTAGAAAATATTGTTTTTGTAACCCTGTATAATAAATTTTATAGTATTCAAGACATGAATGTGACATCATTGAATTTTTATCAAATAAAATTTTATAAATTACATAATTTCATCTAAGTGACCCAAAATGATAAAATAAAATTATATCCTAAAAATATATTTATGATGTTAAAAATTTGTAGTTAAATTCATTAATAACATAACTTTGTCCCCATGTGGACTCATAAGGGATATTAATGATAAATAATGTGATTTTTGTGACTTTTTTGGATTAAAATATTATATAAGTAATTTTCATGAAAATGTGTCAATTAAAAAAGTTTATTTCAACCTCAATGTGCTAAGAGTAGATTTTTATTCATCTAAAAATATTTTGTCATGTGTTATAGTAATTTTAGAGTGTTTTTTTCTAACCGAAATTACTAAATTTATACTTCACCATATTAATAAAATAAACTATGGTTACTATTCATATTGGAAAAAAGTAAATGGGTCAAATTTACTAAATTTGGAACTTTTGAATCCATATACAACATCCATTTTTATCTTTCCAAAACACATAACTTTAAGAATTCAATTTACTACCAAACATGTAAAATTCCATGAAAAACTGTTTTTTCATAAAAACATCCCCCATAAAATATATATTATTTATAATAAAGTATAGTAAAAATTACATTAAAAAACAATAATTGGATTATTTACAATTTAAAACTAATTCAAAACATAATTTTACCTTTTAAATACATAAATAATAAAATACATTTTTTGTTAAAAACCCAATATTTTGACTACTACTTAAAAGTAAACGTTTTCTTGAAAAAAATATTTTTATGATAATTGGGACATTCGGAATTCCAAAATTAAATTAATTTTTACAAATCCTATTTATATAACATATATAAATTAATAAGTTTTTTAATAAACCATATTTGTTTGAACAATGATTTAATTTTACTAAAAATTGTGTGATCATTCTGTAAGCACTTAATATATTAATATTGAGTTATATTATTTAATAAATTTTCTATTAGTATTTATTAATGCTTAATTAATGGATAGGTTATAATTATAATTATATACTAACTATTTCATGTGGTTCTTTAAAACCTAATATTTCATGCAACACGGTCTATTGAAGAATAAAAATTATTTAAAGAAAAATGTTTCTAAAAAAATCCAATTGTTACATTCTAAACCCATTAAAATGAATTTCACACTCGAAATTCATCACATGGATAAAAATATAAGAGGATACCACAGCCTTATACGATTGATAATATTAAAATAAACAATAAACATAGGTTATATCTTGACCACCTTTCCAAATATAATAACTCACTTTTAGGGAAATATTTTTAAAAATAAAATTTCACCCACTTCAAACTCTAGGTCTTATCATTGATTGTCAACATAATTTTTTTGACATTGAGAAACTCTTTTGTAATATTAAATAGATATAACCTTATCTAACTTCTCCTCAACTAGATGAGGTTCCAATTGCTTTCTTTCCCCATTTATATTCTATAGTTTTGGATATCTTCACTTAATTCCATAGAGGGATTCATAAGGGTCCATCTGAATAAAAGAGTAAAAGATACTATTTTATGAATATTATTCCAAATATAGTTGTTGATCCTAACCAACATTGAAATATATAGATAATGATCTTAATATTATTTCTAGAGTATGAATTACTCTCTCAGACCAAACCATCCTTCTGAGGATTATAAGTAGTGATGAAAATTAGCTATGAATCTAGAGCATGGTGAATACTTCTCTATAACATATATGTTAACCTTGGATCCCAATCATATATAACAGAAAATGGTACTTAATGTAATATTACAACTTTCTTTGTTTATATTTTGGGAATATATTCAAGAGATATATTTTCTCTGATATTAATGAAGTGTTCTGACTTTGTAATGAGATAAACTATAACCCATATAGCATTATAACTTTTACAAGTTTTAGAATGTCCAACGAAAAACACATGGTGATGTTTCCCATTTCTATTTTGTTAAGGGTAATAGTTGTAACATCTAATTATACTATTTTCTCTCGACCATATCCTTCTAGGAAACCAAGAATTGAGAAACATATTTTTCAATATCTGTCTTCAGGCCTTCCCAAAAAAATTATTTCTTTTGGTCCCTATACATCATTGTGCTTCCAGGATGAATACAAAAAGACATACTATGAGCCCCATCCTACATATCCTTCATTAATTAATGTATGTGAGGAATAAAAAAAATGTTCATAAACATTATTATTCTATTAAAATAAAGGATGAATTCATGAACATTTCTCATATACTTTTTCAGATCTACAACTTCCTTCTTCACCACCATAATCTTCCCATGTATAGATTATTTGAAATTTTTTTGAGAAAGATAATATTTCTCCACTTATATTATGATTCATAGAACAATCCTTTTCAAATCCATAAATATTTTATCTTTTGTGATCCTCATCATAGATATCCTAACATAGTCTTTTTTTTTCTGAAAGTATATCCATATTATTATCTTTCCTATAGTGGTAATTAATTTAGAAGTAGAAATATATAATAAACTCTAAATATCTCCATTGGTGCATATTTATCGATTATTGAGTGAAAACTTCATATAAAAATTTATTATCATTCTAAATATCAACATTATCCATAAATATAATGTCTCCATACAATGCAAAGATTATCACAGCCAACTCCAAATCATGATTTTAGTAATTTTTCTCTTGGATTTTCAATTTTCATGAACATAAACTATCACCATATCGTTTTTCACGAAAAACATATAATCCCATTCCTGGATGCAATACAATAGATCACAAAACTCTCTGCACTATAATATACTACGAGCATAGGTGAACTGGCTAACCTTCTTCCCACCTCATTGAAATTATCTTCACATTCATCAAACCATACGAATATAACTTGATACCGAGTCAATTTGGTGACTTGATTATATATTCATGAGAAATATTTCACAAAATGTCGATAATATCCAACAAAACCAAAAAAAATTAGATATTATTTACTATTATTGTTATAGAAAAACGATCAATAAATTTCTTCTCTTTGTAATTATAGATATCCCCAATCAGGAGACTATTTAACCTAAAAATTATAAAAAATTAAGACAAAAATCACCCTTGGTAAATTTTTTATAAATCTTCTAATTTCTCAGGTTCATCAATACACTCAAAAAGTGAACTTCATGTTCTTCTTTACACATAGAATAAACAATAATATTCAATGTAATGACTAAAAAAACTAATCATGATTGTCTTCAAAGACTCTATTCTTTAAATTCACGAAGATTGAATGGGAATTAGTAAGACTTAAAGACATAACAATTAATTAAACGTGTCTATACCTTATATATAATACATTATTGTGTATATCCTCCTTCGTGACCAATATTTGATAATAAAAAGAATGAATATAAATCATGGAATAGTAATTAACTCTTTTTAGTTGATCAAATAAGGCATTAATATGGGGTAGATAATATTTTACCATTATAGTAATATTGTTAAGTAATTTATAATCAATGAAGAGTCCCATTTATTCATAATTCTTTGTAACAAAATGAATAGATGCACCTTAGGGGGATGAACTAGGTAATATGAATACCTATTCAAGAATCTCTCAGAGTTTATTCTCCACGTCATACAACTAAATTGGGGACATTCTATAAACTGTATCTGAAATAGAGATAGTACACGATATGATTTCTATTGAAAACTCAACATCAAAATATAGTGGAAGACCTAGAAATTCTTCTATAAAGCTATAAAAATACACTCATATAATTTTTTCAACCTTAGTTATGAGTTTATCCCCAACTATCTATTATAGATAAACATCCGTTATATGAAATATAACCCAAAACATTTTTGTAATTTACGTTGGAAGGTTATATTTATATTTTCATTGACAGATGATCAATGATTCATTCATAAGAAGAATTGTGACTTACCACATATGGAAATTGACATGATATCGATATTGAGAATGAAAACCCATGTTGGGAATTCCATTGAACTCAACTAAAAAAGGATAATAAGATTTGAAAGAATGACAATTCAAAAACATACACATTAGAATAATTATAAAAAAATTATGTAATTTTTCTTACCATAATAGTTTTCAAAGTTAACTCGACATAATATTTTTGGAAATACACTGATACTATTAGAAAATTCATTAGAAATAAAATACTAGTTGGAACCATAATAAAATAGAGCATTAGCAAATTAATAGTAGAAGGTAAGTGTACCTTTCACCACGTCATTATATTAATCTAAATTGATAGTAGTTATCACATTTGATTTTCCATTTTCATTTTCTTTAAGTGGTTTTAGACATCGATCATCATAGATAACACTTGGATTAGAGCATTGGTTAGAATAATGATAGTTTTCATTTTACATGTATCATTGTTGTGTAGGAGGATCATTATGTGTATCCATTTTCCTATTTTCATCATTAGTTATCATTTTTTCATTAGTTGTATAGTCAAAATCCCAATGAACATATTCCTCTCACTGAAAAAATTTTATAGTCCCCATAATATTGCTTCTTTAATGTTTCTATCCACATTGTGAGCATGATGGAATGATTATATTCTTTTCACTATAGTTTTCTGATTTTTCCTTGAATTAAAATTTTCTCTTCAAATCAAAACCATAAGATTAATGGGTGACACCAATCTCCATCTCAAACTTTTCATCACATTGAAGGATTTACTCATAGCTACTGATGTACCTTATGTGTTATTCCCATTAGAGACATGGTTTTAATCCTCTGAAGAATTTATTATCCTTAATCTCAGGATGAATGATAAATTCAAAAGCATACGTTGACATTATTTTAAAATTTTCATTATAGTTGCCAAAAGATTCATAATCTTTTTTTCATATCATGTTACTTCTTCTCCATCTTCATTCAATGAATAAATGGAATTTAGAATTGAAAAAATAATTCCTTGAACTCATCACATCCCAAGGACTTAATCTCATCATTTTTCCTCATAGTCTTGATGATGTTACACAATTAATCATCACGTTCCAAATGAAAGACTTGAAAAATGACACTATCATGGGGTGAACATTAGAGAACCAGAAATATATCTTTAGTTGTAATAAACCTTTTTCAAAAACTAGTGGATAACAAGACCCACTGAAAGAAGGTGTAATTTTTCACATGAAAGACACATCAAAATGTTTTTACATCCTTTTCCGATTTGGAATTACACATCATTCATAGCTTGAGAATGTTGTGTGAGCATAGCTATAATAATTTTAATTTAATCTTGCATAACATTTTGTTTATCAAGAGGACAACTAGTGAAATTCACAAAGAAATAATCATTAACATGATTGTTTGAGGATCTAGACATTTACTAAAACAAAAAATATTTTTTTGAGAAACACTAATAATAATTGGTAAACCACGTCTTCAAATGAAATTACTTATAAAAGTCTAATTTATGAAACCATAGGTTTAATTCCTAAGTTATTCATGACTTTTAACAAACCCTAGCACTGTATCTTATACATAGACTTATTTATATGGATCATAGTAAGGGTTTTTCAACTAAGATTCTAATGGGTGAAGAAACAAAGTCCTGATACAAATATTAATGACCCATATTTTTCATATATAGATATGAAATCTAAATAGAATAATGTATATTAAATTAAATAAAATAACATGCCATACCCATATTGGTTTAGTGAAATTAGAAACAAGTAAATTTAAGAAAAATATTCATAAAACATCTACATCGTCTGTCGCTTATTCCATCAAAATTTGAACCCCTTATGACACCTCTAACATAATTCCTTTATTTATATAAAAAGAAAAGAAACATAATAAAGGATGAGATAATTTGATAATTAAATTAAATAATGGGAGATATCAATCATATTATAATAATGAGACATAATAATGAATGAAAACGAATTGAAAATTATATCCTTCAAATTAAAAATGATTATATCAAATCATTGGACAATCATAAAAGCTCACATAGGACATATTTCATTAGATCATATAATAAAATACACATAAGCAATGAAATTCATTTCCATATTAAGGATAACTAATAGTCCATCATAGCTGACACCTCCCTTTACTGAACATGGTTCACTACCCATTATAGACAAGTGTTACTAAATTGGGTTTACTTCTCATTCCAGCCCTATATTACTGAACTGATATCATTTCAAATTATATTAATGTTTATCACATGATATATAAATACAAAAAAAATTAAGTATGGGAGATAAAGGTCCCAAAAATGACATAATGAAACCTATACATATGTGTGTCAAAATAACATAAATCAGTTATAATATCTAAACCATAAAAAATGGGTTTCACATATATCATTCCATCATAACATAACCAATTGAAAATAAATGTGTTACATAAATATCATTCAATAACAGAGATAAAAAATCAAATTTAAAAGTAGGGATAATTTATTTGAAAAATATCCCCATAAGTAATGACAAATAATGGTATCTTTGATGGAAAATAATATTGACAATTCAGATTAAAATTATTCTTTTGGAAAATGTCATTTTAGATTTGAAAATATTTTCTTTTCTTAAACTGCTGTTTAATTTTAAAATACAACATTTAATTTGAAATTTTACTTGTATGATTGTAGGATAAACTTCAAGGAATTATAGAATCATGAATGAATAAAAATCCGTTCATTTCATATCTGATAAAAAATTATTTCACTCATACGTTTGTTGTAAAAGGCTAAATATATCTCAATAGAAAAATAAAAAAAAATATTCTATTCAAATCGTTTAGTAAAAATTAAAACATGGGTAAAAATTAAATTACAAATTGTAGAGTAATATTAAAAGTATTTTGGAAAATATTTGTAAGAAACATGGTTATGGAGGATAAATATTCCCCAGTAGATACTTACATATAATCAATATAGAAAAAATGGGATTGTGAATTTAACAATTTCCTTAGGTCTGATTTAATTCATACACATCAATACCTACTGTATAATGGATAAAATATTTTTATTAACCTATTCCAAATCCATATTTTTATTTTTTTGATATTTTATATGATCATATTAGCAACCGTTAATAATATTTCATTATTATTCTTTAATGGGATGTTAACTACTTCATTTTCTTATGCATGTTTTGTCTTATAAGTCCTAATTATTTTGATTATGATATAGATAAATAATTTAAAGATTATATATTCCATATTTATTCCTTATATAAGTTTATATAATTATTATTTGATGATGAATATGTAAAATTAATCGCATTTCATTATGGAGACGTTTGGTCATAAAGACTCACGAGTGATGATATTATTCAATTAATTTTAAAATGGTGGGAAAATAGATGGTATATATTTTTCAAAATTAAATATAATTCCTTAATTATAATATATATATATATATATATATTATTTCCATAATTATAACCAACCAAGTAATGTAGTGATGATAGATTTATTACACCACGGTGCGGAGTCGGTATGTCGTACATGCAAAGAGGTGGTATTTGCGTTTTTATAAGAAAAATGAAAGGTGGAATATGTTTTTTCTATAATCACAATCACATGTCATAATATAGATGATACTAAATTTATTACTATATAAATGAAATAAAAAATGAAGGGGATGTTGATGATGAAAAAATCTTGAAAGATTCAGTAAAAACTCTTACCACTTTGATGGATGACTACCTTATGATATCCTCTTAGGGACACTAGGGTTGGTCTTTCAGGAAGCCCATGACATCTATAATATGGGTGGGTAAATATGGAAGTAAAAATGGTGTTTTATGGTTTATATTAAAGGATTAATGGGATTAGATGAAGTGATTGATGAGGTTCTCATTTAAAGTTGAGGAAAGTGGAAATTTTTGAATTTTGAAAAATAATAATTTATAAAACTTCAATCTCCTAACAAATAATTTAAAAGGCCATATATTTAAATGTAAGATGAGTTAAGGTCATAATATAATGAACCAATAGATTTGATATAATTTTTTAATTATTTTAAAAAATATTAATTTTATTAATCCATAGTTAATATATATTTATTTTATCCATGTTAAGAAATTTTTAAATATTAAAAAGTTATAATTAGTACTTATGTTATGTTAAATAAATAAAAAATAAAAAATTTATTTTATACCATAAAAAATTTTTATATTATTTTTCGATATGTTTTATGATATTAAAATAATTTAATAAAATTTTATTCTGAAGAAATTATATTACTTTCAATTTTCACACTATTTGTTATTTGAAAAATTAACAATATCAAGGTTACTTGTTACCATCGAAAAAATATTTTATTATATCCCTATATAGTTATTTTAATCAAGAAAAATCATTTAGATAAAATTATATTTCTATTATAATATTGTTTAAAATTTATTTGATATTTCTATTAATAAAATAAATACTATATCACTGTCATGAAATTATTTAATATACTTATTTTTTCCCAAAAAATTAAAAATAAAAATCCATGGAAAATATAATTCTATTATACATAATAATTTTTTTTATAATTAAATTTTTCTTATGTGTGTCCCTATGTAAAAGTTTTTAAAGTATTTAAAACATGATAGTGACATATGTAAATTTTTACAAAATAAAATATTCAAAATACAATATTTATTTCTTAGTGACCCAAAAAGTAAAAAAATAAATATATATCATGAAAATATGTTTTTCAAGTTACAAATTTGTAGTATGATTCATTCATATCATACCATTCTCCCCATGTGGACACATAAGGAATATTAATGGAAAATAAACTGAAAACGATTCACTTTATTTTATTTAAATATTATATAAGTCATTTTCAGGGAAAATTTTTCATTAAAAAACATAATTTCGATCCATACGTGTTAAGGTTATAATTTTCCTCATCCAATGTTATTGTGTCATGTGTTATAGTAATTTTATAGTCTTGTTAATATTATTATTATCCTAAATTACTCAACATACCCTTTTGTAGTAATAAATTTTTTTACCATGGTTTCAATTCATAGTTTACAAAAATAAAAGGGTCATATTTACAAAAAATGGACATTTTGAATCCAAATATGACATCCATTTTTTAAAATTCAATGTACGAAGATGTATTATTTAATTTATCATAAATTGTGTAATAATCCATTAAAGACAATTTTTATAAGAAAGATGGCCTTTAAAAAAATATATTGTTTTCAAAATAATTTTTGGAATAACATTCTTTTAAAAACCTCAATTGGATTAATTTATATTAATAAAAAATATAAAACAAATTTTTTTTCTTTTAATGACTTTAGAAATAGATACATACAAGAATTAAAAAATTAGTATTTTTACTATTCCATAAAAATAAATGTTCAAACAAAATTATGATAATTATGAAAGGAAAAATTAAATAATTAAATAATTTTTATCAATTCCATTTTGAAGAACTGATGAAATTTAAAAAATATATATATTTGAAGAAAAAATGTATTTCATCATAGAATAAAATTATTTTACTAAAAATAGTGTTATCATTTATAATCACATAATATAATCCTATTAATTTATTATTTTTCATAAATTAGTTATTCAGATGTATTCCCATGGAATTAACAACTAGGTTATAATTCTCATTATTTATTAATAGTGTCTTGTAGTTTTCTTAGACTCATGGTTTTATGCACCATAATATATTAGTGAATTAAAATTATATATTGAGGAATATTTCTTAAAAATATCATTGTGTTAGATTTTACCCACTTAAAATAAATCTATCTATCAAAAGTTTCCACTTCGTTAAAAAAAGATAAGGATTTATTTTCCTAATCACGTATTAATGTTCCCACACAAGTTCTTAAAATTCATGGCTACTCAAAAAATACATTAACAATGTGAGTGGTATTATTTTGTAGAACATTCTATCTATGACCTAGAATCTCTATCGGTCATTCTTTAATGCGAAAGATCTTTCTCGATCTATATAACTGATGGGTTTCTTACATGTGAAGGATCATTTTCATACATGGAACATATCTTGAATTTGAGAGAGATTTTTTGGAAGTGAAAGCTATTAATATACCTTCCCAACAAGATCCTATATTTATATAGGACCGATATACATTGGTACTAGTTTTACTTCTCTACAAATCCCATCACACTATTCCATAGAGAAAATTGTTGAAATACATTGTCATCCACTTTAAACAGTAGTTATTTTAATCAAATTTTAGTTTAACATTTTTAACTACTCTGGGATTCTAATATGTGTTTTTGAATATATATATATTATCATTTTTGTATCCACTCAATGAGATCTGGTATCAATAGATTTATTTCACCAACTTAATTAGATAATGTTAGATGTATTCAATTCATTCCATTGAGGGATTCATAAGGTGACATCTGAAAGCTGGGATTAAATTTATGGTTTTAAAAAAATTGTACTAAATATAGGTTTTGACCCCAAACAACATTGAAACCCATAGACCAATCTCCAGACATGTTTTTTGGATTATTAATTGTCCTCTAAGACTATCCATTTTTTTGGAGGATTATAAGTTGTGCTCAAACTTAACTCTGTATCTAGAGTCTGCTAAAGAATTTTCCAGAACATTGAGGTAATCCTAATATCCAGATCATATATAATTTATTGTGTTATTCCATGAAATCATAATAATTCCTTAATGTAAATTATGGAAAGCAGACCATGAGATATTTTATCTCTAATATAAATGAATTTTTCTGACAATGTAATGTAATCAACTATAACCCAAAGAGAATTATGACCTCTATATGTTTTGGGAAGTCCTAAGAAAAAAATTGTCATGTTGGTTTCCCATTTTCATTATGGTATGGGTAATAGTAAAAACACCCCCTTAGACTTATATCTCTCAACCTTAACATTCGGACAAACCATGCTCCAAGAAACACATTCCATAATATATTTCATTATAACATCCCACAATAGAAACTATTTCAGGTCCCTTTAAATCATTGTGCTTCCAGGATGAATAGATAATGATTAATTATGAGCCTCTTACAATATATCATTCATTAATTCTTTTTTGGGATGTATACAAACACATTTCCTGAACATTACTATTCAATCAAAACCTTTGTTGAACACATAAACAATTTTCCCCACTTTATGAAGCACTATATCATTATTCCACACCTCCATAATCATCACTTCTATAGTTGGATGAACATTAATTTGGAATAGATATTATTAACACCCTTCCATTATTATTCCCATATCCAACCTTTAAAAATACATATATATTGGATCTTTTTATCCTTATAATAGATAGGATAGCATTGTATTTTCAAATATAATATTCATCCACCTTGTTCTTCTTCACAAGGTGGTAATATGTTGAGCAGTCATAATATATAATCTACTACAACAATCTACTATGGAAAATATTCAACTCCATTTTTGTAAATATATTAATTAGAAATTTATCATCAATATACACTTATATATATCCCACATTTCAACATAAAGATAATTTCATCGTATCTCTAAGTCAATAATCACAATAGCAATCTCCAAATAATTAGTTCTGTAAATTTTTTGATGTACTTTCAAATTTCTGGACACATATTCTATCACAATGTAGTTTTTCATTTGAGAAAATCACCACCCCTTCTTAAAAGCATCACTATAGATCACAAATCTCTATCCACAATAGGGTAATTTGAGAACCGGATAATTAACTAAAAGTCCTTAGGCAT